>CM057456.1:521650000-522850000 GCA_016271365.2 Neoceratodus forsteri
AGGTAGGGCAGGGCCCACAGCTCAGCACCATGGACAGGGGGAGGGAAGTGAGCACTACTCCCTTCTCAGAACAAAGGGTCTTACAAGAGCTCACTAAGCTCAGGTGGACAAGGCAATTGGACCTGATGGCATACATCCCAGGGTACTTAAGGAGCTAAGGCGGAACTAGCAGAGTCATTAGCAGAACTGTTTAGTGAGTCTCTGAGCACAGGAGAGGTCCCAGAAGACTGGAAAAGGGTTCATGTGATCCCGCTCCACAAGAGTGGTAGCAGGGAGGAGGCAGAGAACTACAGACCAGTCAGTCTTACCTCAGTAGTGGGCAAGATTATGGAGGCACTCCTTAAGGAAAGGATAGTGCAACACCTGGAATCCATAGGGTCACAGGATCCAAGACAGCATGGGTTTACAAAAGGAAGGTCCTGTCAAACTAATCTCATAGATTTCTTTGACTGGGTAACCAGAGTGGTGGACCAAGGGGGAGCAATTGATATCGCCTACCTTGACTCCAGCAAAGCTTTACACTGTTCCACATAGATTGATAAATAAGCTGGGTAGGCTCGGGTGGGTCAGAAGTTGGTCAACTGGGTGGCAAACAGGTTGGACGGGCAGAAAACAGAGAGAGGTGGTAAATGGTATACAGTCAGAAGAGATGCAAGTCACAAGTGGGGGTACCAGGGTCAGTCCTGAGCCAGTCCTCTTCAATATCTTCATTAGTGACATTGCAGATGGACTAGAGGGTAGGTTTGTCTGTTTGCAGATGACACCAAGATCTGCAACAGAGTAGATGATCCAGATGGGGTGGGCAGAATGAGAAGAGATCTGGATAAACTAGCAAAATGGTCAGAAGATTGGCAACTGGGATTTAATGCAAAGAAGTGCAAGATCATGCACGTAGGGAAGAGAAACCCTGAAGCCACCTATAGGCTGGGAGGGGAGTTGCTGGCAGTCACAAAGAAAGAAAGAGACTAGGGCATCATCATCACTGATGATCTGAAATCATCCAAGCAGACCTCTAAAGCAGTAGGTAAGGCTAGGGGGATGTTAGGGTGTATTAGTAGGGGTATCACAAGCCGTAAGAGGGAGGCAATAATCCCTCTTTACAAGACACTGGTTAGGTCCCATCTGGAGTACTGCATGCAGTACTGGAGGCCACACCTTCACAAGGACATTAACCAAATTAGGCAGTCCAGAGAAGGGCAACCAAAATGGTACAGGGACTGCATCAGAAGACATATGAGGACAGATTAACGGAGCTCAATATGTATACCCTTGAGCAAAGGAGGGAGAGAGGTGGTATGATTGAAACATTCAAACACCTTAAGGGCATTAACAAGGTGAAAGAGTCTAACATGTTTAAATATAAGAAAAATAGTAGGACAGGAGGACACAGCATGAGATTAGAGGGAGGCTGATTAAGGGGGAATGTGAGGAAATTCTTTTTCACAGAAAGGGTGGTAGATGAATGGAATGGCCTACCTCAGGAAGTGGTGGCTATGAATACAGTGTAGGGCTTCAAACAGGCATGGGATAGGCATAAGGGAGCAATACAGATGAGTATGAATAGATAGGCCACTGACAGAGCAAAGGCTGATGGCACATTTATTAGGTAGAAAAAGAAATGGGCAGACTGGATGGGCCTTGCAGTCCTTATCTGCCATCAACCTCTATGTTATACTTCATTCCTTTGGTAAACTCATTTTCCCAGGATGAGCGAATGCAGTGTCCATTGCATTCCTTACCTTTTCCTGACATACAGTATAAATGTACTTTACATAGTGGGCTGTCCTAATGGACTAGTTACAGCTTGCTGTGCTACCATATGATAGATCCAAGTTGAATTCCAACCTGTAGATGCCCACCTCAGGTCAGCAGAGGTCAGGCAGCAATGCAATGGTGGTGAATGTGAACTCCAAAGGAAAGGGATACCACCTGCTTCTAGATTATCATCCCCCAAGCAAGCCTTCTTACAGTTGCATGCACTGTATATCACCCCTCGCAGTATGACATTAAGGAGCAGCTTGGTGGCATATGCTGGGGATATACAAAAGAGGATGCTTGGTGTACAGGATAAAGGGATGGCTGGCAGCCCACACCCACCTACAGCAGGGTCTTGTAAACCTGGGTCATTACTTTGTGTGTACAAATACCCTTTCAACGATCCAGGTAACTGGAAGAGACATCAAGATCATGGCCTGGAGCCTAACTGGCTACAAAAGCTGAAAAAAAATGAAACTTTACTGTGTTTTGTTTATTTTTAAAATAAAAGTGGCTTTGTAATGAACAAGTTATTTTTTTTTTTAGTTTAGCTGAGGCAAAATTACTACTATGATGTCTCCAACAATGCCCTGGAGGAAATTATGCAGTGTTACTGCAGCCTCCAACACTAGAATAAGGCTACGTTAATAAAATAGCACCAGGGCATACAGTGCCTAATATGAAAAAGAATATCTCCACATTTATAACTCATAATTTTTGTGTTCTTGGGCTAGGTAATTTGTTTATTTTTTGAAGCAAAACAAGGCAATACACAGTGGGAAGAGAAATGTAATGAAGGAGATATATTTGTCCATTAGTGAGAACAGGTTACAGTACTATTTTTATATAGATCATTAATCAAAATTCTTTGAAAAGCCGCTTTGAAATAATGACTTGTCATAGCTGCTGTTACTGATTATTGATGGCACCAGCACCAGCAAGCACTTATATAAGCACTATATAAACATACACACGCTTATCATCGGAGGAAAAACAATTTTGTTGTTAGAAGAATAATGGTGCACTGTCAGCACACACCAGTAGCTAAACTTGTATGACTAAGTCCCTCAGTGGCCTATGTGTTTTGTCCATGCCCTGTAGGTGTCAGCTACTGTAATGACTTTCCTGTATGCTGGTTGCATATCATTTTAATTTAAAGTTTGTATATTTTTGTGCCCCATGGAGGCACTCTGGATGTGTGGTAAAACCGTAACTTAAATGTATGTACTGGGCTCATGTATTATACAAAAATGTTTACTCAGTAAGCCATGTTACAGTAAGGGAGTTTAATTGACAATCAGTATTGACTGACATTTTCTCAGTACAGAAGTCCATCAGAAGTGTATGTGTGGGGAGGGGATTATTGCTTTGTAGACCAGCCCATAAAACAACTTGGGAATGGGGAAATCACAGAAACTGATAGTATAGAGTGGTGGAATTCCAGCAATCAAACTGAATTATGTTGTTTTCACAGACTGATGTCACTAATCTTTGATTGGCAAACAAGAATTATGAGATTTATAAAATAAAATAAAACAATGCCATCTGTTTTCCAAACATCTCACTCCTGATCAATTAATTTTGATTACTGTACTATCAACTGATTTACTAATTTATTTATTTGATTGGGTAGATAATAAATGGATTACTGCCATAATACACAACAGTTTTGAATCAATATTGTCACTGAAGCAACAACAGTTGGCAGTTATTTTAGCATGTCTTTATTGATTTCTGTACTAGCTCATACTGGTTTATAGCTTTAATTTCAGGTGAGAAGACCACCCCAACTACACTAGTATTTAATGTACAGTATGTATGAACCATGTTGTAAACTCCTTGACACTAACAGCAAACCACCTTCTTTTTATAAGCTCACACTGTTACATTCAAACCCTAAGTGTAAGAGAACTCTGAAGCTTAAATCCATTAAAATGTCTGAAATGGTTTGTTCATCCATATTGTACTTTTTTGGGGTGTCTTAGAATATCACACATAGCTGTAATAGATGTTATAATTATCTGTGCCCCTATGAAAATTATCATCAGGCACTCCCTATGACTGCCCCTTTCTCTCACCCCTCTCCCTCTCAGCCTCCCCCTCTTTTATTCCCTCTCTCTCTCTCTCTCTTCATCATACTTTATTGATGGGGAAACTGAGGACTTTTTGAATGCTGCTGTTTTTTAATGTAGCCTGAGGCCAGGGTCAGGGTAGCCCCATAGCCTATGAATATCAACAGATACACTGTATGTGCTAGTATTAGGCCTGTGTAAAGTGATGATAATCTGACTATCACTCAAGAAACATTTATGTTAGACTACAGTCTCTATTGAGGAAAGCAGACAGTCTACTAGCAGATGTTCTGCTGCCCTTAGTAGGTACTGTAGAAAGTCTACTAGTAGATGAGCTGCAGTTAATTAAATATCTATTCTACTAAACAATATAAAAATAAATTGGAATGCATGATTTTACACAATATATTTTGATTTTCATAAAGTACTTACAGATAGCAATTCTGATTATGGGAAACTGAACATACTATAAGCTGGAACTGCCAAAGAATATATAACATTTTCCAACTCCCTTGCATAAATATAAAAAAGATGTTGTGGCAGGAACGTTAATTTGATATCATAGAGTATAGCAGTAAAACTACTGAGGATTCTGTGAGTTCTCAGAATTGTTCCAATGTTTCCTGAACATGTTTATGACATAAGAAAAAAATATATATTTTTTACTAAAAATAAGATTTAAGTGTGTCATTTGTTAAACTGGAACAGCTGATTCCAGGCAAAAGCACTCCTCCACTATTTTATTAAACTTTACACACACACCCTGATATTTACTACTAGGAAGTCAACTAACTGTGGCACAGAGTCCCAGCACAAAGGGACTGCTTATGCCAGTCTTTCTTTACAAGACAGTTTGTGTCTTAATAAAGATGCAAACACCATCATACAGTATGTTTAGCAGACTAATTCAAGAACCTGAGTTATTGAACAATTAGTAGAACACTAGCGCAACACCTTTAGGGGGAGCAGTCATTCTGAGTCTGTATAATGCATTATACAATAGAACATATAGCACCCTACTGCAGTCTGACAGTCACCATTTGTGATATGCATACAGTACATTGCACCCATTGTATAAAATGATTCAACACTGCACAATGAGGATATGTATTCTCTGTACAGGAGAATAACTGTGTCCATTTTTGTAGCTGATTTGGGTCAAATGCTGTTGCATTGTATTGCAATGTACCCAATGTTCCACTACTGTTTATTGTGCAATACCTTGTGTTCCAACTGTTGCATAATCCTACAATGTTGTATTGTTTGTACTACCAACATACTATTGTAACTGATTATCCTTCACAACCCTATGTAACCCCCTCCCCCCAGGTCACACTGTGAGACGAGCAACTTGTTTTTCAGTGTCATTCCTATCATTCCTTTCTTTCTGCAAAAATACCACCCTTTAAAACTGGCAACCTGGGTCTCTGATTGTTGTCTGATTTGTCATGAGTGCTTTGCTCACCACCAAAAATATTGGATCTCAAAAACGTTTAGATACTAGCATATACCTTTTTCACTTTGATTACCAAACTGATTACATACCTTTGTTTTGGTGTTACCTATTCTACCTTTATAGTCTATGTTGTTTAATTTATTGCTATAATGACTAACCTCTTGGCATATAAACACATGTTCTCATGTTCATATAAGATACTAACATAAAAACAACATAATGTTGGCAGAACCAGCAACTTGATTACCTTTTTGCTGTATATTGTTAACATATTTTAAATGCACATGCAAATTAATTCAACAACTCAGTAGCTTAGTTGCATCTAAAGACATCAACACAGGCAATATTAGGAAGAATACTGAAGCTGTGGTGGAGTGCACTAGATATGTAGTTGGCCTATGAAGACAAACAAAAAGGACAGTAGCATTGCTTAAAGGTTTACAATATTATTTTTGCACAAATAAAATCTTTTGTCAAAAACTGTAAAATTCATTTAAAAGTGTGCCTTTTGTGCAAGTATACTTGCCGATCCCGTGATAGCTAAAATTATTTACAAAACTTTTTCCATACAGTAAAATCATTTAAGTGAATAATACATGAAAAGCCAAAGTTCTGAATGATGTACAAGATTACAAATAAATAAGGCAATATAACACCATTGTATCACAAATGAAAAATAAAATGATTAGCACTGCAATACAAACCCATAATGAAACTGAAAAAAAAAATGAAATTGTATGGCTAAATATCATCCCTGTTCATATAGGAAAAATACAGGAAGGAAACTGCTAATGGCATTTAATGGGATCAATTATTTATTTGCACTGTGAGATGGGAAAGGCTTCCTGTCCAGAGAGTGGGAGAAACCCTACTCACTGTACCCAGGGTCAGCCTGAAAAGGGAGCACGCAGCTTAAAGGAGTACAGTCAACACACAAGGTCCCACACTCTAGTGTGGGGCTGGTTCCAGTGTGCACTTTGTGTGAAAAAAACATTTTGGTTTACTTCCTGTTTGCTCTGCTATAGTAGATTGTTTTTTTGTTTGTTTTTCCAATTGTTTAACCAAGAGTAGTACACTAAGCTGAAAGCTTGTTTACAGGTGCAACCTGGAAGCACAGGAAAGTTAAGTGACTTGCTCAGGGTCACACAGTATGCAAGTGGGGGCTGTTGGATTCAAAACCAGATCTCCAAATTGCCAGCTCAGAGCCTTAAACCACTGTGCTATACTGCCTCCCTTGTATCAATTTGTGTCAGATTGTAGCAGACTAATTTTGTTTACTTCTAAGCTGACATCTTCTGTTAATGCAAATCCCAGAATTCCCTGCAGCTGACAGACCAGTAGGAAGCAGTGGGAGGTTCAACAGACTGCAGCTCGAGTTAGAGCTTTTATAATCTCCCATCAGATGTTTTCCAGTTCTGCTTTCCTCCAAGGGCTAAACACAATCCTTTGTGACTGTTTGTAGCTGGGGGGGCGGGGTCAGCAGTAACAGGAAAAAAAAAAGATCAGAGCTTATAAAATATCTAACATGCAGTGCAGGCTATGGAATCTCCTACTGCTGCAGTGTACTGGGTGAATATCTCACAGATACTATGCCACAAGGCAAAACCGTGCAGGGAACAGCATGTGCAAGAACAGCTACAGGGTATACAATGCTGCATGATACAATAGCATGCAACGGTAGTGGTAACCCTGCAGCTGTTTTTGAGAGAGCTGTTCTGCAGGGGATAAGAGCTTTTCTGGTAGGGGGTCTGCTGAGCAGCTGCCATGGCTCAGGGAATAGGGCCATCTGAGCTGCAGAACAGTGGAGCAGCTGTAGACCAGGGTTTTATTCCCAGTCCCAGATCAGGTCAGTTAATTTTAGTTTTTATTGTGTTGTGCTGCCCCTCACCTGACTTTCACCCCCCCAAATTGCCCCCAATGAGGTTATTTTAGTAGGATACGGGTTCGGGGCACAGCCCCCTGTAACGGAGGGTGTGGGGGTGGAGCGCCCCACAGAAAACAAGGCTTTTCTTGTTTCTTTGTTTGGTTGCTTTTTTAGCAGTGCGGTGTAATGCCATGCTGTTTTGGCATGTGACAAGATGACCCATGCCCTGCTGCAGTCCTGCTTTGATATCAGCTACAGGGAATTCGGGGATTTGTAGTTACCAAAGATGTCAGTTTAGAAATAAGCAAAATGTGTGTGATACAATCTACTATGCTACAGAAAATAATAAGTAAACCCAAATGTTTTTTGCACACAGCCCCACACTTGAATGCGTGGTCTCAGTGCTGACTGTTCCCTTTTAGCCTCATGCCTGATATGGCAGAAGGGACTGCAATGGCTGTTTATTCTTAGCTACACTAAGCAGATGACAAAAAAAAACTTTGTTAAAAGTCTTCCTTCAGTCAACGGGATTTTTAGTACTATTTTAAGGAGCATTTGACAATATGAAGCACCCTCAAGGGGTACAGTCATGCACTGAAGGATGCTGTATGACTTGTTCAGTCTGTTCAAAGATACACATCAAACAGAATGGGCAACCCATGTGATCCACCTGTTCATTTAGACACCATGGCTCTGGAGTAGAATTAGCTATGTAGATAAATACATGTTGGCAACATGCTGAAAATGGATTTCTGAACATCAAGTACAAACATCTACCAGGTGGTAAAATACTGCCCAATGGGCATCAAGTAAAACAATCTATGCAAGTACCCATTCAAGAATGCAATGAAATATGTACTTTGCTAACTATAGTTGTAGTAACGTAATACTTTTAAAGACTAGCAAGGCTATCAAAATACGATAAAGAAGTAAGTTGTAAGTAAATGCAAATACCCATGCTGTTAATAATGCAATACATCATAGAAATATTTTTTTTCTAACATTAAACTCAAGCCATTTAACTTGTTGTACCCTAAAGTATATTTCTTGTTATTGATGTAAGAAAAAAATCTATTTAGAAAATGTGCATGTGAATTATTTTTGCTTGCAACTGATATATTGACACCAGACCTCTGCCAAATCTAGTTTCAGTCACCATGCAGAAGGCAGCCACATTTTGGGGGTCTCAGCATCTATGATTCAGGGGCCACTGAAGGCTCAGTAAGGTTACAGTAGGGGCACTGTACCGTACTGTATTTTCAGAGCTTGAATATAAAGGCAGTGAGTATACAAATGTCAATCACGTACACCAGTGGGTACCCATTCAAAATCAATAATGTGCTGCTTTCAAGGCTGTTATTCTGGTGCTTTTCAGAAAATCTTTATAGAATAATGGGGTCACCCATGCTACTGGTTTATAACATTTAGCTCTTCCTTCAGTAGACAGTTTTAGTTCTTAAGTCAAATGCAGGCTTAAAGTAACAGCACTTATATCTATTGTCTTTCTCCCTAGATATGAATATATATATATATATATATATATATATATATATATATATATATCATCTGGATTAACTAGAATGACAGCTCTGTGTTGTACATGGGACCTCCTTGGAAATGAGCATTGCTCAATGGAGTTATTTCTCTTTCATGGTTTTGAATAAAATATACTACTACTACATACTGTCTGCTGAAGCATTCATGTTAAAAGGCAACTTCTAGTTTAAATCGCTATCATTTCATAGGAACACATGACAAAGCTAATTGGTTGCTCACTGGTTATGATTACAAATTCAACCTCTAATCATATTAAAGTGATTGTAATAAGAAAAAAGAAAAAAACAAACTCTAGATCAATTTAAATAAAAGTGTTGCATCATTCCTGCTTATACTGTATGTATTAACACCTTAAGGTGTAAATATTTTATACTCAAACCTGGCTGCAGTATGTCGGGAACAGTAGCATTGAGATCATCATTATTCTGACATCAACAGATAAGGTAGGGGCATGTATGTGTGTTTACACAAAGCATGTAAGTATTTTTAATGTTTAGATCCCAATAACCCTTTAAAACCATTACACAAGTACTTATTTTCAGATTCTCCATGTTATATGTTTTCCTAACAGAATGTTAGCCCTTAGTTGTTCCATTCTGAGAGTTCTTTTTTAATAGATCCCAACTTCTCTTTGGTTGGATTGCAGTGATCCTTGGTTTGTGTCATGTTATAAGAACTCCTGTTGAAAATTCAGGCATCTCTTGTTTCCAAACACTCAGCAGTGTCTGTGCCTTGAAGAGGGGTGAGGGTCTGAATTGTTTTCTACTTGCAACCAAAAGTACTGCATTCTATGCCTCCTTTACAGCTGGCAGAGATGGAAGGTAATGCAAAGTTGGATTTGTGTGCATTGTTGTAGCCTGTATTGCCCCAAGGCCAGCTTTTACTGTAAAGCTAGCTACTGAAGAAACAGATGGGAAACTTGTGCCCAGCTTGGTTTGAATGTTCACTCTACCATAGGGATACATTTTTCTCTCTAGGCTCAATGACCGTGCCTGTAGATTGTTTCCATTTGCCTTCCCTTCCAAGAAGTATGTCAGCATTTCACCTTTCCCCTTCACACTGACTTTTCCCCGGCAGGCAAACTCATAATTGCACCTCTCAAGGATCTTGTGAACATCTTCAGTAACCTGCAGGAAAACAAGAAATGGTCACTGCACTGTTCTCACATATGAATGATTGCATCAAGGATATCCCTCTGGTGTGACCTGTACTGCTTCCTTTCCTGTACTGCTTCCCTTCTAACAAAGTTAATGACTTGCTGGCTTGTGAAACTAGCAGTTAATCAACCATTTCTTACAAAGTTCAGAGACAGGAATATCTACTGCTCCACAGGAAGGAAGGAAGACATACTGTTGTTTCTAGGATTTACCCAGCTTGCTGTGGACAACATCACCAGGAAACCAAAGCAAACTGACCATGGTTCAGGAATGCAACTTTTAGAGCAAACTGAACTCTGACCGATAAGCTTTGGAATGGAAACCCTAGCTTCACCTGTAAGCACCTATAAGCTCCTGCCTGGTAGGTGATCATGTTCCTAGCAGCAGCATCAATCATTTTTTTTAAGACAGGCTATTCCTTTCCCTGCTATACCTGTAAGAAATGAAATTTTTTCTACCTAAGTTGCTTACATAGAGAGCTCTAATTTGGAAATATGAGTATACTTTCATATGTCCAATGAGAGAAAAAAAAAAGATGATGCTGAATTATTCTGTTTCTTAGTCATAGGGTTGAGAGATGACCCACCCATAATTCTCCACTGAGTGTTTTCTTTTTTTGTTGTTGTACATTAAATGATTCTTCAGGTAGAGGCAAGATACAAAACACAAAGATGCACATTTAAAATGCCTTTATTAGAATTATAAACCTCAGCTCTATATTTAAAGCATATTATGGGCATGTCCCCATTTCCTTCATGTGAAGGCCTTTATATGTAAATATCATTCTATCTCTAATGGGCCAGTTCCTTTTTTTGAGATGGCAGCATTAAATGTCAATTACCACAGAAGAAATCTGATGTAGATTACAGCCATCAATGGAGGGGAGTGAACTAAAAAAATAATACCACAAATTAGGAATTAACTAAAATATTCTTGTAATACCTCCAGTAAAAATATGTACTGCATGTGTGAAATGGCTAAATAGCATATCTTTAAATATCAAAAACACAAATCCAGGCACTCACCACCACAAAAGAACTTGGCCCAGAAGGGAAACATTTTAAAAGGATTTATTGAATTGCCTGATGCGTGTCTGGTCCCACTGGACCCTTTATCAAAGGCTGAATGAGGCGGAAAAAAACACACACATATATAACCCTAGAATAGATCACATGACAAATTACATCAATTAAAAAACACAAATAAAATGTGCCTAACAATGAAGCAGTACTACATTCCTCCATGGAATTCTATATATCTAACAGGCAGAACACTAATTACTTCAAACATTCAATGAATAAAAACAGCAGTACTAGTTTAACAATTATACATCATTAGAAAACTACATTCCTCCATGGAATTCAATATATCTAACAGGCAGAACACTAATTACTTCAAACATTCAATGAATAAAAATAAACAGCAGTACTAGTTTAACAATTATACATCATTAGAAAACACATCAAATCAAACATGTCTAATAATGATATCATTATCTTCTAAAAAAGGTTAGTCTGTTGAGAAAGTGAAGCTGGTTTTTCTTCTCCTTTTTTGTAACCCCCCCTCCCCACACACACACACACTTCTATGTTCCTTTCCCTTGCATGTTGACTTTAGGTACTAATGATATCATTATTAGACATGTTTGATTTGATGTGTTTTCTAATGATGTATAATTGTTAAACTACTACTGCTGTTTATTTTTATTCATTGAATGTTTGAAGTAATTAGTGTTCTGCCTGTTAGAATATTGAATTCCATGGAGGAATGTAGTTTTCTAATGATGTATAATTGTTAAACTAGTACTGCTGTTTTTATTCATTGAATGTTTGAAGTATTAGTGTTCTGCCTGTTAGATATATTGAATTCCATGGAGGAATGTAGTTTTCTAATGTTGTATAATTGTTAAACTAGTACTGCTGTTTTATTCATTGAATGTTTGAAGTAATTAGTGTTCTGCCTGTTAGATATATAGAATTCCATGGAGGAATGTAGTACTGCTTCATTGTTAGACACATTTTATTTGTGTTTTTAATTGATGTAATTTGTCATGTGATCTATTCTAGGTTATATATGTGTGTTTTTTCTGCCTCATTTAGTTTTGATAAAGGGTCCAGTGGGACCAGAATCGTGTCAGGCAATTCAATAAAGCCTTTTAAAATGTTTCCCTTCTGGGCCAAGTTCTTTTGTGGTGGTGAGTGCCTGGATTTGTGTTTTTGACTTTTAGTTTTCCATGGCACCCCGTCCTAGTGCGAGGTCCTTTGTGGTTTTTATATCTTTAAATATCTAGTATATTTGTATGGAGGATCAAACTATGAGCTTTACAAAATTAACTACAACAGCTGTCTGAGGTATGCCCTACGGGGGCATGCCACAGACAGCTAGTGTTGGAACCCACTCAGGAGGGAGCAATCTTAGACCTGGTACTCTCAAATGGGGATAGAGAGAGGATCTCAGATCTAGAAGTGGGTAGCCATCTGGGAACAAGTGACCACCAAACAGTGTGGTTCATGATAAACTCAGCTGTAGAGTCAAGCCATACAAAAGTGAAGGTACTGGACTTTGGGAGGGCTAATTTAGTCAAAATGGGAGAGTACCTCAGAAAAGCACTAACAAAGATGCAAGAAGGAGGGGTGGAGCAATAAAGGGGATACATCAAAACTGCCATTACAGAGGCAACAAGCCTTTGTGTGAAGTAAATAAATCAAAATGAAAGAAAAAAACACTGTGGTTCTCAATAGAGGAGGCAGGGAAGGTTAGGGAGAAAAAGATAGCATTCAGGAAGTATAAGGAAACACATAAGGAGCAGGCCAGAGAACTGTACAAGTTAAAGCAGAAGGAAGCGGGGAAGGCAGTCAGGATAGCATAGGCCCAAACTGAGGAAAAGACAGCCTACTCAGTTAAGAAGGGGGGTAAAACCTTTTATAGGTACATTAGGAAGTGAAGAAAGACAAAGGGAGTAATACTGAGGCTGAAAAAAGAGGAGGATGGGTAGGCAGAGAGGGACAGTGAAAAAGCAGGGTTACTGAATGAATACTTCTGCTCAGTAGTCACAAAGGAAGGAAGGGTGCCTAATCCAGTCAATAGAAGCACTGTGAATAGGGGGATCAATATCAGTTCTTTCATAGAAGAAAGGGTTCTGAAAGAATGCCTAAAAGTGAAGGTGGACAAAGCACATTGGCCTGATGGGATTCACTCCAGAATTCTAAAAGAACTAAGGTGAGAACTAGTAACACCACTGACTACTCTCTTTAACAAATCATGGGAGGATGGTGTGGTACCTGAGGACTGGAGGAGGGTGGATGTGATTCCCCTTCACAAAAGTGGGAGCAAGACAGAGGTAGGAAACTATAGACCTGTCAGTTTGACCTCAGAGGTAGGGAAATGATGGAATCACTTCTGAAGGAAAGAACTGTTGAGTACCTAGAGGCCAGTGGGGTACAGGACACAAGGCAGCATGGATTCATAGCAGGAAGGTCATGTCAGATGAATCTAATAGATTTCTTTGACTGGTTGACCAAAGTAGTAGACCAGGAAGGGGCTGTGGACATGGCCTACCTAGACTTTAGCAAGGCATTTGACACAGTGTTGTACAAAAGATTAATAAACAAATTAGCCAGCCTGAGAGTAGGTACCAGGGTGGTAGCCTGGGTAAAACATTGACTGGACAACAAGATGCGGAGGGTAATATTAAACGGAGTCCACACTGAAGAAAGGGGGGTTACTAGTGGGGTACCACAGGGTTCAGTACTGGGTCAGGTCCTTTTTAATGTCTTTATAAGTGACATTGCAGAGGGGCTGGAAGGAAAAGTATGTCTTTTTGCAGACAAGACAAAGATCTGCAACAGGGTTGATACACAAGGTGGGGTGGAAAGGACGAGAAGGGACTTGACAGGGTTGGAGGAATGGTCAAATGTATGGCAGCTTAGATTCAACACAAAGAAGTGCAAAGTAATGCACCTGGGAGACAAAAACCCAGAGGAAGCGTACATAATGGGGGGTGGATACTAACAACAACAAAAATGGAAAGGGACCTGGGGGTAGTTATATCAGATGACCTAAAGGTGGGCAAGTAATGTGAGAAGGCAGTAAGGAAGGCTGGGGGGGGTACTGGGATGCATAGGGAGAGGCATCACCAGTAGAAAACAGAAAGTTGTTATCCCTCTGTACAGACAGCTGGTGAGATCCCATTTGGCATACTGCATGCAGTTCTGGAGACCCCATCTCCACAAAGACATAGACAGGGTGGAAGCTGTCCAGAGGAGGGCAACCAAAATGGTTCAGGGTCTGCACCAGAAGACATATGAAGAGAGACTAAAGGAGCTTTATATGTATACTCTCGAGGAAAGGAGGGAGAGGGGGAACATGATAGAAACTTTCATATACCTCAAGGGAATCAACAAAGTCCAAGAGGGTAGCATCTTTCAGGAAAAGAGATATGCAAGAACAAGGGGGCACATTTTGAAGATAGAGGGGGGACAGCTCAGAGGTAATGCGAAAAAATATTTTTTCATGGAGAGGGTTGTGGATACATGGAACAGTCTTCCTGAGAAGGTCAGAGTCAAAAACAGTGGGGAATTCAAGAATGCATGGGACAGACATAAGGCAATTCTAGTGGGGGGTAGGAGAAAGTAGGCTGTTGGTTAACTAGGATCTGCAGATTATCCATTAGGTAGGGAAATGGGCAGACTACATGGGCCAGGTGGTCCTTATTTGCCATCAAATTCTATGTTTCAAGAATCTAACATCTTTACTTGAGAGGGTTGCACATTACAAAAGGAACAGAAAGCAGTCAGATATTAGTGGAGTAGTTTTTAGCCACAGAGTACCTATCTTAGGGTAATGATTGGCTGTGTCTGGTGACAAGTAATTGTGTAGTTCAGCACGTAAAGCTCTCCTTGCTTTAAAGGTGGCTTGGGTTTAATAAGTATCACGTCTTCATTTCCCTCAATGCCCAGAAGAGAAAATTCTCTCCAGCTGGGGTTTGAAGTACATAGGTCAAGTAGCATGGAACAATTTCCCTTTTATTGTCTACACAATGTGTAATACAATATTATACAATGGCAAAAAAGAATGCTGGACTGCCATTGGTCAGTCTGGGGCTGGACCTGTGATGTTATCCCAGCATAAAATCACAGATCTAGTCTCAGTACACTAGCTGACCACATCAACTGTTACTAGAATGAATCACTTCACACAACCCACTTCGTGATCCCCGCTTGGCATACCTCTTGCTCGCTTCCCCGATTCCCGCTCGGCAAAACTGTTCACTGTCTCCGGCTCATTTATTGCTAAAAAATAAAGAAACCAACCAAAAAGAACCCAACAATCCTCACACATTCCCCTCAAAATCCCAAGACATTCTTTTTTATATTTCAGTTTCATGGACCAAGCGACCCCAGTAAGTAAGCGAGCAAGTACATCGTCAACAGTCACGCGCCTCTTTCTTCAAAATGCTCACTGGCTCTTAACATCACCATGATGATTTTTTTTCAAATGGGAGCAAGTAAAACAAATAAAAAACATTCTCCCTGCAACTTCCCTACCGTCTCTCCTCTTTCTTCACAGCACACAATGGGCGGGTGGATGAAAGGGGGGGCACCGATTCACAACCACCACCAGCATTTGAAGCCAGTCATGAAAAGACACAGACAGAAAAACAGAAAATCAAAATTGTGTCAAAACAGAACAAAAACTGCAAGAGAATAGGGCAGACTAACTAAAACTGTCACCACTGACAAAGGTGCTATAAGGAGTACAGACTCAGAGCCAAAAGAAACCCCACAGCAGCTCCACCTACTGGCTGAATCAGCACTATTTTTTCATAAAGTAAGCTTACTCATTCATAAAAATGACAAAAATATATTTTAAAAGTAGTTTTTCTTCTTTTTTTTTTGCATTACAGATGAGCCGTTGTATAATAGGAATAATGCACTCCAGGGTGTGTGTCATGCGGGATGACGACCTTCTGGGTGATTAGTTCTACTCGGCCCCCGCCTCGCGGCCTAATCACTCAGATGTGATAAAGATCCTAGCATGACACACAACGTGTCATGCATTATTCTTTTAGTGACATGGTTGATTGCCAACCTAAATCCAAATGTTGTCCACCTATGAATGCAATAGTTGATTTCTTCCAAATACATTGTGAAAGGAACTTGAGGAATTTTTTTTTTCATCCTGAAACTATGTATCATAAGTTGAGCAATGCTGAGGAATCAGCTATAGACAAACAAAACTGTAATATGGATATTACAATTAAGCTGGCTGATAAAAGGGAAGTATGTTTTCATGGATATTGATACGCATGTGGCAGAAATCAGACTACAAATCAGAAATGAGAATTTTTAAAGACCACTTAACCATGACATGACACTGCCTTTTAAAACTGTTATTGATGTCTGTATTAACAGGGATTAATAGAGAAGCATTATCACTATGAATATAAAAACATTTTCTTGTAACAGAAGTTCCAATAAAAACAGTAATCTATGCCCTTCCAAAACTGAATAAGACCCTGATGGACTCCATGGACTCAAAAATAATGTTGGCCTTTGGCTTCTTTGCTGTGCATTTTGACAATATGTGAATGCTTTTATTAAATCTATAGTCAGGGACTTGTCATCTTACATCAAGGATACCAGGGACATTTTATGCACTACGGATGATTTCTTAATTGAACAAGATTCCATACTATTAACAATCGATGTGGAGACACTTTATAGAAATGTGAAATATAAAGTGTGTGTCTGGGGGGAGGGGTCCTAGGATCTTGGGGCCTGATTCACAAAACCCCTAGAATGACCAACAGTGCCTACATCAAACATTAAAGACGCAAGTGGAACCTTGTGCTAAAAGGTGCCCTGGGAGCAATTCAGAAAGGCAGTGTGTGTCAAACACAGGATGCATGCATCACAGGGGGATTGCAACAGCCTTACCCTCCAAAAATGGGCTGTGGCATGGTGCTAGGGGGCTTGTAGCAGAGGCAGGCTGCCCTATCCCCCCTTTTGGTATTCACAAAACCCTCCCAGAGGGCTACATTGTAAGTACCCTTGCTGGTGCCCTGGCTGGTATATGGGTACTTAGAATGGCCTCTGGGAGGGTTTTGACAGTTGTGACAACGAGCCACACACCCCCAGCCTCAATCCCTGTACAAAATGGATCAAACTTCTCTGGTGGTCTTCTGGTCTTCCTATCATCCCCAATCTCTGATATGAAAAGTAAAATAAAACCTGGTGGTCTAGTGGTCCCACTATCATCCCCGATATAAAAAGTAAAATAAAACCTGGTGGTCTAGTGGTTCCCTGATCATCCCTGATCCACAATATATAAAATAAACATATAAACCTGAGATTAGTGGCCCCATTCCCACACTTATTGACAGCCAGTGAAGCAGGCCGACGTGTTGTGTGGAGGTCTGTGCTGGTCACGGCTCTGTTTCGGGTTGGGGGAGAGGGGTGAGGGACACTGCCTGCCAGGGTATGGGGGAGTGTGGGCCATGAGATCACCAGATTTATATATTTACTTTATATATTGGGGATAGGGGACGATTGTAGACCCACCAGACCAGCAGGTTTATTCATTACTTCATATATCGGGGATCTGGGATGATTAGGGGACAACTAGACCACCAGGTTTGATTTTACCTTTTATATTGGGATTGGGAATGATCAGGGGACCACTAGACCACCAGATTTTACTGTACTTTTTAGAGCAGGGATCGGGGATGATTGGGGGAAGCTCGTAAGGGCAAAACAAGTCAAAGCAATTAGTAGGTGGGATTCACTGCTGCTGTAACAGGCTTGGTGTGCGGAACTTGTATTCACAAGGATTTGTTACAAGAATACATCTTGTATTTGATCTTGGATTGTTTGTCAGTGTTGATTCTTTGGGTTTAATGATTGGAGGACCACTATACCACCAGGGATATTTTAGCTTAATACACTTACTGGGACTGGTACTGCCGGGGGGGGAGGGAATGTTAGCCTCCAGGGGCTGCTGTCCATGGTGATATTGCCACATGGCCGCCCCGTGGCTTGTGGCACACCTCCAGAATGCACTATTTGGTGCAGTGGTAGAGCAGGTGCAAGCAATGGGACTTTGCTGCCAGGACCATACCTGATTGTGAATTAGCCGCATGTTCCATGGCACAACGGCAGTCGTAGTAAGCTGCCTTTGATGCAGCTTGCACCAACCTTTGTGAATCTGGCCCTTAGAGTTGTATTTAAATATTCAGGAGAATGGCAGTCATATTAAAACATATTTCTGATAGAATCGGCAGAATTGGTGCTTAAATATAATGCATTTACCTTTTTGGGACACTTTCATTTACCAGTAAAAAAAACTGTAATGGGGACAACATTTGCCCCTAACTACGTTAATTTGAGCATGGGCCTTTGGGAGAGGGAGGTCATATACAATGTGGAATGTAGCTGTTGCAGGAACAAAATTGATTTTTGGAGACAATACATAGATAACATCATAATGATGTGGTGTGGATACAAGAATGAGCTGGGGAATCTTTGATTTACCTCCATGAAAAACAATAATTTGATGTTTACTGTCAGACACAGCCCAGAGTATATTATTTTTGGATGTTGTATTTACAAATAATGAAGATGAAGGTACTGACACTGACCTATAAAGAAAGAGAACTGACAGAAACTTAAAACTGCTAGTGAATAGCTGAATAGTTGCCACCCCAGCCACACCATTGTGAACACTCCCAACTAATTTCTGTGGCTAAAGAGAAATTGACACAATCATGTTGCATACCAGCAAAAAAAAAATGATTTCAAAGAGGGATAAAAATCTGAGCTTATCAGAAATGCAAGACAATGGCTGTTGTTGTGTCTGTGTTCCAATTAGAGACTTAGATGGTAAAGAGCTGGTGACGTTGCAAAATTCACCTTCACAAATAACTTGGTGAATTGCCCACTTCACCACTATGCATTGAGTTTTCCTGGGGAAAGGCACTTATTCAGGCAAAGTCAGGTGAAGTCCTGTTGAAGTTTCAATTTTGCCAGTGAATGTGCAGGACTTCACCTGAAGAGGTGCCACTTTGCCTGCCCAAAACATTGCAGAGTCAGCACTTTGCACTTCATGACTTTAGCAAGCATCATGAATTAAGTTGAGAAACAGTTTCCCAAATTCTCACATCTCTACTGCTAGTCACATCCTTACTATCACCTACTGGATCCAAACTGATGTATTGATAACCCCCTGAAAGACTTGCATGGTAGATTTTGTTCATTAAAATATCAAACTATTATGAAAAGAAAATAAATATAATAAAAATACAATATTTCAAGCTAAAACAAGCAGCTCTTCTTCAGGCATGGGGAAAGGTAGACTACAATGAGTTTAAACAGGGAAACTTGAGGCAGGGGTGAAGAAAACATCAGTTGTCTAAAACAGAGGTCCTAATGGGGTTCACAGAACAGATGCAGCTTGACAAGTAGATGTGCATAAATAAGATAGAGGGATCATGTAACCAACAAGGAGAGAGACATGGAGAACAAAAAGGGAGCACTACTGAAGCTCCCTTTGTTGTGGAGTCTAAAATTCTGAACTGTGAAATGTTTATTTTTTTCAATATTTGTGGACTGTAAGCAATAGATATTTGCTCCACTTGGGACTTAAAGGGCTGTTGCTGTGAGACAAGTACAGAGCACTCTGGGACTTGTAGTCCTTGATCTGAATAGCGGGGACTATAAAACGTATTTGCTGTGTTTTTAAACACTTTCTAAAAAAAATACTTGCTGAGTTTTGCACACCTTGCGGTAAGCTCCACAGTGGGCTACTTTTAAATGCTTTTATTGTTGCTTGTCTGCACAGTGAGACTGGGTGTTCACATGACCCACTCACTTCCTGTCACACAAACTCTGTAAATACTTGCCTTAGAGCTAACGGAGCAAGTGCACCGAGACACATGCATTTGTACATGTCAGGTGTGTCCGGTGGGACAGGAGGCCACATAGTTTGTGAGTGAGTAACTTGCTTCCAAGGCAATGTTATACAAACTGTTTAAAATTAATAAGCTGTTTGCACTAGCAAGGCTACTGCATAGTAATTGATCTTATTTTATTTAGACGTTCAATAGCATCTGAGAACATGATACAGTAGTTGGCATTGTTCCTCTATCAACTAGTGAACATCCGAATAACTCCTGTTAAGATTCACATTAAGTAACAATACATATTCAAACTTACAGGTACAGGATCAGTATTGTACTGTTCTATTCGACTACCTAAGATTGCATATCAGTACAAATTGTCTAACTATTGCTCATCTATTTAGATAATAAAATAGAAACAAAGAAAGATGGACAAGATTATGACCTTGGATGGAGACATTGGCCTTAGATGCACTAGTTGTTCTATGTATAAATTATTCAATGTATTGCCTAGTACTCCAATCTTTATTTGTGAAAAATGTATTAATAACAGTGTCTTAGCAGAAGATATTAAGGTGTTTTACAATAAACTGGATTGCTTAGAAACAAACCAAACAAATATGGCTACAAAGAGTCACCAAATAAACTGGAGCATCAAAAAAAGGATTCCCCTGACCAAGCTATGGGTGTAGTGGGAAACAGACTAGCAGAAGAGTCTACCCCTGCTACGTCTGACAGTATAATAAATGACTCATTTACACTAGATAAGGAAATATTGCTGGTGTGCCACACTGTGAGTCATTCATAAGAAAACTCCACCGGAATGGTGATGACAGTGATGATGCTGATTCTCAAGGGTGGTCTACTGTTGCAAACAGAACAAGCATTTGTCAGTGCCGAATGTTGTCTCGCTGGCATTGGCATTGGTAGTGCCGGAGTTAGAGACGCATAATAGGAATGGCAGTGAAGTATTAAAATGACACCAACCCCACCCCCACCCTGTAGAGACCGACAAGCATTGGGGTGTGCCTTTGGGTCATCAGCTATAACTCTTATGCCATTTCACCTCACCCTACCCTGTAGACACTGACAAATGTTGTGGTGTGCTCTGGGGTCTTTGGGCTTTATACTTACCCCATTCCATAAGGAAATATGCTGAGGTGGGTGCAGTATAGAAGAATGAGGTGAGCTTTGCTGCTGAACAGTGCAAGGCACACCACGATGCCTGTCACTGGCTGCAGGGTGGGGGTGGGGGTGGAATGGCTTGAGTATTACAGCTGATGATCCCAAGCCACACCCCTGATGCCTGTCAGTCTCTACAGAGTGGGGTGCTACAGTTGGAAACCCTAACACCGAAGGCGTGTGCTGGTATTTTCACTCCAAATTTTCAACATGGGCTTTTTGTGAGCCCACCTCATGAAAAGCGGCACTATCAGTTTGTTAGCTGAAAGGTGGTTTTGCACAGTGGCTATGCCATTTGGTGACACAGGGACGAAAACACATTTTGGGCAGGATTTGGAAAATGACAACTGTATTGTTCATGAGGAGATGTTTAAAAATGTCAACGTTGAAAATCTGGAGTGAAAATATGAAAAACTGGTGAAGGTATGAGCATGCATAGAAACTGTAAAACACACATCAGTAACCCAATTATTTTTGGGATTTTTTTAACCACATCTTTAACATAGGCATTTTGGGACCTCCCCTCATGAACAGTGGCAGTGTGATTCTGTTAATGTGTCCAAAACATTGATTTTGCACAGTGACCACACCATTGTGCGCCACAGGTGCGAAAACACATTTAGGGCAGGATGTGAAAAATGACAGCTGTACTGTTCATAAGGAGGTGTAATAAAATGCCAGTGTTGAAAATCTGGCATGAAAATAGTACAAATGTGCGGAGTTACAAGGGCGTGTGGAAACTGCGCAATGCACGCTTGTAACACAGTCACTTTCTGGAATTTTGTCACGAAATTTTCAACATAGGCATTTTAGGACTTCTTCTCATGAACAGTGTCACCATCATTTCCTGAAATTGTCCCAAAAACTGATTTTGCGCAGCGACCGCGCTATTCTGCGCCGGACGTGTGAAAATACATTTTGGCCAGAATATTTTAAAATGACAGCTGTACTGTTCATAAGGAATTGTGGAAAAATGCCAATTTTGAAAACCTGGAGTGAGTATATTACAAATTCATGAAGTTATGGGAGTATGTGGAAACTGCGCAACACACGCTTGTAAAACAGTCATTTTTGGGATTTTTTCCACCAAATTTGCAACATAGGCATTTTGAGAGCCCACCTCATGAACACTGGCACTGTCATTTTGTTAATCGGTCCCAAAACATGATCCTGCGCAGTGACCATGAAATCCCTTTTGGGACCAATTAACACCATGACAGTGCCAGAATTTGTGAGAAGGTGTCCCAAAAACCCCATGTTGAAAATGTGGTGCCAAAATTCCAAAAAATGCCTGAGATATGCATCAAAGTTGAAAAAAACACTATTTATTCCATTATACAGCTTACTGGCATTTTCTCAGTTTGCGGTCAGCTTTGAAGAGTGCAGACGTGTTCCCGGCTCACCGAAGATCATTGTCCTGGACTCAGAGGTAAGTATGGGGTGAGGGGGGTGTGGGTAGGCAGGGTGCACAGTGGGTGGGCGTGGGTTGTGGGAGGGGTCAGGGAGACCGCGAGGGACCATTTTCTTTTTTGACAGGGTAAAAAAAAAAACACATTACGGGACTGTTTTTTTTTTTTAACAGGGGCATGTGGCACACTGGGATGTGGTCCCAGCATGCCAATGGGCTCTTTTTTTGGGGGGGAGCAGCTGTAGCCAAGGGAGATTGGGCACCCCATTGGCACACAACAAAAGGGAGGGTTACATTATGTCAATGGGGATTGGGCACCCCCATTGGCACACAACAAAAATGGGGAGGTGACATTATGTCGATGGGGATTGGGCACCCCTGTCAGCACACAACAAAAGGGGAGGGTGTTACATAATGCTGATGGGGAGTGGGCTACCCCATCGGCAACATCACTTGGGCACTGAAGCTGAGGGGGATTGGGGCCCCCATCGGAAAAGACAAACTGTTTGGGTGTGAGCATGTGCCGAGGGGGATTGGGCACCCCCTCAGCATACATTGTAAATGGGAGGGGGGTTATTATGCCAATGGGGAGTGGGCTCCCTGTTGGCATTCTGACAGGAGGCGGTGGCAGTGTTGCATGCACGTCGGGAAGCATGTTGTGGTCATGCTGCATCAGAGCTCCACTCTCATTGCAGCAGACCTTTTGTTAGATCTGGTGACCACATTCCAAATTGCTGATGTGGTGCCTGCCTGCTGCCCAGTTGGGAAATGAGAGATGCACCTACTGATGCGTGCCCTGCATTCGCCCAACAGTGACCATGCCTCCAAATCTGCTACTATCAGAATATGTTGGCTGTACATGTGCAAGCAACATAAAAAGATTTAAAAAAGGCCACAAGGCACTAGGTTTTAAATTATGTACTCAAAACAGATATGAGACCCTATTTGATGTATCCCATGAAAATACATTGACTCACAGAGTATAAATGATGGCATTATTTATACCACTGAAAATTGTCATGCATTAACAAGCAAGCATTTACTGGGTGACCAGGACATAAACCCTTCCAAATTTGCCACTTCACATTCAAATTCAGTATAACTGGAGCTAGTTGACGAGGGTTGTAGTGATGTGGCTGTTGAAACTGCACAAAAACCATTAAATGATGGCCATGACACTGATGCAGGGTTTTAAATAACTGATTAGCAGTTTTTTTCTTAGGACAATACTAACTGTACAGAAAGTATGTATATAGGTTTTCTAGAAGTGTTATGTTTGTTAAACACAGTGAGGCAAGTGCTATGCATTTTCACAACATTTTAGGACTTTTATAAGCAAAACGCTAATCAGTTTTTAGAGTTAAATAAAACCCTGTGACTTATATGATCCCACCATGGTAGTCCCAAATTCAAATTCCCAGCCAAGGCAAGCCCTGGTCCTAGGTGATTCAATTATCAAATACACAGATAAATGAATCTGCAATCCAGATAAGCAAAATAGAACCTGTAGTAGTTTCAGAGATGCACAAATTAATGATATCACACGCATGTCTAAGAATATATTGAAACATGCTGGGGAGTCAGCACTGGTAATAGTCCGTGCTGGTATTAATAATATAAATAAATCCAGTATTGATGATTTAAAATGAGTGTAGTGTCCTATGTGATAACCTGACTAGTAGAGGTTGAGATATATATTTATCTGAAATTTGCCTGTTCCCAGAGCAAACCACTACCACTACCAGAAAAATAAGAAAAAGACAATAAATGAGTGGCTACAAAAGTGGACATTGGCCAAAGGTTACCACTGTATAACACGCTGGTAACAACTTGAGTATGATCAGGGCTTATTCAGCTGGGACAGCTTTTATCTGAGCTGAAGAGGCAGTCCTGTACTGGGGTGTAAATTTGAAAAGATAATTACTAAATCTTTAAACTTATAAATCAGGGAGATATGGGTGAAACACTACCTAGCAGTATTATACACCCTTGTACAAATAATACATTGTGCACTTGCTTATTGGCTAATGCTAGGAGTTTAAATTTTGCAAACAAATGTGAACTTGAAGCCACTGTGTTCGAGCAGAAGGTGGATATTGTAGTTATAAATGAAACTTGGTGGGATGAAAGTAGTTCATGGATGTGCAATATGGAAAGTTATCAATTATTCCATAAAAATAGATTGAATAGGAAGGGAGGTGGAGTTTGTTGTTACGTAAGAAATAGAATAAAATCTATGCAAATAACACTCTTTCAAAATCCCATAGCACAAGCAGAATCTATTTTGTTACATCTCCAGTTTAGTAACAGGCCCAAGGTTACACCTGGAAATTGCTATAGGGCCCTTCTTGTAGCAACGATCATAATAATACCTTTTTGCAAGAAATTAGCATTGCTTCGAGTATTGGTGACTGTATGATGATCGGTCACTTTAATGCACTGGGAATTTGCTGGAAAAACAGGGTGAGGTCTTCTGAATTTGAAAAATATTTTTGGACATCTTAACAGCAAACTCAATGGAGCAACTAGTTAAAGTACCCAAAAGGGGCAAAAACATATTGGATCTTGTATTTACAAATATCCAAATGGTAAATCTGATTCTGTGGTTATGGATCCTCCGTATTCAAGCAACCATCAAATGGTAACCTGCAGTATTTCCTCTTGTAAATACAGTATGTCCCAAAGAATTCTACCACCTTTTCTGATTATAACCATGCTAACATAGGTGTTACAAAACATTCTTTAAATTCTATAAACTGGGATTCTACATTATTCCACATCCAACTACACAACGCCTTGGAAAGTGGTCAGGCAGTTGATACAGTCTTCATTGACCTCACAAAGGCTTTCGACTCTGTTAATCACAACCTCCTCCAAAGTTGCCTTCTGTCTACAGGTCTATCCCCAGATATGGTACTATGGTTTGACAGCTACCTCTGTAACAGATCACAGTGAGTCAGAATTGGTGATTCCCTACCCGCTGCTAAGGAGATGCACCTTGGGGTTCCGCAAGGGTCAATCCTCGGTCTTCTATGCTTTAGCCTTTTCAGCAACTCCACCCCAAGGGCTTGCCCAGCAAGCACAGTTCTCTATGCTGATGATGCAGTGATCTCAGTCACTGGCAAAGACCAACAATCCATCACAACTGAACTCCAAAGCAGCTTCCATAAACTTGAATCTTGGTTTACAGAAACCAGCTACTACCAAACATCAAAAAACCAAAGAGTATGCTCTTCACCATCTCCCAAAGCAAAAAAGAAATACCTGCCCCTGTGTATTCATAACCAAAAGGGTGAGATCCTAGATCAAGTATCTAACTTCAAATATCTCGGCATTAAATTTGATGACATGCTCACTTTTTCAAACCACATTGACTCTGTTATTAAGACTGCAAATATAAAACTTGGTGTACTTTATCATCACAGACATTCAGTGACACCAGATGCACTCAAACTAGCCACCAGTAGCTCAATACTGTCTACCATTGACTATGGATTGCCTATATATGGGGCAGGCACAAAAACTGCTCTTAGCAGGATCAACACACTCTTCAGTAAGGCCTGTCATCTTACTTTAGGGCCTACTCTAGACACCCACACCTGCTCGCTGTACACTGAAACTGGGTGGCTCCCACTCTATCTTAGAGGGCAATACCAAACCTGCCTACATCTAAAAAAAGTACTACTTGGACTGACATCCCCCACACTGGGCGGACACTTTAAGCTGGCTGTCCCAACGAAATCTACCCATAGTGCAGTCACTGACAAGATGGTGATTCCCTTCAAAAGGACAAAACTTGCCCAGAACTCCATCCTGTAACAATGTCCGAAATGGTACAATGAACTACCTGCTGTCCTCACTGATACTACCAAGATTAGTATCTTCAAAGCTGGGCTCAAATTTCTCCTTGACTCTAAAATGAATTGTACCTGCCTGCACTAATGTGATAGTACCTCACCCCAGTTTTCCATTTACCTACCCCCTCTACATCTTTCAGCTATATACCACTTTTTTCTTAACCCGCTCCGCTGCCCAAATTACCGGATGATAGCCTCACTTGGTTGAAAGCTCCACCTCTCTCCCACCTCAGACGATGCCACCTGCCTACGCTAATGAGATAGTACCTCACCCCCCAGTTTTCCATTATCTACCCCTACATCTTTCTGCTCTATACCACTTTTTTCTTAACCCGCTCCCCTGCCCTAGTTACCTGACGATGGCTTCACTTGGTTGAATGCTCCACCTCTCTCCCACCTCAGATGATGCCACCTTCAACTGATCCCCCTAACCCCCTCTTTTCTAATCAGTTTGTTAATATTTACTAATTTGATGGGTATAAGTTCAAATTTTACTATTACTGCCTGTGTATATGCTTCAATGTTTTTTCTCTTTTTTTATTTATTTTATTTTAGTTTTTGTTGACCGGGTAAGTGCACTAGACAAATTCTGCCTATTTTCAGGCATGACCTGGGGGAGGGGGATACAGATGAATACCAACTGACCTTGAACCAGGTTAAGCTGTTGGTGGTATTTTTAGTGAATGAGGGAAATTTGGCCAGGGCACCGGGGAAATTCCCCTACTCTTTTTCGATAAGTGCCATGGGATCTTTAACATCCATTTGAACTACCACCAATCCAGGCAGATGGGACCTCAGTTTAACGTCTCATCCGAAAGACGGCACCTCAGAAGTACAGCACCCCTCTCATGCTGCACTACAGTGTCAGTACTGGGATATTAACCCAAGTGCCAGATGTGGGAACTGAACCCACATCCCTCTGATCTCCTGGCCTCAGAGGTGAGTGTGCTACCTACTGAGCCACTTTTTCTCTGTAAAACTTGTATTTTTGTAATGTTTGTTCAACACTGACATGAAACCTTTGAAAATGGGTCCTTGACTCAAAGGTATTAATCCCAAACTGAAATAAATAAATAAAAATTATCAAATTTGGATACTGAAACCTGTTGGCATAAAATTAAAACTATCATATTGGAATTGGAAGCTAGTCATGTCCCCATAAAAACAAAGTACAATAAGAAAAACAACATTTGTTATTGTGGCTTACATACCAAATAAGAAGACAAAACTTAAAGAAAAAGCCCACTCCAGATACAAAAAAAGCCTTCTGAGGATACCTTAAATAAATATAAATCTGAACAAAGGGTATTAAGGAGCATGATAAGAAAGGAGAAATACAACTTGGAATTTAGACTATTTCATACAAATGACAATAATAAATAATTTTATTCCTACATAAATAACAACAAGAATAATCAAAAAAATGGTAGGTCCAATAGTATTGAATGGTGAAACCATTGTTGATGACAAAGAAATGGCAAATCATTTTAATACATACTGTATTTGTATTCCTTGTTTAATGCATCCATATCTAAAGGGATAGATGTTCATGGTGATAATACTGAGTGTTTTTCTGAGTTAGAGGTTTTGACAGTATTAAAAATATTAAGAGAAATACATCATCAGGACCAGATAAAATCTATCCAACAATTCCTGAAAGACCTGGCTGATGAACTGGCCTACCCTTTTATGTTATTGATTAATAAATCCTTGAAAAGCAGAGCAGTAACACTGGAGTAGAGGACGGCACTAGTGATTCATCCCCACAAAAAGGGTACAAAAAGCATTATTTCCAATTATAGACCTATTTGTCTCACCTCCCTTTGTACTAAGGTTATAGAGAGATTAATAAAAAGTATTATAGATGAGGAAATTGAGGTTTTAGGTATACAAGATAACACTCAACATGGCTTGAAAAGAGACTTGTTGTGTACTACAAATCTAATTGCTTTTTACAATCAATTCACTGTAAGTTTGGGCTCTGGGATACCAGCAGACGTAATTCTGTTGGATTTGGAAAAAGCATTTGCCTGTTCCTCATGATCTTTTGATCATTAAGTTATGTCAGATGGGATTCAGTAAAGACATTATTAGGTGGATTTCAGGGTGGCTGTCAAATTGCACTCAAATAATAAAAATAAATGGTAAGATTTCCAGGACTGGCTTAGTGGATAGTGGGGTTCCTCAGGGCTCAATTTTGGGACTGTTTTTGTTTGGATTATTCATAAGCGACATAAACAAAAATGTGTCAAATATGTTGCACAAATTTGCCAATGTTACAAAACTGGGTGGCAAAATTGATTCAGTAACAAAATGTAATGCCTTAACTAAAGACTTGAAATCTATAGGAGAATGGGCCATATTAAACAAAATGAAATTTAACCCAGAAAAATGCAGTATTCTACATTTTAGTAGGAATAATCCAAACCATCCCTATTTCATGAACAATTTACAACTCTGATCTGAAATAAAGGAGAGGGATCTGGGTATAATTGTAAATAATAAATTGTTATCCACTGATCACTGCATACAGGTCTCTAGAAAAACAAACGTTCTTTTAAAATCTAGCAAATGCTTGTTTGTTTCCAGAAACAGAGTTTGTTACTCATCTAAAAGACTTGTGTTGTCCCACATTTAGACTTTGATTCTCCATTTTGGAATCCTCACTTGAGAAGGTATACAGATCCGGTGGAAAAAAACTCAGAGGAGGGCAACAGAAATATTAAAGGGCATGGAAAATAAGAGATACTGGATTTATACTGGATTTATAAGACAACCAGAAGGCCTAGGCCCATGTTGGTTGTCCCCACCATTTCAGTGGAGGAAATCTAAGTTACCAACTGAAATTAATTTGTCTAAACCTGCCTTAAAGGTACCAAAACTAACAGCCTCTACTAATTCCATTGGAAGTTTATTCCATAATCTGATTGTTCTGGATACAAAACTAAATTTTCTTAGATTTGTTCTACAACATTCTTCTTTTAACTGATATTTATGCCCTCTTAGGTTATAATTTTGTTCCCTGTTGACAAGTTCAAGATCCTTCTTTAATATGTCTTCACTTAAAATTTTGTATAACATCAACAGGTCTCCCCTAGAACATCTAACTTCCAATGCCCATAACCCTAAGTCCTTTAATCTTTCATCATAGGGTATATCTTTAAGTCTTTTAATCATTTTTGTACAGGCTCTTTGAGGTTTTTCAACCAATCTTTTATCCTTACTTAAATGAGGACTCCAAACTATAGAGCAATAATCCAGGCTTGGTCTCACATACGTTTTAAAATGGGGCATCAGTACATCTTCACTTCTTGAGTGAAAACTTCTTCTGATGCAACTGATCAAGTCCATAGCTTTACCTGCTACAACTTTACAATCAGCTTCCTTCTTTAAGTCATGACTAATATAAATCCCTAAATCCCTTTCATTGATTGAATCTTTTAATGTTACCCTCTGTACGTAATATTCTTGGTTTATATTCCCCTTACCCAAATGCATCACTACACACTTTTCTAAGTTAAAACTCATTTTATTAGCATTAGCCCATTCTCCTACGTTTTCCAAATCCTGACCAAATCTTAATCTGTCCTCAAAGATGTTCACTATTCCTCCCAATTTTACATAATCAGCGAACTGTATTAACTTGTTCCCACTGAAAATTGCCAAATCAGTAATATAAATTCCGAACAACTGTGGTCCCAAGACAGATCCCTGTGGCACCCCGCTTGAAACCTTCACCTCATTGGAAAGGCAACCTTGAACCCTAACCAGTTGTGTTCTCTCTGTTAACCAATGTTCAATCCATCTTATAATAGTTTCATCAATTCCTAGTTTTTTTTCAATTGGAAAATTGTTATTTGTGAGGGACAGTATCAAAGGATCTGCTGAAATCTAACATGACTATATCTACTTTGTTCCCTTGATCTAGTAGCTTCCCAACAAAGTCATAGAAACTAATCAAATTAGTCTCACAAGATCTATTTTTAGGAAACCATGTTGGGTCATATCTATCATACCATTTTTTGTCATGTGACTTAAAAGCTCCTCACTTAATATACCTTCTATAATTTTACATACCACTGATGTTAAGCTTACTGGTCGATAATTTTTAGCCTCTATTCTACTTCCCTTCTTGAATAGTGGACTCACATAAGCAGTTCTCCAATCCCTAGGTACACACCCTTCATACAGTGATTTTTGCCCCAATATAGTAATGGCTGGTGCCAATACGTCTCCAAGTTCTTTGATAAACTTTGGATGCAACCCATCAGGACTTGCCGATTTATCCTCTTTAAGTTTTTGTGTTTTATTAAGAACTTTCTAGACATTGATAATGTCAGTTTGTGCAATATTTCCCAAAACATATCCCCTGCTATCTTTACTATGATTGGACTTGGCAAACACTGTACCAAATATTTTACTGAATATATTAGTCATTTCCTCAGGTTTAGAGGATAGTTCACTAATATTTAAGGGCCCCACAGAATTATTTTTTTCTCCTTTTACTGTTAATGTATACGAAGAAACTCTTGGTGTCATTTTTGAATTTCGCTAATCTATTTTCCAAATTCTCTTTTGCTCTTTTAATTTCATATTTGGCCCTCTGTAAGATTTTTTTATATCTATTATTATAGGACACAGTTTTTTCCTTCTTCATTTGTTTATAGAGTTTCTTCTTACTCTTACACAGTTTAATAATTTTGTTATTTATCCAAAGTGTTTTTTTTCCCCCTTACTATTATACACTTTCTTTTTGGGAATATGCTTCTCTGTCATGATGTTTATTATTTTAACAAACAGCACCCATGACGCTTCAACTGATAATCCATTCAATAAAGAGCTCCAATTCAATTTAATGAGTTCATCCCTTATATTCTGATAATACGCCCTATTGTACAATATCTGAGTTGTTTTCCCTTATTTATTTTCCTTTTTTTATTTATGGTAAATGAAATTGTTCCATGATCACTTGTTCCAACCAGAGGTCCGATTTTCATATTATCAATATCCTCGCTTATATTAGTCAATACTACGTCTAATATGTTCTCTCCCCAAGACAGATTGGAGTCTTTGGGGTTATTTAGTTTGGAAACGAGAAGAAAAAGAGGAGACATGTTGCTCTTGTATAACTCCTTACAAAATCCTGTTCTAATTAGTCAGCATGTTCTACAATTTAAAAATCAGACTACAAGTCTAAGATCACACCATAAACAACTAATAATTCCAAGAGTTAATACCAATTTGAGACACATTTTTTTGTATACATGCTGCTACCTTTTGGAATCAGCTTCCTATTGATTTAGTAAATAAACCATTGTTTATTAGTTTCAAACAGGATTTGGATGACTATTTAATAGCAAAACATGGGCTGTCGTAATCCACCTACAAAGTGTGGGAGGCAATCCAGATGGGCCATGTGGCATCCTTTTGCCTGTTGAAAGCAAGTAAACCAAGGATGGACACAAAAGGAAACCACTTACTGTAAACAGAGGTTACAGTAGGGTGAGAAAACACTGCCAAATTAAGGAAAAATTGTGTTACAGGGCTATTCCTAAGCAAACTGAGTTTTTTCAGTCCAGTTTATTCATACCAAAATGGCTCCAAAGTCTTGAGGTAGGTAATCAAAACTAAGACCCTTTACTGGAAAGATATTTCTCATCTCCAGCATACTGAAATGAATGGCAGCTATGCAGATGACTACACACTGGTTATACGCAATGGTGGCTCACTGTGTGGCTTTGTAGTTAAAGGCAATGGACCATTCTTTAGACAGTATTTTAAAACAGAGATTTTAAAACAAGTTGACCTTTCATTTATGCATAGGACCTGCACAAAAAATGGGTAATTTCAATCCTTGCGTTATTTTTCTATACCTTGAGTTATTTAATCTGGCAGCTATGGACCAATATGTTTGGGATAACACTAGAAATAGTCAGATTTTGGATGTAGTCCTAAGCAATATGGGTCCTCTTATTCAAAACTGTGTGGTCTTACCCCCATTGGCAACAAGTGACCATCAAATGGTTAAGTTTAAGTACACAGGACTTATAAATAAAATAAATGGGACCAGTCCTCTGCAATGTCACTTATAAAGACATTAAAATGGACTGAGGCTAATAGGCAACTAGCAGGCAATTGGCGTTTCTCGCTTTCGCTCCATCCACGCATCTGTAAATTAATGGTAAAATGTATTCAAAGTTATCCCTAAGCGGCCAAAAATACTGTTGCTGGGTGCAAGAAAGCAGTATGGATGAATTCCTGACCCCTATTCTGTCCAAGAACCAGCAGGTGACAGGGAAAGCTTGGAAGAAGTGTGCGCCGGCCTCTGTGGGTGAGTATTCGGGCCTGGTTTCACTCTCAGCAGCTGAGGTCACGGCTCTGGGGAAGGAGCTGATGGGCCAGGTTATTGCGGTGCTTGAACTGCGCCTAATCAAACTAGAGGATAAATTGGACTGCAGGCTACAGGAGGTCCTCGAACAGCAAACACAGCAAAGTGCCAGGCTGGCAGAGGCAGAGGAAAGACTTCCGGGGCTGGAGGACGAGGTGCTGACAGTGCCTGGGCAAGTTAGAGCCCTTCAAAAGGAGCTGGAAGAATTTAAGGAGGCCTATGATTACCAGGAGAATTATCATAGACAATTGAATCTGCATTTGAGAGGACTTCCAGAGGGGCAAGAGGGGGGCAATATCCCGGATTACTGTAGTAGGATCCTACCTGAGCTGCTGGGCCTTAGCACAAAGCATGGTCGAGTAAAGCTGGAACGGGCCCACCGCGCGGTTTTACCGTGTCCACCGGCTGATCAACCGCCCCGCCAGATTTTCATGAGATTTCATAATTTTCAAGACCGGGAGGTGACCCTGAAGGCTATCGCGCAAAGGGCTCTTTGAGCTTTGAGGGCAATCGTTTGTTCCTTTCGGAGGATTACTCGGCACACTTGCTGAAGAAAAGAAAGGTATTCAATGGGCTCATGGCCCAGCTAAGGGGCATGAAGATTGAAAACTTTCTAGTGTACCCTGCCACACTTAAGATCAAACATGAAGGGGCGACCTATTCCTTCTGGGAGCTAGAGAAAGCAGAGGAATTCTTGAAGGCCCTGAAGAGGAAAGTGAGCTGAAAGGCTGGTGGAAAAGTGGCTAGGAGTCGGATGGCTGGGCCGGGAAGGGGCCTTCTTATATATTCTATCCCTGTTGGATCATGTTGCTGTTTGGAACTTACTATGTGCAACTGTTTTTGCTATTGCTCTTTGTTCTTGTGGGAAGCTGTGGAATAAAAGGGGACAACCGCTGGCTCTGAGGGTGTTGAAGCTCATTGGACAATGAGAGACTGAGACTGATTCTATTAGCACCTCGTTGTTTTTCCTTTCTTCCCCCTTGGGCCCCCATCTTCTTCTATGCCCCGGGAGGATGTTTGTTGAGGATGGGGCCGTGGAGCGTGAGGCCCTCAATCTAGATGCCTGGTTCCTATAAGGTAGGGGCGGGGGCAGGCTTAGCGTGTGTCACTTGATGGCGTGGCCTAGCCCTCGCATCCTCAATGCTTCTTTATTTTCATGTATTTCTTTATTCCTGCTGTCTCCCACCTTGTAGGGGGTGTTGTGGAGTGGTATAAAATAAAGGGAAAGTGTGAGTCTGTCGGCACAGTAGCAGGGAACGGGAACAGGGGGGAGATCAAACTTGCCCTCTCTGTCCACTGGTGGTGATGCGCCCTTCTCATGGGAGCACACTTCGAGAGAAGGCATAGCAAGTGAAGAGGATGGACGAAGGGTCTCTTCCCTCTCTCTGGTATGTGCTTTTCAGGGGGAGGCAGGAGATAGGAAGGGGATTAGTAGAATCAAAGGGTGGATTGGGTTACTTTGGTGGGCTCCTGCCTTCACTCTTCCAGTGTGGAGGGGGCACCCTGGAGTGGCTGAGCCTTCACGGGTAATGCAGCTGGCCCTGATGGGTAATAATTAGGGTGAGATGGAATACGGGGAAGGTGGATGATGATCCAGCTGCAGGGTAGGATAGGGGGCAAATTCTGCAAGGAGGAGGGCTGATGGGGCTTGGCTCCTGTACTGCTTCCCAATCCTCCTCGGGCTCTCGTCTCGGGTGGTGGAATACAGTACAGTGTAGGGGCAGGGGTGACACCCATGCAGAGGAGGGAGGCTAGGCTGGGCTGGAAGGGATGGGAGGCCTGGAGGGGGGTTGGGGAATGTAGAGGTAGATGGAGGGGGAAGGGAATGACCGAGTGAAGGTGCGAGGAGGAGAGGCTCGGGGTGGTCCTGGCATTATCTGAGCAAGGAATTCAGGATCCAATATGGAGACATGCTGGTTGGGGGATATGCTGTGGATAGATACCTGGGTGCAGGAATGGGTGCTGGAAGGGCATTCGGACACTTTGGGCCAATGCGGGAAGGATAAGTCAACAAAGACAGAGGAGTGGAGGGTGAGGGAAGGCAGCAAATGAAGACCTGCCGGTGGTAGGGCATATGGACTGGTGTCTCATACCTTCCTTTCCCCTGTCTGTGCCACTTGGGGGTACCACCAAGAAAGGTGGGGTTTGGCTGTGGGGGGAGCGACGAGACGTGCATCTCAGTTGTGGAGGGATGCATATGTTTGTTCGCTTTTTTCAAAAACACTTGTGCTATGTTAGCAATTAGTGTTGGTAGGGGTGTGGGGAGTTGAGGCGGGGTGTGAGCAGGGTGGGCAGGAGGGAAGTGGTGGAGTGGAAGGGAAGTAGGGCGGGGGGAGTTTATCAAGTTTATAAAGTTAAAAATGTTATAGTAGATAGGATTGTTACTATTGTTAAAACAGTTATGTTATTTTTTAGATGCAATCGACTGTGTGGAAAACAAAGACACTTTGCAAGTCTACTTAAAAAATGCGCTGGTAAAATGGATGTACACAGGGAAATGTTTGGTGGAAATGGGCTGGAAACTGGAAGATGTATGGGGATGTATGGTGGATGCTGTGAACCTTAATGTTATTTTCTGGAATGTAAAAGGTATAGCAAACCCAGTGAAGAGGACAACACTTTTGACTGCATTAAAAAGAGGGGGGGCGCAGGTGGCAATGCTGCAAGAAACCCACCTGACAGATTCAGACATGCGAAGTTGGAGCAGAACTGGGTGGGGAGGTGTTATGCTGCCTCCTATTCCTCTCACAAGAGAGGTTTCGCGATACTCTTTCAGAAAAACCTGCTTTTTGAGGTTAAAAGAGTGGTGCTAGACCCAAAAGAGGGCAGGTATATTTTTGTTACTGGCTTGTTACGAGGGAGACACTCACGCTTGGTTATGAGATATCTCCAGCGGTGTATGAGCCATCAGTTCTATTCCTCTTGCTGGGATTGCTGGTCAGGAGCAGTTCCTGGGCTTATTATTGGTGTGGATTTTAATTGGACTATGGACGCGCACATGGACCATTCCGAAGGGAAGGGACAAGTTTCAAAGGCCATGAACCAGTGGCAGATTGGGGTGGCAGATTTGGATCTGGTTGATGGCTGGAGGACGGTTAACCCCAGTGCGAGGGAATACACTTTTTATTCTAACCCTCACAACACCTGGTCCCACCTGGATTACATCTATCTTCCCAGGTGTTGGGTGGGTAGGATAAGGGAGATGTCTCACAGTCCTATCTTTGTCTCGGACCATGCTGTGGTTAAGCTGAAGTTGACAGGTGGGGTATCTGAAGGCAGGTCCTCCACCTGGAAATTCCCCACGTACCTAATTAAAGACCAGGCCTTTAGGGACTATTTAGTGGAACAGTGGAAGCTGTATGAGGAGACAAACTCTACACAAGGGATCTCCAGTACTATTTTTTGGGAAGCAGGGAAAGCCTACATGAGGGAGGCTATAATAGCCTATGTAGCCAAAATTAAGAAACAGAGCAGGTGTAAAAGGGAGGAACTAGAGAGGCAAGTGAAGGAGCTGGAGATGCGGGTCAGGGGAGGAGAAGGTGGAGAAGCCCCCAGACTGCTAATAATGGCGAGGGAAGCCCTCAACACATTGTTAAGGGATGAGGCAGGGAAAGCATGGTTCTTCTGCCAGAGAAGGGTCTTTGAGTGGAGCAACAAGCCAGGCCCATGCTGGTGAGGCTGATGAGAGGTGGTAGGTGCTCAACACGATTATTGAGGGTTAGGGATATGGAGGGGCAGGTCTTCACTAGCTCAAAGGAAATAGCGGACTGTTTTAGGAGATTTTACGAGCAGTTATATAGGGTGGAACACACTGGGAAGGAAGACTGCATACGGGAATGTCTGGATGGAGTGACCCTACAGAGGGTTACGGAGCAGCAGAGGGAGCTGTTGGGACAACCTATTTCCAAAGCAGAAATCTTAAGGGCTATCCAGAAGCTGCAGCAAGGCAAGGCCAGTGGTCCAGATGGGTTCCACGTTGAGTACTATAGAATCCTGGGGGGACAGTCATCCAAAACATTGAGTAGGGTGTTTGGGGAGGGGGGAAGGGGGAGATTCAGGTGTTACCTGACGCGTGCTACGATGAGGACATCCGTTTAATACATAAGGCAGGACAAGATGAGCTAGACTGCACAGCTTACCGCCCCATTTCTCTGCTTAACATGGATTTAAAAATTTTGGCCAAGGTCTTGGCTACCAGACTGGAGAATATTCTCCGAGTTGATTCACCCAGACCAGACCGTGTTCATTAAGGGATGGCAGTCTTATCACAATGTGTGAAGATTACTTAATATCATATGGAGGGCAGGCCAAACCCGAGAGAAAATGGGGGTGATCTCCCTGGACACTGAAAAAGCATTTGATAGGGTGGAATGGGACTACCTATTTGAAGTGATAGCCCGGTTTGGTCTGGGGGACTCTTTCATAGGCTGGATTAGGGCTATGTACCTTAGGCCGAATGCACATGTCACAGTAAACAGATGCTTGTCGGACAAATTTGGATTGGGGAGAGGTACGAGACAGGGGTGCCCACTGTCTTCCCTCTTGTTTGCACTGGTGATCAAACCTCTGGCGACGGCGATACGCCAACATAAGGGAGTGGTGGGAACTGGGGGGGCAGAGGGGGCGAGCATAAGGTGGCATTATATGCAGATGATATGCTACTGTTCTTGGGAGACCTGCACAGGTCCATGGGGCACTTGATGGCCATCATCGAGAGGTTTGCAAGTTTCTCGGGATATGAGATCAATGTCAGGAAATCTGAAGTCATGGGATTCCCAGATGCTGGCCTAGAGGTACAGCGAATGGGATTTAAGGTGGTCCAGATGAATTTTAAATATTTAGGGGTTAGGACAGGGCAGAAATGGGAAGAGTTATGCAAGCTAAATTACCACCCTATGATTAAGTCGATCCTTGCAGACCTCAAACGATGGATGCAGCTTCCTGTTTCATGGATAAGGAGGATTAACCTGATAAAAATGAACATCCTTCCCAGCATCCTGTACCCTATGCAAATGTTGCAGGTGAGGTTAATGATGGGGGACGTGAAAAGAATAGAGATGGGGTTCTCAGACTTTATTTGGCAGGGCAAGAAGCCCAGAATTAGCTTGAAACAGCTTAAAGCAGATAGGATTAAAGGGGGACTTAACTTCCTGGACCTGGGCATCTACTACAGGGCGGTGCAGCTCAGAGGGATAGCTGATTGGGTTCATAGGCCGGTGGTGGCAAGTTGGGTAGAGCTGGAACAGTGGGGAACCCCCAGGGAGACTCACGGCCTACCTCCATAGCAAGGGACTCGGGGCCTATAGGGAGTTAGTGAATGGTAACCCTCTAGTTAGGGAAACATTGGAGGCTTGGGATCATCTTTGGCGGTGGAAAGGATTGGCACAGAGGGAGACTGTATTATTACCTATAGTGAAGAACCCTTTTTTTCTGCCTGGGATGGAGGATGGGGGATTCCTAGAATGGGAAAGGGGAGGAGTCATCTCTGTGGGTGTCTTATTAGAGAAAGGAGAGCTTAATACGTTTGATAGGATTAGGCGAGACATGAGGCTGGGGACATCCCAATTATTTAGAAACCTGCAAGTGGGGAAGATGGGAATGGGAGACAGGGGAGGGATGCATCCAAATATGGTGGAGCACATGGTATATCAAGCTAAGAAGGACCCGAAAGGATTCATAGGGAAGGTGGTGAAACAGGGTAAGCAAAACCTGCCAGATCTAACTGGTGCCACAAAGGCCCTATGGGAGAGGGATCTAGGACAGCAAATATCAGAGGGGAACTGGAAATTGGCTTTAGGTATGCCCGAAGGGATAATGGTATGTAATAAGTTTAAGGAGGCCTTTTACAAGTTTCTGCATAGAATATACTGGCCCCCAGTGGCAGTTCTCAGGGCATATCCTGCGGTTTCCTCGCTGTGCCGGAGGTGTAACGGGGGATGGGTACCTATTTCCACCGCTTCTGGTCATGCCCAGTCCTGGTTAGGTTTTGGGGGGAGGTAGTCCAAGAGGTAAATAAGATGACTGGAGGGCAACTGCCCCGAGACCCCCTGGTGTGTCTATTTGGGGTTAAGGCAGTGGAAGGTGAGGAGGAGTGGCTACCATTGCCTAGATGGATGAGAGTCCTGTTTGTATTGGCCCGGCACTGTATCCAGAATACCTGGGTTTCAGGGAATAGGCCTACAGTCACTGAGTGGCAGAGGATGATCCTTCGCTCTCTGGAATTAGAAAGGCTTACACTGTTAGTCAGGGATAGGGAGGAGGCTTTCCTAAGAGATTGGGCACCCTTCCTGGTGTCCTTGAGTGTCTCTGAAAATATGATGCTCCGCACAGGGCTGAATATATAAACATCAATACAAATGTCAATATAAACTGAAGGGCATTTTTATTCTTTATTTATTTACTATTTATTATTTGTGAATGTTATTATTAATTTGCATGGATTGAAGTAGGTCTCCCTTTTTCTGTTAACGTAATTACTAGTACTTGTATGTCTATAATGGTCTGTAATGGAACCCACACTCGATTGCATCTATTTTTTAGTCTGGTTGTTCTTGTAGTTGTCTGTTGCTGTATGTTATATGTGTATTGTGCGTAAAAGAAAATTGTTAATAAACAGAATATTAAAAAAAAATAAATAAAGTAAATGGGAAAACCCGGATATATAGGTACGATTTAGCAGACTTTAATGCTATGAGACGCGAGCTATCCATGTGGGACTGGGACACTGATTTAAATGGCTTGTCCGTACTTAGTATGTGGGAATTACTAAGTTCTAAAATAATAAATCTGGTTCAGAGGCATGTGCCCACAAAAAATAAATACAGAGGAACAAAAAAAAAACTATCTCCCTGGTTAACTGTAGCAGTTAAGAAGGCCATTAAAAACAAGAACAGGTTGTTTAGAATGGCCAAATTAAATGAGAATGAACAAAGTTGGGATAACTATAAAAACTGCCTTAGGGCCACAAAAAAGAAGATAGAGCAAGCCAAAAGTAAATACAAACTCAAATTGGCTGTAAAGGTTAAAGATAACTACAAGTCCTTCTATATGTATATCAACAACAAAAAGGAAACCAACCGATCATTTGGCCCACTTGTGGATCAAAATAAGAGATTAATCATTAATAACACTGAAATGGCAGCAGAATGTAATAATTACTTCTCATCTGTTTTTAACCAGAATATTACTAACATCAATATAAATCATAAGGACCATGATCCAAGCATTATTATATTAAAGGGGATGTTAAGAAAAAACTAATGCAGTTGGATCAAAACAAGGCACAAGGCCCTGATTTGATACATTCGAGAGTACTTAAAGAGCTGGCAGAAGAGTTGGCAAAACCAATAGCACGTCTTTTTCAGGAATCATTAAATGAAGGAGTGGTTCCCAAAGCTTGGAAACTGGCTGAGGTCATCTCCATTTTCAAAAAGGGTTCAAGGCATGAGGTTACTAACTACAAGCCGATTAGTTTGACCTCAATATTGGGGAAAGTGTTGGAATCCTTCTTAAAGGATTACGTTATCAAATTCCAATATACTTCAGGTAATGTGGACCCAACACAGCATGACTTTGTAAAGGGGAGAGCCTATCAGACCAGTCTCTTAAGAGTCCTACGGGAAGGTCAGTAAGGCTCTGGATGAGGGGAAATCCATGGGTGTCATCTATTTGGACTTTGCCAAAGCCTTTGACAAAGTTCCCCATGAGAAACTATTAGAGGTTCTAATAAAACGGTTTACCAGGAAATATTACTCTCTGGATAGAGTCATGGTTAACTAATAGAAAGCAGCGAGTATGTATTAAGGTCGAGTATTCAGATTGGAGTGATGTGACTAGCGAGGTCCCACAGGGCTCGGTTTTGGGTCCCATACTGTTTAATTTGTATATAGCTACCGTGAGCCCACTACAGGATATTTGGATCTCTAAATTTGCAGACGACACCCGCATTGGTCATGTAGTTAACAGTAGGGAAGAAGCTAACGTACTGCAGTCTGCTCTTGCAAGTTTAGAAAAATGGGCTCATGACCATAGCTCAAAATTTAATAACAGCAAATGCACAGTAATGCACATTGGGAGAGACAACATTAAATACCAGTACCAACTAGGGAATTTAGACCTAAGTGAGGTATATGAAGAGAGGGACCTATGCATAAAAAATGACAAATTATCTTAGTTTTAGATCCCATTATAACCAAATTATAAAAAAGGCTAGTAGCATACAATTTTGTATAAATAGACACATCAGTAGTAGAAGTAAAGAGGTGCTGCTTCCTTTGTACACTCCACTGGTGCGTCCACATCTGGAATACTGCACCCAACTATGGGCCCCCGGGGGCAGAAGAGATATAAAAAGCTTGGAAAAAGTACAAAAAAGAGCCACACATAGAATATATGCATCATCAGAACAGATTGTGCAGTCTGTTTAAATATCAGTCCCTGGATGACCGGCACATAGCGGGTGGCTGCCATGCTTGGCACAGTGCATCCAAGGTTCAGGGCTGAAGACCGCCAGTGGGGGGAATGGATGACGCATACCTGGATGTGCCATTTCCCTCAAGGGTAATATTCAGCCAAAATATGCTAATGAGCTCATTGGGCATGTATGGCACAAAGGGGCCTCATACATGTCATTGAATTTTTTGACTGGGTGACTAGGGAGGTGGATCAGGGGAGGGCAGTGGACATGGCCTATCTGGACTTCAGCAAGGCCTTTGACACTGTGCCACATAGAAGACTATTACACAAACTGGGGAATATGGGTGTGGGCAGGACAGTAGTGTGGTGGGTAGGTAACTGGCTGGGTGGCAGGACACAGAGGGTGGTGGTAAATGGCTGTCATTCCACAGAGGAAGAAGAGTGACCAGTGGGGTACCACAGGGATCAGTGCTGGGACCGGTCCTATTCAACATCTTCATCAGTGATATGGGCAGGACCAAGAGGCAGAATTTCACTGTTAGCTGATGACACAAAGCTCTGTAACAGAGTAGACACACCAGAGGTGTAGACAGAATGAGAAGGGACCTGCAGAAACTTGAAGAATGGTCAGGGATTTGGCAGTTGAAATTCAATGCAAAGAAGTGCAAGATAATGCATATGGGGACAAAAACCCTGGCACAATATATCATTTGGGGGTGAGGATATAGCATGCACCAAGCAGGAAAGGATCTTGGGTTATCATCTCTGATGACCTCAAGGTAGGGAAACAGTGTGACAAGGCAGCAGGTAAAGCAAATAGGATGCTGGGATGTATAGGCAGGGGCATTACCAGCAGGAAAAGGGAGGTCATAATCCGCTTATACAAGACACTAGTGAGGCCCCACCTGGAGTACAGTGTACAGTTCTGGAGACCATACCTACGTAAGGACATAGACAGGGTAGAGAAGGTTCAGAGGAGGGCAACAAAGATGGTGCATGGATTGCATCACAAGTCCTATGAAGCCAGGTTGAAGGAACTGAACATGTACTCCCTGGAGGAGAGGAGGGAGAGAGGGATATGATAGAGACATACAAGTATCTTACAGGGAGGAACAGGGTGCAGGAAAACACTATTTTTAAGCGAAAAAGATGTTCCAGGACTAGAGGGCATGGGATGAAGTTGGAGGAGGACGATTCAGAGGAAACATGAAAAGAATTTCTTCACAGAATGGGTGGTGGACAAGTGGAACACCCTGCCAGAGGAAGTGGTGGGGGCTGAAACAATCACGGGATTTAAGAATGCATGGGATAGACATAAAGGAATTCTGGAGGTCGGGGTAAGGTGCAACAGACTTCTAGGAAAACAAACTGAACTTACAAGCTCAAATGGGCAGACTGGGTGGGCCATAGGCCCTTATCTGCCGACACTGTCTATGTATGTATCTATGTCCATTATGGGCTCATTAGAATGGCTGCATCGGGTTATATGTGCCAGTCCAACCTTCCCCCTCCCCACTCCCAATCACAGTGTGTCACTACAAGAACCCCATTTCCATAGTATAGTGTCCCCCGTCCCCGATCCCTGGTGAAATTAAATACACATGCCATGATCCCATCTTTCCCATAGTGTGGGGTCCCACCACCCCTAACATGGAGTGACAGTACAGTACATAATATCCCTGTTTCCATAGTGTAGTGGACCCTCCTCCCAACTACGATCCCCGATAGAAGAATAAACACACTGGTTTCCCGTTTCCATAGTGTAGTGGACCTCCTCCCAGCCCTGAGCACAGAGTGACAGCAAATGAATTAAACGTCCCCTTTTCCACAGTGTAGGGCCCCCACCCCCGGCCCCGAGCACTGTATGAAAAAATATACCAAACTGCATCCTGTCATAGAAACATAGACTTTGACGGCAGATAAGGATGGCTTGGCCCACCTAGTCTGCTAATTTCCCTACCTACAGGATAAGCTGCAGATCCTATTTAACCAACAGCCTATTTCTTACTACCCCCACAAAAATTGCCTTATATCTGTCCCATGCATTCTTGAATTCTCCCACAGTTTTAGACCCCACAACCTCCTCAGAAAGGCTGTTCCATGTGTCCTCCACCCTTTCTGTGAAAAACTACTTCCTCACATTGCCTGTGCGCCCCCCCCATCTTCATATTGTGTCCCCTTGTCTTGCACATCTTTTTTCTGAAAGATGCTACCCTCTTGGACTTTCGCTGTAGTTTTCCACCCCCAGTAGGCAGTAACCTCCTTCACTGCTCCCCCAACTTGACCTGTGCCAGTGACTGGCACAGCCCTCCCACCCTGCCATGGCCAGCCAATGAATGATCAGTACCTGAGCGTGTACAGTACATAGTATGCACTCATTGATTGCCACCATTCAATGAGAATGCTATGTACTGTATGCCCTCGGTACCAATCAGTTGGTGGCTGGCCATGGCAGGGTGTAGAAGGCTGTGCCAATCTGTGGCATGGGTTGGGTTGGGGGGTTTGGAGAGGGGGGTTACTGCCTACTGGGGTGGGGGGACACTACACTATGGCACGGGGATGCGGTTTCATATACTATTTCATACAGTGCTCGGGGCCAGGCAGGGCGGGGTAGGGAAAAGGGGAGGTTTAATTTATTTGCTGTCACTCTGTGCTCAGGGCTGGGAGGGTCCACTATTCTATGGAAATGGGGAACCAGTGGGTTTATTCTTCTATTGGGGATCAGGGCTATAAGGGGGGTTCACTACACTATGGAAATGGAGTTATGGTTTTTTGTACATCGATCGAGAATTGCATTAGCCCCCTTTATAATTCCTATGTAGGTCCACATACTGATTATGTTGTCTCCTTTTGGGTCCCATATCTCTGCAAAAATAAAAAACTTATTGAAAGTATGTAACGGAGAACAACCAAACTGATTCTGCATGTCAAAAGTTGTCATATGAGGAAAGGTTAAAGAGGCTAATCCTGTATGACCTACAAGTGAGACAGAACAGAGGTGATTTACAGATGTTATTTAATATACTATAAGATAAAGATCTAATGAAGGAGTGCAACATTGTGATGGCAGAGAAGCCTAAACATTTAAGGTGTCATAACTAACTACGTATACCAAAAGCCACTAGTAACAAACGCAAGTTCTTTTTCACAGTGAGAGCTGCCTCACTTTGGAATGCACTACCACAGTATATTGTAGATATAGCCTGTGTGAAGGAGTTTAAAAAGAAACTGGATAGACTACTGTTAGATATGTATGTTACGTGCCCCACTTGTGTGGGGAAGGTGCTCACAATGGGCTCATTGCCTTTTTCCACCTTTAAATCACAGAGGAATACTGAGTGAATGGGGATCAGGGTGGGGAGGGGGTACCCTACACTATGGTAAAGGGAATATGTGTTATTGTTGCTGATATTCAATGATCAGAACTGGGGGATCATGTGACCTGCCCCTGACTATGCAAGGTGCACCACCCTTCCCCATGCAAAGTTGGTGCAGGGTTTTGGTTTTCTAACCCTCCCCACAGGTAGTTTTTTCCATTTTTTATTTTTCTCCCCGTCCTGATCCTGAGCCTTCCTGACATGAAGCATTCATGTGGAGGCACACGCATGTCATGCCCTATGGGATGCCCCACCCTACTGGTCACTCTGTTACCACCTATGCCTGCCACCGGACCTCTGTCTGGTGACATCTGGACTACGGACGGGTGAGCCTCCCACCCAGGAAAGGAGAGCCAATGCTTGATTCTGCTCCCACCTTCCCCCTGCCTTTCCAGTACCTTGACAACCCGAGGTTGTTCCTGAATCCAGGTCACCGGTGTAGCACAAGGTAAGGCATCCAGCACCTCAGCTCTCAGTGCCACCAGGCTGGCATGGTTTCCTAACTTTGTGAGAGGGCACATCCGGCCATGTCTTCACAAGGGGAGGTTTCAGTATTGCAATGCAGGGAATATGCATGAGGGACCCCTCATTTGCATGCTTACATCTCGATATTATGTGCCACAATGCAGTTGGGTTTGCGTGGCACATCAGGAGCTTCTGAATATTACCACACCCCCAATGGCCATCACAAGTCTGGAGATGCGGCATGCATCTGGGAATGCGCCACACATCTCCTTTGAGTATGTGGGGCTTGGTCTTAAGAAACAGCACTTCTAAATGCTGGATGGTTGGAAGTGCAGATGGCAAGTCATGGATCTCAGAGGACACAAATGATATGGTGAAGCATACTAAGCTGATACACCAGTCAGTAATACTCATTTAAAAAATGGTGGTGGTGGGAAAGAAAGAAACATTGCAGGAAACTCTGCAGGTGAATTAGTAGCAGGAGAACAAAGAGAGTTTAGTCATGTGGATAATCCTCTTATAAATGCTGAATCTCTAAACTCTCCTGAAATACTGAAAAATGAGTCTTTGGAAGCAGACCTCAGTAATCATCCCTAAATTGGAGCCTGTGGGACAAGTACCAGAGAAGGATATTCCTCTCAAACTGTTTCTGACGCAGAACTTTCTGATGCCTCTGATACTGCCTCTGCCTCTCAGTCTTGTCCTAAGCCTGATGAACCCCCTTGAACTTTTAAACTCTCAGATCTTTTTGCTGCTGAAGGGGAGCCTGCTCAGAGGTGTAACACAGTGAGACTGAAATACAGGGGTCATCTTGAACTTCCCCCGACAGAATATACAGTACATAATACAACATTGATTAAAGAACTCTATATTTTTTTCCTACGGAGTTGTACATTGTAATCCATGCATCAGGGGAAACTGCATTTGATATTAATTTTAAAGCTCTGAAATCTTTAGACAGGTTCTGGTTTAAATATAAGCAATTTAAAAACTTTCCACATTGCCCCTTTTACAGCAATCCCCTTGTCCAAGCTAGCAATTAAGACATTCACAATTTTATTCAGAAATGAAAGTGTTAATGTTACAGATATTTTATATACTGGTTGAAACAGCTCTGTGATGTTTTAGAAAATCTGATTCCAGTTAGTAATATGGAGCAAGTGTGCATGGGGGAGCTAGAAGGTTAGAGTACATTTAAAACAAATACAGGAATCTGTCACATCCCAAGCAGTTTTTATTTAGGGTGAGACAGAGGCATATATTTCTACCCAGGACAGCCTCATGTTGTCACAAGTGTGGGTCCTAAAGACACGTAAGTGTTGCATGTGGTGTGAAAAGTTGTAATTTGAGTATAGTGTATGTTGGAATGTCATTGAGGATGGAAATCAATCCCTCAAACAACATTGTGCTGCACTAGCCACATCAGCTAGTTTGTTGTGCTGCATGAGCTATGTATCTACTGCAGCACAACAACTTGTAATACTAACATACTATTTGCCAGCAGATTAGGCCTTATGGTCTATCAAGTCTGCTCGAACCTAGATCCTTAGTTGGGTGCCGAGACCCTCCCATCCCTTGTGCTCCAGAAACCCCTATCATCCATCCCCACCCCCCCGGGACAGGCCATCATCTGATACATCCACTTTCTGTGTCTGTCCCACCCTCTCTTAAAGCTCTCCACTGTGGATCTCTGAACCAGCTCACCAGGCAAAGCATTCCAAGGGTCCACCACCTCTCAGTGAAAACCTCCTCCTCTTTTCCCCTCACCCCTTCCACCTTCCAACTTCAAACCATGCCTCTGGTGATGCCTCCCTGCTTTAGTCTAAAGATCCCTCCATGTTTACCCTATTTATTCCCTTGAGGTGCCTTGAGACCTCAATCATCCCCCTGTCTCTCTCTCCTCCAATGAAAACAGGCAGAGCTCCTCAAGTCTGTCCTCGTGGTCAAATCCCTAGCCTCGTATCATCCTTGTTGCCCTCCTCTGCACCCTCTCCAGGAGCTGTATGTCCCTCTTCAGTGTGGTCTCCAGTACTGTACACAGTACTCAAGGTGTGGTCTAACCAGTCCATTGTACAGTGGCAGAATCACTTCCTTGCTCCTAGAGGTGATCCCCCTTGCGATGCATCCCAACATCCTGTTTGCCTTGCTAGCTGCTCTCCTGCACTGCTCAGTGTTATTCATACATGTATCCACCATGACCCCTAGGTCTTTTTCCCCTGTTGAGGCTTCCAGCACCTCCCCTCCCAGGGTGTACATGTGTTTAGGGTTTCCTCGACCAAGATGCAACACCTTGCACTTGGTGATATTGAAATTTAATTTCCATGTGTGAGCCCAGCTTTCAGGGTGTCCAGGTCCCCTTGCAGGGCCAACCTCCCTCTTCTCCTCAACTACTGCTCCCATCTTAGAGTCATCCAGCGAAGAGACTCATTTCACACCTATACCATCCCTGATGTCTGATATGTATGCATTAAACAGGATTGGACCCAGGACCGAGCCCTGTGGTACCCCACTACCAACCTCTGTAGGGTTCGAGAGCTCCCCACAGACCACTACTCTGAGTGCGCCCAGCTATCCAGTTTTCAATCCATCTGACCATCAAGGGCCTACTCCTAACCCCATCAGTTTCTCCACCAGACCATTGTGGGGACAGAGTCAAAGCCTGGCTGAAGTCCAAGAATAATACATCCACAGGCTTACCCTGTCCAGTTCTGATGTTACCCATTCATAGAACTCCACAAGGTTGGTTTGACATGATCTACCTGGCACAAACCCATGCTGCCGACTATCCAGACCCCCACCTCCTCCAAGTAAACCCCAATCGTTCCTTTAGTATACTCTCCATTAATTTTCCCACCACCGAGGTTAAACTGATGGGTCTATAGTTTCCTGGTACTTCCTTGACCCCCTTTATGGATTGGTACCATATGTGCCTCGCCAATCCCTAGGTACCCTCCCTGTCTCAAGTGACCTGTTGAAAAGCTCCGCCAGGGGTGCAGCCAGTATGTCCGCCAATTCCCATAGTACTCTCGGATGAATGCCATCCGGCCCAGGAGATTTGTCTTTCTTTAGGGCCTTGAGGGCAAACCACACCCTTTTGGTGGGGATGGCATCATCCGTCCCTCCACCTTACTGGTCTTTTTATCCTTATCCAGATGTGACACCCTGGGGTACCTTTCCTCCTTTTGCTCCATTTCTGCTGCTCCCTGATCCGCTCCTGCCGCTTCTATCCCCTTTGTGCCTTGCTTTGTAGATATCCCATCCCCCTCCCTAGTGAACACAGAGGCAAAGTACTCGTTAAATACCTCTGCCTGGTCCCTCGCCTCTTCCACCCACCCTCCTTCTGATCTCAATCTGCTGAGATGGCCCTTAGTTTTTCTCCGCTCCCCAATGACCGGAAGAACCCTTTTCCCTCCACGTATCCCCTGTGCCAGCCGTTGCTCTTTACTGGACTTTGCTCCCTCACCATATGGGTGACTTTTCTAGATGCAAGCTGGTACATTTCTTATCTATCCCTCTTGTTGTTTTATATTTTTGTAAACGCCTTCTTTTCTCTGACTGCTACCTGGACCTCACTGGACCACCAGCATGGTTTATGTGACCTTGCTCCTACGTTTCAACTTAGTGCAGATCCTGACTGCCTCATGAAGTCCCCGTTTTATGACCTCCATCTCCTTTCCACACTTGTTGTTGAGGTAATCCCTTCAAGTGATCCTTGAGAATATTTCCCATGCCCATAAAGTCTGCCCCCTGAAGTCCACTGCCAGTGTCCTAGATCTCACCCCACTCCCCCAATGCTTATTTGAAACCAGACAGTATTGTGGTCACTCCCAGTCAGGGGGTCCTGTACAACCATGTCCCTTACCAGATCCCCATCTGCCAGAACCACATCCAGACATGCCCTCCTTGTGGGCTCCATCACATGCTGTGTTAAGAACACATCCTGGAAGCCATCCAGCAGCCTCTGCTCCTTGGCCACCTTAGGGACATGGTTCCCCAGTTAGTACCTGGCATATTAAGGTCCCCATCAACACCACTCCTTCCCTTTTGGACCACACTGGGCAATGATGTTGTCCAGCAAACCATCCTCTAGAACATCACTCATCCCGGGGCCTATGCTACTCCCAGCTTGACCTTATCTCCTGCTGGGGATCGTGGTGACCCATAAGGCCTCCACGCTTCCTCTGCCTCTTCTACCATAGCAATTTCTATGTCATCTCTAATGAACATAGCCACTCCACCCCTCTGCCCTCCTTTCTATCCTTCCTAAGCATAGTGTACCCCGTACATTTAGGTCCCAGTCATGGTTTTGTTGGCCCGTTTCGTGACTGCCGCCACATCCACCCCCTCGAACAGCATGGCCTGGAACTCTGGCAACTTGTTTCCAAGCTCCTGGCATTTACTAACACTAACCCCACCCTTATCCCTGATCCTTTTGTGAACCCCACCCAGATTCCTTATACTTCCATCCTCCCCTGCTCCTCCTGAAACCTCCACCTCAGTCTGTTTCCCCTCCCCCTTGAAGGCTACTCCCTCATCTGGAGGAGGCTTCTGGTCAGCCCTCCCTTATCCCTTCCCCCTTACAAGTTTAAACCCCACCTTTCTTGTATGTAGTCAGCATCCCTGTTTGGACTTCCTTCCCTAATGGGGCAAGATGAAACCTGTCCTTGGCATATAGTCCCTTATCCTCCCAAACTCCATTCCAGTTCCCTAACACTAACCCATTCTCTTCACCCCACTTCCTGAGCCATTTATTAACCTCTGTGAGCTTCTTTTTTTCTCCACTGAGGCCTTTGGTACTGGCAATATCTCGAAAGGAAATGTTGCATCCATTATCCCGACAGACTCTGGCAAGTTCTTGGAACCTGCTTGGATTTCATAATGCTATTTCCTCTAGATCATTAGTTCCCAAATGCACCAGGAAATCCGGTTTCCTCCACAATCCCTAACCATTTCATACACCATGAACTTTGCTCTGTGCACTGTCAGCCCAGAGATACTCACTACCTTCACCTGGCTATGCATCCATCCCCTGTCCTCCCAATGGATACCCTTAATCATCAGTCTCCCAGTAACAGAACCTTAACACCGCCATCATCCTTATGGTTACCTCCACTATGCCCTCTCAGCCCCCTCCCCCCACTTTATTCATGATCGCAATTTCATGGGAGTCTTCCTGCCTTATTAGAGACCCCTTGTCACCCTCCCTTTCTGCCTCCTTGCTATTTTGCCCACTTAACTCAAACCCTCTGAATAGGTGTCCCTTTAACCTCTCTTATCTGAACCATTTATCCTGGCCTGATGGTTTCCCTTCCCCGCACCTCATCCCCCCCTTGTAATAGTACCCCTGTCTCCAGAGGCTCTCTGTGGGTCCCCTTTAGCTAGGGCCCATCCTTGGTACTGACCTTCCTGCTGAAGGGGGGCTCCTCTCCCACCTCCTTGTCTCCCAGTTCCTCTCCAATCATGCTCTCCTCCCTCATGTCTGGAATATGTTGCATCTCCCCATTTGCTTAACATATATGTTTCCCCTTCTCCCTCTGGGACTATGTCTATCCTTTCCATAGCTGTTCTGTGATGCCCTATGGTATCTGACTCCCTCCTCCGGCCTCTGTATAAGTTTCCTCATTTCCACCAACCCCTTCCTCCCCTCTAGGATGCTTAGTATCTCAAATTTATTGTGACACTCTATGTCAGCCTCCATCAAGTAACCGAGTTTCCCTGACTGCATCTCTAAACTGACCCTCTTCTTCTCTCTTGCACTGTTCACCTTAGGAGCTCCCTTCCCACAGTCTGCTGTTTTAGGCTTCCGCACAACAGCCCCTCCTGACTCTTCCCCCTCCAGTCTCCTTGAATTCAGACTTTTCACCCTGTACGCTTTCCTCTTAGCATCAACTTCCCTATCTAAGGGTCCTCTGTCCCTAATATCCCCCCCTGCGTTTGTGCATGTGCGCATCACTAGCTCCATTTTCAGCAGAACGGCCACAATGGTGAAACCTGGACCCGGAAGAGAGTGGTGGTGAAAAAATAAATGTAAAAGTATGGACTCTACAGATGAATTTTTAAAAAATATGACTTGTTTAACAGTTTTGTGTGGACCATACACTATAAAAGACAATGTATGGTCCACTATCGACAACAAGCATTTGTGGCCATCCCGAGGTAGCCATGGAGACCAAAACATCTCGAGCTTTGCTCTCAAGGTTTAAATGGTTGCCATGGCTACCTCTCAATGGCTATACAAGCTTATTGTTGATAGTAGCCCATACATTATCCTTTATTTTGTATATGGACATATTAGCCTAAGGTGTCCTTAACCTTTCTATGTAATCTGTGTGAAGAGTAGGGGCACTTCTATACCCGTAGGCTTCTCATAACAGGAGTGGGGAGGCTGAATCAGGAAGATTTGATAGGAAGGGAGTTGGCAAAATGAGCAACAGAAGCTTCTGCTCAATGATTTACCACTAACACAAGGTCAGACAGGGAGGGAGCAGGTGTGTCTGAAAAACATGTAACTGAAGAGGTTTCTAGACCTTTTAGGGTTACTACAGAAACTACTTTTCCAGAGCACAGTTTGTTGCAAGAAATGGAGGATGCAAATTCTTTAACTACTGCAGAAGTAAATGCCCTAGTAGAGGGTGGAATAACACACTGAGAATCCTCTCCCCATTGTATTGTCAGGTGAAACTTCTGTAGGACAGAATCTACAGTCAAAAATGCTTTCACCTCTTCCTCCTGAATAGGTTGAGATGACAATAGTTTCCACTAGAAAATGAGGAAGACAGAAAAATATGACTCCTAAAGTATTAAAATCTCTTGGGATCCAAAAACAAAACAAATATGCTGCCTTAGCTACTGCAAAACAATAGGGACATTTAGAAGATGAGGCACATTTGGAGAACTCCTCAACAGCATTCTCTGTCCCAGAACATTCCTTGGATTTGGATGAATCCAATTAGGAAAAGTCTGCTGTTCTAAAACATAGAAACATAGACTTTGACGGCAGATAAGGACTGCTTGGCCCACCTAGACTGCCCATTTCCCCTACCTAGAGGATAAGCTGCAGATCCTAGTTAACCAACAGCCTGTTTCTTCCTACCCCCTACAAGAATTGCCTTATGTCTGTCCCATGCATTCTTGAATTCTCCCACAGTTTTAGACCCCACAACCTCCTCAGGAAGGCTGTTTCATGCGTCCACCACCCTCTCTGTGAAAAAATGCTTCCTCACATTGCCCCTGAGCCGTCCCCCCTCTATCTTCAAATTGTGTCCCCTTGTTCTTGCACATCTCTTTTTCTGAAAGATTTGCACTTTTGCTAATTTAAATTGAAAGATGTGCACCCTTTCTAATTTAAATGTGTAGGGGTGTTACAATGTCACCAGTCTCAGTTACTGTTAATAGTACTGAAACATGTTAATAGAGAATAATGTATGGGGTGGTGTGCATTATGATAATTTAATACACACCCACAGTGTGTGATGCTACATAAACCCCGAGAGTGAAGTTAGAAGGGTTTACAAATCATCACACACTCAGGGTGTGTATTTAATTTGAGTATGCACTTCACCCCTACCTTATTTTTTATATTTTTTCCCTCCAGATCCAGTGAGTTTGCAAATTCAGTATGTTGCTTATCTGTCTCCATCATAAAGTCGTACAGATTGTTGCAAGAATGAAATTATCATAAAAGCATTCAGGTTGACTGAAACATTATTTTACAGTTTAAACAGCTATGGTTGGCATGAATTCATTTCATGCAAGGCTGCAAGAGACAAAGTAGTAGTTCATAATGAAAGAAAAAGATCACAAATCATGTTGTTTTTTAATGTCACCAGACAAACGTGCCAGGCAAAAATTTTGTTGTAAATATGTTTAGACTTTTGAACTTATTTTGAAAAACGTGAATAAAACTACAAGAATCAATACTTTTTGTTTATATTTTTTCATTCACTGCTGGTTGTCGTGGAGACCTGGAGTCATACGAACATCTGAATCTGCCAGCAGAAACAGGCCTTAAGGTCAATCAAGTGAGTCTGCTTGAATGCGCAGCTAGCACCCTTATATTGCAGATACCACCCTCCTCTCCCCCCTCACCTTTACTCCCCCGTACCCTGCACCATGCCCTTTTAAAACTGCCCACTGTGCTACAGGATACCACCTCTGGGAGTAGAGTGTTCCATTTCTCCACCACCCTCTCTGTGAAAGAATGCCTCCTCATCTCTCTCCAATATCTTCCAGCCTCCAACCTGAGACCATGCCTTCTGGTGTCCCTTCTTCTCCTCAGCATAAATATCCCTTCTGTGCCCATTTTGTTAATCCCCTACAAATATGTGAAGGTCTCAATCATATCCCCCCGATCCCTCCTCTCCTCCAGGGTGTACATGTTCATCTCAGTCAGCTTGTCCTCATAGGTTTTGTCCTCAAACCCCTGGATCATCTTATTTGCCCTACACTGCACCCCTTCCAGCAATCTGAGATCCTTCTTCAGAAAGGGTCACCAGAACTGTACGCAGTACTCCAAATGTGGTCTGACTAGTGACCTGTACAGTGGCAGGATCATATCCCCATTTCTGGATGAGAATCCTTTTGCAATACACCCCAGCATCTTGACCTTAGCTGCCACCTTCCTGCAATGAGCTGAGTTGTTCATGTTACCCATTATGATCACCCCAGGTCCTTCTCCTCCTCTCCTCTGTGACCTCTATCTGAACCCCTCCCATCTGGTAGCTCCTCCCTGGGTTCCTTGCTCCAAAGTGCATAACCTTGCACTTCTTCACATTGAAGCTCATTTTCCACTTTTCCTACCACTCCTTCAGTTTAATCAAGTCCTCCTGTAGCCCCTGACACCCCCCTATGTCATCTACTACCACCCCTATCTTAGTTTCATCTACGAACAGACTGATCTTGCTCATAATGCCATGTGAGATATCCGATATGAATAACCAAAACAACACCGGTCCCAGGACTGAGCCCTGTGGCACCCTGCTTGTCACCGCCCTTGGGGAAGAAAGTGCCCCTCCCACCACCACCTTTTGCTGCCTCCCCTTCAGCCAGTTCACAATCCAGTTTATCATCTTTGTCCCTGCCCCCACATATTGCAACTTACCCCCCAGCCTCCCATGAGGCACTGAATCAAAGGCCTTGCCGATATCTAAATACAGCACATCCACTGCATGGCCTTTATCCAGTTCCCTCATTATCCAGCTGTAGTATTCAGTTAGGTTGGTCTAGCAAGATCTTCCAGAGACAAATCCATGCTGCTGACCATGAGGTCCTGAAGGGTCATATGGAAATGTAAGGGGTCCTGCTGGTGAAATGTGAGGGAAACGGAGGTACAGAAACTATATATTTTAGATTTATTTTACGATAAGCAGTGCTGCTTTAGCTTTTGTTACTGTGGGGTTTTCATTCATATTCTCTCAGATGCAGGGGGAATGTTATAGTATAATCAGCTGTGCAAGTGAAAGACCGTGGTTTATGCTGAAAACAGATTGTGCACATTTGCCTTAATAACTAGCTGATTATTATGGCAAATATCAACTAGCTTGGCCCATAGGAAAAATTGAAGGATAGTTATTATAAACAGATTAACAACAATGATAATTTTGGACACCCTGCTGGGGAACATATTTTTCTTGCAGGACACAAGATTAAAGACATTGTATGAAATATCAGCAACTAAGAAATTATGGACTCATTGGGCCTCATTCTAATCACAAGGGGTAGAGTGGCATGGCGGAGCAGGCATATTGTTTAAAGGGGTTAGATGTTCATTACAAAGCCTGGTAGAACTTGAGCCTGGGAGAGCAAATCTGCTTGATGTGAAACAAGCTGGGCAGCAATTGAGACTTATCAATAACTATGCTCCACAGACTAAATCTGGGAGGATAACCTTATTTCAAAGTGTTCAGCCATATTTGCGTACTAGCAGATTAATTACATAGAAACATAGACTTTGAAGGCAGATAAGGACAGCTTGGCCCACCTAATCTGCCCATTTCCTGACCTATTGGATGAGCTGCAGATCCTAGTTAACCAACAGACTATTTCTTCCTACCTTACACCAGAATTGCCTTATATCTGTCCCATGCATTCTTGAATTCTCCCACTGTTTTTGACCCCACTACCCCTCAGGAAGGCCGTTCCATGTGTCCACCACCCTCTTCATGAAAAAATGCTTCCTCGCATTGCCCTTGAGCCGTCCCCCTCTATCTTCAAATCATGGTACTTTGTACTTGCACATCTCTTTTTCTGAAAGATGCTACCCTCTTGGACTTTGGTGATTCCTTTGAGGTACATGAAAGTTTCTATCGTGTCCCCCCTCTCCCTCCTTTCCTCGATGGAATAATTATTTTTGGGAGGATTTTAATTGTGGAATTTCATTAGCAGATAGAGGAGATAACGCAAGAAAAATGTATAATATGAATTATTTGAAAGAAATGATTTGTACTGTGAGTTTGAAAGACAGTGTGGCTCAGGACAAAAGGGGCCCAGTGGCTACTTTTTTTTAAAGGTACTCTAGCTACTACTTTGATTTTTTTATTTTTGCCAGCTGCATTGAAGGTGCATTGTATTAAAATAATAGCATTTAAAATTTCAGATCATGTGGCTAATAGGACACTCTATGTCTGCTAAAAAGGGTCATTGGAGACTAACTGTCTCTGTGTTAGATCAAAAGGAAGTGCAAATTGGATGGTTGGACCTTTTTAGAGTCAGATGTTCAATAATTATGGCTTACAAAATGGGCAGATAGCATATTCAGCTGTGTCCTTCACAACTAGAGATGCATCGAAGTTAAATTTCACCCGTAAAGTGGACGCGAATTGGCCCACTTCGCGCTACCATCCAGCTATGCAAAGTGCCCATTTTAAACCCTCAGTTTGCCACTTCATGTTGTAATTATAACTTCACGTTGTTCACTCTGCCTTACTTCACTTTAAAACGGAGTGAGAATTCACAGCCAGCTCACATACATCACATGGTTTACACAGTGTAGGTCACATACGTCAGGCAGTCAGGCAGGAAGGCACTCATGCTTGAAAGAGAGTTTCATTTTTGCCTTGTAGTAGGAGAAAGAGGTTGTGTATAGAGATACAACGAAGTTAAATTCTACCAGCGAAGTAGACTCAAAGTACACCACTTCATGATAAGCAACATGCCCACTGAAAGCGCTACTTTGCCACTTCGTCTTGTGGTGATGGTGATAATGGCTTTGAGTTGGTTGCTCACTCCACCTGTAAGGGCAGGAGTGAGAATTTACAGGTAGTCCACACACATCACATGGCTTACACAGTCTAGGTCACATGCTTCAGGCAGGCAGGAAGTGAATCATGCTTGAAAGAGAGTTTCAGTGCAGCAGCCCCTGGCTCCAACAACACCTGGGTCCCCCCTTACCTGTGCCTGGTCCTCCCTGCACCTCATTAGTGTGGGAGTTCTTTACTACACTGCCTGGGGACAGCAGTGTAGTGAAATGTAATCTGTGTGGTGTGGAGGTGTGCCGTGGCCCCAAAGGAACTCACCTTGGCACAGGTGGTCAGCACACACCCACCTGTATAACCACCACCATGTACAGGTGCAGGCCAAGGTTGCAGAACAGGGTAGTAATGCACCTGCTGGAGAAGTGGGGTGCATTGCATCCATCTGCGTGTGGTGGTGTGAAGTGGGGAAGGGGCATGGATCAAGCAGCTGGCTGCTCCACCACCACAACCTGCAGCAGGTGATGGTGGCAACCCCATCCAAGTACCTGCCACACAGGCAGATTTAGGCCTGATGTGGAGTGCGTTGGAGGCTGTTAACCACCATCTTGCCAACGTTGAGCAGCTGTTGGAACAAATTGAGTGGCACCAGTTACAAATTATGGGGATGCTTCAACTGCTGCTGTCCCATCAGAACATTGATCATTAGTTTTATTTTGTCCTTGCACCCACCATCCTCTGTGTGAAAAAAATAGGTCCTGACTTTGCCCCTGATCTGTCCCCCCTCTATCTTTAAACTTTGGGCCCTTCCTCATGCATATCTCTTTTCATGGATGATGTTCCCTCTTGTACGTTGTTGATTCACTTCTGGTACTTGATATTTTTTTATAATGTCCCTTCCCTGGGTCATCTTCAACAGCAACCACTACTCACAACCTATTTGAGGAGGGAGGGATGTAATGCCAAAAGATCCAGATACAGCTACCTTAACTTCTTTTTCTCTGGTTCCCAATCAGTGTATCATCAGAACTGAAAAAAAACATATATAACTGCTATGATTCGTGAAGGACTTGATTTGTCTCGTGCTGAGAGACTGGTGTGACATGACTAATGAACTGTATGCAAATACCTACGGCTGTACTTCCCTGACCTGTACCACCCCAAACACCCTGACTTGAAAACACATATTAATGAGTACCATGGTCAAGCCGAGATACTACAAAACAGATTTAAATGCAATTTACCACCCAAAAACGTAAAGTTTTGTAATTCATGAATCATCGTGACCATGAAGATGAAGAACACAATTTGTATCATGAGTGACTCGTGATGATTGTCCTGACTTAAAAATGCATATTAATGAGTACAATGTTCATGCCGAGATATGCATCACAAGGTACTCTGAAGGAAAGTCAGATAAACAACTGTGACTTAAGTTACAGATGGATATTAGGCCCTAGAGAGATGAAAACGCACAGACAGATTAATACTGCGCTGCACAGTCAAGAGATGCTGACGCAAAGGCACAACAACACCTTAACCAGTGCTCACAAGTCACAAATCCAAATCTGGAAAGAATACCTTATGCCGGTTGGTTGGGGGCAGTAAACTGCAGTAACAGTCCTGTACAAATACCACAAAGTAGTACAAAATCACACAGGTGCAGTGAATAGCAGGTTCACACTGCTGCAGTTACTCTGTGACACAATAAAATGTGTCTGATTTGATGTCACGCGTCGCACACATGCACACACTACAAGTAATGCGTAGCAAATTGAAAACTTCAGTAATATAACCAAATCTTTTAAACAAACTGAAATTATGCACTGCTGCACCACAACAATCAGCAAAAAAAATTCAAGAATTACTGAAAATATTACTGTGTGTACATTAACACACAGTAATATTTATACAAGAAAAGTATAACCAAAACAGAAAGACTGCCTTTTTCTCCCAGTTAACCTGCCTCCACCACAGATACGCCCTTCCCCCAAAGCACACTTCAAATGTCTGTCAGTACACAGACTGAATGTTCTACATTCAAGATCCACACACAAACAATAAACACTCAATGATATGAGCACAGGAGGGTTTCCTACAATCGATTTACTAAATTTTGAGGGAAAAAATGGTTCAAAAAGGCTTTTTTAACAGCTATTAGAGGGTTTCAGTCGCAGAGCTCTGACAGCAAACTGTCTCCAGCTGCCACTACACACATACACTACACAGACCTGAGGCTGTGCAGAACAATCTAGTGCCCAAGTGACCTGCAAATCACTGTGGGGGGTGTAATTCTACTAAAAGCAGCATTGATGGACAGATAACCTGAAGAATATATAGGGAGCTGTCTACTGCTGTTGAAACAGTTGTAAAACTACTACAATAGGGGGTCTATTTTTTACTACTTAATTTATTAAAGCCTCCTTTTCTATATGTTTAACTTTTTTTTTTTTCGTTTTTGTTTTAAATAATTACTTGGGGGCCCACTTTATAAGCACAATAAGACACTCCAAAGTGTGAGATATGACCTGATAAGAGCACTTCCAAAGTGCTAAAAGCACTCGGCTCAAACATGATGTACCTGGGAGCATGCTCTTATCAGGCCACAACCCACACTTTGTTGTGTCTTATTACTTCCTTGTGATTCAGCCGAGAATTAATGGAAAGAGTCAAAAACAGAATTCCAGTTCATTTTTCCAGAAATGGGGATGTTGGAGACAAAATATTTGCAATATTTAACACTTAGGAAAAAAACTGCATAGTCTAATTTCTCAAAGCCAGGAATATGATTTAAATATGTTTGAACGAATCACTAGTATAAAAGAGAAAATGAGGCAGTTCCAGTATGATTGATTATCTTCTCTAGAGCAGGAGTTGAGATTTGGAACACAAAGTAAGGCACAGTCTTTGGATGTTTTTTTTTTTCATGGTGCAAAGAGAGGGTGGATAACAGATGTATGAAAGAGATTAGACAAAAATCTGATGAGGTAATAGTTTAAGATTCAGAGGAAATACTAAGTCACATTTTGAAGAAATGTTTGGTGCACATGGAATTTTATGTGGGGATAGTCAGATATTAGTTGGGTTGATAATGGCTACTCATATTCTTGAATAAGTTACTAAGCTGGTATTAATATCTGAAGTAGAATGGGTTACAGCGCACCTTGGGAATAATACTGCCCCAGGGTCAAATTGTCTCCCCACAGAGTTTTATAAACCTTCTAGAAGCTATTTAGCTTCCATTTTACAAATTCTGTATAACACAATTATAGAAACAGATTCATTTCCATCCTCTATGCAGAAAACACGTTTAATTCTTAAACATAAAAAAGGGGAAAAGGCTGACACAAGTAATTGAAGAGCTTGGTGTTTATTAAATTATGATCTCAAAATGTCATACATTTCAGTGCAGAGACTGCAGAGGATTGCTGCACTAGTAATTTCTGTGGAGCAAGCATGAAATAAATCAAAGAAATATTGCAGATAATTTAATTCTTCTTAGAAAATTGACTGAACATTGTACTAGACGCTTGGTTGAGGAATTTCTGTTAGCTATGGATTAAGAAAAGGCTTTCAACAGAGTCCAGAATTCTTATTTGGAGTTTATTTTGTTGAAATATGGTGTCCTGGAACAGCTGATACACTGGATGATAACAACATACTATATAAGCCGTGGTTCTCTGATGAACCCGACCTGCCAGACTGCCACCCGCAGTCCAGGTATGAAGCCACCAGCCCCTCACAGAAACGCAGGTACGGACTTGCCCTCAGGGACTGATTATCTCCAGGAAGGGAGCCCTAGCTGCCAATTTTTTCGCCCACCCTCCCTCCTCCCGGTCCTGATTAAATACACATAAACCCCGCCCCGGCCTTCTAGCTCACTCCTACTGGCTATTGCCAGCCACGTCTCATTAGTTATCTAGGCCTTAATTTTTCATTGGTACCCCATCCTCCCACAAGATCCACTCATTTCCTTGGCCCTCTCAAGGAACTGTTGCAAATCCTGTGTTTATTACTGGTAAAAGGAAATATCTCCACATTAAGAATGACATCTGCGCCTATCCTTCTCAGTAGTTGCCTTATATTGCTTTGTTATACTCTACCCAAAATTTCGGTTTGCAACTTGGACAAAGGCCAGTTTCCCTCCTCTATTATCTACCAAGATATAGCCTCCCACATTAGACCATGGCATCCTACATCAGGGACTTCTCCTCTATGGTCATGCCCCTCCTCCCACCAGGCCATAACTACAGGACACGTGCAATTCCCAAGGATGGTGTCGGCTCTATCAGTTCTCTATGTTTTATCCCTAGCAAATAGCAATCCTGCCCTTAACACAGCTATCACTAAACCAATGTACGCTAGAAGGAGTAACAAAAGAATATTTAGCAGGCTAAGACACCACCTTAAAAAACTACTACTGCTGTTGAATTGAACCCAGGTCCACCTATTTCTCTGGATGCCCCTGCAGACCTCCCTCAATGTAAAGGGATTAGCTTTCTCCATATCAATGTCTGTAGTTTGCTAAAGAAGATTGACTCTATACAGACCTGGGCTCTACATGCATCTCCTGATTTCTTCATGATAACTGAATCCTGGCTCACATCCTTGACACCGGACAAATCTATCAACGTACCCGGATATATCATCTACCGCTGTGATAGATTGACTAGAGGGGGAGGGGTTGCAATATATGTCAAAAGCAGATTCACAGTCACAGTCTTTGACTGTACCTCAAAGGCTAAGGAATTTGAATGCCTTGCTCTAAAATGATCACTTTCCAGCGAGAAATCACTCCTTATGGCAGCATGCTACTGACCACCATCTGGTGGCTGGGCACTTCTGCCACACCTTCAAAACCTTCTTGACTCTGCTAATACTGAGTGTATTCTAATGGAAGTCTAAATTGGAATGATGACAGCTCTAAGAAATTGAAGGATCTATACGATGTTAATGGGCTGTTACAAATGGCGACTGCTATAACCAGATGTAACAGAAAAAACCCTGAGCGCAGCACCCTCCTGGACCTTATGCTAGTAAACAAACCTCACACTATCTCGCATACTGGAGTATTCTTCAATGATATAAGCGACCATTGCTCTACTGCCTGCATCAGACATCCTTCCCAAATAAAAAAAGCCTCCAAATTCAAACTGAAAAGATGCCTGAAAAAGTTCTGCCAGTACACTTTCCTGAAAGATCTAAGCAACATTTGTTGGCAGGATTTCTACCTAGCCCCCACCTTTAACGAGGCATTTAACATCTTTCACAGCCTCTTACTGGGGCTAATAGACAAACACGCCCCACTAAAACTGATTAAATCAAAAAATAAAACTCCTGGCTGGTTCTCTTCCATCCTGAAGAAAGCACTTAGGGATAGGGACTACTGGTGGAAAAAAGTGAGGAAATCCCACCTGGAGGCTGATCGGTTAGCATTCCATACCACTAGGAATGCTTGTACCAAGCTAATTAGGTCAGAAAAAGCTAGGTATTTCCAAAAAGAACTAGAAGACAATAAAAACAACTCTGCCAAATTTTGGAACATCCTCAACGAAGTTGAAGGTCAGTCCACTGCAACACCTCTTCCAAACAAAATTGTGTCTGATGGTACCACCTATACGGACAAAGCTGATATACCAGAAAAGCTTAATGATCACTTTGCCACTGCAGGGCTTGCCTCTAACACCTCACCTATCAGCAAACTTAGCCCAGCAAGAGACTACACTGTTGGCTTCACTGATAATCAGAACCATAACCAACCACATCCTACCCCCTTCAGCTTCCTCACAATTATGTTCAAGCAAGTGGAGGACCTCCTCCTTTCTCTGGATACAAAAAAGAGTGCAGGTGCAGATAATATTGAACCTTACTTCCTAAAACTAGGCCATACCTATCTGACCGCCCCCATTACACACTTATTCAACACCTCTCTGATTCAAGGTGAGCAACCTGTCTTGTGGAAAACTGCCCACATCCTACCATTATTCAAGACTGGGGATCCGAGTGATCTGAACAATTACTGGCCTATTTCTATACTATCCGTCCTCTCTAAATTACTTGAAAAAATTGTCAACATCCAACTTAGAGAACATTTGGATTCACAAAAGTTGCTAAACCCGGCTCAGTCCGGCTTCAGAGCCAAACACAGTACAGTATCGGCTCTTGCCAAAGTAACTACAGACTGGCAAATGGCCTTGGACTCTAAGAAGCATGTATTTGCCCTCTTCCTTGATCTAAGTAAGGCCTTCGATACTGTGGATCATACCATCATGCTTACTGCACTGAGTAACATCAGACTTGATAGTTCTGCCATTAAATGGTTCACCAGCTACCTAACCAATAGGTTACAACAAGTCAAAGCCATAGAAGATCTGTCCCCACAAAAATCCTTGTTACGAGGAGTCCCACAAGACTCCATTCTGGGCCCTATCCTCTTTGCAATATACATCAATAATCTGGACTCGCAACTGGGCACAGCAAATGTGCACTTATTCGCAGAGGATACTGTACTCTATACCACAAATTCATCCTTGGATCTGGCCCATGAGTACTTACAGAAAGACTTCGTCACCCTCCAATACAACCTTCTCACTCATAAGCTCCTCCTCAATGCCAAGAAGACTAAAGCAATGATTCTCTCACCAAGGTCTACTTCCGGATGTCCACATATCACACAGATCCGAACACACTTAGATTAACCCCTTGAAGTAGTTGATACCTTTAAATACCTAGGGTTCTGGCTGGTAACAGGCTCAACTTTCTGTGCCACTTAAATGAAACCTCGAAGAAACTAAGATAGTGATTAGGTTTATTCTATCACATTAAACACCTACTCATGTTAGAAGCCAGAATGAGACTAGTACAAACCACATTCCTACCTATACTGGACTACGCTGACTTCCTTTACAGTCATTGCCCATCAACAATGCTAAACAAACTGGACACCCTTTACCACCGGGCTTTAAGATTTATCTTAAATCTACCCCGTAGTACACATCACTGTCGTCTATACCAGGTTTCGGGATGGACCTCACTCGCAACTAGAAGAAAAAGGAATGCTCTCCTCTGGTTTTTTAGAGCATTAACTGATAACCTCCCTGCATACATCTCGAACATCTTCAAACGGGCTAAAGGTTCCTATGGCCTGAGACGCTTCTCCTTAATCTGCTTCCAGATTCCTAGAGTGAAAACTACCCTTGGCTCAGCAGCAATCAACATCTCACTTCCATCACTTTGGAACACTATGCAAGACTTATTAAAATTATCCTCACTTCCAAGCATTTTCACATTCAAAGCTCTATTAACAGATTATCTGAAGGAATCATACAACTGTTTCAGACGCCGATGACCCCTAAGCCCCGGGTGCCACTCTCAAATCCTACGCCTAAGTATCTCTTCAACCCCACATTCCTAACAACAGAAACCTAGGACCTACAAACCTAGTTCCCTTAATCCAAGATGGCCCTGCCTATTCTCTACCTTTACCTATTCTGGCCTCCTTTTGACTGCCTACTTTTCACCCCAATTTCTACCCTATTCCTTAATACCTCCTTATTTTTTATCATTTAGGTATGAGCTCTTACTTAGCGGAAACTATATGGGATTGTTGTCTCTTCTCATTTCAGTAAAGCTTATCATTATGTACCTTTACATGTTAATTATGTTGACCGGTATGTATAGGCCCATATTGACCGGCACCTTCACAATGTTTTTTCCTTTTTTTTTTTTTTGCACCGTTGTCCACCGTAATTGTAATCTTATGAAGTGTACTGTATTGCATTAATGCCCAGGACCACCTTGAAAATGAGCTTGCTCAATGGTGTTTATGCCTGGTTAAATAAAGAGATTGATTGATTGATTGATTGATTGATAAGGGAGCTGCACATGTATGCTTTAGTAATACAAGCCTTGGAGTAGCAATATCAGTTAGAAAGGAGGCTAGACAAAGATGCCCCTTAAGTCATTTATTATGTATAGGGTCTGATTTTCTAAGGGTCTCTTGATCAACGCAAGTTGCACCAAACCTCTGCCTGCAGCAAACTGTGGGTGCACCAGGGACCCTGTGCCTGATTTTGTTACAGCAGAGGTCCTGGTGCCAAAGTCCCTAGAGTTGCCTCAAGCTAAGTGGTGTGCCAAACAGGTGGTACATGGGAGGGGTTTAACAGAGGGTGCTGTGATCCCTTCCCGTCCATTGTGAAGTCACCACAGGATGTAAATGCTGGGGGACATAGGAAATCCCACATTATGACCAGCATGTGGGCACAGTGCCCTGTACTTACCGTATTGGGTTGTGTTGCAAGCCTACCTGTCACAGTGTCTTATGTCATAGCATGCAGCAGTGAACATGACAGCACAGACCCACCGATCATGACAGTGGTAGTGTCCAATCCATGAACCTGTACTGACAGACCAGGCAAGTACATACCCTGCCAGCTTAGAATGATTGCTTACAAGTGTATACTGCCCATGGCTGCACCATATGTGGTGCAACTGTGTTCAATGGTGGGCACCACTGTCACAACTTAGATGGCCCTAATGCACACCTCCATGTATGCTGGCATATGTCACATGTAGACACCATAGGATCCATGCAGTGATGCAGGTGGCAGACTCTGCCAGCACAACAGACTGAACAATAAAGGAGGAGATGGATACAGGAGAGTGGCACCTCTGGGCCCCCTACCATCCTGCACTGTTGCAGACACTGCTGTGTGGTACACATGATGGGATGAAACACTACAACACCAACATATCTGAGTATGACAACTGCTGAAATTCATCTAGGGCTGCAACATGGTTCTGCGGGACCCACCAAGCTAGTTGAACCCTGACCCTATACCACTAGCAGAGACTGGTACGGTCAGATATATGGGTGTCTTAGTGTTCACAACCCACTGTGCATGCCACAGAGCAGTGTCCACAACAGAACAGGATGATGGGGTACCAGAGGTGCCCCACTCCTGTATAGATCTCCTCCTTTAACATTCAGTCTTTAATGCTGGCACAGTCGGTCACCTAAATCTCGACATGCTGTACCCTTCCACTGGGGTCCTCCAGCATCTGTCTGTGACAGATGCCAGCACACATGGAGGTGTGCATTGGGGGCATCTAAGCTGTGACAGTGGGTGCCAACCTGGGACACTACGGCACCACATATGGTGTAGCCAAGGGCAGTATACAGTATGCCTGTAAGCTATTGTGCCAAGCTGGCATGGTACTTACTCAGCTGGTCTGCTCATACAGGTTCATAGACTGGACACTGTTGCTGCCATGATCTGTGGGTCTGTGCCATCCTGGGTATTGCTGCATACTGCACCAGAGGACAGTATGACAGGTAGGCTTGCAACACAGCCCAGTATGGCATCTGCAGGGCACCATGCCCACATACCAGTCAGAATATGGGGTTTCAGCCCCACATCTGGTAGAGCATTAACCTGTGGGGCAAAGGCTGTTCATAACTGAGGTTCATAACTGAGGATGACTTGGAGCCAGTAGGCATTTGCCCGTATATGCTCCTATTGTATACATCTAATAATAGTAATATTTGGGTATGTTCCCTTTTAACAAATACTGATCAAGTCTTGATTTAAACATAACCTTATTTTTACTAATAATTATATTTTCAGGCAATGCATTCCAAGGCATAATAACTCTTGTAGTATAAAAATATTTCCTTTTATTTTTTTGATACCTTTGACCTTTTAACTGTAGAGGATGTCCTCTAGTGTTACATTCATTCTGCTTAAAGGCTATCCCCAAATCATTTAGTAACCTGTAATCCTGTTAGACAAACTCATGGCTGGTCTAACCACAGCCAGTACTTGTAGCTGCAGCGGAGTTTTCAGAATCCCAATTTAGGGCATGCTGCAGCCCCGCTACGGTGCAAGCCCTGTTATGACTTGGCACACCACCACTTCTGGTGCCGGGGTGATGCAAGGTTGGTTAGGTGCAAGTCCTCCCAATTTCAATGCAGTCTGCATTCGAAAATCAGGGTTGCTTCAACATTTGATGCAAGGTGTTACTTGTGACAATTCCTTTAGGTGCAGGTACCTTGCACCAAATGTGGTGCTTTGAAAATTGAGCCCATTTATTTTAGATCCCCTTTTATGTATCATCCAACAGAATTCTAGTATTAGAAGCATAGAGCTAATGGAGGACACACCTGCAATCAAAGCTCTGGCTTATGCAGACAATTTTCGGTACTTATTATTATGGGTAATTTGACTTCTGGTCAAATTATTCAAGATAAAATTTCAGCTTTTTAAAAAGTGGTGAGGGCTAAGATTAATTACAACAAATGTATTGGTTTTCAAACAGGACAAACTTGATTAATTGAGGAAACTGAAGTGTGTTGCTGGATTAAATATCAGTGAGGGTCCAGTCAAAATTCTAGGTGTAAACTTTGACATGGGGGACACGTACATGGAGAATTAGATTGAATGTATTTCAAAAGCAGAAAGATATTTAGTAAAGTGGAAGAATAAACAATTTTAGAAAAGGAAAAGAGTTCACTTAATTAAAGCTCTGCTACATCCCTGTTTTTTATATATTAGTATAATTTTCCCACTGCCCAAATGTTTAGAAGTAAAGATATATAGCTTATTTTTTCAGGGTCTATGGAGGAGCTGACTAAATTCCATTAAAAGAGAAATAACATATAAGGCTTATTAAAGAGGAAAAGGTAGAGATGGGAATCCAACTGCTTTCATATTCCTATTGTTTGTTCATTATAATTTTACAGTAGCCCTAACAGAAGCAGAAAACAATTTGGAGCCCCTTGATAATAGACTGACTTACCCCTTTTCTGACAGAGTTGCAAATAGAGCTGTGCAAAATATAAAATTCCACCCACAGAATGCCTGCGGAATGACCATTTCGATTCCATGCAATTTCACAGAATTTTCATGAAAATTCTGCGGAATTCTGCTAATTTTTTTTTCTCAGTACCCCACCACCTCTGCCCAATTGGTCAGAGGTTCTTTAGCCCTTTCCTATGTTCACCCCCCCCAGCCCGGGGGTTCCACCAGGTGGGACCCCCTCCCCAGGACATTCAATTCACTAGCCATGGCTTACCCCCAGGATGGGACCATGGGAGCGGGACCCCCAGTGGACCTTTGTCACACAAGAGTGGTGGCGGAGGTAGGAGCGTCACCCACTGGGCTGGATTTTGTCATGGATGCTTGACTTTCTCTGGAGGTGGGATGTGCAATGACATCAATGGGCACATCCGACATCTGTCCTGCCTCCCATGACATGTGGCCTCAGTACTGTGTGGCTTCCCAGCCTCTGCCTGGGGCCACTAATGTGCCCTGAACTCACCCCCCCCAGAGAAGGATAGTTGCCAGATGGCACTCGATCCTTCTCCACCCCGGCCGGCCCTCTGACTCCTGGGTCCTTTCCTGAACCAGGGTTATAGGCATCACAAGTGGACACCCTACCCTTGTGCCGGCAGGCCCACGGATTCTGCCAAATTTTATATTTCAGTTATTTCACTATAATTTCAATGTCCACATCCAATTAACACCAAGTTTGGAATGTAAACAGATCACAATGACATAAAAATATGTGGCAAATTTCAGATTCGTAGGTTGAATGGGGGAGGAGGTATGGGTGGCCAGACATTTAATCAAAATTTAATTTTCAGTTATTTTGAGATTATTTTTTATTTATTTATTTTATTTATTAAGCATCAGTTTACAACCTTTGAGCCAGAGGCTCGTTTACAAAGGTACCTCATCACAGAGAAGACAATACAGTGATAACAACTTAGTACAGAGAAACAGTGTACAGTTTTTTTGAGGATACAGGAGGACAAATGAGATCAACAATTTACCACATACAGGATTGGTGAAGTTAACATTGTTCAGGGAAATAACTAGAGCATCAGAAAAACATAGGATATCAATACAGTGTGTTTTAGCGGAGTCAACAGGGAGGTAACAGGAACCAAGGATAGAGAAGGTAGAGGATTTGAGCAGCCAACAGGGGGCTTTGTCAGAGAGTGAGCAAGATAGCTTAGAAACAGCAACAGCTGCGAGTAGTGAAAAGGTGGTTCCGGAGGGTAGTTTTAAAGCAAGAGATTGTGGGGGTGTCTGAGATACTGGCAGGAAGGGAACTGTACCAAGATGGGGCACGGTAGAGGAAAGCCCGTTGTCCATGAGAGGTCCTTGCCCTAGGTACCTTCAACTTGGTTTTACAGGAGGACCGTGTTGAAGCTAGTGAGTTAACATGGTGGATAATGGCAGTCAAACCAGGAGGAGAGAGCCCAAGGAGAGTGTTTTTTGTAAGGATGCAGGTTTGATACCTAAGACATTCATCAAGATTGAGCAGATTTGCCTGGGAGTAAAGATGGCAGGTATGTGTAAGTCTGGGAGCACCTAAGATTAGTCAACAGGCCTTATTTAAGGTGAGGTGGATTTTGTTTAGTGAGTTCTGGTCAGCAGCCCCGTAGATTGGTAAGCCATAGTCAACAAGTGACACAATGGAGGACATAACTGTGAGTCGGAGGGCATCGGGGGGAGACAGTGTTTGTGGTGGTAAAGGATTCCCAACCTAATATTGGTGGTGGAGGCTAAGGCGGAGATATGGGAATGGAACGTGAGGGCAGGGTCAAAGGTTATCCCAATGAATTTGTATGTGTAAACTTGTTCGAGTGGGAACATAGAGCTGGCAAACACTTGAAGTTGGAAATTACTAGCTTTGTTTTGGGGTGGGAGAAGATCATAGATTTGGTCTTTTTAAGATTGATAACCAGTCTATGTTCTTTAAACCAGGCTTCCACATCTTTATAGGATAATTGCAGAGAATCTTGGAGGGTGGTGGGGTTATGGTCAGAAGCAAAGATAACAGCATCATCTGCATAAGGAGGAGTTTACCAGTACAGGCACCTGGCAGGGTGTTGAGATAAAGGGAAAGAGCAGGGGCCCAAGAATAGAGCCCTGGTGAACCCCAGATCGGATGGGCAGAGGTCAGAGAGGGTGCCATTGATTTTTACGCTGGGACTGGGCAGATAGATAGCTGGAGCACCATGAGACAGGTCCTGCAGCAAAGCCAGCATGGCTGAGTGCATCCAGCAGGAGAGGATGGGATACGGTGTCAAAGGCTTTTGACAGATTGATGAACACTGCACCAGCAAGAGAGCCCAAGTCCAGGGAGGAATGGAGGAAGTTAGAAAACTCGATGAGAGTGGTATTGGTGCTGTGCCCAGCACAGAAGCCGTGTTGTTCATGGCAGAGGATACTGTATTTGGTAAGAAACTCAGATATTTGGGAGGATACTACTTTCTCTAAGGCTTTTGAGAGTGGTGAGAGGATTGAGATGGGACGATAATTACCAGAAAGGGCCCTATCTCCACCCTTATGTATGGGAGTGACAGTGGCAATTTTCCAGGCTGATGGAAATTGCCCTAGACAGAGTGATTTGTTGAAGAGGCTAGTGATTGGGGTGATGACCTGGTCCAATGCCAGGCTGAGGAGTCTGGGATCCAAGGAGTCACTGCCAGTGGTGTTGCTTCTTAGGGCCTTGGTCAGATACGGTCTGACTTCACTGACAGTAACTCCATGGAAGTGGAAAGATGCGTGTGAGGGAGCAGGGTCAGGAGAGTGGGGGGGTCACAAAAGTTGCTAGGGAGTACAGAGCTAAGGTCAGTAAAGGATTTATTGAGATGGTTAGCAAGGAGGGTAGGATCAGTAGAGATAATACCCTCAATATTGATTTGGGAAGGCGGAGGAGAGCGTGTACCACCATTTAGTTGTTTGATGTTATCTCAGAAGATTCTAGCATTCCCCCAGGATGAAGTGAGTGAGTGAGGCCCGATAATGATCGGCCTTTGCTTTGCGTATGGCCCAGGTACATTTATTTCGGGCAGCAGCATATGCCTGTCTGTCGGCAGGGTGGCCAGTTTCCGTGGCTAGGTGCCACAGGTTATCCCTGTGCCTAAGGAGTTGGAGTAGGGAAGGAGTGACCCAGTGAGTATGCCATACCTTGGAACGAAGTTTGGTTAGGGGTGCGAAGATATCACAAGCTTTGTTAAACATTAAGGTGAAGAAGGCCAGGGCCAAATCAAGGTTGGAGGCGGCCTCAATGGGAGACCAGTCAACTTGGGCTAGAAGTTGCTTCAGGCCTCTCAGCCCACCTGGTTGCAACCGCCACCGTAGGGTGGCCTGTGCAGTGGGTTTGGTTAGGGGCGTAATCCAATGGAAAAGTTTAGGGGAGTGGTCACTGATTCCATCCGGAAGGACTTGTAGATTGCAAACTTGGTTAGGTCGGTTGGTGAGGACTACATCCAGAAGAGTGCTCGACCCCGTTGTGGGGTTCACTCTTGTTGGTTGGGTAACAAGTTGCGTTAGGTCAATAGCAGTAAAGGAGTCACAGGTAGAGGAGGATGCAGGGCCAAGCCAGTTGATGTTTAGATCATCCATGAGAATATGCTCAGGGGAATGTGGTAGAGAGGTGAGATACTCTATTAGAGGGACCAGGGCCTGAGTTTGATTTTTTGGGGGAATACAGGTGGAGGTTAGAAAGAGGGGGCCTTTAGAGGGGTCGGGAGTAAGTTTTAGGGTAAGGGCCTATTTTAAATTTTTTGCATCCAAATTTCTCCACCATGTCTGGATTTTGAGAAGCACCCAACATGGGTATATACACCATGTTTTAAGTCTCAAGCTTCAATGGGAGCTGAGTTATAGGCAGCCAAACATTTTGCCAACATTTAGATTTCTGTAATTTTAGTATAATTTTGATAGTATTTTTTGAAATGTTATAACGTTTTTCAGGTTTACAGGTTATCACGACATTTGTGTATGTACATAGTTTCAGATTTCTAGCTTCAAGTGGGACTGAATTATGGCCTGCCAAACATGTTGCCAAAATATAAATTTCAATTATTTCTCTCTAATTTTAAAACACATCCAAATTTAACCAGAGTTGAAGCATTTAAACTACTATACCACATGGTTATTTCTGAAAAAGTTCATATTTGTAATTTTAAATGGTATTGAATTTAAAGCAGTCAAACATTCACAACATTTAAAAATAAATTTTGCACTAATGTAAACTACAAATTTAAGCCCCTGAAACTTTAAAACTAGAGAATACAATACCATTAAATTTGGCAGATTCTTAGACGTCACAAAGAGATTGTGAATGCTAATTTTAATACTTGCTTGCTGCAAGAAATTGCAAAATAATAGGGCTGTGCATGGACCGAATAGTATTTCCTGAATACCACGAATAGTAGGCTAGCCAAATATTTGGATGGACATTCTGAATAGTCCACTATTCAACCACTATTCAGGATGTACTATTCAGTGGGTTAGATTTCAAAATCTCAGAGCTTTGTTGGCCAATCAGAGGCTGTTTTTGGAGCTCTCAGCCAGGAACACCATGAGAGCTCCTCACTCTGAGTGTGCAGCACAGAGTTCAATATATTGAGAGACTAGAGTGTGTAGACTCCAATGGCTCAGTTGAAGCTGCCCTTCTGCCGTATTAGAGGAGGAAGGAGGTGCCAGCAGAATAGCAGGAACCCTTCTTGAAATTTAGTGAATGGCACTAGCACACTATTCTGACAGCAATCTGCTGATCCAGTTGGGTAAAAAGCACCACTGACAGCAGGGAAATGATGAAGTGGATGCACATTGTGGTGACAAAAACAAGGTATGCTTGTTTGTCCTTTGCTTCAATAAGCAGTCCGTTACTCAATTGCTGTCAGAACAGTGTGCTGGTGCCCCATCCATCTACTGCATTTGCAGCACCATCATTTCTTGCTGCACTTGCATGCTTTATTAACACAAGCCTTGGAGCAGCAATATCAGTTAGAAAGGAGGCTAGACAAAGATACCCCTTAAGTCATTTATTATATATAGGGTCTGATTTTCTAAGGGTCTCTTGATCAATGCAAGTTGCACCAAACCTCTGCCTGCAGCAAACTGTGGGTGGGCCAGGGACCCTGTGCCTGATTTTGGTACAGCAGGGGTCCCGGTGCCAAAGTCCCCAGAGTTACCGCAAGCTAAGTGGTATGCCAAACAGGTGGTACACGGGAGAGGTTTAACAGAGGGTACCACTTGAGACCTTTGTAACCATATAGAGATTGTCACTTAACTCCGACTATTGACAAAGTTATGGTCTATTGAAGTTCCAGTGTTATCCTATGGGAATCGTTATGATTTATTACTTGCTTTTTTTAATGGCCACAATAATTTAAGGGTGCAACATATGTTATTCTTGTAGTACCCCTTGAGACCTTTGTGACCATATAGAGAGTGTCACTTAACTTGAAATACTGATGGAGTCATGGCCTGTTGAAGTTTCAGTGTTATCCTATGGGAATCGTTATGATTTATTATTTGACTTATGGCCACAATTATTTAAGGATGCAGCATATGTTATTATTGTAGTAACTCTTGAGACCTTTGTGACCATATAGAGATTGTCACTGCTGCATCCTCCTCCTGAAGCACCAGCAGCACAAGACAACCTCTGACACCAGTGTTCAAGTCAAAGTGCTGTGACCTCTGCATCCTCCTCCTCCTCCTACTCCTGAAGGCAGTTTAAGGACTTCTGTAGCATTTCTCTAATAAGGCAATTTTCCTGGCCGAATACCAAATACTGAATACTGAATAATGAATATCTGGGCTCTGAATACCAAATATTCGGCCAAATATTAAGAAAAAGGTATTCACATAGCTCTACAAAATAACATCTGTACTTAAAGTCAAATCCCACGAGTCTTTGTGAAAATTGTAGAATTTCATGAAAAATTCCCTAAAACTGGAATTTGCTAATTTCACTCAGCTTTATCTGGAGGATTCTAATTAAAAGATTGCAGTATGAGAGGCAGGTAGTGCAGGAGGTCACCAGGTTCAGGAGTTAGATGCATAGTTTCACTAAGAAATGGACAGCTGAGCTGGGTAGCACAAAAGTGGTAGACCCCCCAGGTTGGAGCAAGGAAGCACATAGTGCCAACAATTCCAACCTGAATGCAGGATATTTAAGGATCACATCCAGTAAATGTATGCAAGTCTGGGACTTAGAGACACTCAAAAAGGTGTAGTGGGGCAAGACAATGTATGGAGCAGCAGGAAAGAAGAATCCTGGCTATTCCAACAGGGTAGGTCACTAGGAAAAGGAGTAGGTGATTCATGTTTTAAGGGAGTTGTCACTGTTAAGAACAAATAGGATATCAGTGGGATTAGTAGTTCTACTGAGTCAATCTGGCTGTGCCAAAAGAGAAGGAGGGGGGTAGTCACCCAGAAAGGAACAGCAGACTGCAAAAAGTTCAGCCTAGCTTATTAAATGAAGTAGTGATAGGTGCATTGTTAATGTTAAATTCCACAAAAAAATTCTGGATGGTTCGTCTATAAGATACTATAAATATGTGAGAAAATATTACCAATATTTGTTTTCTTCTGCAAATTAAAAACTGCTAAACCAATTTATTCAGTTGTGTTAGGCACCAGGATACACTGACTATGAATATGCATGTCAAATATTAAGTATCTGCCTGCAAGAGCATAGAAGTTATAAGCATCCACATTTTTGAGAGTTTTCACAAAATTTTGCAAATATTTACATAGTAAAGATTTGAACCCTTGTAACTTAAACATTTTCTAATCCAATTCTCTCCATATTTAGATCATTCTGTGAGCATTATACAAAGGTTATTGATGCTAATTTACTCATGTCTATTTATTTTATTTAATTTTTATTTATTTATTTAAAAATTGGAATTACAAACCTTTGAGTCAGAGACTATTTTGCAAAGGCTCCACATCAAGATGCAGTAGAAAACAGACAGAAGTGGGTGCACACATTCAAGGATAGCATTGCATTATGATTATAATTATATTTTCAAACATACATGGGGGGATCAAAACCATAAATCTTAGGGTGGTAGAGGACCTCGCCTTATTGATAACACAAGGGTAGGTTACAGGGGAGAGGGAGGGAGGAAGAGCAGAGTCTGAGGTGTTTAGATGCAGTCACAGACTGAGGAGTCAAGGATAAGCATCCTGAGGTTTGATTTAAAGTGGCCAAGCTTGGGTTCAAGTGATATGGGAGAAGGAAGGCCGTTTAGCCAGAGGGGAGCTCTGTAGAGGAAGGACCTTTGACCCAGGGCTGTTCTACAGTAGGGAATTAGGAGGGAGGCCCTGGTGGAGCTTCTGGATGCCCTAACCTGAGGGGAAGGTTGGATGAGGTAGTGTAGTCCAGGTGGGGCTTGTCTAAGGAGGATTTTCTTGGTAAGAAGGCAGGTGTAGTAACCGACCCGGTGGTGCTGAGGGTTGAGGCGTTGGACACCACACCTCGCGCCATGCCGGCGACCCAGGTTCGGGAACAGACTCGGGCTGCCGGGGGCTGGCAGGGGAGATGAAGGATTGAGCATCCCACAACTGCTCTCCTTCCTCTGGGGTGAGTGGGAAGGGCAGATTGCACTGCAGCGGTGACTGGCAGAGGCCAGCTGCACTACAGTAGTGTGCCTAGAAGGAAAGGGATCGTGGCAGACGTCAGTGCAGACATGCTTGGATGCCATTGCACATCTGGCTCCTTGGGACCAGAAAAATGGAAAATAAAGGGAGCGACCTCTGCGGCTGATGGCCGTGCCCTGCGCCTCTGGTCACGGGAGGGGCCTTCATCAGGGAGTGGCCCACCCTGTGCGATGCTGCATATTGCGTGCCAGACCAGGTCCAGGGGTGCAGGTGCTGTTGGCCAAAGGTCATGGGGCCCTCTCCGCGAAGGAGAAAGTATTCTACTAAAATAAAATTTTAAAAAAAGGCAGGTCTAGTATTTAAGTCAACCATCAAAGGTTAGCCGGTTAATGAGCTTGTATAGTTCACAGGTGTGGGTCCATCTGTCACAGCCTGTGATCAGTTGACAGGTTTTGTTCAAGGCAACTTTGATTCGGCAAAGAGCTATAGGATCAGCAGAGCCATAAATGACAATGCCAATAATCTATAAGGGGGAGAGAGCAGAGGACGATATGGCTAAGCGGATGGCCTCCAGAGGGAGGTAGTGTTTTTGCTGGTATAGGATCCCGAAATGGGAGATGATGGTAGTAAACAAGAGGTGGATATGGGCATGGAAGTTAAGGGAGGTATCCAGGGTAATTCCTAAGTATTTGAAGGTGGATACCTGTTCCAGGACAGAGTCTTGTGCGTTAATTATGGTCAGCGGTAGATCTCTAAGGGGGATCTGATGGTGGGTAACAATCATAGACTTAGTTTTCTTGTAATTTATGATAAGATGGTGGGTAGAGAACCAAGTTTCAGCTTCCGTGAAGAAGCCTTGGAGGGCTAGTTGGAGTAGAGTCAAGGTGCAGATGGCTCCAATAAATCATAGCATCATCCGCATAGAGCAGGAGCTCACCAGAGCAGGAGGTGGGAAAGGGAGTTAAGAAAGAGGCTAAAGATGAGGCTGTGCGGAATGGGAAAATTCCAAATATGTGGAATTTTGATGCTATTTTGTGAAATTCTAAAGGTGCATTAACTTTTATTCAGGTTACTTAAAAAGAACTTTGACAGTTGAACCACGTTTTCATGTTGCCGTGTTGCTGTTCTTGCTTCAAAGACACTGAACTATAAACAGAAAAAAGTTTTCTTTAAAAGTATTTTACTACCTACATTTTCACTATGTTAGTTCTCTTACTAGTTGTATTTTACTATGTGAGCTCTGCCACAGTTTACAAGTTTAAAATGTTTACTACGCTCTGTTCAATAAAACTGTTCTTGCCAACTCCGTGGCACACAGATTTTTTTTCTCCTTGAGATGAAAAAACAAAAGCCAGCAATTACATATAACAATACATGTGGGTGAGTGCATAAATGAGAAATTAATGCCCATCCTCAGTGTGGGATGCTTTTATAAACCCCCCAGGCTTCACCCTCTGGGTTTATGTAGTATCCCACACAGTGTGAGCATTAATTTCTCATTATCCACTCACCCCATGCATTATTGCATAGATAATAACTGGGTTTTGCTTTTTCCCTAAGGGAAACCATTATAATTCACTGTTATAACACATGGGTCATAATGTTGAACACATGCCGGGTTTTCCTTGTTTTCTGTATGCTTCGGCTGCAGCTGTTCCCTCTCTTAGCACTGGCCACCTTCCTTACCAGAGACTGACTTCACTGCCATTTGGATTTGGCAGTAAGTTGTTTTAATAAAAATCACTGGGCTAAAACAATAAAATCTGTAAAAAAACAAACAAACAAAAAAAATCTCACCAATGGGGGGGGAAGGCAGCTTTTTTTCCCACAGCCGCCTCAGACTATGTTGAACCCGACCAGACCGTGGTGGCACACGGACGCCTTACTCATTTATTTTATATAGTTCTGTGGTGAAAAAACAATACCCAGAAATTATATAAAATAAACATGGGCCTGTGTGTAAAACTCCAATTTTACTCATACCCTCAGTACTGGATGCTTAAATAAACCCTTTGAGCTTTACGCTCTGTAGCATCCAATACCTTGTGTGTTTGTGTAAAATTATTGTTATGCACACAACCTCATGTATTATTCCATGTATATTTTATGAACTAGCTTTTCTACAACTATATACTTAAAAATATTTCTGGGGGGGGAGAATGAGGCAATGAGACTGTTGTTAATGTGGGATAGTACATGGTTAAATCTGTATGGGAGGATGGTGGTAAAAGATTCCTTCAAGCATAAACACATTAAAGAAAGAATTTGTTCTAGAGAGACATATGTACCTATTCCTGAAACTTAAGGCCATCTTCTTAATCTTAATGAGTGCTCCTTTGCAATTTCTTTCTGGCAGTCCCTGAGTAATATGTGGATGTAACCCCTATTTAGGAATGTAAGCTACTCAGCAGGAGTTTATACCAAGGAAATTGGAGAAGGTTTCGCCCTTCCACATTCCAACTGATTTTTGTATGGTGTAGATATTATTTATGGTAGGCTTGTTGTTCATTACAAATACAGAAAAAATCTGTTCACAAGATTTTGAAGTGCTCGTGATTTATATGCGTACCCCCACCCACCCACCCACACACACACACACACACGAGAAGAACCTACAGTGGTTTAGTTTGGAAGCTTTTGTCCCTTTTAAGATCCCTGGACTAAAACCCATCATGGCTTAAAATGTTCTTTCCTTTGGGGGAGCTGGTCAGCCATTGGCTGGGAGAACCCCCAGAAGGTGGGGCTTGTTCAGGCCATGTGGAAGATCATGGGCAGAAGGAGTCAGTCTGAAGGCGGAAGAGGAGAAGATTGACTGTTTTCTGAGTGTCAGCTGGTTCTTGGGGTGTGGGGGCCCATCAAAGACCTACCAAAGACATGGCAGCAGCCGTAGTGAATGAAACCCTCGGGGTGGGGGTGTTAACCATCTAGGAGAAGGAGTGGGAGAGTTGTCTGTCTTGAGCCAACATGGGGACTGAAACTGTGGAGAGAAAAAAAAAGAGAACTTCATGTCCAAGGTGGAAAGCACCACCAATTATTAAACATCGGAGAGTAATGGAGGCATGAAGCTGATACTGCAGCTAGGCATTGGGGATCATTAAAGAGGACAACTCCTGGAGGTTCATACCACCAATTTCAGGAGGAGAGAAGTAGCTCCACTGGGCCTGTAGAAGAGGTTGGGCAGTTGGGTGTAAGGGGTTTGTGGTCACCTTGAATATGGGACTGCAGTCTGGAAATTAGATTTGAGCCCGTGACTGTGTAGAGGTCAGCGAGAGCCTGCCAGAAAAAAAAGTGTAGGCAGGGGGAAAAAAAGCTAGGTTACATTGTAAACTGCTGAAAAGGGATTAACGGTGTGCTGAATGTTTCCATGCAAGGACCACTTTTGCTGAATAAAGATATTGGGGGTATGGAATCAAGGACAATGCATGGACATTGATATAGCAGACCACTGAGTCCAGTGCTTTATTATTCCCTCTAATGGGATGTGTTGCTGCCCCTTTAATTAAAAGATTCATGGAGTGATCAAGTTCTTTATTAAGGGATCCTTTTACTGTTATGAATAGGCAACTGGATTTTAGTGTCTGGCATGCTTGTTTTGTCACTAACCCAGTTTGCCTCCTAGCCCAGCACCCTGAAGGAAAGAATAGTCGAGTACCTAGAGGCCAGTGGGGCACAGGACCCAAGGCAGCATGGGTTCACAGCGGGAAGGTCATGTTAGATGAATCTAATAGATTTCTTCGACTGGGTGACCAAAGTAGTAGACCAAGGAGGGGCTGTGGACATGGCCAACCTAGACTTTAGCAAGGCATTTGACACAGTCCCACACAAAAGATTAATAGTCAAATTAACCAGCCTGGGAGTGGTTCCCAGGGTGGTAGCCTGGGTAAAACATTGGCTGGACAACAGGACACAGAAGGTAATTGTAAATGGAGTCCACTCTGAAGAAAGAGGGATTACTAGTGGGGTATCGCAGGGTTCAGTATTGGGTCCAGTCCTTTTTAATGTCTTCATAAGTGACATTGCAGAGGGACTGGAAGGAAAAGTATTCCTCTTTGCAGATGACACAAAGATCTGCAACAGGGTTGATACACAAGGAGGTGTGGAAAGGATGAGAAGGGACTTGGCAAGGTTGGAGGAATGGTCAGAAGTATGGCAGCTAGGATTCAATGCAAAGAAGTGCAAAATAATGCACCTGGGAAACAAGAACCCAGGGGAAGAATACACAGTGAGGGGGAGGTAGTAACAACAACAAAAGAAAAGGGACCTGGGGGTAATCATATCAGATGACCTTAAGGTTAGCAAGCAATGTGAGTAGGCAGTAGGGAGGGCTGGGGGTATACTGGGATGCATAGGGAGAGGCATCAGCAGCAGAAAACAGGAAGTTGTTATCCCTCTGTACAGACAGTTGGTGAGACCCCAGCTGGAGTACTGTGTCCAGTTCTGGAGAACCCATCTCTGCAAGGACATAGACAGGATAGAGGCAGTCCAGAGGAGGGCAATTAAAATGGTGCAGGGTCTGCAAGAGAAGCCGTATGAGGAGAGACTAAAGGAGCTTAATATGTATACCCTTGAGGAAAGAAGGGAGAGGGGACATGATAGAAACTTTTAAGTACCTCAGTGGAATCAACAAAGTCCAAGAGGGTAGCATCTTTCAGAAAAAGAGATGTGCAAGAACAAGGGGACACAATTTAAAGATGGGGGCGGTTCAGGGGCAATGTGAGGAAGTATTATTTCACAGAGAGGGTAGTGGATGCATGGAACAGCCTTCCTGAGGAGGTTGTGGGGTCTAAAACTGTGGAAGAATTCAAGAATGCATGGGACAGACATAATGCAATTCTTGTGGGGGGTAGGAAGAAATAGGCTGTTGGTTAACTAGGATCTGCAGCCTATCCTGTAGGTAGGGAAATGGGCAGACTAGATGGGCCAAGCGGTCCTTATCTGCCATCAAAGTCTATGTTTCTATGTTTCTGTGAAGGAAGCCTGCACCCTGGTTCCAAAGAACAAAACATAAGTCAGCTTTACAGTATCTGTTGTGGTTGCCACCTCCCCACGGACGACCCACCATCATACCCCTAGACACCTGGGAGGGGGCTACAAGTGGTGGCTCATCCTGGATTTGGGTTGTCCTTTAACCCCAAACTGGCTCCATGGGGGTTGCTGGGTGAAATTGTAAACTGCTTTGGTCTTTTATCATTGGAAGTTTGAATGTAAGATGGTGCGGTGGAACTTTGGAATTTCGTGCATCTCTGGACTGATAGAAGGGGACCTGTGGCTTGCACATGGTGAGGATTATGCAAATGGCTGGAATGGCAACTGCAACCCACATAGGAGATCGGACTGTTGTGAAAAAAGGGGTGTGGTGTAGGTTTGCTTAATGCCCTGCTGGAGTATGCTTATTCAGAGGAGCTGTGTGGTCATCAAAGCAAGCATCTATTGTCAGTGCCAGCTTTATTATTTTCCTTTGTCAAAAATAAAGTATTTCCCTTTTTACACCTGTGCCCATTTGGATGACCTGTGTCTGTGCAACTGGACCTTCAGTGGACTGCACCTCATTAATACTTTATTCATTCTGCTGGTCAGAATTGAGGTGTGCTGAAACTGTATCAGACACAGATGGGGGACTGAAAGACTGAGCAAGAGCGTTGGTACTTGGAAGTGATAATCTTTTCCTTTACTATTGCTTCAGAGGGTTATCACGCTAAGCCCAGCACTCAGGATGGCAGTGAACCACTCAGAAATGGAAGCAAAAGTGCCCATGAAAGTGGCTGTGTGAGACCATGAAAAATTTGATCCCTTCTTGGGCGTGCACTCTATGTAAATACAGCGGTCCAGAAGTAGAGTCCATCCCAGTGTGTGCATGGTGCCCTGATGTGAGGAAGTGAGCACATGGTTTGATACCCTCAAATGGTTTCCAGAGGTGGGAGAGTTTGTCTACCCTGACTACTGAGTTGTATGAGGCCTTTGCCGTGGGATGGGAGAAGCTCCTTAGGACCCCACTCCACAAGGGAGAACTAGACACTGCTGCACTAGCTGACAAGACTAAGCCCACCCACCCCCAAGCCAGTGCCATGGTAGCAAAGAGAACACTGACCAGTTATGGGTGCAATTCCCCTGTCCTCAAGGTGGCACCATCCTCTAAGCTGTTAACCCCTGAGGAATTTAGTTATTTCACGGATGGGATTAAACCAGAACAGCCATGGCAAACTGAAACCATAGCCACCCATCAGTCTGCCCCCTCAGGTGTACTGTCTGTAGCTCCTTTAGTCAACAATTTGACAAGACCTCCACCCATGGCACAAGAAGCAGATTCCGTAAGCAACAAGGATCCAGCTCCTAAAGAGGAGAAGCCTGAAGTAGAGGTGGAAGCTGAGTGGGTGGAAACATCATCCCGAGATACCACCGTGGACTACTACTCAGAGGTCCTTTCACTGCATGGGAAACCTCCATCTTGGGGGGGGCACCCCTAAAACTAAGCCACATAGTGGGACCTCTAGAAGAGAGCTAGAGAGAGAGAGAGTGCATCAGGAATAGCAGTACCGAGAGGGTGAGTGGCTGCCTCCAGGAAAAGCAGGTAGGACCACAGTAAGAAGCATTCCGGAGTGGTCCCAGACAGAGAGGGTAGTCCATAGACAAATAAAACAGGACTGTGATGACAGCCATCTGCTTGTTATTATTTGTATTATATTTTTGATATAAATATATGTTTAGACTTCTGCTTAGAAACACAGGCCAAGCAGCAAAGCCATATGGGATTTTTGAATAGAGAGGAAAAAGGGGATCTGCACTATCCCTGACCCAGTGGAAAATCTAAGTAAGAGCTTCCTTTAGACACCAGGTTGTAATAAATTGCAAAACCAGCATTTACTTTGAATCTAGAAACAGGCCATAACAGACTGCATTTTATATCTTATCAGGAGAAAAGAAACTTCTGACAGATACCTGTGAAAATCCTCATACAGATAGGAGAAATGGCTTTCAGGACATCTTTCTAAAGATCAAAGAGGTAATTCTGACCTGTCATAATTTCTGCTCTGTCAGGCTCACTAATTAAAAAGTATATATATTTTTTAAGTGGGATGTTCAGCAAATGTGTAGATGCCTGTGACTAATTCAGTATACAGGAATGTGAGTGACCTCACAGCCAGTATCACCACAGAGCTGTGATCTCACAAGCTGGATGGGACATTTTTCCCCTCGTGAAATTGTTCAGCTGCAGAGGGAATAATGTATACTTGTGGTAGGACTTTCAGGAGACACTTTTACTTCTGAACTCTCAAGAAGCACTTCTACCAAAGTTAGGTAAAGTTCAACACCACTATTTACTAACTGAAACTGGGGTAGGATCAGTTACTCAGTAAAACGGTGGTTTGTTTATACTTGTCCTTTTCTTTTTATGACTGTACCATTAATGTTATATGTTCTGTGTTTTGTATTTCATTTACTATTTTTAATTTTAGTAAACTTTGTTTTCCTTGAAATCCTGCCTGAGCCTTTTCCTCATTTTGAGTGTGAATGCTGGGACAGTGTTGATAATTCTGACAGAATGATTGAGCACTTATAGTGTGTTACCTTTTGCACCAAGGTAAGGAAATATAGTACCTACATCTCAATTGAGTCAGAAGGGGATCGTGAACCAGGTGGTGTGCCCACTGGGTTAAGTATCGTACTGCATTTCCCCGAAGAGGGTGTGATATTTGAACCTGTTACTTGGGCATGCTAGTGAAAAAGGGTTCATATTTGACCCCAGGAATCGAGACTGGTAGTTGTTCGGACCCAAAACAGACAGGAGGGTTACCTTGTTTGTCTCTTATTCACATATTGCATTTCAAGATTGGGCACTGTGGGAGCAGAGGGCCTGACTCCCGGAGTGCATTTGTGACAGATCTGGTTGGCAGTGGCGTGATCTAAAAAATTTGGTTTGCAGTGCTGCAATCAAAAGATTTGTTTGCATACTGTGAAATTATTTGGTGATACAAGCATTAACAGTCCAGTGTGTCAGATTCATAAACTGTAACAGTTCACACAAAAAACAAGGCAGTGATTTAAAGAAAAAAAGAACTATATCATTGTGGTTACAGTCTAAGTTCACTACCTGTTTTATTTTTCGGGTGCAAGCTAGTGTAACCATAGATTGGGAAAGAAGATGACTTCCACCTACAGCGAGTACACTGCAGAATACCTAAGGCAGTTGTGCCACAAGAGAGGGGGGTCCGTTGCAAGCAGTGAAACAAACAGCACCTCGTGGAGGCTCTTGTGGCAGTTGACTGAAAGGGACCAGACCATGGGTGTGGAGGGGCCAAGGTCCACCGCAGTGTCCAGACCCAGGGAAGAGGACAGCAGGACCAGTGTGAACTGAGAACCACAACCGCAGGGGAAGGTCACCACCATGCTGGAGCCAGAAGAGATCAGGCTTCAGATAGACTTGAGGAGAATGGAGCTGGAATTCGAGCAGAAAAGGTTTGAAGCCCAGCAGAAAAGGGAGTTCAAACAGAGGAAGCTGGAGTTGAAGATGGAGATAGACAGACAGAGAGAGAGAGAGAGCAGAAGCAAGAGCAGCGAGCGGCTGAGAAAAATGAAAACCATCGTCAGAGAGAGGCCGAGCGAGAGGGGGAGAGAACACCAGAGGAAATCTGAACTGGAGAAGCTACAACTCCAAAGACCAGCGCCAGAGCAGATAAGTGGCATGGGTGAACCAGGACCTCCAGCACTGGGTTACAAATTAAATTCTAAACTGACAGCTGAATTTAAAGAGGTGAAGATATGGATGAATGTTTAAAATCATTTGAAAAATGATGCATTCAGGCAAAAATTCCCAGAGAGTCCTGGAGCTTCCAGCTATCCCCGCTGCTTACCGGGAAAGCTTGTGATGCATTGGGTGAAATGGACAATCAGGACAGTAATGATTATGGTAAACATAAAGCTGCATTGTTAAAAAAGTATGACTTGACAGCTGAAGCATACAGAGTTAAGTTCCGTAAGCTCAGGAGAAGCCCTGACATGAGCTCCGAGGAGCTAGCTACCAAACAATGTCAGGTTTTGAAATGTTGGTAGGAAGGGGTTAAAGCATACTCTGCAGAGAAAACTGAGGATGTTGTACTTTTGGAGCAGTTCTTTTGGGCTTGCCCAGCAGAGATGAAAACCTGGCTAGAGGACCAAAATCTAAAAACAGTGCAGGAGGCTGCCGAGCTCTCAGACCGCTATGCCAAGAGCAGACCTGCTCTGAGAGGGAATGGGGGTGGGCGTGGCAGTGCAGAAAGGGAAAAGTGCACCTTCAGGTCAGCTAAAACCCTCACTGCCTCCTCAGAAATCGGGCAGCCCCAAGTTACAAAGAAAGGATTTTCCTGATAAAATAAATGATTGTTGGCTTTGGAAACAACCTGGGCATATTGCCAGACCGTGTCCTGAAAAGGCAGAGAGTGCACAAAGTGGTGCTGGGAAAGAAGTGGGATTGTTGTGTTTCCCTGACAGCATGCCAGTAAAAATGAGGGAGCACATACACCCAGTTTCTGTGAATGGTGTGCAAACCCATGGTTTAAGGGACACGGAGGCATCCCTTGCTTTGGTAAAAGGGGATTTGGTTGAGCCTGAACAGCATATACCCAATCAGTTTGCTACAGTACAGGGATTCACTGGAGAGGAGAAAACTCTGCCACTTTCTAGTGTTCTCCTGGACTGGGGCGAGACAGGAGAGACTGTGCAAAAGGTTGCAGTGGCAGAAAATCTTGCCCTGGATGTGATTATAGGGAACAATCTCCAAAAGGGGATGGTATCTGCAGTTACTCAAAATCAGGCGGCAAGGCAAATTGTGGTTCCCTGGACCCCATAGAAGCCCCTGTGGAAAACACTGGGAGGCTGGTTCCCCAGCCTGTGCCTCCTGATATGGAGAATAGTGAAAGGGGGTAGAAATTCCCCAGGTAGCAGTTAGCAGAACATTTACAGAAGGTTACTCTGAGGAGGGAGGGGTAGCCAATTGTCAGAGGGTTAGGGATGGCAGTGACCCAGAATGCCCTGATGCTAGAGTTAGGGGCCCTAATTTAGAAGCTGGAGGAGAACTGTCCCATGCATTTGGAATGTGTAAAGATTTTGTAGCTGCTCAGAAAAATGGCCCTAGTTTAGAGAGGATGAGGGCTTGGGTAGAATCTGATGGAGCACAGGGAGGTGACGGGAGACATAGATTGTAGTGGGACAAGGGACTGCTGTATACACAGGACATAAGGGCAGAGGGAGGGTTGATGGGCAAGCAGCTTGTCATTTCCCAGGGGTACCATGAGCGGCTGCTCAAGAGTGCTCATGATATCCCCATGTCTGGACATTTAGGAATCTTGCACACTATGCAGCGATTGGACCAGAATTAATATTAGCCCAACTTCACCAGCAGGTGAAGGAATATTGCAGGTCTTGTCACCAGTGCCAAGAAATAGGGAAGGTGGGTAGTAAAACCCAAGCCAACCTAATTCCATTGCTCATAGTGGAGGAGCCATTCCAGAGGGTAGGAATGGATATTGTGGGGCCTTTGAATACCCCCAGCTCCTCTGGGAAGAGGTTTATCCTAACAGTGGTGGATTATGCCACCCAGTACACAAAGGCAGTCACCCTATCCTCACTGTGGACAGACAAAGTGACAGATATCTTGCTAGGGATTTTCTCCCATGTCAGACTTCCACAGGAGGTTATCACCAATCCAGGGGGTTCCTTCATGTCGGACTTGATGAAGTGTTTGTGGGAGAAGTTTGGGTGATGCAGAGATGCATGACACCTTATCACCCACAAGCACAATGAGCTTGTGGAAAGGTTTAATGGTACCCTTAAATCGATGCTCCAAGCGTTTGCTGAACAGCACTGGAGGGACTGGGAGACATACCTTTCCCACCTGTTCTTCGCATACATGGAGGTGTCGCAATAGTCGACAGGGTTTCCCTCTTCAAGCCCTTATATGGACGCAGGGTGCGTAGGCCCCTAGACTTGATCCGGGAGGACTGGGAAGGCAAGCATATCACCCAGGGAACTCCCATAGTGGATTATGTCCTTAGGTTTACGGAAAAGCTGAAGGAGCTAATGAGAACAGCCCAGAACAACCTGGCAGCAGCCCAGCAGAAGCAAAAGGTATGGTATGACCACAGAGCCAGAGCTCTCTCATACACTGTGGGTCAGGAGGTCATAGTCCTAATCCCAGTCCAGAAAGATAAGGTGCAGGCCGAGTGGGCAGGACCGTACAAAGTAGTCAGACAGATGAATGATGTAAATTACATTGTAGAACTGCCTGACAGGAGACATACCCAAAGCATGTACCATGTCACCATGATGAAGCCTTACACAAATAGGACTGACATGGTCTTTGCAGTGTGTAGTCCTGGGGAGGGGATGGTCAAGGAAGCCCCTGTCTGGACTTGCTGGAAGAAAGCAAGTGGGAGTCCTCTGTGGTGGCAATCAAACTGTCACCCCAGTTGACTCCGGACCAGATCCAGGAAGTAAGAGAGGTTTTAACAGACTTTGACCCATTGTTTAATGCCAAGCCTGGACTAACCCCCTTAGCGACACACAATGTAGATACAGGGATGCAAGCACCCATATGGAAAACAGCATATCAGGTGTCAGAGGCTATCCAAAAGGACATTAGGAGGGAGGTGGAGAAAATGCTAGATTTAGGGGTAATCCAGGAATCCCAGTGCCCCTGGGCCTCACTCAGTCCTTGTTCCCAAGCCGGATGGCTCTACTCATTTTTGTGTGGACTATTGTGGACTCAGCGCAGTCACAAAGTAGGATGCCCACCCAATACCACGGACAGATGAACTACTGGACAAGTTGGGAGGGGTGACATACCTTACTACTACTGACCTGTTGAAAGGGTATTGGCAGGTGGAGTTAACTGCCAGAGCTAGAGAGAAGTCAGCATTTATCACTCCAATAGGGTTATTTGAGTTTAAAGTAATGCCTTTCGGAATGAAAAACGCTCCTGCCACCTTCCAAAGGTTGGTGAACCAGGTATTAAATGGTACTGAAGAGTACGCCGTGCCGTACCTGGACAATATTGTCATCTTCAGTGTCAGGTGGAAGGAACACCTGTTCCACCTTAGGGAAAGTGTTGGGCAGGATACAGAGGGATGGGCTCACTGTAAAAGTTGAAAAGTGCCAGGTGACCATGGCTGAGGTGGCATACCTAGGGCATGTAGTAGGGCGGGGACAGCTCTGTCCTAATCAAGCAAAGATTGAGGCAATTGTGTCATGACCCCGACCTTAAACACAGACACAGGTTCTGAGTTTTCTAGGGGATCGCAGGGTACTATAGAAAATTTGTACCAAACTGCAGTGCACTGGCAGCTCCCCTATCTGGCTTGCTAAAGAAAAGAATGCCTAAAAAGATAAAATGGGAACCAGCCTGTGAACAAGCCCTTACACAGCTAAAGGAGGCAGTGTGTGGTGCTCCTGCATTAACCAGTCCAGACTACAGTAAACCACTTGTTGTCCATTCCAAATAGGGAGTTCACGCAAATAGGGCTTTTGCCTCTCACCACAGTGATTTATTTAAAAAACTGCTTTTTCAAAAGGAATAAAACTTGAAAAAAAGAATAATGCGGTACCTTGGTTTTCTTCTCTTGAATATAGTGTGATGTCTGAATAATGCATTTGCTGTCCAGACAGATGCCTAAGATGTGGGTATTGTGGCAGTATTTAGCCAAACTTCTAACCAAGGGAAAGACCACCCAATAGTGTACCTCAGTAAGAAGTTACTTCCAAGGGAGCAGGCTTATTCTACAGTGGAAAAAGAATGCCTTGCAATGGTATGGGCACTAAAGCAATTAGAGCCATACCTATAAGGGCGACACTTTGAGGTACAAACAGATCACAATCCCCTAGTTTGACAGGCACAAATGGATAAAACAAACAGTAGGCTTTTAAGATGAAGCCATGCCTTGCAGGGTTACAACATGACTGTCACTCACAGGACAGGGGAAGCAAACGCAAACACAGATGGGCTATCACATCAGAGCAGTGAACTGAATTTGGGAAACTCATCTAGGAATAGATTCCCCCGAAATTCAGTTTAGGAGGGAGGACTGTGATGATAGCCATCTGCTTGTTATTTGTATTATATTTTTGATATACTGTAAATACATGTTTAGACTTCTGCTTAGAAACACAGGACTAGATTTGTCCTAATGACTTGTTTCCTGTATAAAAAATAACGTTTTTACATTACATTACAGGCCAAGCAGCAAAGCCACATGAGATTTTTGAATAGAGAGAAAAGAGGGGATCTGCACTATCCCTGACGCAGTGGAAAATCTAATTAAGAGCTTCCTTTAGACACCAGGTTGTAATAGATTGTAAAACCAGCATTTACTATGAATCTAGGAAACTGGTCATAACAGACTGCATTTTATGACCTATCAGGAGGAAAACAACTTCTGACAGATATCTGTGAAAATCCTCACACAGATAGGAGAAATGGCTTTCAGGATGTCCTTCTGAAGATCAAAGGGATAATTCTTACCTGTCATAATTTCTGCTTTGTTAGGCTCACTAATTAAACAAGTATATATTATATATATTTTTAAATGGGATGTTTAGCAAATGTGCAGATGCCTTTGACTAATTCAGTATACAGGAATGTGAGTGACCTCACAGCCAGCATCACCACAGAGCTATGACCTCACAAGCTGGATGGGACATTTTTCCACTCATGAAATTGTCAAGCAGCAGAGGGAACAATGTATACTTGTGTTTGGACTGTCAAGATATGCTTTTACTTCTGGAATCTTAAGAAACTCTTCTACCAAAGCTAGGTAAAGTTCAACACCACTATTTACTAACTGAAACTGGGGTAGGATCAAATACTCAGTAAAAAGGCAGTTTGTTTATATTTGTCCTTTTCTTTTTATGACTTTATTTTATTTTATTTATTCTAGGATTACAAGTACCTTTGAGCCAAGGCTCTTTTACAAAGGTTCCATGTCAGAAGTAACAAACAACAAGAACAAGGAAGCAACAGTGAAATAATAGTAAACAATTCATGTACAACAGTGCTATTGAAAGGGGTCAATTATAGAAGTGTAAGGTGTAGAGGAGGAGGAGATGTGTAGGTAGTTAACAGAGGCAGCTATAGCAAAATGGTGAACATAGTTAGGACGCATGTGCCCACAAGGAATGGGTAGGGTCAGGTGCCCGGGGGTGGCAGAGAAACAGGGATGAGAGGAGAGGGGGAGGATGAAGATGCAGCTGGAAACAGTTGTCGAAAAATAAATGTGAAGGAGTGACAGAAGAGAAAAAGGATGCAGGGTAAGGGGGGAGAAATAAGTGCTATAATGGGGCAAGGAGAGACTAATGAGGTGGTATGAAGACCTGAGATTTAAAGTGACACCTCAGGAGCTGGGAGGAGGGGGACTGGGGGGGACTGAGGTTAAGCAGTATATAAGTTAGAATTAAAGCTGTGTAGGCCATGAGCTAGGAGAGGCAGTCACAGGAGCTAGAGGCAATGAGATGGGCCCGGAGCCTGGTTTTGAACAGACCTAGTGTTGAGGCAGAGGAGATGGTGTGACTGAGACCATTCATTCATAGAGGAGCCCTATACTCAAAGGAGTGTTGGCCCCGTGTAGTTTGACAGTGAGGAACTTGTAGAATCTGGGTTGTCGAGCTCCTGGTGTTCTATCAGTTGGTGTTTTGATGTAACAAAGCAGTAACACCGGGGGTATGAGGCCAAGGTTGATTTTTCCCACCATAGCACATGTGAGATACTTTATACGGTTGGAGAGTTGGAGCCATCCAGATTGTTCATAAAGGGCACAGGTGTTGGTGAGGCGGTGGGCACCAGTTGTGAATTGGCATGCTTTCTTAAGTGCAGTTGTTATACGTTGGAGGGCGGACGTCATGGCGGAGCAATAGATAATGAGGCCATAATCAATAATTGACACCACAGAGCTCTGGATGGCACTCTTCAGGGCCTCTGGGGTGAGGTGCTCCCTGTGCCTGTAGAATAATCCAAGGCATGTGTTGGCAGCTTTAGCCACGCTGTCAATGTGAGCTGTAAAGGAGAGATTGGGGTCAAGCAGAATCCCTAGGTATTTGAAGGAGTAAACTTGTTTGATGACAGTCCTCTTCTTGGTGGAGATGGCAAGGGGGTGTTGCTTGTAACGGTTATGTAAACTGCAGAATAGCAATGACTTGGTTTTCTTGTGATCGAGGACTAGTTTATGATTGGAGAACCACGTTTCAACAGCACTGAATCCGAGTTGGAGGCTGTGTTGTAGCGGTGAAAGGTCCTTGTGCATAGAAAAGACAACAGCATCATCTGCATACAGGATGATTTGTTCCAAGCAGGATTGTGGTAGGGAGTTTAAAAAGAGGCTGAAAAGGAGAGGGCCCAGTATGGACCCCTGAGGGACACCGGAGCAGACAGGCAAGGTGTCCGAGGTAGCACTGGCAATTTTTACTCATTGAGAGCGGTTGTCAAGGTAGCTTCTGAACCAGCGGGCTGAGTCCGGTGCGAGGCCAGCATGGACTGTACCAATAATGTTATATGTTCTGTGTTTTGTATTTTATTTATTATTTTTAATTTTAGTAAACTTTGTTTTCCTTGAAATCCAGCCTGAGCCTTTTCCTCATTTTGAGTGTGAATGCTGGGACAGTGTTGATAATTCTGACAGAACTGTTAAGTGCTTATAGTGTGTTACCATATGCACCAAGGTTAGGAAATACAGTACCTAGGTCTCAGTTGAGTCAGAAGTAAAATTGCGAACCAGGTGGTGTGCCCGCTGGGTTAAGTATTGCACTGCATTTCCCCGAAGAGGGTGTGATATTTGGACCTGTTACCTGGGCGTGCTAGTGAAAAAGGGTTCATATTTGATCCCAGGACTCGAGACTAGTAGTTGTTCAGACGCAAAACAGACAGGGGGGGTTACCCTGTTTGTCTCCTGTTCACATAATACACTTTGAGGTTAGGCACTGTGGGAGTAGAGGGCCTGACCCCTGGAGTGCATTTGTGACAAGGACTACCCCCATTATGAGTACCCATACCTGCTGGAGTGGACCTGGGATGTAATAGAGTTGAAAAGGAAGGAGTGAGTGTACAGGACCACACTACAGAAAATCTACAAGAATCATGGGCTAGATGTTTACAGCTCTACCATAGCATTGCAAGAGGCCCAGAGGTTTGCAAAAGGAATTTGAGAGAGCAGCGCCTACGTGGGACTGACCCTGATGAAGCACTATGTCCTGATTCAGGATTTGGATGGTGGCCAAGCCCAGTATATCGAGGAAGACACTGACTCATTTGGACATCCCTATACCAAGCCGGAACCTCTGTATTACTTTGCCCACTGGTAGGAAGCTTGCCATGGAAAACTGAAGGCATGATATCATCCAGAGTTGCTGTGTGATGCACCACCCACTGGAGATCATTAGATGGGTGAGACCACTCTTTTCCTGTTACTGTTATAGTGGACTAGCCCACTGGTCTCAGACATAATTGAACTTATTTGTATAATACTAGAAAGTTAAAATTTACTGTTTAATAATGCATGTCTGAAAAACAAAATCTTTATATTATTGTTACATCAGTTCAGAGGCCCACTGGACCAGTAGCATTGTTTCAATTTATCTATTGTAATTGTGGGGAATATGTATTTAATCAAGGGGGAATGTATGAGGCAACTGGCTTTTCTGGCCATTATAGGGAAGTTGGGCATTGTTTAGGTAGGCCATTTTAATGACAGGAATCAATTGGGCAGAGTTTGGATGGGTGTTGTTTAGACATATAAACCTGGGGCATCACTCATTGGCTGCTTGGGTGATCCATCCTGAGGTTCCAGGGGGTGAGAAGCCAGAGGGAGCTCAAACGAATTTGGTGCATCGAACTCAAGGGGGCCCCATTCCTAGTGTAGTGTGAGTTTGCCACCTTCATGGTGAGGCAGCCATGAGTACCTCTTACCTCTGAGACCTGGGGGTAGGGCAGTATGCATAATCTTCCCTCCACAGGACTGGGGGGGTTGGATGTTACATACCCTTGGGTGCTTGCCGAGGGCATTAAACTTTAAAATGGAGGAGAGATGTAACTCCCCATAGGAATAGAACCTACATTGGGTTAGTTTGGAAGCTTTTGTCCCTTTTGAGGTTCCTGGGCTGAAACCCCCCATTAGATTAAAATTTGCTTTCCTTTCAGGGAGCTGCTAGTCACCCATTGGCTGAGAGTACCCCTGGAGGGTGGAGCTCATTCGAGCCATGTGGAAGAATGCAGGTGGAAGGACTCAGTCTGAAGGCGGGAGAGGGGAAGATTGCCTGTTTTCCGTGTCAGCCAGCTCTTGGTGTGTAGGGCCCATCAGAGACCTACCGAGGACATGACAGTGGTCATAGTGAATGAAACCCCCTCTTGGGGGAGTGCTGACCATCTAGGAGGAGGAGCAGTGGGAGAGTTGCCTACCTCAAGCCAACATGGGAACAGAATCTGTGAAAAGAAAAAAAATGGCTTCATGTCCAAGGTAAAAAACACCACCAGCCATTAAGCCTCAGAGAGCAATGGAGGCACACAGTTGATTCTGCAGCTAGGCATTCAGGAGCTTTCAAGAGGATGACTCCCAGGAGTTTCAGGAGGAGAGAAGTAGCTCCACTGGGATAGTAGAAGAGGTGGGGCAGTTTGGCGTAAAGGGTTCATGGTCACCTTGAGTATGGGACTGCAGTCTGGAAATTAAATTCAAACCTATGACTGTGCAGAGGTCAGTGAGAGCCTGCCAGATAGAGAGTGTAGCCAACAAAAAGAGAAGCTAGGTTTGACGCTGCCCATGGAGAGTTAAAAGTTACCCAAAGGGATACTGAATACACTGCTGAAAATGGATCAATGGTGTGCTGAATGTTGCCAATCATAAATGCAAGGACCACTTTTGCTGAACAAAGATATTTGGGGTATGGACTCAAGGACAATTGCATGGACATTGACATAGCAGACCGCTCAATCTAGTGTTTTATTATTCCCCCTAATGGAATGAGTTGCTGCCACTTTAAGAAAAAGCTCCATGGAGTGATCAAGTTCTTTATTAAAGGATCCTTTTACCGTTATCAATTGACCTCTAGATATTAATGACTGTCCTGCTTGTTGTATTACTAAACCAGTTTGCCTCATAGCCCAGTAACCCATTAAGAAATCCTGTACCCTGGTCCCAAAGAACAAAACATGAGTCAGCTTTACAGTTTCAGTTGTGGTTGCCCCCTCCCCAGGGAAGTCCCACCATCATACACTTAGACACTGGGTACGGGGACTACATATGTCATTAAGAAAACATTACCAAACTGGAGCTATAGAATGTGACTCTATATTGTTCAAGGCTTATTGGAATTCATGTCATTGGATGTCATTGACAATATGAATAATATAATGCTTGATATTACCTTTACAGAATATTGTACATGTGACACCCAGATGAGATTAATGGACGTGGCACAGGCTTCTTTCTTTTTTTATTTATTTATTTGTAATTGTGAAATGGTTTTGGATTATGTATTTTGATATGCATATTAAATGTAGGGTCTGTATGATATTTTTTTTCATAAAATTGCCCTATTTTTGAGAAATGGCATGAGATCAATAATGTCCACCTGAACAACCAGAAGAGCTGGCAGACAGAACTCACTTTAATATTTTATCTGAAAGATGCACCTCAGGAGTGCAACACCCCCACTCATGCTACACTACAGTGTCAGTACTAGGTTTTACATGAAGTTCCTAGTGTGGGGCTAGAATCCACAACCTTCTAATCTTCTAGCCTCAGAGGTGAGTGTGCAACATGCTGAGCCCCTAACACTGATTAATTATATTACTGTTGATGGTTCTTAACCTAGTATTTGTTCTAATTAATCTTTAATAAAAATAACATTTAAATGCTTATTTCTGAAGTCTTGAAAGTAGAAATTGAACAACAGGGTTAACAACTAAACTATAAATAATAGCAAATCACGGGATGTCAAGGTGACAACTTGACTCAACCCTCTGTAGGTGCACTTGATTTCTCCTTTTCTCTACTCTCTGGGATGGCGAAAATCAGTGGTGCTACATAAAAGGAGAAGTTCTATTAGATTACTTCAGTTGGAACATTTTTAAAGATTTAAGATAGGCACATACATATTAACTCAGTTCTAAAAACACTGTAGAATTGTAAATAGCAGAAAACCTACAAATGCTGAACGTAGAGAAGAGTAGTAACTAAAAGCAATAACTCCGTGTTGTTTGGCATTATAACTTTTAAAGCTTTTTAATGCCATGTTATGCATCTTTAATATAAACCCCAACATGAGCTATCTCAGTCTCATCAAAGAGCAGGCAATAACTGTACATCTGCAGAGCTCTGGATAGAAATGCACAGTACAGTAAATCAAAGGCAAACCTGTTTGAGAAATTAGCTGAAATTGTTCATAAGGATTGTACCTCCCCATACTGAATGCTGTAGTTGCACAAGCACTTTGTATGCCATGTTCTATTTTTGTACCAGCTCTGTATTTTCACTTCCAAACTGTATAATCTGTGTGCCATCTTTATGGCAGAGGTCATGCCTAAAAACAGTCCCTGGGATCAGTGCACTTAGCCGGTAAACAAATAATTACATACATACTGTATATACATTTACATACATACTGTACATACACACTGTAGTACATACATACTGTACATAAATACTGTACACACAAACACACTGTACATACATACTCTGCATACATACTGTACATACATTCATACTGTACATACATACAGTACATATATACTGTATATACATACACACTGTACATTCATACAGTACATACATACTGTACATACATACATACTGTATACACGTACATACATAAATAAAGACATAAGTCACTTCCTGTGGCAGCTTTTTCTTATTAAATTCTTCTATGACATCTTAGGATGTTAAATCATCTGGGGTAACTTCCTAGTTAACACAGGATGTGTTGATTTCCCAAACAAATCCCCTTTCTTTTTATGAGGGGTGTGTCTCAGTTGTTGAAGTTAGTTTATTGGGCTCCTCCTAACAAATGATTCCTGTCTCCCAACACAGCAGGTGAGCTTTCTCTGAATTTGTATGGAAAAGGAGTGTCAAACATTTTAGCCCTCTGTCTTTTTTGCCGCCCTCCCTTTCTTATTAGCCTGGTCTCCTGGGGGAAGTGTTCTAGCTTTTAAGGCTCTGGCTGTAATTTAGCTGGTGGGTGCTCCTCCCTGTGGGTGAGATCACCCTTTCAACTCACAGTCTGAGGGAACGGGCTGTCACCTTCTTGAGGCTGACTGAAAATATAAAATTGGGACAGCTGTTTGCATGGATTAAGCAGTTGTTCTTAATGTATTCCATTGCTGCATTAGGATCAGAGAAAGGTTTCTCTATTCCATTAATTTAGAGAAGACAATTGTGGCAGAATATTTAACATAACAGTGAATTCCTAAGTTTTGTACCGACTGTCTAATTGGGGTGAAACTTATTCTTTTGGCTGCAATCTGTGCAGAGAAGTCCTGGAAAATGAAAAAAAAAAATGTGTTGACCTAGGCAACTAAGGTTTTTGTTTTCCCTTGTAGCTTTAAGGATCGTTTCATTTGGTATGTATCTTAAGAAATATGCCACAATAGATCTTGCTTTTTCATTTTATTTAATTTTTTTTGGGGGGTGCTAGTGTTCTGTGAGCCCTTTCTATAAGCAAAATATGAGAAGAGGCCAGATTCAATAGTTTTGGTAAAAACAATTATAAAAAGTTCCACATATGGGAGCAGAGGTAGCCGTCAGAGTGAGAGGATGCACTTCTGAGAGCTCCTTCTATAGAGTTCATAAATAAATTGTATTTTATGCTAAAAAACAGCTTCTTTCTTACTATTTTATTTGGAACTGTTGGATCAAACCTTCCGACACAACTGACCTGAGATTCTGAGATAGGGAAGTCTTGTGGAGCCCAATTGCCCACTACAGAGTATTTCAATCCAAGATCAGGGCCTGAGGGTCTAACAAAGCCTGAACAGGTGATGCAGCTTTCTACGGAGGGGATCACTACTTTTGATATACAAGACATTAAAAATACCTTTAAAAACGTGGGCTCAGCCTTATGCTCTCTTGAGACTAAATTTGGCAGTTTTACCAATCGGTTGGTTTTGGTTGAACAATCTGTGAGTGGCATAGCGGAAAAAGTAGCATAAGCTGTGAAGCATGCAGATGCAGCTATGATGTCTTCGACAACTTTTATCAAGGATACCCAGCCAAAACTATACCTGGAAACCCTGGGAAATCAGCAGAGGGACTGGAATGTCAGAGTCACTGGACTCCTGGAGGACTTTGAGGGATCTATACCCATAGCTTTCTTTGAGGATTGGTTACACTGCATGTTGGACTGGCGAGATCCTCCGTCTGCTGGTTATACCGATAGAGCTTACTGTGTGACAACTAGACCTGCAGCAACTACCTCCTCTTATATGACACAGACAGTTATTTTGGTGTTCACCAGATCAGAGATTCGGGACTGGGTGCTGGCATGCACCAAAAAGGAACTTTTGGCTGATGAACCAATCATACATTTCTATCCGGACCTCTCCTATGCAACGCGCCAACACCACAAGGACTCTGATAGCATTAAGCTGCTGTCACAGTGGGTTCAAAGACTTATTTATTTAACAGTCCTCAGGATGCTGGATGCCTAATTCAAAATCTGGAGACTGAACAAGAACAGTTGCAGGAGAAAGATTCACCGGAGGATGAGAAGAGTGTGAATGGAGCTACTTTGGAGACACTCCAGGACTGAGTCTTTCGGTTTGAACTTTACTCTTTATAGCTTGAGCTGGCTAGTCTACTGGGGCCTGGCTCCCTTTTTGTATAGACACAATTAAGCTTTCTCACTACCCTATCTGAGTTTATGTTGCTCTGGCACAAATGGGAGTTTTCTCTCATTGGCCTCTATGCATGATCCCAACGCACCCGCGGAAACCAGGCACGTAGGGACTGTACACAGGAATGCCAACATCAGGGCATGCAACAGTTATGTGACTGATTCCCCGGTCACATTGAGAGCAACGCATTGGGGGCATGGGCCGGGGGTGTGGCAGCACTACACTTCATTCACAAAGGTGCGTACTGCAGCACACCAGGGTGCAGAGAAGCATGCAGGTTATGGCAGCCGTCACCCTGCCGGAACCCACTGGGTGCCCCCAGGACCTGCACTCAGGTTGGTTGCAACGGGACTGGGAAACAAGCTCCCCTGCTGTCCCAGCCCACAAGATAATGGGGAGGGCTGGGGAAGCTGACTAGGCGAGTGTCTGCACGGAAGTGCCAGTAGCCCCGTATGTGCCATGTTCCCTCCCACATGACAGCCCCATCCCCGTAATGCTCAAGCCACACACCCTGCCCCTCATGCATGGCAGCTCCATACCCTGGTGGTACACATGCATCACCTGCCAACCACTCATGGGTGCCTCAGTCCCTGGTCTCTCAGGAACACCCCCAAATGCATACACATCTGTGCCCCATCCCTCTCCATGCACTGCAACATCCTGCCGTGTCACACAGCATTGCCCCTACCCCGGCACAGTGAATGGACCCCTGATCCCTGCGCTCCCACCCCGCATTGGTGCCCAGTGTCTCTCCAGCCTCCATGGCACTGACAACTCCCCCATGTCAACATACCTGCCTAGTGGTGCCACAGGCATGGATGGCCAGTGGCACAGCCCTCACCACACAACCTCGGCCTATGTATGGCAGTGCACTCCTAGCAGCAGTTGGATGGCTGGTGGCCATGGAGGTGTGGTGAGGGCTGTACCACCGGCTGTCCATGCCCATGGCACCACCGGGCAGGTATGTTAACATGGGGGGGCTGTGCCATGGGTGGTTGGGGGACCTCCAGCCACTGGCCTCTACACTTTCAGCAGGGTGCTGGGTCAGAGGGTCATGGTTGCACACCTGTGTGTGGTCGAGGAGGAGGAGTCCTCCAGGTCAACAACACAGGTCGGGGCCGTGCTGGTTCAGGGGCAGGGCAGATTAAGACATTAGGGTCGTATCAGTGGTGATGGTGGTGGGGGGCTGGTATGTTATGCTGCAATGGGGACGAATGGCCATGTGTGGGGGGTGGGGGTGGGGAGTCCAGGGATGGGGCACCACTGTGTTTATGGTTGGGGGCTTCCATGTTAGGGATCTGCTGTCTGGTGGGTGGGAGAAGGCTTCCATCTGATGGATGGGCACTGGGGCATGGGTGCACAGGTTCAGGTTCCTGTGGTGGAAATTCATGCACCCAGACCCATGCCTCATTGCACAAGGGATCTACTGTTGGCCCAGGATGGGTATCTGATTGGATGTCCACCTGGGACCACAGATAGGTAGCCGCCAGTTGTGAATACTGGCTGGTGCACACCTCTCAGCAGGTGCAGACCTATGCGGGTGGAGTATGCACCTTTGGTGCATACCTTATGCCCAATACTGCATAGCGCCCATTATGTTTAATAATATGAAGTTGTTGGTAGGATTGATACCTTATTTCAAATATTCAGATGAATATTCATATTTGGGTCACCAGATATTTATTATTCGACCCCCCCATAAGTGATTTTTTTTAAAGACATTGTAACACTGTAACACTGTTAAACTTCACCACTTCCTTCCCTTTTAAAGTACACTAGGCAATTCTGCCATAAACACTCCCCAACAGCCTTTCAGGGACCAAAAAAGCAGCAAACTACTGCACTGGTCAGTGGTCAGGTGACACACTGCCATCGTAGATTGAGCAAAGGTCGCAGATGAGGTGACGTCTTGTGTCTTGACAAAGGCTACTAAAATGGCACTGGTGTAAGTGCATTGTATGTCCACCCTGGAAGAGAGGAGAGTGAGATGTGCCATGATAGAGACCTATACAAGTACCTCACAGGGTGAAGACAGGGCACATAAGGGGAGTGTAGCCCCCCCACCAATTTGGGGGCTTACCTTAAGTGTCTTCCTGGGCTCCATCTATGCCCACTGCTAGGAAGATGTCCTGCATAGATAGTAAATCTCTGGTTATTTGTTTAATCCTGTTGATTTGCGTGAGAGTGCAATGATGTGCCTCTGTGCCTGTCCCTTTAAGACATTATCCAGTGCTTATATAGTAAATGGTTTGGGCTGGGTCCAACTGCTTCAAAGCTTGTGACTGGCCAGGCGGCATCTTAATTTGCTCCTCTCTGCTGTTGATGGTAAAACAGAGGGAGTTTTAGTTAGTACTGTAAATATTTACTTCTAAACTGTTATTATATTTAAATTAGAGTGCCTTTATTGCAGCTTGTGCATCCAAAATGGAGCCACCATGTTGGTCCGGGACTTTCAGGAATTTGGACCAGTTGGGAGACAGGGGAACTCGAGGGGTCCTTAGTTAAAGTGCCTCATGGGAAAGTTGTAGTTTTTGTAGTTTTACAGGTTGGTGCCTAAACAGACAAGCATTTGTCAATGCCGAATGTTGTCTCGCTGGCATTGGTAGTGCCGGAGTAAGAGATGCAGAATAGGAATGGCAGTGAAGTATTGAAGTGACACCAACCCCACCCCCACCCTGTAGAGACCGACAGGCATTGAGGTGTGCCTTTAGGTCATCAGCTATAACGCTCATGCCATTGTACCTCACCCTACCCTGTAGACACTGACAAGTGTCGTGGTGTGCTTTGGGGTCTTTGGGCATTATACTTACCCCATTCCATAAGAAAATATGCTGACATGGGTGCAGTATAGGAGAATGGGGTGAATTTTGTGGCCGAACAGTGCAAGGCACACCACGATGCCTGTCAGTGGCTGCTGTGTGAGGGTGGGGGTGGAATGGCGTGAACATGACATCCGATGATCCAAAGTCACATCCCTGACACCTGTCAGTCTCTATAGGGTGGGGTGTTAGAGCTGGAAAACCTAACACTGTAGACGTGTGTTGGTATTTTCACTCCAATTTTTTTTAACATGGGCTGTTTGTGAGCCCACTTCATGAAAAGCGGCACTATCAGTTTGTTAACTGAAAAGTGATTTTGCACAGTGGCTATGCTATTTGGCGACACGGGGATGAAAACACATTTTGGGCAGATGTAGAAATTGACATCTGTATTATTCATGAGGAGGTGTAAAAAAATGACAATTTTGAAAATCTGGAGTGAAAATATGAACAATTGGTGAAGTCATGAGCATGCAACACACGTCCGTAACCCAATTATTTTTGGGAGTTTTTTAGCCACATTTTCAACATAGGTATTTTGGGACCTCCACTCATGAACAGTGGTGCTGTGATTTTGTTAATCAGTCCCAAAAGTTGATTTTCCACAGCGACCACGCCATTATGCGCCACAGGTGCTGAAACATATCTTGGGCAGGCTGTGAAAAATGACAGCTGTACTGTTGATAAGGAGGTATGAAAAAATGCCAGTGTTTAAAATCTGGCATGAAAATATTGCAAATTTGCGAAGTTACAAGGGTGCGTAGAAACTGCGCAACGCATGCTTGTAACACAGTCATTTTATGGACTTTCGGCACCAAATTTTCAACATAGGCATTTTATGACCTCTGCTCATGAACAGTGTCACTGTCATTTTCTCAAACTGTCCCAAAAACTGATTTCGCACAGCGACTGCGCTATTCTGCGCTGGATGTGCGAAAACACATTTTAGCCAGGATATGTAAAATGACAGCTGTACTCTTCATAAGGAGGTGTGGAAAAATGACAATTTTGAAAATCTGGAGTGAAAATATTAAAAATTCATGAAGTTATGAGCGTGCATGGAAACAGCACAACACACGCTCGTAAAACACCCATTTTGGGGATTTTATTCACCAAATTTGCAACATAGGCTTTTTGAGAGACCTCTTCATGAACAGTGGCACTGTCGTTTGGTTACTCCATCCTGAAAGGTGATTCTGCACAGTGACTGCGAAATCACGTTTCAGGGCAGAATTTATTTATTTAGTTTTTGTTAACATGGTTAGGTGCGCTAGCCAAAGTTGACTATTTTCAGGCACGACGCGGGAGAATATATACATAAAATGAGATGAGATTATACAATACATAGTATATAGTACAGGTAGGTTAGAATACAGATCAAGTCAGACAGTACTCGAGATAATACATATAGCTATGCAGAGATGACAAAAGTGACATTAGTACATGCAAATAACTGAAACTGGGCTAAGTGGCAGCTATAAAGACATTTTATAGCAAAGCTTGTTTAGAAGTGCAGCAGTGTCTTGGGCAAAATAGGGTGGTTAGCTGTGAGGCATTAAGTGGGATCAAAGCATGTGCAGGGGTCCTGGGATAGGTGGTGATATAGTTATTTTTTGAAGATTGGGTGGGAGTTAGCCTGCCTCAGGGCAGGAGGAAGGGCAACCCAATAACCCCATGTTGAAAATCTGGTGCACAAATTCCAAAAAATGGCCAAGATATGCACAAAAGTTGAAAAAATCCTATTTAGGCCATTATACAGCTTACCTGCATTTCTTCAGTTCAGCGTCGGCTTTGAAGAGTGCAGGCAGTATTCCGGTCCACGAAGATCATCCGCCAGACTCGAGAATAAGTATAGGGTGGGGAGGTGTGGGGAGGCAAGTCTGCCAGAGGGTGAGTGGGTTGTGGGAGGGATAGGGGAGACTGTGAGGGACCATTTTCTTCTTTCACAGGGTTAAAAAAAAATCACGGATGGTTTTTCTTTCAAGGGATTTGTCACGCTGGGGTGGGCTCCCAGCGTGCCACCTAAGTGTTTTTTTGGGGGGATGCTGTAGCCAATGACGGTTTGGGCACCCCCATCAGTGCACAACAAAAGCGGGGGGGGCAAGAGCCGAGGGGGATTGGGCACCCCCCTCGGCACATAACAAATGGCGGGGTGCATGATGCAGAAAGGGGAGTGGGCCCCCCCATCTGCACATACATTGGGTTAGGGCATGCCAACAGGGGGACTGGGCACCCCCAAAGTTGGCATTATGGCAGGCAGTGTACCGCCATGTTTACTTTTTCACTAGGGCAAGCACGTTGGGAGGTGCCGCTGTGAATGATGAGCTTTGCTCACATTGCAGTGGACCTTCCGTTAGATGTGCTCGACACATTATGTATTCATGGTGTGGCGCAGGAATGCAGGCTTATTGGGGAATGAGGGACGCACCTACTGATGCGTGCCCTGCATTCACCCAATAGTGACCGCGCCTCCAAACCTGCTACTACTGCAATATGTTGGTTGTGCATGTGCGAGCCAACATAAAAAATGGGAGCACCGGAACTGAGAGTGAGAGCTCCCCTAGCCAACCGGATTGCTAGAAAACTGGTCTAGTTCATGAACTGTTAGGAGACTGTAGTGGGAGTTGAAGTTAGAGCTGAAAGAGTGAACAGCTCGAGTTATCGAGAGGGAGCGCCTGGAAAGGTGTTGCAGAGAACTGGCAAGGAAAGGTCAGACTTGCCTTCCTGCTACCGTTTTCCAGCATTGGACTGCTGTATTGCAGTAATCAAACTAATCTGAAAATAACTTTAAACTGTGGCAGAAAGCTCCAAGATTCTCAGGAGTACAGCTAGAGATATTGGACTGAAAGGAGCTCCTGTGAAGTGCTTGGCCCCAGGAACTGTGTGAGTGACTGTTTTTAAAGACTAAGAGATTTGCTCAGTAAATCGACTGCAATTGTGAACTAGCCTAAAACCGTTCTAAAAGGTAGCAAAGTGAATGCTGTTTTCTTTAAATATGCTGAATGTTTATTGTGGGTCAAGACCTAACTTTCCCAGTGACTGAACTGTGTTCCAGCTGGAGGTTTTCACCAGCAACTGAACTGAACTGTGCCAAAAGTGTTTATTCTGCATTGGGCCTATGCCAAACCCAGCCCAAGCTGACTATCCTTGCACCTGTGACTGCTTTCTCAGTGAGAGACCAGCTTGGGGATCCATCCTCTGTGCAGCAAAGAATTGCAGATTGTGGCCACCTGGAAGGAAATGCCATGAAATAGAGGTGAGTCATGCTGGCCCAGCTTCCCCATGCTCTTCAGCAGCAGGTCTTCTTATCACCTGGCAAATTCCTACTAACTGGTGTTGTGAGTAAACTCAGGGTAGCTCCCTGCAACTTTTCTTTAAATCATTCTGTGATATCATCTGATTGCTTTGGTGTTTTACAGGGTTATAAAGGACTGGGTTAACCGGCTGTGGATACAAATAACCAAAGTCTTGTTTATGCGTGTTAACTGCCTTTTTTTCACCAATGGCCCCAACAACAGCTACAATGCCGGCCACCCCCAGGCACCAATTCTGGACAGCCAACATAACATTCTAGGTACCCAGTGTTGTCAGACTGTTTACTGAGGCACTAAAGGGCATCAATGCAGAGTAACCTGAATCAAATCAGTATAGTAATCATTTTTCTAGATTCATGGCCCACCCTTGTTCAAATTCCCCTTAATAAATCGATTGAGTTGTTTCACTGTTACATTGCCTCATGAATATCTCATTGTCTGGATGAAGGTTAATGTGTTTGGGGGAAACTTGCTTGTGTATGCCTGTATTAAATATTGTTTTATGGGGGATCCAGGGATTTGCTGAAGGCCAGACCCTGGTGGTAAGTGCAGAGGGTGTGTACATACTATTAATGTTTATTGATATCTGTGTGTTAATTGCTGCAATGGATTGTTGCCCATTACAAGGTATGAGGTTGCTAGGTGGGTCTGTGGGTGGTTATAGCTTCCCAGAAGGCTAAACCAGTGTAGGCAGATACCCCCACTTACATTACTCTGGGTGGTGGCAGCAAAATATTGAACCCAGGCCCCTCAACCTGTTATCAGAAATACAGGCAGGGGTAGTAACCCTAAAGATAGGACCACCTAAGGGTTACAACTTTGGAGGCACCACTGGGATTAGCACCCCTAGTGGCCAAAATACGAAATTGCTGGTAATTGTTAATTTGGCACCAAATACGAAATGGAGGACCTCATTAAGGCTAAACTTGAAATTTCCCCACACACATAAAATGGCTGTGCACCATCTGCTGGGGTGGAGCTAGGTGGAAGATGTCAATCCCCACCATGTTTTCATGTTATCGGATGTCCCATTAGAGACCACTAAAGCTACTATAGAGGAGACAGTGAGTAAGGTTAAGTGTCTGGACAAAATTACAGTATGGGGGTGAAATGCTGACCTGTTTGCTCAGATGATAGTGGCTCTTATTGAATGTAGTGTTCCTACTGACCAAGATACTGTACCCCCCCCCGTTATTATGCCTGAGGAGTCCCAGGTGGGGTGGAGGGTCATCACGATGCATAGTGGAGTGTCTTCCCTTGGGGGGTCACCCAAAGTGGATAGGTTAAAGGAAAAGTTGGGAAAACTGTTAGCAGCTGAGGGACAGTTCATTTAGGATTTGAGGAAGGCCATAGAACATCCGGGGGGTCTACTCTGGTGAATTCCTCCCAAGCCACTACGTCCCTGCCTATGCTGTCTCCCCTTGCAGTGTCCCCATAGTGATGCCCTCTGTGAATCTGGACTCTTACCATAGGCTCAGACTGTTTTCAGGTTCTGTTCCTACACCTGTGAGGGAAGATGTCTTAGAGACTTGAATGAACTGTGCATCCCTTCTGGTCCAAGAGTGGCAATGCTCAAAATGTGAAAAGCATAAGAGACTCATGGAGAGTTGAAGGGGGCCCTGCACTTGAAGCTATCAGGTTCCTCTGGTCCACAAACCCAGAGGCTTCTACTAACAAATACACATCTGCCTTAGAAGGAGTGTTTGGTAGTACTGAGTCAGGGGAGGACTTAATGTGGAAGTTCAAATCCACCAAGCAATGGAAGAATGAATATTTATTTGCCTATGTGACTTGAGTAGAGAGGGTCCATCAGAGAGTGCACCGCAAGGGTGGTATACCAGCTAGCGAACTGAACCGAGTGAGGTTAGAACACATTCTCAAGACTGCTTGCTACTCTAGTGTGCTTATGCTAAAGTTAAAATTTCAGGATCACTAGGACAATCCCCCTGCATACTGCTAGTTAATGAAGGAAATTCGGGAAGCTGAAATTGAAGATGATTGGTGGGACCCATATGATGGCATTGTACAAGCTGCCCCTGCCCTGAGAAATCCAGTGAGAGGGAGAATACACTTGTGTCTCAGCAAATCTGTGAGCTGTTAAAAGAACTGAAAGAGCTGCCAGCCAGCAACCAGAACACTGCAGAAACAGCAAAAACCCACACCACCTGCAGTTCCAATGCTAAGGCTGCTTGCAAGACCCAACCTGCCATGAAGGGGGCCAGCACCCATGCTATTGAACCCAGATCTGACAGTACTGTAGCTAAAGAGATGAGGGATTTGTGAGCTATGTTGCAAGACCTCATTCATGTGTTCCGACAGTCCATACCCTGGAAAAACTATGGTAGAGTGGAGTCTGAGTCTAGGCCCAAGGAAGAGTACAGGTCCACACCTTCTGACAACCAAAACCCTGGGAAGATTCTGCTCAGCTTCTGAACCCAGAGCTCAAGCGTTTTGTTACTAGTGTGGGGAAGATGGACACACTAAAAAATATTGCCATGTTTCTGAGGATCTGTGCCGAGTAACTGCCAAACTGCTCAATCAGGTCCGACAAAGCAAGAAAAAGCAGCAGTATGGGCCATCATGCAAGTCTTTTTCCTCTAAGGCCACTGTAAAAAAAACTGCTAAGTCTGCTCCTCCAGACTGGTCAGAGATGGTGGGCCCTTCTATGGAGACCACGGTGCACATTAATGGTATCCTGGCCCAAGCTGTATTGGACAGTGGATCACAGGTCACTATAATATTTAAAGATTGGCATGACCAACCGCTGTTTGACAACCTGCTACAATCCCTCAAAGGACTCCCTTAAGTGATAAATCCTACTCTTACTTTGGTTATTTACAAATATGGCTATCTTTTCCTTCTACTGTTGCTGGCATGGATGAGCCCATGGAGACTTTGGCCTTGGTCTGCCCGCCAACTGGCTTATATGATGGAATTCCTTTACCAATCAGCACTAATGCTCATATGTTTGGCAGATTAGCTCAGCAGTGTCAATAGAGACAGGTCCAAAAGACTGGATGAGCATTACACATCCATGCCATGGTGCAAAGATCATATGAAGTGCAAATGCAGGCTAAGGAGACCAACAAGGATGAGCCCATGGGAGTTGTGTGGAAAAAAGATCCAGCACTTCTTGTTTTGCCACCTAATGCTCAGTGTAGTGTCAGCGGCGAAGTGCGGATGAAAAAGGATGTAACCAACAAGATCCTTATGCTGGATGCCCCAAAGGAAGGAAAGCTGCCAGAAGGGCCCCTAGTTAAATCTAGTATATGGCCTGCCCATGCTCATGCATACACCCGGAGGGTGGTGGTTCAAATCCAAAATGTAACCAACTGGGAAATTAAAGTCAACTGAGGTTGTACCCTGGCTAAGGTATATTGCACAGATTCCACTGTATTACCAAGCAAGTGCTGTACAGATGAAGATGGTGAAGTGACTCCAGATCTGTTTGATTTTGAAGAGTCCCCCATTCCTGAAGAGTGGAAAGATAAAGTTAGCTGTAAGCTAGCACAGTGGAGTAAAGTGTTTTCATTTGGCACTCGGGACAATCAAGCAACTGAAGCACAAGCAGCTCACCTGAGTAGCTGAGGAAGCCAAATCTCCAGCCTGATAACTTTCGAGGCAGCTCTCCCCCAAGCTAGGCACTCGGGACAATCAAGCAACTGAAGCACAAGCAGCTCACCTGAGTAGCTGAGGAAGCCAAATCTCCAGCCTGATAACTTTCGAGGCAGCTCCCCAAGCTAGGCACTCGGGACAATCAAGCAACTGAAGCACACGCAGCTCACCTGAGTAGCTGAGGAAGCCAAATCTCCAGCCTGATAACTTTTGAGGTAAAGAGAGCCTCTTCTCTTAGGTCTGGGCCTGCAGAGGGGTGCTAGCCAGCCCAGGCACTGCGCCGTCTGCCCGTCCACGCCCCAACCACCTCCCACCCAGGGGCGGCTGTCAATTTGAGATCCACCCGTGACATCACATCCGTGATATCACGTCCTGTTGCCAGAACCTATCTCCCCACTTTCCCATTTGCAGGTTATACCTGTTGGCCACCAGAGGGACCTATGCTCCTCACTACTCCTACTCCTACCTGCCAGCACTACTTCCTGGGATCTTGCTCACCACAATGTATTGGCCCTGCCTCATGCTCTGCCTGTGCCTATCCCCACTAGCAGTGCACTTACCCATCTGCTAGTCCACACTGTGCCCTGGCACCCCTCCCTCCCCTTGCTCCTGAACCTCCTCTCCTGCCCCTTGGGACCTCTGTGTGTCCCCGTCCCCTGCCCCTCCCCCTAGCTTTCTCTTCACCTCAGGCACATCTGGGTGTCTTCTTATTCTTGCTTTCCCCTCCTGTACCTCCCTGCCCACCCCCTGCTCCCTTAGCCTCCCCTCCCCTCCCTCTCATGTCAATCGTAGGAAAACCTCTCACCATCTCCCAGCCAGGGTGTTAGTCATGCTACTACTCCTGTCAGGGAACATTCATCCAAACCCTGGCCCGGTTCCCAGGAGCTCCCCAACTCACACCACAGGCCTATGCATGGTCTCCATGAATATCTGTAGCCTCCCTAAAAAGTGTGACTCACTACAATGCCTGGTCACATCAATTAACCCTGATGTCATCACCCTGGTTGAGACTTGGCTGTCAAAATCCTCCCTGACTCCCTAGTCCCTTCCTGGTTCACCTTTTCCGGTCTGGCCGTGTTCGGAGCAGGCGGCGCGCCTATTTATGTCAAGGAATCTCTCCCGCATTCAGCCCTGCCCACCCCATCCTTGACCCAGGGCCCAGGCACTTACGCTGAACCAACCCCTGACCCTTTAAAGGACCCCTTTATCTGACTACTGCACACGTGCCCCCAGGGACCAAACGCAGGCCATTGCCTCTCTTACAGAATACCTTACCTCTCTACCTCCTTCCACTGATCAAATTCTGGTGGGTGACTTAAATGTCAACTGGCTCAGCCCTCCTCCTCCTCTACCCGAGACTCCTTTTCTGCAATGGACCTAACGCAACTAGTTACCCATCCTACCAGGACTAACCCCAAGAGAGGCTCCAGTACCCTGCTTGATGTGGTACTCACCAACCGCCCTAATCGGATCCCCAATGTACAAGTCCTCCCAGACTCTCTCAGCGATCACTCCCCATTCTATTCCACTGGTCAACCTCAGTCTCCAAACCCATAGCACAGTCCACATGCCGTCGGCGTCTAATACCTGGTGGACTGATAAAACTTAAGGAACTTCTGTCCCAAATTGACTGGTCTCCTATACAGGCAACTCCTAACATCGACACAGCTCTCTCCTTCTTTACCCAAACTTTTAATAATGCCTGTGATATCTTTGCCCCAGTGTTGACCCGCCGTTCTAAAAGGAAGAATGCCCCCTGGGTTACCCCAGCTTTGATCCACCAGCTCAAACATAGGGACAACCTATGGCATCGTGCCATTGAGACTGGCCGGCCCAATGACAGGCGGTTATATGCTGCCGCCCGAAACAAGTGCACTCGGGCCATCAGAAAGGCCAAGTCTGAGCACTATCGGTCCTCACTCACTGCCTCATGGGGAATCCCAGAACCTTCTGGGATAACATTAAACAGTTAAATGGGGTACACTCCCCCACCACAGATCAACATTAATGGTGTGATCTCCTCAAGACCCAGCCCTCATAGCCAACCACCTCAACACCTCATTCACTGACCTTAGCCCTATCCTCCCTACAAATTTTTGACCCTCCTCCCCAGCACCTGCCGTAAATCTTTCTCGCCCTTATTTTCTCCTCCTCACGTGTTTCTGCCCAAGAACTAGGTCGCACCTTGTCACTGCCCTCAAGAGTAATAGTACAGGCAGTGACACCCTGATCCGTGTATCCTCGGCTGGTCTTAGACACAGTCCTTACCCGATCACATGCCTCATCAACCACTCTCTTTGCCTGGGAAGGTTCCAACTGCCTGAAAGTCGCCACTGTCACCCCTATCTTTAAAGGTGGTGATAGGACTGTGGCTGGAAACTATAGACCGATCTCCATTCTCTCTCCTCTCTCCAAGGCCTTGGAAAAAGTGGTGGCCTCTCAAATCTCTGACTACCTCTCCACCTACAATGTCCTTTGTCCTGAGCAGCATGGCTTCCGAGCGGGCCACAGTACCAACACAGCCCTTCTAGAGTTCTCCAACTTTCTCCCTCTTCCTTAGACACTGGTTCTCTGGCTGGTGCTGTCTTCATTGACCTCTCGAAGCTTTCGACACTGTCTCTCACCCCTCCTTCTTGATGCCCTTAGTCTCTCTGGTTTGCTGCTGAGCCTATCTCCTGGTGCACCAGTTATCTGTCTGACTGCTCACAGCGTGTAAAATTAATGGGACCTACTCAGACATCTGTCCCATCTTTTCTGGGGTTCCCCAGGGCTCCATTCTGGGCCCCTTACTGTTCTCCTTTACATAACACCTTCACGCTCTTGCTCGGGGAACATTCTATTGTACGCTGATGATGCAGTCATCTTTGCCTCAAGTCGTAACCCTACTGCCCTCCAGGACTCGCTGCAGAAGTCCTTCACTGAAGCCGAGGGCTGGTTCAAGGAACATAGATTGGTGATAAATCTTAAAAAAACAAAAACCATGTTCTTCACTCAGCCCCAAAACAAGTCCTGCAACTTCAAACTCCTCATTCACTCTGGGTCCTCATTCCCACTCGAACAAGTTTGCTCCTATAAATACCTAGGGATCCATTTTGACCCCTCCCTCTCCTTCCATGGACACATCGCTGCCCTAGCCACTGCCACTAATATCCGATTGGGCATCTTACATCGGTATAAACACTGCCTCCCCCCGGAAGCTCTTCGACTGCAGTCACCTCCTCCATCCTGTCCCTAGTGGACTGTGGACTGCCGGGTGTATGGTGCTGCTGATCAGACCGCACTCCATAAAATTCGCACCACTCTGAATAAGGCCTGCAGGTTAATTACTGGAGCACCTAGGATGACACACACCTGTCTACTGTATGCTAAAGCGCTGGTACTTGATCTCGATGAGCGCCTCAAATATCTTACCTGTACCCTTACAAAAAAGACCCTCCTTGGGCTTTCCCCACCAGGATTGACCACCACCATACGCCGCTCTGTCCCACTAGTTCATACTCGGACCTCTGGGAAAACCTCTCTTGTTATCCCTAGAGCTAGGACCTCTCACGGCCAAAGAGCCTTCAGCTTTAGGGCCCCCTCCTGGTTCAACACACTGCCCCCTCCATCTCCGAAGCTCCAACTATATCATGCTTCAAAACTTCCTTACGTAACCACCTTATTAACACGATGCTGTAACTGCCACTAGTCAAAAGCCGTACTCAATACTTATGACAAAGCTTATTACAAGCTGCTAAGGATGACATAACTCTGGTATTGTTTGCATCCATCCTACCTGTACCAGCTTGTTTGTATCTATGTCTTAATTTTACTGTTATACTTATGTGTTGTACTGCTATACTGTGTATTTTGGTTTGTCTTACTGTGACAAGGTACCTTTGTAAATGATCCTATGGCTCAAAGGTTTTCCAAACTGCTGTTTAAATAAAATAAAATAAATTAAAGGAATGGGATGTCGGATGCATCACCGTTGCTGAACACCATATCAGGCTCCATGACGAGAGGCCATTTCGAGAAAGGTCCCACAGATTGGCGCCTGCCAACACTGATGATGTTCGATGCCATCTCCAAGAGATGTTAGCCACTGGAATTATTCAGGAATCCCGCAGCCCTTATGCATCCCCCATTGTGGTGATTTGAAAGAAAAATGGCTCAGTGAGGATGTGCGTGGACTACAGGACACTTAACCTAAGGACCATACCGGATCAGTATATGAGGCCCCACATCCAAAATGCCCCTAATTTTCTTAATGGAAGTCAGTGGTCCTTCGTCTTCAATCTCAAAAGTGGATACTGCCAAATCCTGATAGCAACAGAGGCTAGAGAGAAAACTGCATTTATCTGTCCCCTGGGCTTCTACGAATTCTTGCACATACCCCAAGGCATATCTGGAGTGCCAGCCACCTTCAAGAGATGAATGAAGACATGAAACTCCTTGAATGCCTAGTTTATTTGGACAACATCATCGTGTTTGACAAAATGCTCAAAGAGCATGAGGCTCATTTGTTTAAGGTCCTGGATGAATTCGGATTAAAATTGTCCATCGATAAGTGGCAGTTTTTTCAGCAATCTGTAATGCAAGTGGGCCAGATTGTATCTTGTGAAGGCATCCATACTGACCTGAGCAAAGTAGAAGCCTTAACCACCTGGCCACTGCTTAACAACTTTAAAGATCTGCAAAGATTCCTAGGTTTCTGTGGATACTATTGGCGTTTTGTAAAAGATTACACCAAAGTCATTCACCCACTACTAAATCTGACCCAAAAGTACAAAAGGAGTGCTGCAAAAAAAGGTGATAAAGTCTACTCCAAGGCAAATGAACCATTCGGAGCCAGATGGACCCTTGATTGTGACACAGCCTTTTATGACATCATTCACGAGCTCACACATGCGCCAGACCTTGTCTATGCAGATCCAACTAAACCGTATGTACTACACACTGTTGCCAGTCTGAGTGGACTTGGGGCTGTACCTTAGCAGGAGTATGAGGAAGGATTACGCCCAGTGGCATTTGCCAGTAGAAGCTTGACACCATCTGAGAAAAACTATCCTGTACCTAAACTTAAACTTCTCGCTTTGAAATGGGCAATAGTAGCCAGTTTCACAAATACCTCTATGGCACTAAAATACTGGAAAAAAACAGACAATACCCCCTTCACGTGTGTCCAAACTTCAGCCAAGCTAGATGCAACTGGACACAAGTGGCTATCTGCTCTTTCAAAGTTTGATTATTCGGTGGAGTACCATCTGGGCTTCAATCACATTAACGTTGATGCTCTATCGAGAAGGCCTTATCAAATTCTGAGTAGGTAAGAATGTCAGAACAATCCATGATATCTCTAGGCCACAAGTTTCACAAAGATGAACACCTGTCTTCTTGAAACCATAGGTTGCCTAGTCGATTGTCTGGGGACTCCAGAAACCTGTGTTCCTGTAGCTTACTGTAACATTGTAGCCTTGGATCTGAGCACGCTGCCCCAACTAACTCCAGCTAACATTAAAAGGGAGCAGCATCATGATCCTATGATTAAACTTGTGCTGAATGCCATAAATACCAGAAAAAATGTTTCAAAACTACGGTCCAAAGATCAGAGAACTGCTTTACTGTTAAGAGAGAAGCCTATAATTAAACTGTGAGATAAACTACTCTACAGAGAGATTACAGAAGGGCAAGGCAAAGTTATTAAACAGCAATTAGTGTTGCCTTCTTCGTTTAAACCTGTGGTCCTAAGAGCACTACACGACCAGATGGGACATTTGGGTAGCTAGAGAACCTTGGACTTAGCCAGTGCCCATTTCTATTGGCCCAAAATGGGTGCAGACATTGACCACTATATCAAAACCTGTAGCAGATGCCTTCAAATAAAGGCCCAGCCCCTAAGAGCAGTGCTGCTGGTTAACATCACTACTAGTGCACCCATGGAGTTTGTATGTATTGACTTTTTAAGCTTGGAGCCCAATGCAAACAACATTGGCAATGTGCTTGTTGTGACAGACCACTTCACTCGTTACGCACAGGCTTATCTGACTAAGGACCAGAAAGCAGCCACCGTAGCCAGAGTGCTGTTGAAAAAATTTTCGCCCACTACGGTGTCCCACAGCCGATCTATTCCAACCAGGGAAGGGACTTTGAAAGCCATTTAATAAAAAAATGCTCTCACTCTGGGTGTAAGAAAGTCAAGAACCATTCCATATCACCGACAAGGGGATCTGCAGTCAGAAAGATTTAATAGAACATTGCTGGATATGCTGGGCACACTTCACCCAAAGGAAAAGCCGAGGTGGAGTCAAGAAATAAGTACCTTGGTGCATGTTTATAATTGCACTTGCAAAGATGCAGTCAGATTTTCACCGTATAAACTGATGTTTGGTCGAGAAGCACATTTACCTATAGATGTTTGTTTTGCAGTATCGCCAGATGAAATCCAAGCAGATAATTATTACAGTATGTACAAAAGTTAAAAGCACAGCTTAATCATGTGCATACAATGGCTGTGAAGAAAAACTTAGCCAATAAGGAAAGACATGACAAACATGTTAAAGCTCAGGAGTTACAACCTGGAGATCGTGTACTAATGAGAAATCTGGGTTTTCAGTGGAAACACAAAATAGCTGACTGGTGGAGACACACACCATTGTCATCAGCAAGCTGGATGACCTGCCAGTCTACAAAGTGCATCCAGTAAATGACCCACAAGCAGTAAAGACAATACACCAAGATCACCTTTCACCCACTGGACAAATTATTAGACTCTGCACCTCAAGCTAATGTTCCCACTGAGCCTGTTACCAGGTTTGCTGCTTGAAAGAAACAATTAATTCAGCCTCCTGCTGTTCCACAACCAGAGCCTCCATCACATCCTGCTGCAGTTAATGTTGACACTCATTCTGAGTCCGATGACAGTGAATATGGGGCTATGTATTATCCTTCTTTCAAACTAGCTCAGCTGTTCCAAAGCAACCCTTTGCGCAACATGGGAGACAGTACTGACTATCTCAACGTATCAGATAATGTACTCTCAACCACTCCAATACTGCCTGATAGTGAGGTGCAAAGTATAACTTCAGAGGTAGCTGACTTTCTACGTCTCGTGGAACTGTCTGAAACTGAAGTAACAAGTCCTGACCAAGAAAGTGAGAGCCAGCATGGTGAATCTTTATTTGAAGCTTAGAGATCTGGGCCTAGTGAAACTGACCTCATGTTGACCAGTAACGCTAACTCTGAAAGAGCCAACAGTATATTAGATTAATCAAATTTTGTTGTTATACCACTTACTGATGAAACAGAACCAGAGTCTACAGAACAAGCAAATCCAAGTGCTACTAACAAGCATTTGTCAATGCCGAATGTTTGCTTGCTGGCATTGGCATTGGTAGTGTAGGAGTTAGAGAGCTGCATAATAGGAATGGCAGCGAAGTATTGAACTGAAGCCAACCCCACCACCACCCTGCAGAGACTGACAGGCATTGGGGTGTGCCTTTGGGTCATCAGGCATAACGGCCATGCCATTTCACCATGCCCTTCCCTGCAGACACTGACAAGTGTCACGGTGTGCCTTGGGGTCTTTGGCCCTTATGCTCACCCCATTCCATCAGGAAATACGGTGAGATGGGTCCTGTATAGGAGAATGGGGTGAACTTTGGGGCCGAAGAGTCCAAAGCACACCTCGATGCCTCTCACTGGCTGCAGGGTGTGGAATGGTATGAGCATTACAGGCGAGAATCCCAAGTCACATCCCTGATGCCTGTCAGTCTCTACAGGGTGGGGCGTTATGGTCGGAAACCCTAACGTCTCAGGCGTTCGTTGGCATTTTCAGTCCAAATTTTCAACATGGGTTTTTTGAGACCCCCACCTTATGAACAGTGGCAATATCAGTCTGTTAGCGGAAAGCGGATTTTGCACAGCGGCTACGCCATTTGGCACCACAGGTGCGAAAACACATTTCGAACAGGACGTGAAAAATGACAGCTGTACTGTTCATGGGAAAGTGCAAAAAATGGCAATGTTGAAATTCTGCAGTGAAAATATTAAAAAAAGTTGTGAAGTCACGAGCGTGCGTAGAAAATGCGCAATGCACCCCCGTAATGCAATTAGTTTGGGGATTTTTTACAGCAGATTGTCAACACAGGGATTTTGTAACCTCCGCTCATGAACAGTGTCACTGTGATTTTCTTAATCTGTCTCGAACAGTGATTTCCCACAGCGACCACGCATTTCTGCACTGGAAGTGCGAAAACACATTTCGGCAATGGTGTGAAAAATGACAGCTGTACTGTTCATAAGGAAGTGTGGAAAAATGCCAGTGGTGAAAATCTGGACTGAAAATATAAGAAATTCATGAAGTTACGAGAGTGCGTGGAAACTGTGCAATGGTCTCTTGTAACACTGTCATTTTATGGACGTATTTCACCAAATTTTTAACATAGCCATTTTAACACCTCTGCTCATGAGCAGTGTCACAGTGATTTTCTTAATCTGTCCCGAACATTGATTTCGCACACTGACTGCGCCATTGTGCGCTACATGCGCAGAAACACATTTTGGGTCAGATGCAATTAGTGACAGCTGTACTGCTCATAAGAAGGTGTGGTAAAATGGCAATGTTGAAAATCTGGAGTGAACATATTGAAACTTCGCGAACTTACGAGCGTGCGCAGGAACAGCACAACGCATGCTCGTAAAACAGTCATTTTTGGCAATTTTTTCACCAAATTTTCAACATAGGGTTTTTGGGGGCCTACCTCATGAACTGTGACACTGTCATTTCATAATCGGCCCCAAAAGGTGGTTCCACACAGTGACCACGAAATCACTTTTCAGGGCTGATTAACACCATGACAGTGACAGAATTCATGAGGTGGGGTCCCAAAAACCCCATGTTGAAAATTTGGTGAAAAAATTCCCCTAAATGCCCGAGATATGCACTAAAGTTGAAAAAAACCTATTTATTACATTATACAGCTTACCAGCATTTCCTCAGTTCGTGGCCAGCTTTGAAGAGTGCAGACGTGTTCCCAGTGCACCGAAGATCATCACACCAGGCTCCGGAGGTAAGTATGGGATGAGGAGGGGTGTGAGAGGCAGGAATGCGCAGAGGGTGAACGCGGGTGAAAGATGATCAGGACAGTCAGCGAGGAAGGTTTTTCTTTCAGGTATCTTTTAAACTTAGGCGATGCGGGACTTGTGCCATGCTGGAGGGCTCCCAGCATGGCAGCTGGAAGGCTGTTTGGGTGGGGGGGCATGGAGCCAACGGGGGACTGGGCACCCCCATCGGTCATACAATCTGTTGCCATGCTGGGGTGGGTTCCCAGGGTGGCACCCTGTAGTCTCTTGGGGGGGACAGTAGAGCCGACGGGAGATTGGGCACCCCCATCAGCCATACAATCTGTTGCCATGCTGGGGAGGACTCCCAGTGTGGCATCTGGAATTCTGTTGGGGGGGAGCGCAGCACAGCCGATGGGGGATTGGGCACCCCCGTTGGCCATACAGTGTGTGCGTGGGGGGTGAAGCACGAGCACGCAGTAATAATAATAATAATAATTTTATTTATATAGCGCCTTTCAAAATATCAAAGCACTGAACAGGTTAATAACATAAATACAAATATCCATGCAAACGTAAACATATAAAAACACATCATAAATACATCATAAAAGCATAATAAATTACAATAAAATCCAATCAAATTCTAATTAGCTTAATCCTCCAAAAAGGCCATTTTCCATAAAAAGGTTTTTAATTCTTTCTTGAATATCTCCACGGAGGTGCACTCCCGTAACCGGCCGGGTAGAGAATTCCAAAGAGTGGGAGCAGCATGAGAAAAAGCTCTGCTGCCTGAAGTTTTTAAACTCACTCTTGGAATCTCCAGCAACCCCATGTTGGCAGAGCGGAGCAATCGGCCAGGGCAATAATGAACCAGGAGGTCTTTCAGATAGGACGGACCCTGATCACGAAGGGCTTTAAAAGTCAATAAAATGACTTTAAAGGTGATCCGCCACCATACAGGCAGCCAGTGCAGTTCGCGCAGCACCAGGGTAATATGACAGGACCTACTTGTCCCAGTCAAAACCCGGGCTGCAGCGTTCTGCACCAGCTGAAGGTGGCAGATTTCAACCCCAGAAAGCCCAAAGTAAAGGGCGTTACAGTAGTCCAGGCGCGAGGACACAAAGGCGTGGACCAACGTTGGCAAGGAGTCAGATGGAACAAGGTGCCTAACCCTGGCAATATTCCTGAGATGGTAAAAGGAAGTGCTGACGACAGCTGACACCTGAGATTATAAAGTCAGCTTATCATCAAAAATCACCCCAAGGTTACGCACCCGTTCAGAGGTCGGTAATGACACACCACCAAGAAAAATTCCAGAAGGCGCACCAGTACACGACCTCTCAATCTGACCACCCGGGTCCACCACCAACACCTCAGTCTTCTCCGAGCTCAATTTTAACCAACTAGAATCCATCCAGTCTTGGATTTCCCCGAGACAGTTGTTAAACATTGAGAGAGCTCCATCCTGGTCGGGTGCAAAAGACAGGTATAGCTGGGTATCATCAGCATAGCAGTGAAACCTCAGCCCATACCATCTTATGATATTTCCAAGGGGCAGCATATACACTGCAAACAACATGGGTGACAGCACAGAACCCTGAGGCACTCCACACAACAAAGAGACTGGGCCGGAGGAAAAATTCCCCGACACAACTCTTGGTGATCTCCCAGTAAAGAATGAAGTGAACCATTGCAAAACGGTTCCCGACATTCTGCAGATTTGCCTCAGGCATGCTAACAACACCACATGATCCACAGTGTCAAACGCTGAGGAGAGATCAAGGAGAACCAAGATGGAACATCTCTTTTGATCCCTTGCCTGCAGAAGATCATTTAGCACCCGAACCAGCGCAGCCTCGGTGCTATGTCTTTTTCGGAAACCATACTGGAAGGATTCGTAGATACTATGGATGGTTAAATGGTCATCCAATTGAGCAGCTACAACCTTCTCAATAACCTTGCCAATAAAGGGAAGGTTAGAGATAGGTCTGTAGCTTGAAAAACAGTCTGGGTCTAAGGAAGCTTTCTTCAAGAGCGGTGTCACCACCACCTCTTTCAGGGAGCTAGGAAACTCACCTGACTCCAAGGAGCACCAGACTATTTGCACCAAAACTGGACCAATTATATCAATACAACCCAAAATTAGGGTAGTCGGTCCAGGATCCAAGCTACAGCTTGTAGGGCGCACACTATGGATAAGCCTCATAATATCCACGAACTCAGGTCGATAAAAGGAACTCCAAGAGAAACAAGGCACTGTGTTCTCACACACCCCTACAACATCACCCTTAGAGGTTGTCGAACACAGATCAACCCTGATGTCAGCCACCTTAGTTGCAAAATATCGAGCGAGCTCATCACACTCTGTTTGCGAAAAGGCTTTCCGAACTTGCAGACAGGCTGGGTTGCACAGTCTATCTACAGTTCGAAACAGCTGAGCCAGTCGATTCTGAGCAACTGCAATCTCCCTGGACAGGAACTCTGCCTTCTTATGGGTGATTGCAGATTGATAGCTAGCATAATATTCTATCAATCTAAGGCGGTCGGCATCAAGGGCTGATCTACGCCAACAACGCTCTAACCTTCGACCTTTTCTCTGCATCTCCCTTAGAGTCCCAGCAAACCAAGGGGCCCTGGGGTGCAGAGAAAAAGGGCGTTCACGAACAGGAGCAATAAAATCCAGGGCAACCGTGATGGCCTTGTTATAGGCCAACACCAGTGCTTCTGGATTACTGCTCACCAACACGGGGGATGAAAGGTCAAGGACCGCCGCTAGGCCTTGTGAAGTAACATTCCATAATGGACGGTACCTGACCATCTCCACAGGGGATGGCTTCCTAAGGAGGGTGCAAAAATTGAACCTCACGGTGTAGTGGTCAGACCAAACGACTGGTTCCACCCCCACGTCAGATGCATCAATCCATAGAAGGAAAACTAAGTCCAGAGAGTGCCCAGATTTATGCGTAGCAGTGGAAACTACCTGTGTGAGGCCCAAAGAAGACATTAATTGGAGGAAGTGATTACCAAAGTGTGAGAGTTCATCGTCGACCCAGGCGTTGAAGTCACCCAGCACCATCAATCTGGGCGACTCAAATGACATGTCGATGAGGAAGTCTGCAACTTCCTGTAAGAAGCGTTTCCCATCACCAGGTGGACGGTAAATGAGAACGATTGGAACGCCTACACCTGCTACAACTGAACACTCAAAGGACTCAGCTTCCCCTACTGCCACACTCGTGAGACCCAATTCAGTCTTAAAACAGACTGCAACCCCCCCTCCCCTGTGGTCCAATCTCGGGTGGTGTATTACCGAGTATACGTGTGTGTGTGTGGGGGGGGAGGGTGCACATGAGTATGTGATATCTTATCGCTGCTCACTGAAGTGTAGCTCTCCCTTTCAACTGTATGGCACTGCATTTGGATCATTGCACTATGTTTCTTGCACATGCTTGCAAGCAAACATAAAAATTGCCATGCTGCTAGATGACTATAGAGCACATTGCAACATCAGCCTGTCCCATGTTGTTAATTTTTCTTCCACCAAACACTACTTCAATAATCTAACCCATGAACATGGGTATCATCTGAAATATTAAGTATTTCTACCACCGTAAAGGTAAAGTAACTTAAGTACACTAACCCCTTTTATCACACTGACACCGCTCCCCCCATCAAAAAAAACACTGTCCCTGGCTAACCTGTTCTGAGCTCTCAGATGATGACATGGAGTTGACTGAACATACTGGGGGCTGTGCACCCCACCATAGTGGATCCATTAGCTCTGGGGGGGAACCCCCGGAGTCCCCCTCACCACAGGATCCCCTACCTTCAACTGCTACTGTACTCTGCTAACAGTTTAAAAACCAATGAGATCTTGTCTGATGATGGTGAAATCTCGTTTGGCATAACTGTACCTGAGCCAGTAAAGGGCTTAATAGTTTCTGGGGGATGGCAGTAAGGCAGGGAGCGAGTGGTGTAAGGGTGTACAGGAGGGTGAAAACCCAGTTTGGACACTAGGTCACAGTCTACAGTAGGGTGAAACTGGGCAGACTGGATGGATCAATGATCTTTTTATGTCAACCTTGGCTATATTTCTGTGATATCAGGGGTTCTTTAATGATGTCCCCTCTTGACCCCAAGGATAGGGAAAACAACAAACAATTTTTCTTATGCCTGTACTCCACTGTTTGCAAGATTTTAACAAGACAGTAATTAGATGGTTTTTTTTTGGTGCAATATTAGCCACTGCTAAGCAATTTAAATAAGAAATTTTATTGAGAAACAAATGTGACCCCAAAACATGCAATAACAGAGAAAGTGTGTTTGGGAACCACAGTTACAACAATGTCAGCCTGTAGATCACTGGTTAGAGTACCAAAGTGGTATTCTGAGGCCTTGGTTCAGTTCCCAGTAGATCACATTAACTGTTTCTCACTACAATGTGAAGCAAAATAATTAAAAACTTAATGACAAAACATTGCATGCCAGCAAAACTGCACGTTTGAAATAGAGAAGGGAGTCCTGTGCATAAATCTCTAAATTCTAGCTCCTGTGAATAATTAGAAGCTTAATGACAAAGCACCGGACGCCAGCAAAACTGCACAAAATGGTAGAACAGAGAGGAACAGAGAGAGTCCTGTGCATACAGTCTCTGAATTCTATTATTCTGTGTATTCACGTCCGTATACAGAACTATTAGTTCAGCCTAAGTACGTTCTATGCTTCCATATGACTAGGACTCCGCCGTATCCTTGACGGCCAAGAACAGCATTCCACGTGACCAACCCCGTGTCCATGGAGACAGCGGTCGGCAGGTTCCAGTGCAGTGGATGTATGGTGCGGGTCACGCGTGTGGGCTGGACAGTGTAGTTGCGTGACTCACTCGCAGCTGGCTGTTGGTTCTTGTACAAGCACTAACCAGGAATTAGGAACAGAGCGACACACTGTTGCCATGGCAACACTAGCACCAACTGGAGGTACCGAGATGGAGGAGACCGCCTTCTACTTAGAGCGTATCCTGTACCAGTTATACTTTTTTCCTCTCGGGGTGCTACTTATACTTTGTCAGGGGTTGGGGGCTTCACAGCCTGGTGATAAGGGGTTGCTACTACTAGTACTAGGATTTGCGGTGGTGGTCCTTGTCCTTTCCAAAATGAAGAATAGTATACTGTAAGGGAAAGTTGCGTGAGAGTGGGAGGGGGCGCGCATGCTCTCCCTTTCAACTGTATGCCACTATTTGCCCTGCTCTGCCAAGTGCATCCTCTTAAATGCCAACACGTCCTGTTCCTCTCTGATCCTACTGCAGTGATTTCCATCTCACATATCGAACCCCCAGCTCCCATTCGCAACCATTCACTCCAAAGACAGGGTCAACCAAATAAATTACTGAATTTTGAAAATAACAATAGACAAAAACAAACACCACAGTGGCTCTCTCGCTAAGTGAGAAAAGAAGCCACCATGTTTATAAAACTCTCCAGCCGCCCACACGCATCCGGCACCAATCAAAACACACCAGAGACATAAGGACCGACAGGACATCCAGGCATCCTTAGCAACAAACTAGGAAAAGCACAAAAAGTCCACAGAGCAGGTTGGTAGTCAACTCTGGTGTGTTACACATCCAAACAATTAGCCTGTACCCTGTGTCCTGTTTCTGTTTTTTTTATGTGTTGTCTTGACTTGGGGAGTTGCTGTCCAGGAGGGTTTCTTTCTTACGCAGGCTGGGAGCAGGGGAAATAAATGTGCTGTCTTGACTTGGGGAGTTGCTGTCCAGGAGGGGTTTCTCATGCAGGCTGGGAGCAGGGAAAAAATGAAGAGAAGCGCCGTGAAGCCCGAGTCTCAGTGACGTCAGTTACAGTAATCTGACTCGGGCTTCATGCGCTGGGCATTGGTGCGGTTGCGCTATCCTGGAATCTTTCAGGCAGTGTGCATGTTCCATCTTAGTCCGTGGATCTGCTGTTCTCCCATTTCTGCTGTAACTGTCAATCTTGACAGAAACACGGCACACAAACAGCAGATCCCTGTCAGACTACCGCACTTGACAAAAAAGCATTTCTCAGTCCACAGTGATCCCTGCTGGTATTGCTGTTGCACTGGGTCTTTTTTTTAATGTTCACACTATGTATGTACCCTGCATACAGCAGGTAAGATGAGGTATCTCATTTTCAGTGGTGTCCTCCACGATAGCCTTAGCTGCCTGCGTGGTGTTATTCTTGCCAGTCTCAATTAATACTGATCAGGACGCCCTCTATGAAAAGTAAAATGCAGAATACTGTGGAAGCATTGCCGCAGTCACTTTAGAAATAAACCCAGTGGCAACTTCGGTGAGGATGGCAGCTTCAGCTTTTCACATATGGAATAGTCACCAGTAGGGAACTGCTATATACCACCTTGAGTCTGCAACTGTGTGAATCCACTTGCGGTATTTAAAGACAGAGCGGAGCAAGATAAGATATTTTTTCCTTAAAGTGGAGACTGCAATATACATCAGTAGGATGAAGTCAGAGCACTCTGTTGAGAGGGGTCTGGAAGCGGAAAGCAAATAAATGGCTGTGGGGGGGCTGAACGGAGCAGCGAATATGGGGGAGGGCAACGACATCACTGAGACTCAGGCTTCATGGCACTTCTCTTTGGTTTGTTTATCCCCTGATCCTAGCCTGCATAAGAAACCTTCCTGGACAAAAACTTCCCGGGTCAAGGCAGCACATAAAAAAACAGAAACAGGACATAGGCACAGGATAATCTTTTATTATTAACAACTCAAAAATGGATCTGTGACACACCGGATTTGACTACCAACCTGCTCTTTAAAGCGCAGGTTGCAAGTCAAATGAGGTGTGTAACAGTATCGGTTTTCAGATGCTGATAATAAAAAAAATATCCTATACCTTCTATTCTACGTGTATTTTTATGTGATATGGTGTTCAGGACAGCTCTTGTTAGAGCAGTTCTCTTGCTCAGGCTGGGAGCGGTGTCCAAAAATGACGGATGACAAGTGCTGTGAAGTCAGAGTCTCAGTGACATCAGTCACAGTAATCTGACTCGGGCTTCACGTGCTGGTCAGTGGTGCAGCTTACACAGTGGATCAGCTGTTCTCCGACGTCGGGTCAAACTGTCAATCTTCAGAGAAAGTCAGCACTCGAACAGTCGATCACTGGCAGACTACCGCCATTTGTCAAAAAGGGAGCTGGACTTTGGGAAAAAAAATTCCAGCTGCAGGCACAATATTTTACTATAACTAACGATTAGCCATATTATTTATTCTGACTTTAATTTCTCTCTCCTCTCCCCCCTCCCCCCTCCATTCTTCCATATTCAGTTCTTTCTATTTGTGCTTCCATATGACTAGGTCTCCGCTGTATCCTTGACGGCCAAGAACGGTATTCTACTGACCAACACCGTGTCCATGGAGACAGCGGTCGGCAGGTTCCAGTGCAGTGGATGCATGGTGCGGGTCGCGCGTGTGGGCTGGACAGTGTAGTTGCATGACTCACTCGCGGCCGGCCAATGTTGGTTCTTGTACAAGTACTAACCGGGAATTAGGAACAGAGTGACACACTGTTGCCATGGCAACACTAGCACCAACTGGAGGTACCAAGATGGAGGAGACCGCCTTCTACTTTGAGCGTATCCTGTACCAGTTATACTTTTTTCCTCTCGGGTGCTACTTATACTTTGTCGGGGGGTGGGGGCTTCACAGCCTGGTGATAAGGGGTTGCTACTACCAGTACTATGATTTGCAGTGGTGGTCCTTGTCCTTTCCAAAATAAAGAATAGTATACTGTAAGGGAAAGTTGCCTGTGGGGGGGGGTCGCGCATGAGCACGCGATATCTTATCACTGCTCACTGAAGCGTAGCTCTCCCTTTCAACTGTATGCCACTGCATTTTGGATCATCGCACTATGTTTTTTGCACATGCGTGCAAGCAAACATAAAAATGAAAGCACTACTTCCAACTCTAAACAAGCAAAGAGTAGAGAGGTGCCCCTTTTTTCAGAAGTTGACTTGTTGCTGGACAATAAGCTGGGACCGATTAACCAAAATGCAGATGTTGAAAGGACTGAATCTGTGCCCACTCTGCCTAGAAGATCTGCAAGTGCTGTAATGCCTGTGGTATGCCTTACATATGATTCTCCAGGAAAGCCTGTAGACCTTCCTATAAATGTGGACCATAAAGGGGTGTATATCACAGCTAATTGTCAGTAAACAGTAAATAAATTGTAAGCAGTAAAGGTGTCAATGTGGCTCAGTTGGTAGCACATCCGCCTCTGACCAGAAGGTCGTGGGTTCTCGTCCCACATCGGGATTGGACTTGCACTTAAAAATCGCTGGCATCCCAGTGCAGTATTGGGGGGTGCTGTACTGCTGGGGTGTGCCGTCCTTCAGATGAGACGTTAAACCGAGGTTCCTTCTGCCCATTCTGGTGTTGTCCTGGTAGGTGCCCAGGTGGAAGTAAAAAGAACCCAGGGCACTCTTTGCAAAGAGTAGGGAACATTCCCAGTGTCTTGGCCAACATTCTCCTTCCTATAAAACTGGTTCATACAATTATCCAGGCTGTGTGTGGGTGATGATGTGTGATATGGCTGCCACCACACATTCAGTCACTTCTCTACCAGTCTAGCATTGCTTGTAAGGCGCTTTGGATGTATGAAAAGTGCTATATAAATGCTGATTCTTCTTCTTCTAATTCCCTTCCTAAGATAGGTTACACTGCAGCTTTTAAGTTAGTAATAAAACCCTCCAATTCATATTCCAGGGGTCATTTTACCAGAAGTCCAAAGTTAGTTGACAAGGTCAGATTATTAGCCATATGGATTAGTGTGCAAAGAGTGGTACAGATGAGTATAATGCATATAACTCCTAGCTGAGATAGTATGCACAAGAAAAAATAGAATGCTTAAGATGAAAATGTAAAATGTCTAAGTAATACTATTGTGTATGGAAAACATTAGTTATGGGTAAAGAATGCTTATTATTAGGATGAATACCAATAAGGAAACTGTGCAGAAATGTATATAGTTATCTATGGTTGCAACCTGTACATAGTAAAACAAGCATTTGTCAATGCCGAACGTTCGCTTGCAGGTATTTGCAGTGGTGTTTGGCACGTATGGTGCTTTACCTTAATGCCCTGTGTGATTGCTGGTATTTGCACTATAAATTTTCAGCATGACCTATTTGTTACCCCCACCTCATAAAAGCATTTGAGACCTCTGCTTATGAACTGTCCCATTGTTATTTTGTTAATCTGTCCTGAGCGTTGATTTCCCACAGTGACTACACCATTGTGCTCCACATGTGCAAAAACACAGTTCGGGCAGGTTGTGAAAAATGACAGCTGTACTGCTCTTAAGGAGGTGTGGTAAAATGGCAATGTTGAAAATTTGGAGTGAAAATATTGAAAATTCGCAAACTTACGAGCTTGCATAGGAACTGCACAACACACAGTCGTAAAACAGTTATTTTTAGGAATTTTTTCACCAAATTTTCAACATAGCCATTTTAAGATCTCTGCTCATGAACAGTGACACTGTGATTTTCTTAATGTGTCCCATACACTGAGTTCACACACCGACTGTGCCATTGTGCGCTACATGGGTGGGAACACGTTTTGGGCAAGATGTGAAAAATGACAGCTGCACTGCTCATAAGGAGGTGTGGTAAAATGGCAATGTTGAAAATCTGGAGGAAAATATTGAAAATTCGCGAACTTACGAGCCGCAGTATAGGAATTGTGTTTACGCATACCTGTAAAACAGTAATTTTTAGGAATTTTTTCACCAAATTTTCAACACAGCCATTTTAAGACCTCTGCTCATGAACAGTGTCACTGTGATTTTCTTAATGTGTCCCATACATTGAGTTCACACCGACTGCACCATTGTGCGCTAAATGGGCGGAAACATGTTTTGGGCAGGATGTGAAAAGTGACAGCTATACTGCTCATGAGGAGGTGTGGTAAAATGCCAATCTTGAAAATCCGGAGTGAAAATATTGAAAATTCACAAACTTCACGAGTGTGCTAAGACTTCATAGCTGCCTTCGTAAAACAGTCATTTTAAAGGAATTTTCACCAAATTTTCAACATGTTTAAGACCTCTGCTAATGAACAGTGTCACTGTGATTTTCTTAATGTGTCCCATACGTTGATTGCGCACACGACTGCACCATTGTGCTCACATGGACGGAAACACGTTTTGGGTGAGATGTGAAAAATGACAGCTGTACTACTCATAAGAAGGTGTGGTAAAATGGCAATGTTGAAAATCTGGAGTGAAAATGTTGAAAATTTGCGAACTTACGAGCCTGCATAGGAACTGCGCAACGCACGCTTGTAAAACAGTCATTTTTAGGAATTTTTCCATCAAATTTTCAAAATAGGCTTTTTGAGAGCCCACCTTATGAACGTTGGCAGTGTCGTTTCGTTAATTGGACCCGAAAGGTGATTTCGCTCAGTGACTGCGAAATCACCCTTCAGGCCCGAATAACGCCATGACAGTGACATCATTCATGAGAAGGGGTCCCAAAAACCCCATGTTGAAAATTTGGTGCAAAAATTCCAAAAAATGCCTGAGATATGCAACAAAGTTGAAAAACCCCTATCTAGCCCATTATACAGCTTACCGGCATTTCCTCAGTTGCGATCGGCTTTGAAGAGAGTGCAGGCGTGTTCGATCCAGCGATGATCGTCGTGCCGGAGAGCTCCAGAGGTAAGTATGGGGTGAGGGGGTGTGGGAGGCAGGGTGCGCAGTGGGTGGGTGCGGGTTGTGGGAGGGGTTCAGGGAGAAGCGTCGTGGGACCCGTTTAATTTCTAGGTAAAAAAAACGCAGCGGGCGTTTGCCACGCTGGGTTGGGCTCCCAGCGTGGCACCCAAAGCTGGAGGGGGCATTTGGGGGATGTGGGCCGATGGGGGATTGGGCACCCCGTCCAGCAGGACGATACAGGATATTTGCCACGCTGGTGTGGGCTCCAGCGTGCAACCAAAGCTTCGGGCGTGAGGCCTTACAGCGCTGTGTATGACAGCGGTGGTTTCTTTGAAGAGAAGACCACCGCTGTCATACACAGCTCCTGCACCCATTGGTGCAGGACCGCTATGCCTGCTCAATGGAGCAGTGGATTGAACAGGAGAGGCACCTCCAAAGTGTGCTACTCTCCCTAAACGTTCCTTGCGCATGCATGCAAGCGAACGTAAAAATAGTATTATCTTAAGTAGAAATGTTTAATGGTGTATAGACTTAATGCTGACGCCAAGTTTTCCTAGGCATGGAAGAGTGTAGACCACAATCAATTTGGGGGCCTACCTTAAGTGTCTTCCTGGACTCCATCTATGCCTACTATGAGGCAGACATCCTGCAGAGATAGTAAATCCCTGGTTATTTGTATAATACTGTTGATTTGTGTAAGAGTGCCATGATGTGCCTCCGCACCTGTCCCTTTAAGACATTATCCAGTGTGAATAAAATAAATGGTCTGGGCTGGGTCTGAGTGCTTCAGAGCTCAAGAACGGCCAGGCAGCATCTTAATTTTCTCCACTCTGCTGTTAATGGTAAAGCAGAGGGAGCTTTAGTTAGTACTGTAAATATTTACTCCTAATCTGTTGTTATATTTAAATTAGAGTGCTTGTTTTAACCTGCCTTTATTGCAGCTCGTGCGTCTAAAAGGGAGCCACCATGTTTGGTCCAGGACTTCCAGGAACTTTGACCATTTGGGACACAGGTGATCTTGAGGGGTCCTTAGTTCAAGTACCTCATGGGAAAGTTATAGTTTTTGTAGTTTTACAGGTTGGCACCTAAATAGACAAATGGAAGCACCAGAACTGTGAGTGACAGCTTCCCTAGCCAACTGGATTGTTAGAAAACCAGACTAGTTCACTAGCTGTTAGGAGACTGTAGTGGGAGTAGGAGTTAGAGATGGGAGAGTGAGCAGCTCGAGTCATTGAGAGGGAGCTCCTGGAAAGGAGTTGCAGAGAATTGGCAGGGAAAGTCCTGCTCCCGTTTTCCAGCATTGGACTGCCCTATTGCAGTAACTGGACTAATCCAAAAATAACTTTTAACTGCGGCAGAGAGAGCTGAGATTCTGAGGAGTACAGCTCGAGATAATGGACCAAAACGAGCTCCTTTGAAGTGCTCGGACCCAGAAACTATGTGAGAGATTGTTTCTATAGACTAAGAGATTTGCTCAGTAAATTGACTGCAATTGCGAACCGGCCTAAAACTGTTCTGAAAGGTAGAGAAGTGAATGCTGTTTTCTTTAAATGTGCTGAATGTTTATCGTGTGTCGAGGCCTAACTTTGCCAGTGACCAAACTGTTTGCCAGCTGGAGGTTTTCGCCTGCAACTGAACTGAACTGTGCCAAAAGTGTTTATCCCACATTGGGCCTATGCCAAACCCGGCCCAAGCTGACTATCCTTGCACCAGTGACTGCGTTCTCGTTGAAAGACCAGCTTGGGGATCCAGCCCCTGCGTAGCAAAGAATCACAGGTTGTGGCCTCCTGGAGGGTAAGGCCGTGAAGTGGAGGTGAGTCGTGCAGGCCCAGCTTCCCCATGCTCCTCAGTCTTCAGCAGCAGATCTTCATATCACCTGTCAAATTCCTACTAACTGGTGTTGTGAGTAAACTCAGGGTAGCTCCCTGCAACTTTTCTTTAAATTATTCTGTGATATCAACTGATTGCTTCAGTGTTTTACAGGGTTATAAAGGACTGGGCCAACCGGCCATGGATACAAATAACCAAAGTCTTGTTTATGCATGTTAACTGACTTTTCTTTCCATCAAAGGCCCCAACAACATCTGCAATGCCAGTCACCCCCGGGCACCGATTCTGGCCAGCCAGCATAATATTCTGGGTACCCAGTGTTGTCAGACTGTTTACTGAGGGACTAAAGTGCATGCACGCAGAGTAACCTGAATCAAATCAGTATCTTAATCATTCTTCTAGATTCATGCCCCACCCTTGTTCAAATTCTCTTTAATAAATTGATTGAGTTGTTTCACTGTTATATTGCCTCACGGAATATCTCATTGTCTTGGTGAAGGTTAATGTGTTTGGGGGAAATGTGCTGAAAAGTGTATGCCTGTATTGAATATTGTTTTACAGGGGGATCCAGGGTATTTGCTGAAGGCCAGACCCTGGTGGTAAGTGCAATGGGTGTGTACATACTAGTAATGTTTATTGTTAAGTGTGTGTTAACTGCTGCAGAGGGTTGTTCCCCTTTACAAGGTACAAGGTCACTAGGTGGGTCTGTGGGTGGTTATAGCTTCCCAGAGGGCTATACCAGGGTAAGTAGATACCCCCACTTATATTACTCTGGGTAGAGGGCACCAAAATATTGAACCCAGGTCCCTCAACCTGTTATCAGAAATACAGGCAGGGGTAGTAACCCTAGAGGTAGTGCCACCTAGGGGTTACAGGGAGTATTTTTCAAATGAGAAAGAGCACAAGTACCGGGGCAATGGGTGCATGTGATGAAGCTGAAGGGGGAGTTCATCAAGACAGATGTGAAGAAATATTCACGGAAGGCATGGTAGATGACTGACAGGGACTGCAGGCATAACTGATGGTGCCAAAAACACTGTGGGACTTTAAGCATGAGTGAGGTAGGCATAGGGCTGGGGTCTATTTGAAAACAGGCAAGGAGGCAGAAGGGTTGCTTTAGGGTCTGCAGATGAGACTGAAAAGGCAGGGATGGACAATCTGGGCTGGCTGTGTGGGCCAAGCAGTCCTTTTTCAACAGATAATTAGTAACCTTAAGTACACAACAGTGAGATCAGTAAAACATTATACATTTTTTTAATGTTTCTAGTTTAATAGGGGCCTCACAGTGGTCCTGCAGTTAATGCCAGGGAGTGTTACCCTTTTAATTAAATATTTTACATGATTGAAAAAAGAAAGGGTGAGCAAAAAAAAAGTAACATTACACTTTCGTAACATTAGGCAGATTGAGAACTGCACTGTAGCACCAGTTTTATGTGGGCAGATCATATTTGTAGCAATTTAATGGTAAGTTTAGCTTAAGGAACACTAGCTGTTCAATGTGTTGAGGGTCCAGCTTGGAATGGTGTGGCTCAACAACATCACCAGCAGTGCTAAACATCCTCTTGGATGGCACACTTGTAGGATGGTAGTTTGGGTATTTTAAGAGAGGAGTTGATTTTCTGAACTCAGTAGCCCAGTGTATTAACATCAATTGATTCTGCAAAGTAGCCATTAAGTAAATTTTCTGCAGAGACAAGTTGAGACTGTGAGCATTTGTGTTGCTGTTGACGCAATGATGTGCTGAGTATGCCCAGTCACTCTCCTCTACACTGCCACTATGCCATCTTTCCCCATCTCCATCAGTACTATCCAATTCCAAACCACCACATGCCTGTCTGTCTCCCTCAGGATCCTGAACTGGATCATGTTCCTCCCCTTCCGAGTGTCTGACTGCCTGCATGGCACTACTTAACTCTTCATTGAGCTGTTGCCTAAAATGAGCCACCATGTGGGTGTCCATGGCTATATGAAGGATCCCGCATTTGAACCTAGGGTCCAACATGGTAGCAATCACGTGATGGCAGGTATCCATGACTGTGGCGAACCTTGTATCAAATTCTACACTGAAATAATTAACAAGGTGAGTGACCTCTTGTGTATAGCTGAATGTGTTGTCAGCCAAAAACCATTGTAATGCTCTTCTGAGAATATGCACAGCTGGGATAACCTAAGTAAGTCTGTGGAAGCACTTAGATCATGTGTACTCCTTTCAAATGATGCATGAACCTTCACCATGCCCTCAAGAACTAATCAATCACGATGTCCTAGGACACCTCTGAAGTCTGCCTACATATACATTTCTTGTAGCGCCCGCTTTTGCTCCAAGAGTCATGAAAGCATCAGGTATAAAGAATTCCACCGAGTGCTAACATCTTGTATTACACCATGTTGGGGCAGACCAAGGTGTTCCTTAACTTCTTGTAATTTGTTAATGTCTTGCAAATGTTCAAGATTTCTAGGGATCAAAATTTAATGGAGGATTTGGGCATCTGCTATGCGGTATGAAAATTCAATCTCAGAAGCCATGACAAACACTTTAAATTAACATACCCTAACAAGAATCAGAGAAGGAACTTTACTTAAAGAATAATCCATACATGGAATGCTCTTCCACCAGAGGTTATGGATGCAACTAATTTCATAACATTCAAGAAAAAGCTTGACAACCACCTTCTCATTGAAAATGGGCCTTAATACCCCATGTTATGGAGCGACAGACACAATAGGCTTTAAAGTGTCCTGTCTGCCTTATATATCAAGTATAGTACCGAGTATAGTTTTTCACAGAGTGATGGAAATGGCAGCAGATGGAATGAGCAGTGGATACGTTGTCCTACTACTGTTATGCAGTGCATGAGTCACCACTAAATTTAGTGTGTGCAAAGCAACAAATACTCACAAAATGGCCATCATTGATGGCGTTCACCATGTTTGTGTCATTGTTGGTAACAAAAAAGCCAATTTTAAATTGCTTTTAACACTAGTCCAAGACTGCAACATGTCTTGCAGGAACATAAGAATATTATATGCTCTGTGGTCTTCCTCCATGAGTCCGACATTCAGCAAAGTTGACCTAATGAGACTACCAGATTGTCGAGGGGCCAAGGGTGAGCCACAAGGTGATGCATCAGAAACAGCAGCAGCAGGTTGTTGCACACACCAGTGTGCAGTTAAGGAGATATAGGCATGCAGGGAGTTATTGCTAGTCCAGATATCCGATGTGCAGCTAAAAACACCAACAATAGCCTCTGCAAGCAGAGCAGCAACAGCAGATCGCATGCCATCATCCAGCTATGGCAATATACTGTAGTTCAAGAAAATGTAGTACGAGATGGGATCTGATTAACATGGGTGCAAATAGTTGAGAAGCTGTCGGAAGCCAGTATCTTCCACAACCGACATAGGCTGCAGATCCAATGCCATCATCTCAGCAATCAGCTGTGTGATTTGCTGTGCTGTTCTATGTGAGGCATGATACTTTTGTTCGTGCATGCAGAGCATCCATTACTGGAAGTGCCACAGGAGACACTGATGTCATCCGTTTCAACAGCAGTGGTGCTCGAAGTGCTGATGGCTGTCTTTGCCTTGTAGTATCAGTGGAGTTAGACGTGACCACCAGAATAGAGACCAGACTCTGAGTTAGTGAGGGGGAAGGAGTGCTGTGACCACTGGGTTGCTCTAAATCAGATCTGTCATTGGTATCACCACCACTGCCAACTGTGCATGCCAGTCCACCGGAGGGGTTTCGTATTGGTGAAACCAAGGGTCCTGATCCAGACCCAGATGAACTTCAGTACACTTGAGGGTGCTGAAGCTTCAAGTGGTTCTGTAATGATGATGTGGTTAAGTTAGAGAGTGATTTCCCTCGGCTTATAAAGGCATTGCAAAAAGAACAGACTGCCTTCCTTGTGTCCTCCTTTAACACAGTGAAATGCAACCACACAGCACTTTTAACACTACGGTTACCAGTGATTCTGCTAGCACCACATCCCCCAGTTCTGTTTTCAACTGATGTGCCTGTCTTGTCCTGATGTTCTTGTCATGTGACCACTGCCCCTGATGGTGCCATGCCAGTGCTGTCACCACTTGGCTGTCTTTCAGTCTGTGACAGAGCCTGCTGAAGAAACATTAGTGTTGCTTGTTTGGTTTTCTCAGAGGGAGGGGGACCTTTACCCTTACTGCTACTTCTGCTACCCTTGCAAATAGTGCTACACCTAGAGGCTGTTTTGCCAGCCACCGTTTTTTCCTGCCCTCAAGGTACATAGCATACTCTACCAAATCTTCAAAGTCACTCACAAGTGCCTCTGATGAAGATGATGATGCATCACTGGGCAATTCAAATGAACATATGGGCATATGATAATGCCAGCAGAAGCAGTCCTTTACGGTCTGTCAAATCTGCTTGAAAGTGCAGCTAGCCCCTCAGCTTGTAGCTGTCATACCCTCCTCCCCCCTCTTCATCTTAACACCCCCATATGGAGGGAAATACTCAGAACCAGATGACTGGTCATCCTCTGCAATGTTTTCGGTAGTACTGAGAATCTGAGAAGCAGGAGGCATAACTGTATCAGCTGTAGTGGTCATAATGGTAACATGCACCATGGCAGGAATACCAGACTGTGGTGATAGTGTTACAGTAGTGGCAGGGTTCATAGTATCAGTAGTGGCTGGAGTGACAGTCACAGTTGCAGGACTGGCTGTAGTAGTCAAGCTGTCTGTTGTGGAAGAGGAAGACTGGGTCTCTATAGTGGTGGTGGTGGTGGTGCTGGTGGGAATGACAGATGTGATGGTACTGGTAAGAGTTGGGGCACATTGGTGGTTGTGGTGGAAGTCGAGAACAGTGACCTTCTGCTTGTACTTCTTGTATCACTTTGTCCTGTGCCAGCCACAGTAGTACTGTTGCTGGATGACATAGGCTTGGAAGGGGTAAACATATATTTTGGGTGTCGAAGATGGGCTGACCATTGCTCACATTCAGGTTCAGCATCACCAACATGTTCCTCCATTGTAGATTTGCTTGGGCTGGACCAAGTACATTTTTTCTCACCTCTACATGTCATTGTCTGTCTATGCCAACAAGTTCTAAACACTCTCAGGTACTTAATGCTTCGTAAATGTACAAAGGTTCTGCTCTATTGTAGCACCAAATAATTACTGCAAGCAGCAAACTCGCAGGGCCGGTGAGGGTGTGTGCCGACTGCAGGGGTCGCTACCTAGCCCTAAACCATGGGGGTTGGAGTGCAGTCAGTTGATTGCCCTCTGAGACTGATGGTGGCTGCTAACTTTAGTGAAACTCTAGCCCAACCTCACACTACACCACAGATATTTCTTACATAGATTTCTATGGCTGAACTACTGCAATTCACTTTTTTTATTAGTGAATGCACACAAGTTGTGCTGTATTTCAGTACAAAAAAAATGGTTGCAAGTAGCGGTACTGCTTTCTTTTTAGCACAAAAAAATTACAACAAGCAGCATGCACGCGGGGAGGGTGTGCGCACACAGCAAATGTTACTACCTAGCCCTTAGCCATAGGATGTGGGAGTGCAGTCAGCCAACTGCCCTCTGAGACTGCTGGCTGCTATTGACTTTCGTGAAACCCCAGCCTAACCTCATATTACATCACAAATATTTCTTACAGAGATTTCTACAGCAGATCTGCTGCAATTCACTTTTATGTTTTTTTACTTGTAAATGCACACAAGTTCTGCTATATTTCAGTACAAAAAATGGTTGCAAGCAGCAGTACTGCTTTATTTTAGCACAGAAAAATTACTACAAGTAGCACACACGCAGGGCAGGCGAGAGTACAGTATGTGCACTGCATATAGATTCATAGGAAGGGTTTCAAGCCAAGTGGCTACAAAGACATTTGAGACTTGTTACATATAAGTGGAGATACTCTGTAGTTCATTCTCCTATAAATATATCCAAGTTATTTTTGACTGCTCTCATTGTGGGTGCTTCCACAACGGTGGAGAGAAGCGTTTTCCATATACTGACCACTCGCTGACTGAAACATTGTCCTCATTTAATAGTTTATACTGCTCTCCTTTTATTTGCTTGGTGTGTGACTTAGTTCCTTTTTCATTACCAGGTCTTGTTTTTAACCCAGCAGATTCCCACAATACCCTGTCCTTCTGTGCCCTGTATACAAAACATAGGTCACCCCTAGTCTTCCTATATGAGAATGAGTACAATCCTAACTGCCTTAATCTAGTACCATATTCCTCATTTTTCATACCTTTAATTCTTTTTGTGAACCTTCTCTGTACTCTCTACCTAAGCTTGGTTATTCTTACTCCTTGTGGAGTACTTAAAGGTGTCCCATTTCCTAGCACTGGTCTCACCAAGGACTTGTGCAAGGGTAACAGAACATCCTTATGCCTGTTTTTTCTGTTTCTAAATATATTCCCTGTCACTATATTTGCCTTTTTATGGCCTCCTTATTATGTGTATCAAACTGTAAGTTACTTGTAATCCTCCCTCCCAGATCCTTTTCACTGTCTGTACAAGCTATAGCCTTATTGTTTATTGTATATACAGCTTGCTGGTTGTTGACACCAAAGTGCATCACTTTGCATTTATTTTCATTGAATTTGAGATTGTTTCTGTGCCCATACTTCCAGTTCATTTAATTGATTTTGCAAATGTTGTATGGCAACTGTATCATCAACTATTGCTCCCACCTTGGTATTGTCAGCATACTTTTTTTAACCATGCCACTCCTGACACCTGCATACTTGTCGTCAAGGTGGAGAACAGCAGTGGTCCCAAGACCAGCCCCTGCGGTACTCCACTTGTCACTCTACCCCACTCGGAAGTATTACCGCTAATCTGTACCCTCTGCAAATGACCTGTAAACTATGACTGTATTAATCTGGTTAGGGCTGGGTCCACCCCCAACATATGAAGTGTTTCTATTAGTTTCAAGTGTGACAGTGAGTCAAAGTCCTTTGCATAATTCAGGTATAATACGTCCACTGGTAATCCCTGGTCCAAGTCCTGACTCCCAGATTCAAAGAAGTCTAAAAAGGTTGCTGGTACATGACTCTCTCCTCAAACCCATACTGGGATATAGCCACAAAACTGCTTAAATTAGCTTCAATGAAACTTTTAACAAAGCTTACCTTTACTTTACCCACAATAGATGTTATGCTTATCCGTCGATAGTTTTCTGCCAAAGATTTGTTCCCTGCCTTATAGATCAGAGTAATGTCAGCTAGTCTTCATTCCTCCAATGTTTCCCCTGCTTCTATAGATTCATTAAATACTACAGTAAGTGGCCCTGAAATGTCTTTAGCTATTGTATTTAGGAAATGTGGACATATCCATTCGGGGCCACTAGATTTGTTCTTTTTAACTGCTGTTAATTTCTCACACACTTGTGTTTCTGAGATCATATATCCTATAGATTGGCTTCCTATATTACTATTTACGGAGGCCCAGATATTCAAAAGGGTTGCACCATGCGCAATAGGGATGCGCCAGCGCAAGTCCGAAAATGCGCCAGTCTGTGATATTCAGCGGGAGGCAGATGCGCCCCCCAAATCACACTGCACAAGAGCGCAATGATAATGAATGCATGCACAACTGAAGGGGGAGGAACCATGCATAAATGGCGCAGTGCGATATTCAACAACATCGCCCGCGGCAATAGCGGAGCAAGCGGAAGTTGGCGCTGAGCAGCGGAAATGAGCCAAAATAAAAAGGAACAAGAGAGAGGTGCAAGAACGCTACAGGGAAGGCACATGTTGCTGAACCATAGGCAGCCACACAGGCAACACACACACAGGGCAGGACAGAGACAGAGCACCTGGAACCCCCAGGAACAGGGAAGGTGTGGGGAGCCACTGCCACAGTGCAGTGCAAAAGGGGCACAGCACTGAGGCTACTACAGGAAGGTGTTCCCGGTGCAGGGGAAGTAGCTGAAAGGACAGCGGGGGTAACACAGAAACAGCTGCCAGGGGGGAAATACAACCCAGGGACATGGCCAGTGCCACCATCCAGATGGAGTCAGTTATGAGGGGGATGAGAAGGCAGGCAGCAGGGGGGGCGTGGCCGTGGAAGGGCCCGTCAATGGTATGCCCCCAACAGACAGTACCGAGCCCACACCAGCTTCGAGCTGTACACTGATACCAAGATCGTGGGCCGGTACCACCTGAACTGGGCAATTCTGAGGTGGCTCTGTGACCCGTGCAGTGATGTGATGCAGGCACCCACACGATGGAGCCATGCTCTGTCAGTGGAGACCAAAGTGACAGCTTTCTTGTGCCTGCTCGCCACGGGTACCTTCCAGAGACCAACGGGGACATGACAGGCATAACCCAGTCGGCCGCGTCATGCCACCTCACCCAATTCCTCAGTGCACTGCTGCCACATGCTGCAGAGTACATCCATTTCCCCAGCACACCGGCGGAGCGCACAGCAAACATACAGGAGTTCCACAGAGTAGCACGTATGCTTGGCATTCTTGGGGCAATAGACTGCACCCATGTGGCCATCTGCACACCACCTGGCCCCGAAGGGGCCACATTCATGAATCAGAAGGGGTATGCAAGCATCAACTGCCAGGTGATGTGCAATGCCAAGGGGTGCATAATCAATGTCTGTGCCACGCACCCTGGGGGAGCACATGATGCCTTCATCTGGCACCAGTCAGCACTGTGCCTCAGGTTCGAAACTGGGAACATCCCCACTGGCCACCTAGTGGGTGAGTATGCAAAGCACACAGAAAGATATGGAGCTTGGGAGGGGCATAGTCAGAGGTGACATGGGTATTGGCCTAGATGGCCCAAGGCAGGGTGACGCTGATCACCAAACTAACTTCCACCCTCTACTCACAGGTGACAGTGGATACCCACTCCATCCCTGGCTGCTCACACCATACCGGTGGCCCGCGACCCCATCACAGCAATGCTACAATGAGGCACATGCCACCACCTGCAATGTCATCGAGCGGGTTTTCGGGATGCTGAAGGCACGTTTCCGTTGCCAGGACACGTCTGGCGGTGCCCTACAGTACAGCCCCTCAAAGGTCTGTGGGCTATTCCTGGCCTGTTGCATCCTGCACAACATGGCCAACGACTGTGGGTAGCCATACAGGTCAAAGAGGGGGACAGTGATGGGGACAATGAGGACACTGGTGAAGATGGTGATGGGCAGCCCCCCCTCGGTCGAAGGAACCCCCGACTGATCCGGATGGCACAGCTGCACCAGGTCACCATCACAGTGGAGCACTTCAGCTAACCCAGGTAAGTCATGGGGCCATGTGCAACCACCAGTGGCAAAGGCACAACCCACTAACATGCATGGACAAACACCAGGGGTGCATGTCGTTAAGGGAATTGGCTGAGCATGGAACCGCAAATGCCGCCAGGGATGGGCAAGGTCTAACATGGCACACGGTCACACACACATTCGCACCTCACAAGACATGCACAAAGGGTAGGAGGCACGCCGACCCCGACCGCCACCCCTAGCCACACACACGTCCACAGACCACCACGCCCAGTGCCTGTCATTGTGCGTCTGTCAGACGCTGGGCACCACTGCACAGTGGTGGACAGCGCAACGCAGGCATCATCATGCACACGCCACAGTGGACAGCAGCCGGGAGGGTGTGCAGATGGAACATGTGCGTGCATGCAGGGCCAGGTACCCCACCCATGCATTGCACGCTGAACAACACAATGCACACAGGGCAGCATCAGACAGTAGCCATGCTGGGAGACAGGTCAGTCACACGCCACAGTGCCACAGCCGCCACGGATGCATGGGCGGCCCCGCCGAGACCCGCCAGCAGTGACAGGCTGACCAATGGCCTCATGGGGTGACACCGATGGTCCCCAAGGGGTTCCACTGCGTGAACGCGACCATGCTTGCGCAGGGGTCTGCAGCACACCGAACATGCCTGCGCCAGGCGTGCTCGGGATGCCCACAGCTGAACCCGGTGTCGACAAGGAGGGTGTCGCACGATGCTGGGGTGGACATTGCACTGCGTGGTGTCTGCGACACATGGGCAAATAACTGTGTGCACATTGTGGCCATGACAGCTATGATTGCCTGTGTCTGCCTGTCAATGGCAGCGGTCAAATCCTCCCGCAACTGGTCCATCCCTGCCAGGATCAGAGCGGTGTCTCTGCTGCGCCGCTCCTCTGCCTGGTGCAGAGCCGCACTGAGTGCATCCACTGCCGTCACAAACTGCACCTGCTGATTGACTGATGCTTGGAGTATGCGGGTGTGCTCATCTAAGAGGTCATCTGCCTGATCGGCATGCTGTCCCTCATGGTGTTCGCTGCCCTGATGGTCAGCACCCCTTGAGGGTGGGTGCTGCACACCAGGGCCAGGCCTGGGCATGTCCACAGGCAGTGCACTGATGCCACCCCCTGACACTGTACCCCCATGGCCATTGGCCGACTGCTGACACTGCCCCTCCAGCTGCTGCTCTCCAGGGCTCAACGGTGCCGCCGCAGTGGCCGCAACAGCCCCACTGTCCTGGACATACACTAGTGCTGCCCCACTGGTGCAGACAGGCACAGGCTGGGACTGTGATGTCACACAGGCCTCCACGGCGGCACCACCCACGGCCATGCCCGTGATGTCACCTGCTGTGTGGCCATCCTGTGGCCCACATGTATCACTGCCCATGACGTTAGCTCCATCATCATAAGTGACGGATCCGGCACCAGCCCGAGTCTCAGCATGCTGGCATCCAAGGATGCTGGCACGCTGGGACATGGGCAGGGCCTTCTCCGCATCTGCTCCACCAACATCAGTCCGGATGTCCAGGCGGGCCCACTGTTGCCCTGTCCCTCGTATGCCTGTGGAGGTGGATGGGCCCTCCTCTATCTCCATGCTACCACCCTCAATGGACAAGCCCACCACCGCTGACCCATGTAGACGCTCAGAAGCTGTGAGGGAAAAACAGTAGCATTAATGTATCTGCCCTACCCTGTCCCCCCCCATTGACAGACCAGGACCTAACATGCAGTGACGAGCTACCACCTGTCTGGAATCCACCACCCGGAACACTCTCGATGGCACAATGCTGCATGCTGCCAGCAACCCACTCTTCTTGTGGGGTCAGGCGTTGCACATCCGGCTGTCCCCCACCAGTCGCAGACTGTGCTGCCCTGATGGCAGCCACCTTCTCCTTAATCCTCAGCCTGTCCGTGCCCATCTTTTTTTTGCATTCCTGCACGGACCGCTGGTGGCTGTCATGCAGGTTGATGGCACGCGCCACCTCTTCCCATGCAGCAGCACGGGCCTGTGGTGTTCCCTGGCATCCACTGAACAGTGGCTCCTGGTCGAGGTAGGCCTCAAACAGGGCATTTGTTTCTGCCTTGGTGAAGTTAGGCCTCCTCTTCCACCCACGTCTCTGTTCCTCTTCCTCCACCTCACGATTGGTCATTATTCATCCTGTGAGAATGACAGGTGTTACCTGTGACTGTGCAGTCCCATGCATGTCTCACACACCACAGTCCACACTCCCAAACAGCATGCAACTCACTACAATAGACTGCAGTAACCGACTATGGCCAGTGCAGTCCAATGTCGCATTTTTACAGCGCAACGCATGCAAATGAGGTGAGGTGCATTTTTAAGTGGATGCAAATGCAGTGTCTGTGCCATTGAATGGCTGATTAGCTGATTTGCATACGCCAGCTGAATTTCGCGCTGTTGCGCTTTGCCCAATTGTGTTGAATGTGCTCAGCCAAGGGTGCAGTTCTGTGACATGCGCAGTACACACCGAACTGCGCATGCCCGGGGTGATGACGCAGACACCTGCCATGCTGCTGACATGCTGTGTGCGGGAGGCAATGCAGGGCACTGCCACCATTGTGCCAGTGGCGCTACTGCACTGTTCACATATATGGCCCTGTGGCACTGGGGTGCCATGGGCACACTGGAGCCACAGAGCCATTGGCCGCTACAGGAGGTGGCACACAGGCACCCAATCACGCTACACACATTGGGTTCCAATTGTGCTGTGGCTGTCTGTGCGCGGGAGACCCTTGACCCTGTGCCTGACCTTTGCCCCCTAGGCACCATGCGTCCGGCATGGGTGCACCACTATCGAGCTGTTCGGTGACAGCGTGGTAGGGAATGGCAGTGCTGTACCGCTCAGCATCTGCACGTGGTGGGACCGCGCTGCCGAGCACCATTTTGACTCCAACTATCTGCTGAGATGGCACGGAGAAGGGCTGCTATGTGGAGCCAGGTTGAATTGGCAAATCTGGTGGCCATTGTAGAGCCCCATGCTGGGGCTCTAAATGGTGATGCACCCCTGGACAGGGCCAGGAGTACAGTTTGGCAGGAGGTGACTGATGCGCTAGAGGAGGCCACGGGAATCGGGCACACGGCACAGCAGTGTCACCACAGGTACGGGGACCTCAGACGCAGGGACCTGGACATGCTTGCCCGCCTGTGGGGACATGCTAGAAGGGGCACGGTGCCACAGCCAGGTAGGTTCCCCATCCATACACTGTTATCGTCCATACAGGTATCACAGTTGCATGTGTCCGGCACATGGGGGGGCCATCCAGTGTTGGCCATGGTGGTGGTATCAGGGTGGGGGGTGGATGGATATGGCTGTGTGGGATTGCACACACATGGGGGGGGGGATTTTGCTGCCAGATTGTACTGATGTTCCTCTCTCCATGTTTGCACCTTAGGCCCAGAAGTGCACAGGCTGGCAAGGGAGAGGATGCACCGCCAGGAGGACCAGCAGGCCAGGAGGGGTGAAGGTCCACAGAGGCGCAGGGACCAGCCTGATGATGGTGAGTGCCTTACATCCATGATTACTATTGCATGCTGTGTAACAGGGTGGGCAGTGGGGCATGGCCACCATCCATTGACACCACTGCCATGCACGCAACCTGTTACAGTCAGTACTGTCCAGTGGCACTGCATGTCTGAGAGTGCATCAGTGGTGGTCCATGTGTGCACTGGGTACATGGCTGTGCCACTGCCTTCACACCGCATAGCCAGGTCACTGTATGGCCACGGTGGTGCTGTGCGGAACATGGGCGGTGGGTGTGTGCAGTGGTCTGCATGGCTGTGGGTTCCTAGGTAGGCAGGTCTTGTGGACACAGTCACTGTGGGTGGTTGCACACCATCACAGGGGCATGGCATATGGCTATATGCCATGCACAATGGGTGGGCTGCAGAGCACTGGACAGTCACACGTATTGACTCTGCTCCCTCGTCCTAGGTGGTCAGTGACTTCAGGTCATCAAGAGGGGACTGCAGGAGCTGTTACAGGTGACGAGGGCGTCCCTGGAGCTCCTCCAAAGGATGGACCGACATAGAGTGAGGAGGCGGAGGACACATCGGTGTCACATGGAGGGACGGGGCAGGCGATAGTCCATCCATGCCCCTGAAAACACCTTCCCCTCCTGGACCCACCCTCACACCCCTTCCTCCCTCTCCTATATGTTCACCCCGCCCCTTACCCGCCCCCACCTGGTATGTGGCCCTTCCCCATTGTACATAGTTGTAAATAGTTGTTTTGCTTACCTGTTTTTAATACATTTGTTTTGTTATGACAACTGTGGTGGTCTCTGATTTGCAGCGGTCTACAGGTGCTCAGCTGCAGTGGTGTGCATGGCATCAGGGGTGGTGCACGCATGGGCGTGTGTTTGTCCGGAAGGGAACCACCTATGGTGTGGGCGGGGGGGATCAGTCACTGTCTGTGGTTTGTGTGTTGTTCTCTGTGCACTGGATGCCTGTGTGCAGTGGTCCATGGTGCATGCACTGTGTGCATGGCACCCCTGTCAGACCGTCCATGGCCTGTGCAGCTGACACCCTTGTATGTCTGTGATATGCACAGTCTGCTGGCATATTAGTGGTGGCTGTCCATGCTGGACAACCACTGTACCTAGCACAATGCCAGGTTGCCTCCCATCACCAGTATGGTGCACATCTGCCTCCGGTGGCACTGTGACCTCCGCTGTTGTTGTCCCCCCTCCATGCTGTCACTTGTGACTGTTGCAGGGGATGTGCTCCAGTGTTTGTCACTTGTGCTACGGCCGCATGCTGGTGGCATACAGCTTCATGGTGCCTGCGCAGGGTGGCTGGCACACCTGTGCCATGTAGGGGTGCTGGACATGTGTACACGGCTGCCGTGGCCACACGCCAGTGGCTTGGTTGACCCGCAACTGTGTCCCTGTGTTGCTGTGCCCTTGGGTATGGGTGTGTGTTTGTCCATGCACTGTGTTGCATCCTGTGTAGTGCATGCTTCCATGCAACACTGTGTGTGTCTGTGCTGGCTGTTGTGGCCAGTGCTGGGACGGGATGTGTCCTCGGGAGGGTGTGCAGGGTACTGTACCACTGGTGGTGGGGTCCAGGGCATGCCCTGTCACATGTGGGGTACCTCGAGTGCTGACACATGGTCGGTCTCTCAGCTGTACCTCGGGGGGACGTACAGGGTGGCACTGTGTATGCTGTTGTTGCATCGCTGTCTGCTGCCACTTGCTGCAGGGTGCACATGGTGGGGCTGTCTTGCATGGCTACATGGTGCACAGGGTTGCATTGTCACAGTGGGGTTGGTGGCATGCATGGGGTGTCCTGCACTGTTGGGCTCTACTCCTGGGAAGGGTGTATGGTGATAGTGGTGCAGGGTGTGCTCTGCATTGGTGGGATGGTGTGGCACGGGGTGGTCAGCCCTCCTTGTGTGCCAGTCACAGCTTGCCAGGGGGTGTGCTAGGGCACCATGCCCCGGCTGTGGGTTGGTTGCTGGTATCCATGGGCTGGTGGTTATTCCAGCTCTCCCCCAGTTGTGCAGTGCATGGGGTGTGGGTGATGATGTCTGTTCTGCTGTGTGCTCCTCTGCCCATCTATGGCATGGGTGGAGGGCCCCTGCATCCCTGGTTGTGCTGTTGCATTGCTGTCCTGCTCCATGGGGCGTCCCTGGTTGTGCTATGGCACATCTGGACTGCTCCACTGAGCATCCCTTGTTGTGCTATGGCGCATCTGAAATGCACAACTGCACATCCCTGGTTGCGCTATGGCGTAGGTGGCATGATATTCAGTCGTGTGTCACAGGTGCATCTTGGCCTGCGCAGTTTTTGAATAGTGCGCTTCTTGTGCATGGGCGCAGTGGACTTGCGCTTGTTACTGCTGTTGCGCACTTTTTGGGCGCAGTTTGAATATCTGTCCTGGAGTGTTTTGTATAATCTTGTTTCTGAAAAAGGCTTAGAAAATAATCATTGAATTTAGTAGCCATTTCAGTTTCATTATCTAATATATTAACATCATCTTTTAGATTTGTTATCTATTCCCTATTCTGAGGCTACCTATATTGTTGTAACATTTCTTGGAATTGTCCTGTTTTTCTTTCACTAAGTTCAGTTCTGCTCTAGCCTTAGCTTTTTTTTAACACCCCGTTATACTTCTTACACAATACTCTATACTTTATCTCTTTTTCCTCTGCAGGTTTATCTTTACATTTTTTATAAGCTTTGTGTTTTGATTTTAATAAACACTGAATTTTATTTTTTGTGAACCATCATGGGATTCTTCCCCGACCATTATATTTTTCTTTCAAAGGGACATTGTTATCCATACAAAATTGTATTTTGTTTTTTATTATTTCTCACATCTAATCTAGTGATTCATTTTCCAAGTCTTTCCTCCAGTCCCAAATAGTAAGAGTTACACTGATTGATTTATAATCAGCCTTTTCAAAATTTCATACCGTAGTCTTTCCTTTTATTTTGTATGTGCCTTCAAACAGTGAGCAGAGGACCATGTTATGGTCACTGCCCCCAGCAGATATATAATGGTAACATTTTGTACACCTCCTTCTAAATTTCTGAACAATAAATCTAAGATCTCATACTTTTAGTGACATACTGGTCCAGCCCTTTTTCTAAACCGATTTCAACAAGTCTATTTTCTTGTTTACTAGAGCCTTGTACTTGCTCCCAGTCAATTTTTTTTCCAATTGTTTAACCAGGTGAGACACACTAAGCTGAAAGCTTGTTTACAGGTGCAAATTTTCTGTAAGTTGAAATCTCGCATTAACGCACAGCTTTTATACATGGTCATGGATTCCATTTCATTCATGAACTCACCGGTTTCCTCATCTGTCATATTCAGGGCTCTTTAACATACACTGAGGGTAATAATTTTTTTCTTTGTTTTGAATCTAACCCAGATTTGCTTGGTCTTTTGGCTACTCAGTTCAGAAACAAATACTACTTCTGCTTTGAAATGAGAGCCAATATACACACACCCCTCCCATTTTATCTCTGTCTTTGTGGAAAAGTCATACCCATTTATATTTTCAACCAAATCTCCAGATTTGATCCATGTTTCTGTGATTCCACAGACGTATATTTTGTATGTTGCATGCGACGCTACCCAGCCCTAAAACATGGGGGGGTGAAGTGCAGTCAGTCGACTGCCCTCCAAGACTGCTGGCAGATACTAACTTCACTGAAACCCCAACTCAACCTCAGATTTTATTTATTTATTTTTTGTTGACCGGGTATGTGCACTAGACAAATCCTGCCTATTTTCAGGCATGACCCATGGGAGGGGGATACAGATGAATGCCAACTGACCTTGAACCAGATTAAGCTGTTGGTGGTATTTTTAGAGAATGAGGGAAATTTGGCCAGGACACCGGGGAAATTCCCCTACTCTTTTCGAAAAGTGCCATGGGATCTTTAGCATCCACCTGAACTACCACCAATCCAGGCAGATTCGACCACGGTTTAATGTCTCTTTACACCGCATATATTTCCTACAAAGATTTCTATGCTGAACTACAATAATTCACTCTTTTTTATTTGTAAATGCGCACAAGTTTTGTTGTTTCTCAGTACAAAAATATGGCTGCAAGCAGCAGTACTTTTTTATTTTACCACAGAAACATTTCTGCAAGCAGTACGCATGCAGGGCAGGGAAGGGTGAGTGCACACAGCAAGCATCACTACATGGCCCTAAACCATGGGGGTGGTAGTGCAGTCAGCTGATTGCCCTCCGAGACTGCTGGCAGCTACTGATTTTAATGAAACCACAGACCAACTTCAGATTACACCATACATATTTTTTACAGAGATTTCTACACCAGATCTGCCACAATTAACTTTCATTTTATTTGTAAATCCACACAAGTTCTGTTGTATTTCAATAGAAAAATATGGCTGTAAGCTGCAGTACTGCTTTATTTTAGCAGCAAAAAATTCCTGCAAGCAGCACACACGCAGGGTAAGGGAGGGTGTGTGCATACTACAAGCATTGCTACCTAGCCAGAAATCATGGGGGGGTGGGAGTGCAGTCAGATGACTGCCCTTCGAGACTACAGGCAGCTACTGACTTTTGTGAAACCCCAGCCCACCCTTACAAAAATGAAATATATTTTGAAATATAGTATTAGAAACATATTTTCATATATTTCAGTATATTTATATCTTTGTGTTGTAAAATATATTGCAATATATTGTAAATCCAATATATTTAAATACATTGATGAAATCTGAAATATACTGGTATATGTGGAAAATATATCTAGTATGGCCACGTTAGCATATCCCATATATTGGAAAATATATTGGCTTTTTTTCAAATATACTGTATTAAGTATTGATAAAGTGTGTAATCAATATATTGATAATATATGTATTAATATATCATTGAAACATTGGAAATGTCTGTCCAGGAGGATACATGCTTTGAGGGATCACACTGGGGTCCCGTGCTACTCCTCGACTGGGGTCAATGACATTATGACTCAGTTCTATAGGCAGCTATATGCTTCTCCTGTCCCCCCTAGCCTGTGTCCCATCCAAAAATTTCTGGATTCCTTGCCCATCCCCAAGCTCTCCCCATCCGAAGTTACAGTGCTGGAAGCTCCGATCACTGTGGAAGAAGTGGATAGGGCTATCCAATCCATGAATCTTCGTAAAGCTCCTGGGACCGATGGTCTCCCCATAGACTTTTATCGGGTCCAAGGTGTCAACCTTGCTCCGTACTTAGTCCGGATGCTTAGGCACTCTCACTCTCAGGAAGCCTACCCCCGTCACTAAGGGAAGCTAGCATTACTGTACTCCCTAAGAAGGGAAAAGATCCTCTTTCCCCCGGGTAATTACCATCCCATTTCCCTTATCAACGCAGATGCCAAAATTCTGGCTAAGGTTCTTGCCAGCAGACTGGAGCCAGTCATACCAGGGCTGGTTCACCCGTCCCAGGCTGGCTTTGTCAAGGGGCGCCTGGGTTTGGATCATCACAGAACCTCCTTTCAATGATGCATTCAGTGGAATGGTCTTATTTGTTTCATACCCTTTCCTTCATGGGAGTGGGTCCTGATTTTCTCTCCTGGATCAAACTATTATATACCTCTCCCCTGGCTAGGGTTTTGACCAACGGCAATTTATCGGTGCCCTTCCAGCTGCAGAAGAGTACAAGGCAAGGATCCCCGCTTTCTCCCCTTTTGTTCATTCTTGCCATTGAACCCTTGGCCATTGCACTTCGGGAAGAGCCCTCTATCACTGGAATAACAATGGGGGGCATTACTTTTAAAACTTTCTTGTACGCTGATGACCTGCTGGTCACTATAGAATGCACTCCACAGGTGATTCAATCCATCTTGCATATCTTGAATGTATTCTCTGGAATTTCTGGTCTTAGGATCAATCATTCCAAAACAGAGGTCCTCCCTCTCAACTCGACGACCTCTAATAGGGGCGTGGTGTCCACGGGTCTCAAATGGTCCTCCGATGGCATAAAGTATCTGGGTATCATCCTACACCCTAACCTGTCCAGAGTGCTCTCAGCTAACCTTTCCCCATTGGTGGAGTCTGTCAAGGAGGACATGGCTCGTTGGAAAGCCTTAAGGCTTTCATTAGCGGGGAAAATAGACTCCATCAAGATGATGGTGGCCCCCAAGGTACTGTATCTGTTATCCCATCTTCCTATACCTATTCCGTCAAAATGGTTTCAAAAATTGGATGCAGTTATTGGTAATTTCCTATGGGAGGGCTCCCATCCACGGTTTAGTAAGCTTAAACTTTGTCAGCACTGGAGTAGGGGGGCTGGGGCTTACCTTGGTTTCAGGGGTACCACAAGGCCTTTATTTCGGCTCAGACCACTTTGTGGTTCTCTAGCATTGGCCCCACCTCGCCTACCTGGCTCCCGTTGGAGGCAGCATTACTACAGGCTCCTTCCCCTGCGGTGGCGTTGTATAGTAAAAAAATCTTCCCTCTAATCTGCCCCCTCCTATTCTATTATCCATCCAATACTGGCAAAGAGTTCTAACTCTGCTTAGTCAGGACGTAACTCCCTGGAGGTTCTTGCCCCTTTGGAACAACCACACCTTGGTAGTGGGTGGTAGTGTGATCCATTGGAAGGTATGGGAGTTACAAGGTATCCTTTTAGTTCAGGATTTACTACTCCCTGGTTCCAGTTCACTGGATTCTTTTGAGGCTTTAAGATCCAGATATCAGCTCCTGTCCTCTCATTTCTGGAGATATCTCCAGATCAATGATGCTATCTCCCATCTACCTAATTCTCCCCAAACTAGAGGGTCACAATTAGGATCCCATCCTCTTACTTGCTGGTTACATCATCCCAGGAATACAGCCAGTGAGATTTATAGGGCTTCTAGGGGTGCCGCTACAAACCCTACTTTGTCAGCAAAAGCCCAATGGGAAAAGGATCTTAACTCTTCTATCTACGAGCCCCAGTGGGACCATGCCTGGGTGAGACTACACATGGCGTGTAGAGATGGGCGCACCCATCTCATCATGAATAAAACCCTTCATAGGTGGTATAGGGACCCGGTTAAACTCAAAAAGATGGGGCTCCTTCAGCAGGATACTTGCTGGAGATGTGGTATTCAAGGTGCCCATCTTTTCCATATACTCTGGGAGTGTCCCTATCTCCAGCTTTTCTGGACAACAATCCAGGATATGTGTACCTCTCTGTTCCCTCATATAGTACCGGACCCCCCTCTTCTCCTTCTGGGTTGTGCCCCTGCCCATACACCCAAGCACTGTCCGGGGGCCCAGTGGGTTACCGCCATTGGGGCAATAGCCAAACGGTTTATCCTAAGGAGGTGGTGGTCCTCGGAGGTTCCATCCTTCCGGGAGTTTCTTAAGGCTCTAGCCCTAGGAGCTATGTATGAGGGCTCTCTAGTTTTGCAGGGGGGGTAAGCTGACCCAATTTGACAGACGGTGGCAACCTTATCTCCAGTCTAAGTACTGTCATGATATCCAACCCTAGGTGGTCAGTAAATCCCAAGGATTCCTTGTCTGGTCTGAGCTATAGACTTTCCGGTTTTTTTTTTATATACTTGGCATGTTTTTTTTGTGTGTATCTCAGAAGCAGTCTGCCTTTTTGTTTTTCTAGTTTTTGATGTACATAGTTCTAATTAGTACTAGGCCTGTTCCAGAACATAACCACTTTTACCATACATTGCCTAGGGCCCTATAGGTTATTGTTATTATACTTTCCTTTTTGTTTGCTTACATGGGGCCCTTCAATTTATATATCTTGGCTTCCACTCTTTTGGGTGGGAGATTCTAGGCAGGTTTGGATCATTACCAAAGTCAGTGCTCATTATTTTTTTTTTTTCCCTCTTGTGTATTCTGCATGTAATATCCTGGATGGGTGCATTAAGGTTGCGTTATGGTTGTATGTAACCGTTCAATATTAGACTTCTGTTTGGTGCATCCTGTGTGAAATAATAATACAATCTTTAACTTCAAAAAAAAAAGAAACATTGGAAATGTCATTTCTTATACTTAAATAGATGTAATATACATATGTAATAGATTTATAATATAATAAAATATGTTTGTGTCACTTATTTGAATGTGCCACTAAATATTTGCAATGCATTGGTATTGCATTCCAAAATGTACTAAACATATCTCAGAAATGTATTCATAAATATATTCCCATGTTATCTTATATGGTTATGAATATATATCAAATGCATTCATAAATCTGTGTGTAATACGTTGTGCAATGTTCAAGGTATATCAAAGAAAACATTTCCCAATACATTTCAATACATTTATGAAATAAAAATATATGTAATATGTATTCAACATATATTGCACATGAAATTTCATAAATAATTGTCAATATATTGTTATACTCTCGTTATATATTTTGCAATATATGCCACATACATTGATAGTCAAAACCCCAGTATATTGTACATATATAGATCCTGATTGACTATGCATATGAAATATATTGATAAATGCATTTACGTAAAAGCCTTGCATACATTTGAACTGTAAGCACATTATGCTACTAGTATGTTGTAATATGTGCAGTTTATATATTCATACATAGGTATATATATATATCAATGTGTTAATATATATATTGTTCAGTATATTATACAAGTACTATTTATGCATGTCACATATATCGACTAAATGTATTGCATATATTTTTTAACTATGTTCTGCATATAATATTAATGTATGTCCAATATATAGAGTCAATGTACTTAATTTATATTATTTAATATATTCTACATATTGGAAAATATATTGATTACATTCCAAATATACTGAAATAAGAAGTCACCATACAGATATATATATTGGAATTATTGTTTTAATGTATCTTTATATGTACAACTATAGTTCATCTTGTTAGTCACTATGGATATATATTCATTGGAATTATTATTTTACAGTGCAACTTTAACTCAAACATACATTTATGCTTACACATAGGACTTTCCTCACAAGCTCATTCTTCTTAAGGGCTCAGACCAGTATCTATAACACCTCATTTTGTTTCTCTTTTAGGTCAGGGTGAGATTCTACATGTACTTGCTTTATAACTTGTACCTTTCCTTTCAGAATGTAAGCTAATGTTGTGAATTTAAAATTATTGTAGTACCAGTAATTATCATGATTTTAGCTACTAAACTACATTTTCAAAATATGCAAATTAGTTATGCAAATGTACACTTGTGACCAAACTAAGCATTTATGAAAATATGTCACATATATAAACAATATATGTAACATGTACAAAAATATATGTAACATATATAACAATATATGTAACATGTATAAAATATATGTTGTATATAAAATATATATGCAACATATATAAAAATTAATGCAACATATATAACATATACATAACATATATAAAAATATATGTAACGTGTATAAAATATATGTAACATAAAATAATATGTAACATATAAAAATACATGCAACATGTATAAAATATATGTAACATATGTAAAAATATATGTAACATATATAGAAATATAAGTAACATATAAAAAATATATGTAATATATGTAAACAATTTATGTATCATATATAAAAATATATGTAGCATATAAAATATTTTTAACATACATAAGAAATATAAGTAACATATAGAACTAAATATATGTAAATTGACATAAGATATATGTAACATATATACAATATGGCGCAGATATTCAAAGGGGTTGCACCTGGTGCAACAGAGTTGTGCCAGCATAACCCTGGTAATGCGCCCCGGGACAATATTCAAAAGTGGGGTGCAATGTTAATGTATGCAGCACAACTGAAGGGGGCATGTCCATGCAAATGTGGCACATCCTGATATTCAGCCTGAGATGTGCAGTACATCTGCTGGTACAACCCCTAGATATGCGGCATACTGGGGCACAAAATTGAGCCCCCCAAAAAAGGCTCAAATGCTGGCCACCCACAAGTGGGTGGCTGTATTGCAGGGTGCAACACAGCAACCGCAAGCCACGGGTGGCCACCCGCCCACCCAGAACACCATCCACAAGCACCCATATGATCCCTGATGGTCTAGTGGTACCCCCCCTCCCTCTCTGTAGCCTCGATCGCTGGTTTTAATATTTAAATCACATCTCTGGTAGTCTAGTAAACCTCCTCCCTTCCCATAGCTGCGATCACTGGTAATAATAGTTAAATAAATCCCTGGTAGTCTAGTGGCACCCCCACTCCTCCCATAACCCCGATCACTGGTAAACCTTTCAAAACATAATCCCTGGTGGCCCAGTGGCACCCCCTACCCACACAGGACCCCCTACCCACACAACTCCCCCCGTCATCGGTGGGCAGCTGCAACCTGCCCGCATACCGCCCAGCCATCCACTGAATGACAGCTTACAGTATGGGCTTGCAGGGCATACTGTACTAGTATGTAATAGTAAATATATATATATGTATAAAATTATATGCAATGTATATATGAAATATATGTTGTATATATAAACTATATATGTAACATCTCTAAACAAATATGTAACATTATATAAATATATGTAACATAATCATACAGTATAGTATATATTTTAAATTATACTAATGATATCTGTCAGACAGTGTATTACAAACTAGATTAACATGCTTTCACTCAATGCATGAGACAGAAAGACCTTATATATATATTTCTGAAATATATTGGTTTATGTATTTCATCAATTCAGTGTACTTAACATAATTTCAAATATATTGAAATGTATTTCATTTTTGTAATAAAATATATTCTTTCAATACTTTTAACATAAATAAGATAATTTGCAATTTAATTACAAATGCATGGTTTTAGTTTATGTGGAAATATACTATGTATTACATTTCATTGCATCAATGTATTTCTCAATATATTTAAATATATTTTTGCATACTATGAGTTAGTAATATATTACATAAGTATATTTAAAATATATTTAATAAAGTATTATATAATATATTACATCGGGACAATGTATTTCTCAGTGTATTGACATACATTAACTCATATTTTTCAATAAATTGCAATATAGTCCATTTTCGTAAGGGCAACCTCAGATTACACCACAAATATTTCTTATAGAGATTTCAATGGCTGAACAACTGCAATTCAATTTTTTATTGGTACATGCACACAAGTTCTGCTGTATTTCAGCATGAAAACAAATAGTTACAAGCAGCAGTACAGCTTTATTTTAGCACAGAAAAATTACTGCAAGCAGCACGCATGCAGGGGAGGGTATGCGCACACTGCAAGTGTCACTACCTAGCCCTAAACCTTGAGGGGTTGGGAGTGCAGTTAGCTCACTGCACTCCAAGACTGCTGGCGGCTTCTGACTTTCGTGAAACCTCATCACAACCTCAGGTTACACTACAAATTTTTCTTACAGAGATTTCTATTTCAGATCTACTGCAATTCAATTTTTTTTATTTGTAAAAGCACACATGTTCTGCTGTATTTCAGTACAAAGAAATGATTGCAAGCAGAAATACTGCTTTATTTTTACACAGAAAAATAACTGCAAGCAGTACGCATACAGGCCAGGGGAGTGTGTGTTTACACACTGCAGGCGTTGCTACCTAGCCCTAATTTGTGGGGGGGGGGTTGGCAGTGCAGTCAGTTGACTACCCATTGAGACTGCTGGCAGCTACTGACATTGGTGAAACCTCAGCCCAACCTCAGATTACACTACAAATATTTCTTACAGAGATTTCTATGGCTGAACAACTGAAATCCCTTTTTTTTCATTTGTAAATGCACACAAGTTCTGCTGTATTTCAGTACAAAAATAAATAGTTGCAAGAAGCAGTACAGCTTTATTTTAGCACAGCAAACTTACTGCAAGCAGCACGCATGCAGGGGGGGGATGTGCACACTCTACAAGTGTCACTACCAAGAATTAAACTTTGGGGGTGGGAGTGCAGTCAGCTGACTGCACTCCAAGACTGCAGGCGGCTACTGACTTTCATGAAACCAAAGCCAATAATCAGATTACATCACAAAGATTTCTTACAGAGATTTCTATGGCAGATCAGCTGCATTTCACTTTTAATTTATTTGTAAATGCACACAAGTTCTGCCGCATTTCAGTATAAAACAAGCATTTGTCAGTGCCGAATGTTGTCTCACTGGCATTGGCATTGGTAGTGCCAGAGGTAGAGATGCATAATAGGAACGGCAGTGAAGTATTGAAGTGATGTCAACCCCACCCCCACCCTGTAGAGAGTGACGGGTATTGGTGTGTGCCTTTGGGTCGTCAGCTATAACGCTCATGCCATCGTACCTCAGGGAGGGTTAGAGCGGTCAGGCAGAGGCACATCCCAGATCCTATTCCACTCAAGAACTCATATGCCACACTGGCGAATGAGGACAACCAAATAGAGGTACCCAGAGAAGTGGAAGGAAAGGATGTGGAGGTTAGCCAGGGAGGTGACCTCAGCGGGGAAAGCAGTGGACCCCAGAGGAGGAGGAAGCGAATCCTGGTGGGGGACTCCATCATAAGAGGGATCCAGCTAGGGACACAGGAGGGGGAGGACAGGGAGGTGAGGTGCCTACCAGGTGCCACGGCATGGAGGGATGGAAGGAAGATCCTGGGGATCACTGGGAAGGCAAGACGGGAGGGTGAGCTGGATGTCATTATCCACCTAGGTACTAATGACCTGGCAAATGGGGAGCCAAAGGAAGTTCAGGAAGAGTTTAGGAAACTGAGGAGGGGTCTCAAGCAAGTAGCTACTTCTGTCACTTTCTCAGAAGTACTACCTGTGAGAGGCAAGGGAGTGCATAGGAGTGCATGTACCAGGAACTTTAACTCATGGTTGAAGAACTGGTGCTGTGAGGAAGGGTTTGGATTCATTGGTGACTGGGGACCCACCTGGAGGGATGGAGGTTTGTTCAAGCCTGACCCTGCATCCATCCTGGAGGGAATCCAAGCACTCAATGATAAGTTTAAATGCTACACTGACAAGCATTTAAACTAGCAAAGGGGTGGCAGGCCAGCAAGGAGAGTACCTACTTGCTCACCCCCACAGCTAGCAGTGGAACCAATGAACCAGAGGAGGGCTATCTCTGCAAAGCAGTGTGCAAAAGATGGAGATTAGCGCCCAAGAGGTGGATAAGCAGAAAGGGCAAAATTCAGCAGAAGGGCAGACAGCAAGGAGAACCAGGGATAAATGACAACCAAGGAAGGGGCTGGAGTAGAACTGTGAAACAGTCTAGGGAGGTCAAATCATGGAAAGCCATGTGTGCAAATGCCAGGAGCCTTAGCAACAAAATGGAAGATCTGGAGACTGTCATGGTGCAGTCAGACCTGGACATTGTGGCCATCACTGAAACCTGGTGTAATGATAACCACGACTGGGAGATGGCCATACCTGGCTACAACATATTCAGAAGAGACAGAGCAGGCAGGAAGGGAGGAGGAGTGGCACTGTATGAAAAAATGACATAAGGCCACAGAGATCCAGGAGAAACAAAATGGGGAGAAATACTGTGGGTTAAGCTGGAAAGGAAAATGGGACAGCCATCCGCACAGGTGTGGTCTATAGACCACCAGCACAGGAGGAAGAAACAGATAGGAGTTGATGCTAGCCATCCAAAGGATGGCAGACAAGAGTGAGGTAGTACTGGTTGGAGACTTCAATATTCCAGGCGTGGACTGGAGCATCCCAGCAGCAGCATCAACTAGAACAGATTTATCCTGGACTCCTTCAGGGTGCCTTTCTCAACAACTGGTCATGGAACCAACTCAGCAGAAGGCAATACTGGACCTTGTGCTCACAAACAGGGACAGTGTGATGGGGGTAACAGTGGGGGAGCACCTGGGAAACAGTGACCACCAGTCATTGTGGTTTGAAATCACAGAAAGAGCAGAACCAAACCACACAAAAACACGTATCCTGGATTTTAGGGGGGCAGACTTTGGGAAAATGGGGAGATACTTGAAAGAGGCATTAAGAGAATGGGACAGGAATCAGGGGTTGAGGAACAGTAGGCAGTATTTAAAATGGGGATTACAAAACAACAGAATTATGCATTAAGCAGGTTAGCAAGAGGAAGCGGAAGAGGAGACCATTATGGTTTCCAAAGAGGTAGCAAAGAAAGTGAAAGCCAAAAGATTGCATTCAGGCAATACAAAAGACACAGGCAGAAGGGGATAGGGAGAAGTACCAGGAGAAGCAAAGGGAGGCAGGGAGGTCAGTAAGGGAAGCCAAAGCTCAGACAGAAGAGCACATTGCAAAATCAGTGGGTAGAGGGACAAAACCTTTACAGGTACATAAGTGAAAAAAGAAAGGCAAAGGGAGGATAGTGAGACTGAAGGGGAGGATGGGGCCACATGGAGGATGACAACAGTAAAGCTGACATATTGAACAGGTATTTCTGCTCAGTCTTTACTGAGGAAGAGGAGGGTAATGGGTCTGAAGGGAGTACAAGGGGTGAGAATGGTGCAGAAATGGACACAAGTCCCTTTACACGAGAAAGGGTCCTGAAGGAACTGGAAGTAATGAGTTGATAAAGCAATGGGGCCAGATGGGGTGCACCCCAGGGTCCTTAAAGAACTAAGAGAGGTGGTGGCTGAACCTCTGGCTATCCTGTTTAGCCGATCACTGGAAACAGGAGAGGTACCCACAGACTGGAGGACAGCAGATGTAGTCCCCTTATACAAAGTGGGAACAAAGAGGAAGCAGGGAACTACAGACCAGTCAGCCTCACCCTCGGTAGTGGGAAGATCATGGAAGCACTACTGAAGGAGAGATTGGTAGAACATCTGGTTGTCAATGGACTACAGGACCCAAGGCAGCATAGTTTCACCAGGGAGGTCATGTCAGACCAACCTCGTTGAATTTTTTGACTGGGTGACTAGGGAGGTGGATCAGGGGAGGGCAGTGGACATGGCCTATCTGGACTTCAGCAAGGCCTTTGACACTGTGCCACATAGAAGACTATTACACAGAGGAATATGGGTGTGGGCGGGACAGTAGTGTGGTGGGTAGGTATCTTACAGGGAGGAACAGGGTGCAGGAAAACACTATTTTTAAGCGAAAAAGATGTTCCAGGACTAGAGGGCATGGGATGAAGTTGGAGGGAGGACGATTCAGAGGAAACATGAGAAAGAATTTCTTCACAGAACGGGTGGTGGACAAGTGGAACACTCTGCCAGAGGAAGTGGTGGGGGCTGAAACAATCATGGGATTTAAGAATGCATGGGATAGACATAAAGGAATTCTGGAGGTCAGGGTAAGGGGCAACAGACTTCTAGGAAAACAAACTGAACTTACAAGCTCAAATGGGCAGACTGGTTGGGCCATAGGCCCTTATCTGCCGACACTGTCTATGTATCTATGTATCATGTACCTCACCCTACCCTGTAGACACTGACAAGTGTTGTGGTGTGCTTTGGGGTCTTTGGGTATTATACTTACCCCATTCCATAAGGAAATATGCTGACGTGGGTACAGTATAGGAGAATGGGGTGAATTTTGTGGCCAAACAGTGCAAGGCACATCACGATGCCTGTCACTGGCTGCAGGGTGAGGGTGGGGGTGGAATGGCACGAGCATGACATCCGATGATCCTAAGTCACATTCCCGGCCCCTGTAAGTCTGTACCGGGTGGGGTGCTACAGTTGGAAACCCTAACACTGTAGGCGTGCCGTGGTATTTTCACTCCAGATTTTCAACATGGGCTGTTTGTGAGCCCACCTCATGAAAAGCAGCACAATCCGTTTGTTAGTTGAAAGGTGGTTTTGCACAGTAGCTATGCCATTTGGTGACACAGGGATGAAAACACATTTTGGGCAGGATGTGAGGAATGACAACTGTATTGTTCATGAGGAGGCGCAAAAAATGGCAATGTTGAAACTCTGCAGTGAAAATATGAAAAATTGGTGAAGTTATGAGCATGCATAGAAACTGCGCAACACACGTTCGTAACCCAATTATTTTTAGGAGTTTGATAGCCACATTTTAAAATAGGCATTTTGGCTCCTCCCCTCATGAACAGTGGCACTGTGATTTTGTTAATCTGTCCCAAAAGTTGATTTCCCACAGCGACCAAGCCATTGTGCGCCACAGGTGCGGAAACACATTTTGGGTAGGATGTGAAAAATGACAGCTGTACTGTTCATAAGGAGGTGTGAAAAAAATGCCAGTGTTGAAATCTGGCATAGAAATATTACCAAATTGCAGTTACAAGGATGTGTGGAAACTGCGCCAATGCACACTTTAACACAGTCATTTTATGGACGTTCGGCACCAAATTTTCAACATAGGCATTTTAGGACCTCTGCTCATGTACAGTGTCACCGTCATTTCCTCAAACTGTCCCAAAAACTGATTTCACACAGCGACCGCGCTATTCAGCACCGGACATGCAAAAAACACATTTCGGGCAGGATATGTAAAATGACAGCTGTACTGTTCATCAGGAGGTGTGGAAAAATGCCAGTTTTGAAAATCTGGGGTGAAAATATTACAAATTCATGACATTACGAGCGTGCGTAGAAACAGCAAAATGCACGCTTGTAAAACAGCCATTTGTCGGAGTTTTGTCACCAAATTTGCAACATAGGCTATTTGAGAGCTCCCCTCATGAACAGTGGCACTATTGTTTTGTTACTCAGTCCCAAAAGCTGATTCTGCGCAGTGACTGCGAAATCACCTTTCGGAACCTAATAATGCCATGGCAGTGACTGAATTCATGAGGACGGGTCCCAATAACCCGATATTGGAAATCTGGTGCAAAAATTCCCAGAAGTGCCTGAGATATGTACTAAAATTGAAAAACCCCTATTTATGCCATTATACAGCTTACCAACATTTCTTCAGTCCGCGGTCGGCTTTGAAGCATACAGACGTGTTCCTGGTCCACGAAGATCGTTGTACAGACTCCGGAGGTAAGTATGGGGTGGGAGGGGGTGTGGGAGGCAAGGTGCGCAGAGGGTAGAGTGCGGAGTTTGCGGGAGGGGCAGGGAGGCGGTGAGGACTGTTTTCTTTTTCACAGGTTTAAAAAAAAACATTGTGGGGTGGTTTTTGCAGGGCATGTGGCACGTGGGGTGGGCTCCCAGCATGCCACCTAACTTTTTTTATTGGGTGGTGAGGATTCTGTAGCCGAATGGGGTTTGGGCACCCCTGTCGACACATACTGGGGGGGACACGAGCTGAGGGGGATTGGCACCCCCTCGGCAAGCAACAAAAGGGGGGGACACATGCTGACGGGGAGTGGGCTCCCCCATCGGCAAAATACAAAGGGACAGGGAGATAAACGCTGATGGGGATTGGCCCCCCTGTCGACAAAGAAAAACTGCTGGGGGATGCATGATGCCGAGAGGGATTGGGCACCCCCTCAGCATACACTGTACATGGGAGGGGGGTAATTATGCTGACAGGGAGTGGGCTCCCCAATGGCATTGTGACAGTTGGTGGCAGCAGTCACTGCCGCCATGTTGCCTGCATGTAGGGAGGCACGTTGTTGTCCCACTGCATGAGAAGCTTCGCTCTCATTGCAGCGGACCTTTTTTTGATTTGGTGGCCTCATTAAGGATGCGTGAGGTCACCACCTGCTGCTGGCTGATTGGGAAATGAGGGACACACCTTCTGATGCATGCCCTGCATTTGTCCAACAGTAACCATGCCTCCAAATCTGCTACTACCACAAGATGTTGGCTGCGCAAGCGCACGCCAACTTAAAAATGGTGGCAAGCAGCAGTACTGCTTTTATTTAGCACAGACAAATTACTGCAAGCAGCATGCATGCAGGGCAAGGGAGGGTGTGCACACACTGCATGCATCACTACCTAGCCCTAAGCCATGTGGGGCGGGAGGGCAGTCAGCTGACTGCCCTCCAACACTGCTGGCGGCTACTGATGTTCATGAAACCCCAGCCCAACCTCAGATTACACCACAAATATTTCTTACAGAGATTTCTACAGCAGATCTGCTGCAATTCACTTTAATTTTATTTGTAAATGTACACAAGTTCTGCTGTATTTCAGTACAAAATAAATAGTTGCAAGCAGCAGTACTGCTTTATTTTTGCAGAGAAAAATTAGTGCAAGCAGCACGCATGCCAGGTAAGGAAGGGTGTGAGCACACTACAAGCACCGCTACCTAGCCCTAAGCCATGGGTGGTGGGACTGCAGTCAGGCGACTGTCCTCTGGGACTCCTGGCAGCTACTGACTTTTGCAAAACCCGAGCACAACCTTAGATTGCACCATAAATATTTCTGACAGAGATTTCTACGGCAGATCTGCTCCAATTCACTTTTGGTTTTTTATTTATAAATGCATGCAGGTTCTACTGTATTTCAGCACAAATAAATGGTTGCAAGCAGCAGTATGGCTTTATTTTAACAGAGATAAATTTCTGCAAGCAGCGCGCATGTAGGGCAGACGAGGATGTCACACACAGCAAGCATTGCTACCTAGCCGTGGGCCATGTGGGGTGCTAGTGCAGTCAGTTGGCTGCCCTCTGAGATTGCTGGTGGCTACTGAATTTTGTGAAACCCCATTTCAACATAAAATTATACCACAAATATTTATTTTATTAATCTGGTGAGTAGCAAGCTAAAAAGAGGTCTCTTCATTCCCTGCGGCCCCTTAAAAGGCCAGCATAACCCATCCTCTTCCTGCCTATCCTAGCCAATTGCTTGCTACTCTAGCCCCTCAATAACTCCACCCCCTTTGTGATGTCATCTCCTTGTTCCCCTTCCCCTTCCCCTTCTTTTCCTCTGAGTCACCACTTTTAGCTCCTCCCCTTTTATTTCATGTCATTCATTTGGCCCTTCTTGGGTGGTCACCAGGACAACCTGATCTGCCCTTTCAAGGCAATCTATCCATTATCCTGGATCAGGGCCGGTGTTAGGACTTTGGGGGCCCCCAGCAAACTCCATTACTGGGGCCCCTCGATGGGATCCCGCATCCCCCTCCCCGGGCCCCCTTCCCCATTCCCCTTCCACAAACCCCCCAGTAATCTTTGTACATCAATCCAACTACTGCATGATTTTTCAGACACAATGACCTGGAGACACTAGAAGTGTTATATTTCTAACAGATAGTTAATAGAATAAATTGCAAAAAAATTTGCTCCTCTCCAGCAGCTGCAATATTTGTCTTTACCTCTGCTGTTCTGCTCTCTACCTTTCCAGACTCCCATCTCCCCGTACTTATGCTGCAGACATGGATCTGAGGGGGGAACAGAAATTTTCAAGTTGAGTTGGAGGAGGTGCAATAAACTGCCACGGACCTATTGGAGCCCTGTGATTGGTTCCAGCACAGCACCTCCTCCCACGTCAGCACGTTCTGTGCAGCACAACAGAGGAACGTGGGGAACATGAAACCTCCTTGGGTACAGAATTGAAGGCAGGATGGTGGCGTGGACCGCGTGGCATAGTCTGGCGTTCCTTCGGGGAAATTGGGGCCCGATTTTCGGGCACAATGGGAAGCCGGCAGCAACAAATGTAAAGCTTCACAGACTAAACCACATGAAAGGGCAACTGGACGAGGACATCACAAGTTGTTGATGAGGAGCTGGAGGCGGGCGGAGAGGTCATGCTAGTGCAGTCAGCGAGGAGCACAGGGGCTTGCCAGGTACTAATAATGCTGCTCAGCTAGCCTATGTTGAACAGGGGGGCAGTATTTTATTTTCTTATAGGATGCTGTGGTGATCCAGGCAGGGAGTGGGGTGGGACGGACAAAAAGTATGCTGCTGGGCTGGTTAATTTGTTGCTGCTGGTGCCGCCGCCAGACCCGCACTACATATGCCGCCTGTATTTCTACATTTAGGGGCCCCACTTGTAGCCGGGGTTGTAGTGCCCTAACGCCGGTCCTGTCCTGGATTTCCCAAGAAGGAGGCTTACACAGCAGTGGTAGGTGCTCAGATCAGCCAATAGTTTATTCCTGATATATATCTGGCCAAGACCTTCGATACAGTCTCCCACACTCTGTTACTATCTAGCCTCTCTGACTCTGGCCTCTCCACATCTGCTACTGCCTGGTTCAGTGCCTATCTTACAGACTGCACTCAATCTGTCAGGATTGCGAATGCCATATCCCTTTCCCTCCCCATGTCCACTGGTGTCCCCCAAGGATCGGTGCTTAGGCCTATCCTATTCTCTATTTTTCTAAACAACCTGCCCAAAACTTGTTCTGCTTCCTCGATCCACATGTATGCTGACGATACTGTCCTATTTTCTTCTGACTCCTCCCCAGCCTCAGTTGACTCTACCCTCCAGGCAGATTTTAACAAAGTCCAACTCTGGCTCAACTCTCACCAACGCTCTCTAAATGCTTAAAAAAAGCTGTAACTATGACTTTTGGTACAACCCAACGACTAGCCAGGCTCGCCTCCTTCCCACTTTTCCACACCCTTGATGGGTCAGAGCTGGAGGACATCACCTCCTTCGGTATCTTGAAGTTTGGCTTGACCGCCACCTCACCTTCGCAGTCCATGCTGACTCTATACTAACAAAACTCCACCCCAAGCTCAGAGCTTTATATCGGAACTGTTCTAGCCTCCCCTATCTGGTCCGTCGTGAGCTTATCCAGAAGATGATACTCCCCTCCTTTGATTATTGTGATATTGTTTACAGTGCCGCCCACAAGTCAGTTTTATCCAAACTGGATATCCTTTTAATGCTTTCTGCCAGTTCCTCTTAGCGCTCCTCCTGGCACCCAACGCTGCGAGCTATACCGCTCCCTTGCTCTCCCCTCCCTTGAGAACCACCGCCTAATACACTGTGCCAAGTTTATCTCGAAGAACTGGTTTGGTACCCTTCCAGTGTATCTGACCTCCGTACTATCGCCCCCTCTGGCACCCTCCTATGCTCTGAGGTCCCTAGACTCCTGGCTCCTGTTATTCCCCAGACATCAGACCCAAGCTGGCCAGACCTCCTTCTCTCACCACTTCCCTCAACTCTGGAACTCTTTCCCCTCTGAAATTCACCACTCTTCCTCTATCCACTCACTATCCTATGCCCTTGCCAACCGCTGCTCAGTAAGCTGCTCCTGCAGTTAACTCTCCAATCTATTCTACCTCAGACACTCCTATATTTCTTCTCCCAGTAGGCCCAGTGGTGCTACTTCGCTAACCACACCCAACTACTGTACTTGATCCCAACTTTTGAGCTAGCTAGCTTGCACTTACCCCTTACTCATTATATACCACAACCCAGTACATTAGCAGGATTTCCTCATTGTAACTGCTGCTCTCGATTATTAGGGTGTATGTATTAATCCACACTCACATATTCCTGTCAAACATATGCAGCTGTATTATCTAATTATATGTTTTCAAGGTATAAAGCATGACTTCCCCATGTAATTACTACTATACTATAAGTAAGGGTAAATTGTCATCTACACCCAACTATTTCTGTCAAATGTTTTCAACTATATTGTAATTGTATGTATATATGTCAGGACCTAGACTACCCTTGTCCTCCTCCCCACTGTACCCCTCCGCCCAGGTTGCACCAGGAGATGAGCAGTTCTTGCTCAGTGTGCTTTTCCTGGTGAAACAATTTTAATAAATACATAAATATTGCCCCATATATCATAATTTCATAAAATCATATTTACAGACTTGAAGATCATTGGTCCCAACTTTTCAGTGTCTTCCCAATTTTTGTACATTATTTTCCAGCTTATGTGCATTTCGTTTTATACAAATGTTCCACACACTGATTATTCATTTCTTATGTATTCCTTTCTTCATCTTCTCACCCCCCCAGACATAGAATCTGGGGGGGCCCGTCTCCTTCTTCTTGGGAGGTAATGGTGTGACACCCATTACCACATCTCTTCTCCTCTTTTCTTTGTTCTCCATGTGTGTGTGTTCTCCCTTCCCCCTCCCTGGCAGCTCTTATAATCTTTTTGCCACTAGGCCGTCTCCAGCTTGTGTTGGATAATGGCCTCCCCCACTTTACAGGGCCCTTTTCCTTGCTAACCAATGCTCCTCCTCCAGTCTTCAATATTCCCCATGGTCCCTGAATTAAACAGGTCAACCCCTACATCTGATAGGTGTACCCTGTCCGGTCTATAGAAATCATCCTCACACTCTTCTATGCCTAGCCTAATGACCCTGTCCCCATGGGTTATGAATCACGTGCCTATCCTTCTGTTCATTTTTTTTTTTTACTCCGTCCATTGCAAGGTGTCTGTCTGCATGTCTCCATCCCTGCAGAGTACCATGTCTGACCACATCAGGGTTACTTCTGGCCACCAGTGCCTTGCCTAAAGCACCTGCACGCCAGCGTCAACTACCTCACTTGGACGTATGTGAACAACTCGCACTCTTTGATCATCAGCAAGTGTGACATACGGACGTTGTTTCCCCAACCCCCTGAGATCATCTGTTCCTTAAGCGACGCCCCTGACCTATAGCATGAGGGGCTTAGATAAGTCGCCAGTTCGATCTGTGTGCGTCCTGTGCTAACACCCGCAGACCTTGGCCGTGTTGCCATTCCATTTGGGATCCTTCCCTCGCCAGGTACCTCATGCACACCTGCTGCATCAAGGGCTGGGGCCATGGCTCCACCTGCACAGGCTGGGAACTTAGCTGGCTGTCGAGGTCCCCCATCCACCCTGTACTCCTTCAAGCCCCCCTCAGCCTGGCTATCTGCCAAAGGCTTAAAAATGGAATACCTTAATATCCACAGCATCCTCCACAACCTAGCAGAACTAATGGCCTGGATGGCCCACTACAAGCCTGACATTATGGGCATCATGGAAACTTGGCTGAAGCCTCGCATTCCTGACTCTGTGTGTGCCCTCCCAGGCTACAGCCTCATCTGGCGAGACAGGGCAGGCAGTAAGCATGGGAGGGGGTGTGCTCCTATACTATAAGGTGCACCTTAATGGGTCTACAGTTGCTCATACACCCCCTGCATCCCCAGTCTGTGAGTTCCTTCACACCCTCCTCCTGCTTGGGAACACTAGAAAGGTGCATCTTGTCTGTGCCTACAACCCTCCGAAGGGTGGTGTTCAAGGGCTCGCCTCACTGCTTGACCACCTTAGGGAAATGGTTGGCTCAAATGAGCTGCTAATCCTGGGGGACCTTAACCTCAATTGGCTGGGGCCCAATACCAAGCAATATGAGCCTCTTCTCTCAGGCCTTGCTCTCAGTCAGATCATCACGGCACCCACAAGGCTCTCCTCCTGGGGGGACAAAGGGTCACTTATCAACTGGGTACTGAGCAGTAGATTGGATAGAATTATCCACTCAGGAATACTCCTTGACATCATCTCAGATCACTCTCCAACTTACTGAATATGGGGCACCTCCTCACCCAAAGTCCCCAGCAGAATGATCCAGATGAGGGACTATTCAAAACTTATATTCAGGGAGTACCTTGAGCATCTATGACGTGTTGACTGGTCTAGGGTCACTGCCACAAATGACCCTGTTGCAGCCCTTGATCATTTCCTTGCCGTATTTGTCCCATTGCAAAACAAGCATGCACCCGTTACAAAAAGGAGGGTGAGGGGCACAGTCACAAAGTGGCTCCATGGAGGCCTATTCTCTCTCATGAAGCAGAGAGACAAATGCTGGGTGAAACACAAGATCTCTCGCAACAATAATGACCTCCTTGAATATCGACTGCTCAGAAACTCCTGTAAGAGAGCCATCTGCCCCGCCAAAAGTGAGTACTGCAAATCTGCCCTGCTAGCCTCGGCCAATAACCCTCGGCGCTTTTGGCAAAACGTTAAAAACCTGGTCGGAGGGTCTGCCAGGGAACAGATCGCTGACATGCATATCGGGGTGACCAACTGCAATAACCCCCAAACTATTGCCACTGCATTTACCTGCATGTTCTCAGACCTGCCTGCTCATCCTTCTTCCCAACTCTGTGCTCCTAAACCCCTGAGCAGGCACTCCCCTCGACCGCCTTTCTACCTCAAACGGGTCTCAGTTGGAGAGACCCAGGAATTCCTAGCTGGTCTCTCCCACCACACAGGGGCAGAACACAACAGCCTTGAACCAAAGCTGCTTAGCCTGGGGGCTTCCCTCCTCGCCCGTCCAGTCGCTCACATCTTTAACTCTTCTCTTATCTCGGGGATCATCCCTGACTTATGGAAGGTGGCCAAGGTTGTCCCTGTTTACAAACAAGGAGACCCCAAAAATATTAAAAATTATCGCCCCATCACCATACTCTCTGCTACCTGTAAGCTCCTTGAAAAGGCAGTTGCCACACAACTCTCCCACTACCTTCAGGGTTATGCTTTTCTCTCCCCTGCTCAATGTGGCTTCTGAAAAGGGCACAGTGCATCGACAGCGCTTGCCATGGTTACCTCTGAGATCAGATCCACGACTAACCAAGGCAAACTGACCGGTGCCATTTTCCTCGATCTCTCTAAGGCCTTTGATCAGGTTGACCATTCCCTCCTCCACTCCACTCTTCATTCTCTCGGATTCTCCCACCCAGTCCTTGCCTGGTTCTCCAACTACCTTGCGGGAAGGCAGCAATACACCTGCTTCAACCGCGCCTTCTCTGCCCTCTTTCCAGTTAACTGCGGGGTCCCCAAGGGATCCGTCCTTGGACCCATTCTGTTTTCCCTATTTATTGATGAACTGCCCTCTGCTACAACCCATGGGCACTCAACCCTATATGTGGATGATCTCGTCATACTGTCCAGTTCTCAGGATATTACTACCTCAACTCCAGGCTTAACTCTGACTTCGATCTTATCCAGAACTGGCTTGAAGGCCACAAGCTTACCATCAACCTGAATAAGACCCAGGCCATGCTCTTTGTCTCTGTGGCCAAAACCTCTTCCTGCCCGGCTCCTCTAACCATCTATGGAGAAAATGACTCCCTCCTGCAGGTCGTGGACTCCGTCAAGTATCTAAGAGTTACCCTTGATCCACAACTGGATCTCAACACGCATCTTCGGAATACATGTAAGGCCATGAACTGCAAGCTCGGATTTGCCTACAGAGCCAAAGATTGCCTCACCCCAGCTGCTCGGCTCTCCCTATCCTGGGGGATAATTCTTCCCACGCTTTGCTATGGGCTTGTAGCCTTTGCCCCAGTCCCAAATTCTAGCCTTGTGAAATGGGACACTGTTTATAACAATATATGCCGCTTCACACTCTCTGCCCCTCACCTTACGCATTGCTGTGAGCTCTACTCACGGCTGGAGTGGCTCCCCCCCTGAAAAGCAGCGTGCCTTTGTCCTTGGCAACTTCATAGATAACATAGCTAGAATGGCCACTCCTTCTGCACTTGCCCTTCCCCTCAAACATGGAACCCCTGCCTACCACTTAAGATCCAGTGCTGCACAGGACCGCCTGGTTCCTAAGACCTTCACCCTCATAGGAGACCGGGCCTTCTCCGTCCATGCACCAAGACTGTGGAACTCCCTTTCTGCCCTAGTTTCATGCCTCTCCCTTCCATCCCTGCTTCAAAACATCCCTCTGGAGCTTCCTCAAATCTGCCTCTGCCTGTCTATGTACCATATAGACCCAGTGTATTCTCTCCTTCCCTCCCGATTCACTGAGGGAGCTGTCCTGAGAGCCGTTAATACCGGCTGCTGTTAAATCTCTGTAAATAACCAGCATAAGGCACTTTCTGCCCTCCTGTTGGAGGGGCGCTCTTGTCATATCAGTACCTGCTTCTATTTTCATTTATTTGATGTCATTCTCTCTTATGATAGGCGCTCATGTCATATCAGTACCTGCTTGTACTTTCATTTATTTTGATGTTATTCTCTTTCATGATGTTATTTGATGTTATTCTACCTCTCAATGCTGTTATGTATCTTGTTGCTATTCTGCCTACTTAACCATTTTAAAGCCTGTTGTACCATATGCTGTACCACCCACTTGTCGATGCCTGTGGCTCCTGTATGTTACCTCGACTCTGTATTATGTCTCATATGTACTCTGTAACCCTCTTGGGTCGCACCTGAAAATAGGCACTTGGATGTCTAGAGTGCTTACCTGGTTAACAAGAGCAAATAAATAAATAAATTATATCCATATCATACTTAGTCTGTAAATAACTGTCCAGCCATGGCCTAGATCCAATGCCATTGCCTCCCAATTGTATAATAATCATGTCTGCTGGTGGCCGTCTCTCTCTCTCTCTCTCATGTCTCTCTATGTTGGAAGCAGCTGGGCCCATTTCATGCCCCTGATGCCCTGGCATGTTACTCGGCATTGTCTGGTGTCTTGGTAAAGTTGTCTGCCCCCTTCTTTTTTTGGACGCTCTCCTTTCTGCCCAACAAATTTAACAGTGTCCGTATATCCATACCTCCAGCTGCCACCCCTTATCTGCTGAGAGAGCAATGCGTGTGTGATTAATGAGACATTCTTGCTGTCCATGCTCCCTACTGTATCCCTTTTTGTCCCCCCCCCAACACATTTGTCTTTGCAAACTACCCCCAGCCCTCCCTTAACCTGTGGAGAAAAATTTGGAGAATTGGTTGCGCATTTGTTTTATGGTCTTATGTATTGTTTATAACAGTCAGTCTTCCCCCGTCAGATCCCTTGCACCTGTGCAACGGACCCCCCCCCCGCCGCTGACGCCATCTGTGACACCCACCCAATTCGGAATGAATGTGAGGAGAAATTCTTGGGGTTCTCCCCCAGGAATGCCACACATCTTTAAAGCACCACTGTCTCCTAATAACCTGTGGCTCTTTTCCCAACCCCATGAATAAAGAACTGGCCTGCTTGGAGTGGACGCACTGCGGCGTAGGACCACAGCTCTGAAACCAGGCAGTTAGCCAGCTCTTTTTTTCTGTTTAGCTGTACTTGGGCCCCCTCGCCCTCTTGGTCAATCATTGATTTTCTGATCCTTATATCAATTGCGTCCCCCTGCCGGGTAAGGTCCTCTTGTTCCAACCCACCCCCCAGGCTTCCTTTGTCATGCCCTACTGCTTGGCTCACCCTTAGTGCACCATAATGCATTGTTGTAAATACTGCTTGAAATAATAATGTTTCAAATTCTGTGCTGCAGATGGCTGCCGCTGCTTGCCCCATACCTTCCATCATGCTGTGTGATACTGGTTTCCATTCATCCTTTGCCTTCATGCTAAGCATTCCCCAACCCTGGACCATGCACCATACTAAGCTGGACTTTGTTGGGTCCTGCCCCTGTCTAAGATTATGCATTATGCTGATGGCCTCCAGGTGGACTCCTATGGTGGCGTGTGCCATTCTCTTTTCCCATTGGTGCACTATGTACTTTCCCATTTGGTTGGCTGTGACTTGCCCACTTACATTCCTGTGGTACTGTTCCCTGAACTTCTGGAATGCTCCCCAAGCCCCTTTGTAGGTTCTGAGCATCCTGGTGGACCAGGAGTTCTGAAACAGGAGCTTGGCTCCTTCCAACCAACTTCCCACATGTCCTCTGGTACTGGCATCTGTCCCGCCTCTGCCTTCAGTGCTGAGGCCCGGAATCTATCCAGCTGCAGATGGGAGAGGCTGTCAGCTATAGTGTTTTTGATCCCCTCTATGTGCCTAGCCCTGAATGTCATGTTAAGCCTTAGCCCTTGCAATACTAACTGCCTTAGTACCCGAAGCACTGGCCCGGTCGATGCCCTCCTGTTGTTGAGGACATCCACCACTGCCCTGTTCTCACACCAAAAAGTCACCCTTTGGTTCCAAAGCTCTGGTTCCCACACTAACGTACAGGCACAGATTGGCTTGATTTCAAGCAGAGTGATGTCCCTGATCAGACCTAAATCTATCCATCTCTGCAGCCATGCTTCGGAAGACCATTTTTTTCTATAGTATCTCCTCATTCCCTGCCCCCCGCCTGCAGCATCCGTAGACATTTCTAGATCTGTATTAAATACCCAGTCGTCTTGCCAAAAAGATGTGCCATTGAATGAGTCTAGAAAAGTGTCCCATATCTTCCCGTCCTCCCTTGTGTCTCTTGTGATATCCACCCAGTGACGCAGCTTAGTCGCTCCCCACGCGGCTTGTGCTATTCGCCTGGTAAATGCTCTCCCTGGGCTGATGGCCCGGCACACACAATTAAGGTGTTCTATCAGCTGTTGAACCTGCCTCAGTTATTTTCTCCTTCCTTGCCTATGATCCTTCAGGAGTCCCCTCAACTTAGTTAGCTTGCCTTCCAGTAATCTAAAGACCTCTTTCTGTGCATTGATCTCTATGCCCAGGAACTCAATGATCCTGCTAGGTTCTTCCATCTTGTCTGGTGCCAAATGCACTCCCAGGTTTCTGCATAGTGTCTGAAAGCTCCTGCGCATCTCCTCGCTCTCATCTCTCCCACTCCCAATCAGTAGAAAATTATCGAGGTAGTGCACCACTGTCCTATACCCTGACTGTCTTTGAAATATGCCTTGTAGGCATGTGCTAAATAGTTTGAAAGAGGCACAAGTAGTGGAACAACCCATAGGCATGGCTTTGTCAAAGCAATATTCTCCATTTAGCTTAAAGCCCAACAGGTCCCAGTCTAGAGGGCACAATGGAAGGAGCCTAAAGGCAGCCTCTATGATGGTCTTTTCTAGCCATGCTTGTGGGGTTGCTTTAATGATTTCCACTGCCCCCTCCAGGGTAGCATAAGTCACTTTGGAGTGCCTTTCGTCCCTGTAATGCTATTTCCCAACTCTTGATACTGATCGGTGTCCTTGCCATGTTAAATACCTGGCCCTACCCCCCCCCACACACTCTACTAGGCTGTTCTTTAACATTTGTTCCACCCCTCCCAAAAACTCCCCTCCCCAAAAAACCCTAGCTCCTGGCTGACTCCGCAACTCTCCCTGGTCCCCCCAAAAGGACTGGTTGGTGCCGCCCTATGACCTATTGGGTTGCCCCCAGCCACCCAGTTTGTCCTGCCTCTGGATGCTGGGTGTGTTCTCCTGCATTTCGAGCATGCATGGCAGAATCTACACTGCGGCCAGGAGCAAAAGGCTCAGTTTAGCCCCAGCAACATTTCTGTATCAGCGGGGTCTTCTTAGTTTCCCCATCTGGTGTGGACTGGTCCATGACATAAGCCATCCACAGATCCAGTTGTTTGGTATCCCACCTAACATCTCCATAGGTGGTCATCCTTTGTCTAAAAAATTCATCATATTATATCCACCCCATTCCTCCTTTGGCTTTTGCCCTCCATATTATGAGCTGATAAATTATCAAGGGGATCCCCCACTCAGGCTTCTTCTCTAACACTATGGCTGCGTACATGGCGAAACCCACAGACCAGCTGTCCCATGTCTTGCCTGTGGTGAATTTGTCCTCCTCTTTCTTCCCCAGGAAGACCACTGCTGCTGCCATCTCTGCTTTCCCAATGCTGTCCTTTTCAACTTATTTCAAAACTGCCTCCCTACTTACCAGGAAAAAAACCTCTACATACTCTCCCTTCCATATCGTTGCCATGGAGATGTGCTCGCCTATTCTCATCCTTAGTAAACCAATGTCCCGATAGCCCCAGGCAGCATAACAGCATCTGACATGCTCCCAGTTCCTGCCCCTGCCCTCCTCCCTGTCTTGATTTCTCCTAGGGCCTTTTCCAGCTGCCCTAGCCCATCTTGTCCCATGGTCATAATCATTTGTTCTACATATTCTTTTATGCTACTGCTCACATTACGTCCCACATTACCTCTACCCGCTCCCATACCCTGTTGGCCCATTCAGCCAATTCGATGATAGTCATGTAAGCTTCCTCCTTAGTCGGCTTGTTCTTTTTCGGTACCATCATCCTCTACTCTGGTTCTTGTTCCTAATGCTAGTAAAATTGCTGTAAAAGAAAACGCACGTTAATGACTGGGGGTCTACTAGCCCTAGTTGTAAATGGTTCCTTTCTCTCTTTGTCATTGATGGACCCCCAAATGTCTCCCAATGCAGTACCCCCCCCAGCCGCTGTGATGCCTTCCTCCATGGTCCATAACCTCCATGAGCATGGATGCATGCCCTACCCCTCTGTCATTCCTTCTTTCTTTTGGTCTCCATGTTTTGTTTCTTTTCGTTTTGTTTTTTTTGTGGTCCTTCTTATCTATTTATTTATTTGTTTATCTGTGGATTTCATTAGATATTTGGGCTGTCCCCTGCTGTGTTGATATGAGTATTCTAGCATTTTTCTATGCCTTTTCCCCACATTTTTGCACCTCTCTATGTCCCCTCCCCTCTCTGAACTCGTGGCCTGGTCCAAAATGGCCACCGCATGGGGTTGTTGGCCTCCTGTTCTTCCTCCAGCACCTTTCTGCCCTTCCTGTAGTGCCTACCTGCTTTGTCAGCTGTTCCGTCTCTTTTTGATTCTTTTTTTTTTTGAAAGCCTTCTCATTGCTTTCGCCCCTTCTGGGCCTTGAGGCTTGAGGCTTTGTATTAACCCCCCCCCCCACGTGTACTGTTTCCAGGTTTGTCCTTAAATCTGTAATATATTTATATGCATATTTGTATCTTTGCTCCCATAATGTATGCTGCATTTGCTAGATGCAATTTGCCCATTTTACATAGTTAACTCCTAGATTGCATTTGCTAGATATGATTTGTGACTCGCTTTTTTTCCAACTTATAGACTGCATTTGTTAGATGCGACTTGCGAATTGAATAGTTTGAATAACAAACTCAAATAGGTTGCATTTGCTACCTACTGCTTACAACTTACTTCTTTTTAAATTTTTGGAGGCCACATTTAAAGAGGGACATTGAACTCCTGGAGAGGGTCCAGAGGAGGGGAAACCAAAATGATTTGGGGCTTGGGGGACAGGACCTATGGGGAGAGGCTCGAAGAGCTAAATATGTACACATTGGAAGAGACAAGGGACTGGGGGACACGATAGAGGTCTTCAGGTACATGAAGGGGGTAAATAGGGGAGAAGCAGTCAGGGTGCTATGAAGGAAGGGGGGGCAACTAGAGGGCATGGGTGGAAGCTAGAGGGGATTCAGGGGAGAAAGGAGGAGGTGCTACTTCACTGAGAGGGTGGTGGAGCCATGGAATCGCTTCCCAGGGGGCTGGTGGAGGCAGACACGGTGGAGGGTTCAGGAGGGGGGTGGGATAGGTACAGGAGAAGGGTTCTGGAAGCAAAATCTAATGCAGCGAGAATATCTGGGACAGGGAAGAGAGAAGCCAGAGAGGGAAAGGGGGGCAGCAAGGTCAGCTCTCAGGGCGGGGGCTGACCAAACAAGCAGAAACGAAAGACTGTTAAGCCTATTCTGCTGGCATTTTAGTACGTTAGTATGTAAATGAAACAAATCGTAGACTGCATTTGCTACATGCTACTTGTGACTTACTTATTTTTTAAATAAGAACCACTCATAGGCCGCATTGCTAGCTGCGATTTACAACTTGCATATCTTGGAATAACTAACACCTAACCCAATACATGAACTACTTTTGCTAGATGCGACTTGTGACATGTAATCTACATTGCGTGTCTCCGGCCACATGGTGTGACGTCATCCAATATGGCGTCAGCCAGCTTCACTCCGGGCCTACCTCACAGCAGCTCATCATGCTTCTTCCAAAATGCTTGAAAGTCTCTTGTGACTCAAAAGAAAGTAAAGGTAAAACAAATGCTGTAGTCCTAGCTGTGACTTTGGATTTTCCTATTTTGAATAAACAAATGCTTACGCAGCAGTTGCTACGTGCGACTTGCGACTTGCCTATTTTTGAATGAAAACCATTCATAGACTGCAGTTGCTACATGCTACTTGCGACTTGCCTATTTTTGAATGAAAACCATTCATAGACTGCAGTTGCTACATGCTACTTGCGACTTGCCTATTTTTGAATGAAAACCATTCATAGACTGCAGTTGCTACATGCAACTTGCGACTTGCCTATTTTTACATCAGAACCACTCATAGGCCACATTTTCTAGATGTGGCTTGCAACTTGCCTATCTTGGAATAACTAACACATACCCCATACATAAACTGCTTTTGCTAGATGCACTTGCAATATGTAATCTCCACTGCATGTCTCCCTGGCAATGTGGTGTGATGTCATCCACCATGGTGGCAGCCAGCTTCACTTTGGGCCTACCTCACAGCAGCTCATTCGTCTTCTTCCAAAACGCTTGAAACTCACCTCTTGCTTTCCTGCCACACTCCCCTCATGCCCTCCCCAAGATCCAGTGCCGTGGTGTAGGCTCAAAAGAACCTAAAGGTAAAAAAATGCTGTGACATGCGATTTTCCTATTTTGAAAAAACAAACTCTTAGGCAACAGTTGCTACATGCTACCTGCGACGTGCCTATTTTCAATAAATAGACTTTTGTTGGATTCCTATCTGTTCTCCAAATGAACAAACCCGACGTTTTTTTTTAGATATAAATAGGTAGAACTTTTAAAACAAGCTCGCGCAATGGCTTCGAATTCCATTGAGATTGCTGATCCGAAGTGCTGCTCTCATACCGCTCACCTGCAGGTTATGCAGGCTGAACTGCTGATCTGATTTGCTGCTCCCAGCTTTTATTAATATGGTGAGTAACAAGCTAAAAAGAGGGCTCTTCCTTCCCTGTGGCCTCTTAAAAGGCCATCATAGCCCAAATATCTTCTTGCCTATCCTAGCCAATTGCTTGCTACTTTAGCACCTCAATAACTCCACCCCCTTTGTGATGTCATCTCCTTGTTCCCCCTCCCCTTCCCCTTCCCCCTTCTTTTCCTCTGAGTCACCACTTTTAGCTCCCCCCCTTTTATTTTATGTCATTCATTTGGCCCTTCTTGGGTGGTCACCAGGACAACCTGGTCTGCCCTTTAGAGGTAAACTCCATTAAGCCATTATACAGCTTACCGGTATTTCTTTAGTTTGTGGTCGGCTTTTAAGAGTGCAGACATGTGCCCGGTCCACCGAAGATCGTTGCTCTGGACTTTGGAGGTAAGTATGGGGTAAAGGAGGGGGGTTTAGGGAGGTAGGGTACGCAGTGAGTGGGGATGGATTATGGGAGACTCGAGTGACCATTTTCTAGTTTTCAGGTTTAAAAATTTTTTATGAGGTTATGGGAAGGTTTTCTTATTTACAGGGACTTTTGGCACGCTGGGGTGAGCTCTCAGTGTGCCACCTCAGTGTTTTTTTGGGGAGGCTGTAGCCAACGGGGATTGGGAACCCCATCGGCACATATTGAGTGTTGGGTGGGCCAGAGCCGAGGGGGATCAGGCACCCCCGCAGCACACAACAGATGGGGGAGGCCATTATGGCGACAGGGAGTGGGTCCCCCATTGGCAAATTAACTGGGTCGGGGGCAAGCCGACATGGGGATTGGGTACCCCCATCAGTCAGCTTTCATGGAGCTTTGAGGCGGTGGCATAACCCACTGCCATGTTTAGGGAAATGTTACACTAGGCAAGGTACTGTCCTGTCATTATGGGTTGCTCCCTCATTGCAGCAGAACGGCTGAGGCTGCAGTGACAAGGTGGCCCCTCATTGCAGCGGGCCAAATCTCTTCAAGTTGGTGGCACTTCTGCAGAACCAGTGTCATCAGGACACTGAGTCTGCATTGGGTGAACAGTGCCAAGCCCACAAATGCAGTGCCGGCATTGGCTGCCAGAGTGCTGCACCTCCACAACCCGCTTCTCTCCTAAGCTGCACATAACGTTTCTTGTGCATGCGCACAAGCAAACATAAATAAATGGTTGCAAGCAGAAGTACTGTTTTACTTTAGCACAGAAAAATTATTGCAAGCAGCCTGCAGGCAGGGAAGGGTGTGAACACTCTGCAAGCGTCACTACCTAGCCTATACCGTGGGGATGGGAATGCAGTCAGCTTATTGAACTCCAAGACTACTAGCGGCTAATGACTTTTGTGAAACCCCAGCCCAACCACAGGTTACACCACAAATATTTCATAAAGAGATTTCTACATCAGAACGTCTGCAATTCACTTTTGGTTTTTTACTTGCAAATGCACCCAAGTTGTGCTCTATTTCAGCACAAAAAAATGGTTACAAGCAGCAGTACTGTTTTATTTTAGCAAAGAAAGATTTCTGTGAGTAGCACACATGCAGGGCAGGAGCGGGTCTGCGCACACAGTATGCATTGTGACATAGACCTAAGCTGATTGCCCTCTGAGACTGCTGGCGGCTATTAACTTTAGTGAAACCCCAGCCCAACCTCAGATTACACCACAAATATTTCTTACAGAGATTTCTACTTCAAATCTACTGCAATTCACTGTTTTTTTATTTGTGAATGCACACAAGTTATGCTGTATTTCAGTACAAAACAAGCATTTGTCAATGCCGAATGTTTGCTTGCTGGCATTGGCAGTGGTAGTGTAGAAGTTACAGAGCTGCGTAATAGGAATGGCAGTGAAGTATTGAACTGAAGCCAACCCCACCACCACCCTGCAGAGAGTGACAGGCATTGGGGTGTGCCTTTGGGTCATCAGGCATAACGGCCACGCCATTTCAGTACACTCCACCCTGCAGACACTGGCAAGTGTCACGGTGTTCCTTGGGGTCTTTGGTCCTTATGTGCACCCCATTCCATTAGGAAATACAGTGGGATGAGTGCAATATAGGAGAATGGGGTGAACTTTGGGGCCGAAGAGTCCAAGGCATACCTCAATGCTTCTCACTGGCTGTAGGGTGTGGAATGGTATGAGCATTACAGGCAAGAATCCCAAGTCATATCCCTGATGCCTGTCATTCTCTACAGGGTTGGGCATTATGGTTGGAAACCCTAATACCTCAGGCGTCCGTTGGTATTTTCACTCCAAATGTTCAACATGGTTTTTTTTGTGACCCCACTTCATGAACAGGCGGAATATCAGTTTCTTAGCCGAAAGTTGCTTATGCAAAGAGACTACGGCATTTAGCACCACAGGTGCAAAAACATTCTGAACAGGATGTAAAAAATGACAGCTGTACTGTTCATGGCGAGGTGTAAAAAATGGCAATGTTGTAAATCTGCAGTAAAAATATTTAAAAAAATGGTGAAGTCATGAGCATACATAGAAACTGTGCAACGCACACCAGTAATATAATTAGGTTGGGGAATTTTTTACAGCAGATTGTCAACTCGGGCATTTTGGTGCCTCCGATCATGAACAGTGTCACTGTGATTTTCTTCATCTGTCCTGAACAATGATTTCTCACAGCGACCACGCATCTCTGCGCTGAAAGTGTGAAAACACACTTCAGCCATGTTGTGAAAAATGACAGCTGTACTGTAAATAAGGCAGTGTGGAAAAATGCCACTGGTGAAAATCTGGACGTAAAATATCACAAAGTCATGAACTTACGAGGGTGAGTGGAAACTGTGCAATGCTCACTCATAACACAATCATTTTATGGACTTTTGTCACCAAATTTTCAACATAGCCATTTTAAGACCCCTGCTCATGAACAGTGTAACTGTGATTTTCTTAATCTGTCCCAAACTTTGCTTTCACACACTAACAGCACCATTGTGCGCTACATGTGCGAAAACACATTTTGGGCGGCACATGAAAAATGGCAGCTGTACTGTTCATAGGGAAGTGTAATAAAATGGCAATGTTGAAAATCTGAAGTGAAAATATTAAATTTGCAAACTTATGAGCATGCATAGGAACTGCGCAACACACGCTCGTAAAACAGTCATTTTTAGGAATGGTTTCACCAAATTTTCAACATAGCCATTTTAAGACCTCTGCTCATGAACAGTGTCACTGTGATTTTCTTAATGTGTCCCATACATTGATTTCGCACATTGACTGCACCATTGTGCGGTACATAGGCGGAACACCTTTTGGGCAAGATGTGAAAAATGACAGCTGTACTGCTCATAAGGAGGTGTGGTAAAATGGTAATGTTGAAAATCTAGTGTAAATATTGAAAATTCGCCGAACTTACGAGCATCGTAGGAACTGCTAGCACTTGCGCTTGTAAGAGTCATTTTTGAATTTTTCATAGATTTCAACATGGCCATTATAAGACCTCTGCTCATGAACAGTGTCCTGTGATTTTCTTAATTTGTCCCGACATTGATTTAGCACACCGACTGTGCCATTGTGCGCCATATGGGCGAAACACGCTTTGGGTGAGATGAAAATGACAGCTGTACTACTTATAAGAAGGTGTGATAAATGGCAATGTTGAAAATCTGGAGTGAAAATATTGAAAATTTGTGAACTTACGAGCGTGCGTAGGAACTGAGCAATGAACGCTCGTAAAACAGTCGTTGTTTGAAATTTTTCCACCAAATTTTCAAAATAGGCTTCTTGAGAGCCCACCTTATGAACACTGGCAGTGTAATTTTGTTAATCGGTCCCGAAAGATGATTTCTTGCAGTGACTTTGAAATCACCCTTCGGGCCCAAATAACGCCATGACAGTGACATCGTTCATGAGAAGGGGTCCCAAAAACCCCATGTTGAAAATTTGGAGCAAAAATTCCAAAAAATGCCTGAGATATGCAACAAAATTGAAAAACCCCTATCTAGCCTATTATACAGCTTACCGGCATTTCCTCAGTTCGCGGTCGGCTTTGAAGAGTGCAGACATGTTCCCGGTCCACCGAAGATCGTTGCGTCGAGGTCCGGAGGTAAGTATGGGGTGAGGGGGGGTGTGGGGAGGCAGGGTGCACAGTGGGTGGGTGCGGGTTGTGGGAGGGGGCCAGGGAGACTACTGTATGTGGGACTGTTTTTTCTTTACAGGTGTTCTTTTTGTTTCCAATGATGATGCAGGACATTTGCCATGCTGGGGTGGGCTCTCAGCGTGGCACAAGGATGGTTGGGGCATTCAGCCGATGGGTGATTGGGCACCCCTGTCGCCCAAAGCATCGATTGCCATGCTGGGGTGGGCTCCCAGCGTGGCACCCAGTACTCGGGGGAGGACAGTGGAGCCAACGGGGGATTGGGCACCCCGGCTATATCATGAGTTGCCACGCTGGGGTGGGCACCCAGCGTGGCATTTGGAAGGCTTTGAGGCGGGGGATCGCGGCACAGCCAGCGGGGGATTGGGCACCCCATCGGCTACAGTGTGTGTGTGTGTGCATGCGGGGCGCGCATGCTGTGTGTGTGTGTGTGTGTGTGTGTGTGTGTGTGTATGGGGAGCTGCGCATGAGCAAGGATATCTATCGCTGCTCACTCAGCGTAGTTCCCTTTGAACTGTATGCCACTGCATTTTGGAGCTTGTCACAGACAGCTCCATCATGCACTGGCTTACAGGGCGCGCTACAAACACAGTGACTGAATTGGAAGAGCGAGTGACACACCTCCGAAATCTCGGATGATGGCACTATGTTTTTTGCACATGCGTGCAAGCAAACACAACAAACATAAAAATGTATCTTAATTTTTGAAGACCATTTTTTTTTTTTTTTGTGTGTGCATATGTGACGTATGAATGAGGGATCCACTCACTGTAGATCAAGGGAGGATGTGAAATGGTGCAGGTACATGGGGGTGAACAAAGTAGTAGACAGTAAGCCCTACCAGAGCTTCAGGCTGATGTAGCACAGCTGGACTAACGCAAGGGAGGATGTGAAATGGTACAGGTACATGGGGGGTGAACAAAGTGGTAGACAGTAAGCCCTACCTGAGCTTCCGGCTGATGTTGCACAGCTGGACTAAGGCACAAGCACCCATGGCATGTTCTTATAGTCCCCATTTATATGTCCATTTATGTTCTTACAGAGCTGATTGCCTAACTGAGCCAAGATGTAAAACAGATACTAAAATGTCAGGTTTATTTCAGGTGACCAGTATCGTAGTGGGGAGAGGGGGCAAGTGAAACAATGTCCTGAGAATGTGCGTAAACTTATTAACCTTGCTGTGCCAAGGAGTGATACACGTCCAGAATCCTTAATCGCTCAAATTATGTTTGCAGCCTAAAGGTACTTTGGTGGATTGGCATTTACATTACTCAGCGGCAAATCTTTTTCATACTTTTTGTGATCATCAGTTAAGATATAATCACTAACTGATGAGACACTTGGGGGCATGAAACTGTGCTACCAGCAAAGTTGCATTTGCAAAGCCCTGAATATTTATCTGTTGATAATGAAATGAAAACTGTCAGCTGATAACATTCAGCCATTGTCCATTGCACAGAATAGACATCTCACTGATAGATCTGGAGCAAAGGGACATGCACTTGCCAATAACACCACTACAGCTCCAGACACGAAAGAAAGAAGTTCATGCACTTTCATCGCTGTTAACTTTTTCAGCATTTTAAAACAGTTACTTAGCATCTGCACTAAGATGTTACACGTCGCTGAACTGAATTGTGACACCAGAATCCCTGCGATCAACATTTGTCAGCAAAAGTGAATTGAAAAAATCAATAGATGTATAAAATGGTAAGTGACATGAGTCAATAACAACATATCTGCATGTAATACTTGGCTTAAAATTTGAGCACTACCATATTCCGCACCACAGCGTCAAACAGGGATGCCGTTTATAATTCAGCTAATGTCAAGCAGTTTTCGAGCCATAAGAAGTATTACTGTATCAGTATGGTGGCAGTAACGGGATCAGGAAATTATTAAATAAAATGTAACAGCACCCCCATCAGCCATATGTTGTGCGGGTGCAGGGAGTGCATGAGCACCCAGGGGTGGGCTGTTTAGGCTTCAGATTCACTGGAGAAAAGGGTGGATTTGATTGTGAGCTATGGTTGAATTAGTGTTTTCTTTTTCTATACCTACGTTTCGCTATTTTGTTAGGGTACATGTCCAACCCTAAGATGTTTAGGGTCACAAGGTGATGTGACTTCATTGAGCATCTGATTTGAGAAAGAGCTTTGTGATTCTATCTAAATGCCAGCTCACTGCAATTCAGAGAAAAAAAAAATATTTTGGAGCTGCATTACCAGACTAAGTGTGCAGCTTCGTGAATTACCACACAGGGGTGTGTATATGACAGCACTAAAAGGCGCATTAAAGTGCTTCAGTCATGAAAACCTCCCCCACTGGCTGCTGCTGAAATGCATAGCCGTATGTTCTCCTTTGTGCATTCTGGCAGTTCTTTGCTTCAGCTGCAGGTAGTACAGTACCCTTAAGTTCGTTTGCATAGGTTTTAGCAGCGGGGAGTTCACATTGACAGAGTCTAGTAAGAGAAAACGCTTGGAATTACACATACAACGAAGTCTGAGTTTTCATATCAAATGCTGAGGTATTTTTTTTCTGGAGGATTAGAACCCATGGAGTCCATGAAAGTGTGCTTTGGAGAGTTGGCATGTGTAAGGACTGTTAGGCACCCACACATTTTGGTGGTCTTGCTTTGGCAGGGAACAGTTCATTAAAGTAATGATGTGTGGCTTGTCTCTCTAAGCTAGACAAGACTGCACCATCCTATCAGGCAACAGACACAGTTGATCTGTAGGTGGGGGGGGGGGAGCTGCTCACTGAAGCGTAGCTCCCTCTTTCAACTGTATGCCACTGCATTTTCAACTGCTGTCATAGACAGCTTCAGCAGTGATTGGAGAACTGTGACCACGCCTGCAAACACACTAACTGAATTGGAAGATGCTGACACACCTCTGAAAAACTCAGATGATGGCACTGTTTCTTGCACATGCATGCAAGCAAACATAAAAATGGTTGCAAGCCGCAGTACTGCTTTATTTTAGCACAGAAAACTTTCTGCAAGCAGCACACATGCAGGGCAGAGAAGGGTGTTCGCACACCGCAAGCGTCGTTACTTATCCCTAAATCATGGGGGACAGGAGTGCAGTCAGCAAACTGCCATCCGAGACTGCTAGCAGCTGCTAAAATTAGCGAAATCCCAGCCCAACCTCAGATTACACCACAAATATTTCTTAAAGAGCTTTATATGGCTGAACATTTGCAATTCACTTTTTTTATTTGTAAATGCACAAGTTCTGCTGTATTTCAGTGTAAAAACAAATGGTTGCAAGCAGCAATACTGCTTTATTCTACCACAGAAAAATTACTGCAAGCAGCACGCATATAGTGGAGGGTGTACACACAATGCAAGCGTCGCAACCTAGCCCTATACCATGGGGGGTAGGAGTGCAGTCAGTCGACTGCACTCCAAGACTGTTAGCGGCTACTGACTTTTGTGAAACCTCAGCACAACCTCAGATAACACCACAAATATTTCTTACAGAGATTTTTTACTGCAGATCTGCTGCAATTCAACTTTTATTTTATTTGTAAATGCACACAAGTTCTGCTGTATTTCAGTAGATTAAATAGCAGCAGTATTGCTTTTTTTAGCACAGAAAAATTACTCCAGGACTGATGGAGGCTACTGACTTTTGTGAAACCCCAGCCCAACCTCAGATTACACCACAAATATTCTTATGGAGATTCTACTTCAGATCTACTGCAATTCAAATTGTTGTATTTGTAAATGCACACAAGTTTTGCAGTACTTCAGTCCCAAAAAAATGGTTGCAAGCAGCAGTACTGCTTTATTTTAGAACAGAAAAATTTCTGCAAGCAGCACGCACGCAAGGCAGGGAAGGGTGTCCGCACACAGCAAGTGTCACTACCTAGCCCTAAATCATGGGGGTGGTAGTGCACTCAGTCAACTGCCCTCTGAGACTGCTTGCTGCTTCTGATTTTAGTGAAACCCCAGACCAACCTCATATTACACCACAAATATTTCTTACAGAGATTTGTATGGCAGATCTGCAGTAATTCACTTTTATATTATTTGTAAAAGCACACAAGTTCTGCTGCATTTCACAACAAAAAAATGGTTGCAAGCAGCAGCACTGCTTTATTTTAGCACAGAAAAATTATTGCAAGCAGCATGCACGCAAGGGAGGATGTGCACACAATGCAAGTGTCTCTACCTAGCCCTATACCATGGGGGTGGAAGTGCAGTCAGCCAACTACACTCCAAGTCTGCTAGCAGCTACTGACTTTCGTGAAACCTCAGCCCAACCTCAGATAACACTACAAATATACCTTACAGAGATTTCTTCAACGGATCTGCTGCAATTTATTTTTTTTTCTATTTGTAAATGCACACAAATTCTAGAGGGGAGGGTGTGCACACACTGCAAGTGTCGATACCTAAATCATGGGGGGTAGGAGTACAATCAGCTGTCTGTCCTCAGAGATTGCTGGCAGCCTCTGACTTTCATGAAATCGCAGCCCAACTTCAGATTACACCACAAATATTTCTTACAGAGATTTCTATGGATGAACAAGGGCAATTCACTTTTTTAACTGTAAATGCACACAAATTCTGTTGTATTTCAGTATAAAATCAAATGGTTACAAGCAGCAGTACTGTTTTATTTTAGCACAGAAAAATTTCTGCAAGCAGAACGCAAGCAGGGAAGGGTGTGGACACACTGCAAGCATCACTGCCTTGCTCTAAAACATGTGGGGTTGGAGTGCAGTCAGCTGACTGCACTCTAAGGCTGCTAGCAGCTACTGACCTTCATGAAACCCCAGCCCAAACTCAGATGACACCACAAAAATTTCTTACAGAGATTTCTACTTCAGAACTACTGTAATTCACTTTTGGTTTTTTACTTGTAAATGTACACAAGTTCTCCTGTATTTCAGTACAAAAGAATGGCTGAGAGCAGCTGTACTTCTGTATATTAGCACAAAAAGATTTCTGCAAGCAACACGCATGCACGGTAGGGAAGGGTGTGAGAACACTGCAAGCATTGCTACATAGCCCTAAGCCGTGGGGGGTAGTAGTGCAATCAGCCGACCACCCTGCGAGACTACTAGTGGCTACTGATTTTTGTGAAACCCCAGCCCAACCTTAGATAACATCACAAATATTTATTAAAGAGACTTCTACAGCAGATCTGCTGCAATTAACTTTTATTTTATTTGTAAATGCACACAAATTCTACTATATTTCAGTGCAAAAAATGGTTGCAAGCAGCAGTACTGCTTTATTTTAGCAGAGAAAAATTACTGCAAGCAGGGCTGGGGAGGATGTGCACACACTGCAAGCATCACTACCTAGCCTTAATCTTGTGGGGTAGGAGTGCAGTCAGCCAACTGTCCTCTGAGACTGCTGGCAGCTACTGACTTTCGTGAAGCCAAAGCGTAACCTCTGATTACACCACAAATATTTCTTAAAGATGGTTATATGGCTGAACAAGTGCAATTCCCTTTTCTTTTTTAATTTGTAAATGCATGCAAGTTCTGCTGTGTTTCAGTGTAAAAACACATGGTTGCAAGCAGCAATACTGCTTTATCCTACCAAGAAACATTACTGCAAGCAGCATGCATGCAGGGGAGGCTGTGCACACACTGCAAGGGTCGCTTCCAAGCCCTTAACTGCAGGGTGTGGGATTGCACTCAGTTGACTGTACTCCAGGACTGCTGGAATCTATTGACTTTTGTGAAACCCCAGCCCAACCTAAGATTACACCACAAGTATTTCTTACAGAGATTTTTACAGCAGATCTGCTGCAATTCATTATTATTTTATTTGTAAATGCACACAAGTTCTGCTGTAGTTCAGTACAAAAAATGGTTGCAAGCAGCAGTACTGCTTTTTTTAGCACAGACAAATTACTGCAGGCAGCACGGATGCAGGGCAAGGGAGGGTGTTCACACACTGCAAGCATAGCTACTTAGCCCTAAACCATTTTTTTATTTATTTATTTGTTTATTTATTTATTTAAAAGTTTAACCAAGAAAGCATGCTGAGCGGGAGGCCACTCGATTCCAGATGCATCCTGGGGGAATGGGTGATAGGGTACAAGATATAAACAGACAATACATGAGACATAGTGATTAGAGTACAGATATTTACAATGTTATAGGAGAATGAAGCAATTATAGTACATACAGTTGACATATTTACAATGTTAGCAGGAAAACTGTAATTACGGTCGCCCAAAGCCCCACTTAGGGACAGGGACGTTAGTACTTTCTAGAGCTAGGAGCATGTACAGCTGATGGGGAAATGGTCACTCAGGAGGAGGTTAAGCTGCTGAGAGTTAGTGGTGTGCCTAATGTCAGTAGGCAAAGCATTCCAGAGTTTGGGCATGCAGTATTTGAAAGCAGCTTGACCTTTGGATGTGCCCATGAAAGGGACATGGAAAAGCCTGGAGTTCGCACTACAGAGGGAGTAGGCAGGGAGAGGCTGTGTTGAGAGGGTGGATTCAAGGTATGGAGGAAGGGACTGAGTCCAGTATTTGGTTATAGTCCTAGCGCAGTGGATCTGTCTGTGAGCCAGGAGTGAGGGCAGGGCTAGGGAGCTATATAGGTCACAATGGTGAGTCATTTGTGGACATTCCAGGATGAAGCGACAGAAGGAATGGAAGAGTATGTCCAGGCTGGCTAGGGAGGAGCCACCATGGGGCTGGGAGTGCACTCAGCGGACTGCCCTCTGAGACTGCTGGCTGCTTCTGATTTTAGTGAAACCCCAGCCCAACCTCATATTACACCACAAATATTTCTTATAGAGATTTGTACAGCTGATCTGCAGAATTCACTTTTATATCACCAGTAAATGTACACAAGTTCTGCAATAATTCAGTACAAAACAAGCATTTGTCAATGCCAAATGTTGTCTTACTGACAGTGGCATTGGTAGAGTTGAACAGATGCATAATAGGAATGGCAGTGAAGACTGAAAGTGACGTCAACCTCATATCACCCTACAGAGACTGACAGGCACCGAGGTGTGCCTTTGAACATCTGCCATAATGTTCATGGCATTTCAGCTCACCCTACCCTGCAGTGCAACAAATATCGCATTGTGCCTTGGGGTCCTTGGGCCTTACGCTCACCCCATTTGGCCAAAACGCTCATGGCATTTTACCTCACCCTATCCTGCAGACACTGACAAGTGCTGAGGTGTGCCTTGGGATGTTCGGCTTTACAATCACCCCATTTCATAAGGACATTCGCTGAAATAGGTGCAGCATAGGAGAATGGTGTAAACCGTGGGGCTGAGGAGTCCAAGGCACACCTCAATGCCTGTCAGTGGCTTGAGGGTGGGGGGATGGAATGGTGTGAGCATGACAGCCTGCAATGCAAAGGCACACCCCTGACACCTGTCAGTCTGTACAAGGTGGGACGTTATGGTTAGAAACCCTAATATCCCGGCCGTTTGTTGGTATTTGCACTACAAATTTGCAACACAGCATTTTTGTGACCTCCACCTCATGAAAGTGTATGGGACCTCTGCTCATGAATAGTGGCACTGTGATTTTGATAATCTGTCCTGAACGTTGATTTCTCCCAGCGACCGTGCCATTATGCGCCAGATGAGGGAAAACACCATTCAGGCAGGATGTGAAAAATGACAGCTGTACCATTCATAGCTGGTGTGAAGAGATGGCAGTGTTGAAAATCTTAAGTGAAAATATAAAAAATGCTCGAATTTATGAGCATACATACAAACTACGCATGTACACTTGTAACGCAGTCATTTAGTGGAATTATTTCACCAAATTTTCAACACAGGCATTTTGGGAACTCTGCTCATGAACACTGTCACTATGATTTTCTTCATCTGTCATGATCGTTGATTTCCCACAGCAACCTTGCCACTGTGCGCCAGTTGTGCGAAAACAGATTTCAGGCAGGATGTGAAAAATGACAGCTGTATTGTTCATAAGAAAGTGTGCAAAACTGACAATGTTGAAAATGTTGAATGAAAATATTACAAAATCTCAGTTACGAGTGCACGTGGAACTGCGCAATGTACGCTTGTAACATACTCATTTTGTGGACTTGTGTCACCAAATTTTCAACATAAGCATTTTAGAACCTCTACTCATGAACAGTGTAACTGTGATTTTCTTAATTTGTCCTGAACACTGATTTCCTACAGCGACCGCGCTATTCTGTGCTGGTAGTACGAAAACACATTTGGGACAGGATTTGTAAAATGACAGCTGTACTGTTCATAAGGAGGTATGGAAAAATGGTAATGTTGAAAATCTGGAGTGAAAATATTACAGATTAGTGAAGTTATGAGCATGTGTGGAAAATGCGCAACACACTCACGTAAAACAGTCATTTTTTTGATTTTTTGCACCAAATTTGCAACACAGGCTTTTTGAGAGCCCACCTCATGAACAGTGGCACTGTTATTTTGTTAATCAGTCCCAAAAGGTGATTACGTGCAGTGACAGCAAAATCACCATTTGGGACCGAATAATGCCATGACAGTGACTGAATTCATGAGGTGGGGTCCCAATAACCCCATGTTGAAAATGTGGTGCCAAAATTCCCAAAAAATGCCCAAGATATGCACCAAAGTTGAAAAAACCCTATTTATGCCATTATACAGCTTACTGGCGTTCTTCAGTTCATGGTCAGCTTTGAAGAGTGCAGAAGTATTCCCGGTCCACCAAAGATTGTCGCACTGGGCTCCGGGGGTAAGTATGGTGTAAGGGAGGGTGTGGGAAGGTGGGGTATGCAGTGGGTGGGTGCGGGTTGGGAGAGGGGCGCAGACAGCGAGGGACTGTTTTCTTCTTAACAGGGTTTTTAAACAAACAGACATCACAGGACGGTTTTTCCTTTTAGCAGGTACTTTTGGAATGCTGGGGTGGGCTCCCAGTGTGCCACCTGCATGCTTTGGGGGTGGGGGACTGAGCCAATGGGGATTGGGCACCCTTGTCAGCACATACTGGGAGGGGGGTCTCATGAGCTGAGGTGGATTGGGCACCCTCGGCACACAAGAAATGGGGGAACATGCCGATGGAGACTGGGCACCCTGTCAGCAAATTAGGTTAGGAGGGGGCATGCCAACAGGGGGATTGGGCACCCCATTGGCTTTCTGATAGACTGTGTGAGGCAGCGGCTGCCCCTCACCTTCCCTTCACCATGTTGCTCACAGTGGACACCAACAGTAATTGGCTGCTGCAGTCAGGGATTGCTCCGTGGCACTCCCTGATTGCAGTGGCTAATTTCTTTCAAGGTGGTGGCACGTTTTTGTAACTGCTGTCATAGACAGCATGCTCTGCCATTGGTGCCACAGAGCCCTGCCTGAAAAAGCAGTGGCCCCATTGGCTGCAGCAGGACCGCACCTCCAAAACCCGCTTCTCTACTGAAGCAACCACAATATGTTGTCTATGCTGCATGTGCAAGACAAGATAAAAATGGTTACAAGCAGCAGTACTGCTTTATTTTAGCAGAGAAAAATTACTGCAAGCAGCACGCACACAGGGGAGGGTGTGCACACAATGCAACCATTGTTACCCAGCCCTAAACCATGAGGGGTGGGAGTACAGTCAGCAGACTGCCCTCTGAGACTGCTGGTGGCTACTGATTTTTGTCAAAACCAAACCCAACCACAGATAACACCACAAATATTCCTTACAGAGATTTCTATGACAGATCTTCTGCAATTCACTTTTGTTATTTGTAAATGCACCTAAATTCTGGATGGGAGGATGTGCGCACACTGCAAGTGTTGGTACCTAACCCTAGATTGTGGGGGGTAGGAGAGCAGTCAGCTGATTGTCCTCCAAGACTGCTGGCAGCCTCCGACTTTCGCGAAATCCCAGACCAATCTCAGATTACACCACAAATATTTCTTACAGAGATTTCCATGGCTGAACAAGGGCAATTCACTTTTTTTATTGTAAATGCCCACAAATTCTGCTGTATTTCAGTATAAAATCAAATAATTACAAGCAGTAGTACAGCTTTATTTTAGCACAAAAAAATTACTGCAAGCAGCAGGCATGCAAGAGAGTGTGTGCACACACTGCAAGCATCACTACCTAGCCCTAAGCCATGGGGGGGGGGGAGTGCAGTCAGCTGACTGCCCTCCGAGACTGCTGGCAGCTACTGATTTTTGTGAAACCCCAGCCCAACCTCAGATTACACCACACATATTTCTTATAGATATTTCTACAGCAGATCTGCTGAAATTACCTTTCAATTTATTTGTAAATGCACACAAGTTTTACTGCTTTTCAGCACAAAGAAATGGTGGAAAATAGCAGTACTGCTTTATATTAGCACAGAAAAATTTCTGCAAGCAGCATGCATGCAAGACAGTGGAGGGTGTGCACGTACTGCAAGCACCACTACCAAGTCTAAACCGTGGTGGGTAGGAGTGCACTCAGCCGACTGCCCTCCGACACTGCTAGCGGCTACTGATTTTCTTGAAAAAACAGCCCAACCTCAGATTACAGCACAAATATTTCTTACAGAGATTTCTTCGGGAGATCTGCTGCAATTCACTTTTATTTGTAAATGCACACAAGTTTTTTTCATATTTCAATACAAAAAAAATAGTTTCAAGCAGCTGTACTGCTTTATTTTAGCAGAGACAAATTACTGCAAGTAGCATGCACGCAGGACAGGGGAGGGTGTGTGCACACTACAAGCACCACTGCCAAGCCCTAAAACAAGAGGGTTGGGAGTGCAGTTAGCTGACTGTCCTCCGTGACTGCTGGCAGCTACTGACTTTCGTGACCCCCAATCTGCTCCAATTCACTTTTTGCTTTTTTATTTGTAAATGCACACAAGTTCTGCTGTATTTCAGTACAAAAAAAATGGTTGCAGGCAGCAGTACTGCTTTATTTTAACACAGAAAAATTACTGCAATCAGAACGCAAGCATGGAAGGGTGTGCTCACACTGCAAGCATCACTACCTAGCCCTAAGCCATGGGGGGGGGGTGGGAGTGCAGTCAGCTGACTGCCCTCCGAGACTGCTGGCAGCTACTGACTTTTGTGGAACCTCAGCCCACCCTCAGATTACACCACAAATATTTCTTACAGACTTCTAAGTCAGAAGTACTGCACTTCACTTTTTGTTTTTACTTGTAAATGCACACAAGTTCTGCTGTATTTCAGCACAAAAAAAATGGTTGCAAGCAGCAGTACTGTTTCTTTTTAGCACAGAAAAATTTCTGCAAGCAGCACACACGCAGGGCAGGGGAGGGTTTGTGCACACAGCAAGCATTGCGACAAAGCACTTAACCAGGAAGGGTGGGAGTGCAGTCAGCCGACTGCCCTCCGAAACTGCTGGCAGCTATTAACTTTTGCAAAACACCAGCCACAACCTCAGATTACACCACTAATATTTCTTACAGAGGTTTCCAGTTCAGATCTACTGCAATTCAGTGGTTTTTGTATTTGTAAATGCACATAAGGTCTGCTGTATTTCAGTACAAAAAAATGATTGCAAGCAGGAGTACTGCTTTGTTTTAGAAGAGAAAAATTACTGCAGACATTACGCACGCAGGGCAGGGAAGGGTGTGCGCAAACGTCAAGCATTGCTACCTAGCCCTACATCATGGAGATAGGAGTGCAGTCAGTCGACTGTCCTCCGAGACTGCTGGCAGCTACTGACATTCATGAAACCTAAGCCCAACCTCAGATTACACCACAAATATTTCATAAAGAGGTTTATATGGCTGAACAACTGCAATTCACTTTTTTATTTGTAAATGCACAAGTTCTACTGCATTTCAGTGTAAAAAAACAAATGGATACAAGCACCAATACTGCTTTATTCTACCACAGAAACATTACTGCAAGCAGCACACATGCATGGGAGTGTGTGGGCACACCACAAGGGTTGCTTCCAAGCCCTAAACCATGGGGGGTGGGAGTGCAGTCAGCTGACTGTACTCTTGGACATCTGGCGGCTACTGACTTTTCTGAAAACCCAGCACACCCTCAGATTACACTTCAAATATTTCTTACAGAGATTTTTGCAGCAGATCTGCTGCAATTCATTATTATTTTATTTATAAATGCAGTGCTTCTGTACAAAGAAATGGTTGCAAGCAGCAGTACTGCTTTATTTTAGAACAGAAACATTTCTGCAATCAGCACACATGCAAGGCAGGAGAGGGTGTGTGCACACAGCAAGCATTGCTACCTAGCCCTAAACTATGGGGGGTGGTAGTGTACTCAGCCATCTGCCCTCCGAGACTGGTGGCTGCTACTGATTTTAGTGACACCCCAGCCCGACCTTTCATAGGTTTCATAGGTAGGTTCGGAGCAGAGAAGACGTTAGTCCATGTAGCTCGCCTTTTCCCTAGTTGTGATACCCAACTATATTTTTTTGTCCCAAATATTTGTCCAATTCCCTTTTAAATCTTGTCATGCTGTTACATGTGACGATTTCCTCTGGTAAGCTATTCCCAACTGGTATAACCCTCACACTAAACCAGTGTTTCCTTTTCGTTGTTTTAAACTGCTGTCCTTTTAGCTGCATCAAATGTGCCCTGGTATTATAATGCTGCTCCTTGAGAGTTAGTCCAAGTTTAGCCCCAAATGCTGGGTCCCTCGTTGCCCTACAGACCAGACACGTCGCCTCTCAGTCTTTTATATTCCAGTGTATACATTTCCAACTCAACCAGTCTCTGCATAGTTTTTATTTCTTACATCAACAATTAACTTTGTTGCTGTCCTCTGAATCCTCCTCCATTCTCTTGATATCGGTCTTAAATCCAGGTGACCAAAACTGGGCACAAAATTCCAGCTTTGGTCTCACCAATGAGTTGTAAAGCGGCATGACCACCTCTCTCCTCCTACTTTTTATGTGCCTGTTAATACTGTTTAATATGCCACCTGCAGCCTTTATCATCTGACCACAATGCTGGTTAAACTTAAGGTCATTTGATACCCTAATTCCCAGATCCTTTTAATCAGTTACCTTCCCTAGCTGTACTACATTTAACACATAGTCTTCCTGGATGTTATTCCTACCAAAGTGCATTACTGCACATTTATCTGTATTAAAGGATAGCTTAGCCTCCCTTGCCAATGTTTCCATCCTATTTAGTGCTTTTTTGTAATCTCTGTATATCCCCAGTGTCATCAATGGTGAAGCCAATCCTGGTATCGTCTGCAAATTCAGACTCCCAGACTTCGCTTCCTCCCGTCAATGATTGTGTGTGTGTATGTATATATATATATATATATATATATATATATATATCTTGAACAAGCAGGGGCCCCAAAACCGATCCTTGGGGTATTCCACTCTCCACAGTCAACCAATCTGAATACACACCCTTAAGACAAACCCTCTGTTTCCTATCTCTCAGCAATGCATTTACCCATTGAGTAATGTGCCCAGGGATATTGTGGTCTATTAAAGCGTTCATTAGTTCCCCATGAGGGACTTTATTGAATGCTTTTTAGAATCCAGGAATATAACATCAGCTGCCCTGCCTTCATCCAATGCCCTACTTATATGCTTGTAAAATTCCAATAAGTTCATTTGGCATGAAAAGCCTTTCTTGAAGCCATAATGTACCTCATCTGTATCCCCAGCCATCTCCATGAACTCCACAATATACTGCTTAAGGTCTCGAACATCTTCCCCAGGATGGTGGTCAGACTTACAGGTGTATAATTTCCCACCTCTTGTCTGGATCCCTTTTATGTATAGGTATGACTTTTGCCCTCCGCCAGACCTCTACTACCTCCCCCCTCATCCAAAGAGGTTTGGAAGATTTCTGTCACAGGAATCTATGTGGGGAGTGGTGCAATGCAGTGGCTGTGGGGCAGCCATATTCAGGCAGACCTTCTGGACACTAAGGTGCTGCCCTATCTGCATGCATCTCTCTGGACTGCGGGATGAGGTAGCCAGACTCAGAGCGGAAGTAAACTGGGTCAGGAGTACCATCACCCCTATCCAGGGACCACCCAGTCCAATGCAACTGCCTCAAAGGATGCCGAGAACGAGGAGCACTTGGATGACAGTGGGCTCAGGGAGGGCTAGAGCAGTCAGGCAGAGGCACATCCAAGATCCTATTCCACTCAAGAACTCATATGCCACACTGGCAAATGAGGACAACCAAATAGAGGTACCCAGAGAAGTGGAAGGAAATGATGTGGAGGTTAGCCAAGGAGGTGACCTCAGCGGGGAAAGCAGTGGACCCCAGAGGAGGAGGAAGCGAATCCTGGTGGGGGACTCCATCATAAGAGGGATCCAGCTAGGAACACAGAGGGAGAGGACAGGGAGGTGAGGTGCCACCAGGTGCCACGGCATGGAGGGATGGAAGGAAGATCCTGGGGATCACTGGGAAGGCAAGACGGGAGGGTGAGCTGGATGTCATTATCCACCTAGGTACTAATGACCTGGCAAATGGGAGCCAAAGAAGTTCAGGAAGAGTTTAGGAAACTGGGGAGCGGTCTCAAGCAAGTAGCTACTTCTGTCACTTTCTCAGAAGTACTACCTGTGAAAGGCAAGGGAGAGCATAGGAGTGCATGCACCAGGAACTTTAACTCGTGGTTGAAGAACTGGTGCTGTGAGGAAGGGTTTGGATCATTGGTGACTGGGGACCCACCTGGAGGGATGGAGGTTTGTTCAAGCCTGACGGCCTGCATCCATCCTGGAGGGAATCCAAGACTCAATGATAAGTTTAAATGCTACATTGACAAGCATTAAACTAGCAAAGGGGTGGCAGGCCAGCAAGGAGGGTACCTACTTGCTCACCCCCCACAGCTAGCAGTGGAACCAGTGAACCAGAGGAGTGGCTATCTCTGCAAAGCAGTGTGCAAAAGATGGAGATTAGTGCCCAAGAGGTGGATAAGCAGAAAAGGGGCAAAATTCAGCAGAAGGGCAGACAGCAAGGAGAACCAGGGATAAATGACAACCAAGGAAGGGGCTGGAGTAGAACAGTGAAACAGTCTAGGGAGGTCAAATCATGGAAAGCCATGTGTGCAAATGCCAGGAGTCTTAGCAACAAGATGGAAGATCTGGAGGCTGTCATGGTACAGTCAGACCTGGACATTGTGGCCATCACTGAAACCTGGTGTAATGATAACCACGACTGGGAGATGGCCATACCTGGCTACAACATATTCAGAAGAGACAGAGAGGCAGGAAGGAAGAGGAGTGGCACTGTATGTGAAAAATGACATAAGGCCACAGAGATCCAGGAGGAACAAAATGGGGAGATATACTGTGGGTTAAGCTGGAAAGGAAAATGGGGACAGCCATCCCTGACAGGTGTGGTCTATAGACCACCAGCCCAGGAGGAAGAAACAGATAGGGAGCTGATGCTAGCCATCCAAAGGATGGCAGACAAGGGTGAGGTAGTACTGGTTGGAGACTTCAATATTCCAGATGTGGACTGGAGCATCCCAGCAGCAGCATCAACTAGGAGCAGATTTATCCTGGACTCCCTTCAGGATGCCTTCCTCAAGCAACTGGTCATGGAACCAACTCGGCAGAAGGCAATACTGGACCTTGTGCTCACAAACAGGGACAGTGTGATGGGGTAACAGTGGGGGAGCACCTGGGAAACAGTGACCACCAGTCATTGTGGTTTGAAATCACAGAAAGAGCAGAACCAAACCACACAAAAACACGTATCCTGGATTTTAGGGGGGCAGACTTTGGGAAAATGGGGAGATACTTGAAAGAGGCATTAAGGGAATGGGGCAGGAATCAGGGGTTGAGGAACAGCGGGCAGTATTTAAAATGGGGATTACAAAAACAACAGAATTATGCATTAAGCAGGTTAGCAAGAGGAAAGGAAGAGAGACCATTATGGTTTTCCAAAGAGGTAGCAAAGAAAGTGAAAGCTAAAAGATTGCATTCAGGCAATACAAAAGACACAGGCAGAAGGGGATAGGGAGAAGTACCAGGAGAAGCAAAGGGAGGCAGGAGGTCCAGTAAGGAAGCCAAGCTCAGACAGAAGAACACATTGCAAAATCAGTGGGTAGAGGACAACACCTTTACATGTACATAAGTGAAAAAAGAAAGACAAAGGGAGGATAGTGAGACTGAAGGGGGAGGATGGGAGCCTGTGGAGGATGACAACAGTAAAGCTGACATATTGAACAGGTATTTCTGCTCAGTCTTTACTGAGGAAGAGGAGGGTAATGGGTCTGAAGGAGTACAAGGGTGAGAATGGTGCAGAAATGGACACAAGTCCCTTTACACGAAAGGGTCCTGAAGGAACTGAGAAAATGAGTAGATAAAGCAATGGGGCCAGATGGGCAACCCGCGTCCTTAAAGAACTAAGAGAGGTGGTGGCTGAACCTCTGGCTATCCTGTTTAGCCGATCACTGGAAATAGGGAGGTACCCAAAGACTGGAGGACAGCAGATGTAGTCCCTTTATACAAAAGTGGGAACAAAGAGGAAGCAGGGAACTACAGACCAGTCAGCCTCACCTCGGTAGTGGGGAAGATCATGGAAGCACTACTGAAGGAGAGATTGGTGGAACATCTGGTTGTCAATGGACTACAGGACCCAAGGCAGCATGGTTTCACCAGGGGAGGTCATCAGACCAACCTCGTTGAATTTTTGACTGGGTGACTAGGGAGTTGGATCGGGAGGCAGTGGACATGGCCTATCTGGACTTCAGCAAGGCCTTTGACACTGTGCCACATAGAAGACTATTACACAAACTGGAGAATATGGGTGTGGGCAGGACAGTAGTGTAGTGGGTAGGTAACTGGCTGGGTGGCAGGACACAGAGGGTGGTGGTAAATGGCTGTCACTCCACAGAGGGAAGAGTGACCAGTGGGGTACCACAGGGATCAGTGCTGGGACCACTCCTATTCAACATCTTCATCAGTGACATTGCCAGAGGACCTAGAAGGCAGAATTTCACTGTTCGCTGATGACACAAAGCTCTGTAACAGAGTAGACACACCAGCGGGTGTAGACAGAATGAGAAGCGACCTGCAGAAACTTGAAGAATGGTCAGGGGTTTGGCAGTTGAAATTCAATGCAAAGAAGTGCAAGATAATGCATATGGGGCACAAAACCTGGCACAATATATATCAGTTGGGGGTGAGGATATAGCATGCACCAAGCAGGAAAGGGATCTTGGGGTTGTCATCTCTGATGACCTCAAGGTAGGGAAACAGTGTGACAAGGCAGCAGGTAAAGCAAATAGGATGCTGGGATGTATAGGCAGGGGCATCACCAGCAGGAAAAGGGAGGTCATAATTCCGCTATACAAGACACTAGTGAGGCCCCACCTGGAGTACAGTGTACAGTTCTGGAGACCATACCTACGTAAGGACACAGACAGGGTAGAGAAGGTTCAGAGGAGGGCAACAAAGATGGTGCATGGATTGCATCACAAGTCCTATGAAGACAGGTTGAAGGAACTGAACATGTACTCCTGGAGGAGAGGAGGAGAGGGGATATGATAGAGACATACAAGTATCTTACAGGAGGAACAGGGTCAGAAAACACTATTTTTAAGCGAAAAGATGTTCCAGGACAAGAGGGCATGGGATGAAGTTGGAGGGAGGACGATTCAGAGGAAACATGAGAAAGAATTTCTTCACAGAACGGGTGGTGGACAAGTGGAACACCCTGCCAGAGGAAGTGGTGGGGGCTGAAACAATCATGGGATTTAAGAATGCATGGGATAGACATAAAGGAATTCTGGAGGTCAGGGGTAAGGGGCAACAGACTTCTAGGAAAACAAACTGAACTTACAAGCTCAAATGGGCAGACTGGTTGGGCCATAGGCCCTTATCTGCCGACACTGTCTATGTATCTATGTATCTATGAAACTGTTAATTCCCTAAGGACTCTAGGGTGAATTCAGTCAGGTCCTTGTGATTTACTGGGGTCTAATTTTAATAATCTCTCTATTATCAAAGCTATTTAAACCTAATACCCGCTTTCTCTAGATGTTCCTTATTCCCTGTTGATTTGACATTAAATACTGATGAGACGTATTTATTAAAATAGCCCGCCATTTTCATACTATCATTTAGTAGTTCCCCATTCTGATCCTTAATGGGTCCAACAGTAGTTTTGCCCCCTCTTGTATCATTTATGTAGTTATAGAATGATTTATGGTTATCCTTTACTTTGTTGACTAAATTTAACTCATGTTTTTTTTCTTGCCTGACCTGTTGCCCTCTTGGTTTTTCTTAACAGATTCTTATACACTTCCCAGTTATTTACATTCACCACTTTTTCTGGCTTTAGTGTAGGCCTTTCTTTTCTTGTTAATGATTTTTTTAATTTTAGGGTTCATCCATATGGGGATTTTACCTGCACTGTTGTACTTCTTCCTAACTGGTACATATTCCTTTACTAAAAGTGTAATTTTAATAACCAGGCAGTCTCATTTCTCACTTAATGATTAATTTTCTAACACCTTTTTCCAATCTCATTTTGGAGCTTCATTTCTTAGCTCTTCAAAATTGGCCTTATCATAGGTCCTTGCCTCTGTTGAGCCGAACAACTTTATTTTCTGTCCTACAATATTGAAGGCAATCATGCAATGGTCACTAGAGCCAAGGAGTGTGGTTACCCTGCATTGTTGAACTGTGTCCCCCATGTTGCTCAATAGAAGATCCAAAATGGTATCCCCTCTAGTACCACTTGATATATGCTGTTCCAGTCCAGTTAACAGAAATGTATCCAAATATTTGGACTCAGTATGATTCCCTGCAATCTGTTTTTTCCAGTCTATAGTGGGGAGAGTGTAGTCACCTAAAAGAATGATCCTGTCAGCTGGATCTAGAGAGTCTAGGAGGTTAAGAACACTTTCATCTTCCTGAGGTGATATTGAGGGAGGTCTGTATATAACCCCAATTTGAATATTCGAGCTACCTACTGTTATTAACTTGACCCAAACATGTTCAATTCCAGGTAAAGTGGGGATTTTAATGGCTTCTGATGGAATGTTGTCAGATATATAAAGGGCTACTCTCCTCCCCTTTTATTTTCTCTATCCATATAGTATAAGCCATAGCCAGGTATATGACGGTCCTAGGCATCCATAGGTGACCACCATGTCTCGGTTATGGAGCAAACCTGGATCTTCTCCATCTTTAATAGATATACCAACTCATCAAATTTATGAATAGGGCTCCTTGCATTTAGGGACAGGCATTTCCAGTTTGTATTTGCCTTTGATTCTGTAAGGCATTTAGGTATTCCCCCTGGTGCCTGGGTGGCCTGAGAATCGTCCCCTTCCCCAATTCACCTAGTTTAAAAGATTAGATGCTTGGTATTGTATTTCCTTAGCTAATAGTCTGCTACCATATTTATTTAAATGCAGTCCATCATTTCCAAACAGTTTAGGGTCCCTAAAGGAGCCCCAATGTTGAATGAATGTAAAATCTTCTCTGCTGCACCATCTTCTCAACCATCCATTTTTCTGCCTTATATCACGAGTTCTTTCTGCCCTGCCCTAGGGACCTGAAGAATTTCAGATATCATTACATGACAACCTTCCTCCCTGAGGGCCTCACCAACAGCTTCAAGTCCCTTTGTATGTCCAACAGATTTCGTTTTCCCACATCATTTACTCCCACATGCACTACAGTGACTGGTTTGCAAGCATTTTCTAACAATCCTGGTAATGACTTCCTAACATCTCCAATGCCTGCGCCTGGTAAAGTGCTAATTGTCATCTGTTCATTTCTGCCCTTGCAGAGAACCCTATCTATATTTCTAATTATGGAGTCCCCAATAACTAGTAGTTCCTTGGTTTTCCTCTGCTCTCCTGTTGCCCTTGTTCCTTTCTTCTACACACGTCTTTATGTGTCACCTTAGGTATACTATGATCTTCGTGTATGTGGATTATGTCTTCCTCCTCAGAATCATTACTAAGTAGGTCATATTTATTATGTGTGTCAATCTGTGCTCTGCCACCATTGTTTCTTCTTCCTTTTTTACCTCCCCTTTGAACCATACACCAATCCACAACCTCCTATCTATTTGTTCTTTCTTGTTTATGGGTATACATTCCATTACTTCACATTTGCTATTGTCTGACTGTGCATCCTCAATGTGACTTTCGCCTTCTGCCAGGGCTGTGTCAATAATGTTTTCCAGCTTACTTATCTTTATTTGGAGCTGTATTCTATTTTGGAGTGTATCAATTTTGGCTCTTAGAATCTCAATTAGTGTGCATTTATCACAAATGAACTGTTCCTCCTGCAACCCTACTGCATACATTTTACATCCAGTGCAATACTTCATACTGTTACACCCCTTTCCCGGAGGCTCTGTATGCTGTTCCATTTACTATCTTTGGCTTACTTATACCTTGATTGTTACTGTCTACCTGGTTTTCGTGCTAGGGTTGTAGTTCCTCCTGCCTCCCCTTCCTCGCCTGATGCCAACAGACGCTGCTGGCCTCTGCCCACGTCGCCTCTGCTCCACACTCGGCTCTGCTTACTGAAGCTGAGTCCTTTGTAGTGCTAGCTTCTGACATTGCGCTCGTTGCTATGGCAACTGTCCTATAACGTGAACTAGGTGGGACAGACTATGGGGTAACCTGCCCTGAAAAGATCAGGTTAAACCACACCTGGCAGCAACCTCATATTATACCACAAATATTTCTTACAGAGATTTCTATGGCAGATCTGCTGCGATTCATTTTTATTTTATTTGTAAAGGCACACAAGTTCTGCTGTATTTCAGTACAAAAAAATGGTTGCAAGCAGCAGTACTGCTTTATTTTAGCAAAGAAAAATTGCTGCAAGTAGCACACACGCAGGAGAGGTAGTGCACACAAAGCAAGCGTTGATACCTAGCCCTAAACCGTGAGGGGTGGGACAGCAGTCAGCCAACTGCCTCTGAGACTGCCGGTGGCTATTGATTTTCGTGAAACCCCAGCTCAACCTCAGATTACACCACAAATATTTCTTACAGAGATTTCTATGGCAGATCTACTGCAATTCACTTTTTTTCATTTGTAAATGCACACAAATTCTGCTGTATTTCAGTACAACAACAAAAGGTTGCAAGCAGCAATACTGCTTTATATTAGCAAAGAAACATTATGGCAACCAGCACGCATGCAGTGGAGGGGAGGGTGTGCACACACTGCAAGCATCGGCACCTAGCCCTAAACCATGAGGGGTAAGAGTGAAGTCAGCTGACTACCCTCAGAGACTGCTGGCAGCTTCTGACTTTTATGAAATCCCACCCCATCCTCAGATTACATGACAAATATTTCTTACAGAGATTTCTATGGCTGAACAAGTGCAATTCACTTTTTTATTTATTTGAAAATGCACACAAGTTCTGCTGTATTTCAGTATAAAATCAAAAAGTTACAAGCAGCAGTACAGCTTTATTTTAGCAGTGAAAAATTACTGCAAACAACACACATGCAGGGCTTGGGAGGGTGTGCACACTCTGCAAGCATCACTACCTAGCCCTAATTCATGGAGGGGGTGAGAGTGAAGTCAGCTGACTACACTCCAAGACTGCTGGCAGCTCCTGAGTTTTATAAAAACCTAGCCCAACCTCAGATTACACTACAAATATTTCTTAGAGATTTCTATGGCTGAACAACTACAATTCTCTTTTTTTTGTAAATACACAAGTTCTAGGGTATTACAGTACAACATCATTTGGTTGCAAACAGCAGTACTGCTTTATTTTAGCACAGAAAAATTACTGCAAGCAGCACACATGCAGGAGAGGGTGTGCGCACATGGTAAGCATCGCTACCTAGCCCTAAACCATGGGGTGTGGGAGTGCAGTCAGCTTACTGCACTCCAAGACTACTGGCGGCTTCTCACTTTCCTGAAACCCCAGTCCAACCTCAGATAACACCAGAAATATTTCTTACACAGAGATTTCTATGGCAGGTCTGCTTCATTTCACTTTTATTTTAATTGTAAATGCACACATGTTCTACTGTATTTCAGTACAAATAAACGGTTGCAAGCAGCAGTACTGCTTTTTTTAGCACAGCAAAATTACTGCAGGTAGCACGCACACAGGGGAAGGGCGGGTGTGTGCATGCTGCAAGCACTGCTACTTAGCCCTAAACCATGAATAGTGGGAGGGCAGTCAGCCGACTGCAGTCTGAGACTGCTGACGGCAACTCATTCTCGTGAAACTCCATCCCAATCTCTGATTACACCACAAATATTTCTTACAGAGATTTTTATGGCACATCTGCTGCAATTCACTTTTATTTTACTCATAAATGCACACACATTCTGTTTTATTTCTGTACAAAACAAGCATTTGTCAATGTCGAATGTTGATTGCATTGGTCTGTTGAGCACGCTCACTGGCCCTCTGTCAATCGCTCAGTCTGCTTCATCCGGTGCTGCAGGCTGCTGTTTTGTACTGGGCTCCTGCCTGCGTTGGCACCTTGTTCTGCCCACTAAGAATTCTGCAGCTGTCCTGACAGAACTCCATTGAGGTGGCTCACTCCCCTTCTCTCACTCATTCATTCTGTGTCTCCTGGTGCTGCAGGCTACCCATTTGTACTGGGCTTCTGCCTCTGTTGGTGGCTTTTTCTGCCCACAAAGAAATCTGCAGCAGTCCTGACACAGGTCTGTTGAGCCTGCTAATTCCCCTCTCTCTCACTCACTCGTTCCATTTCTGCCGGCGCTGCAGGGTGGCCTTTTGTACTGGGCTCCTGCCTGCATTGACACCTTTTTCTGCTAACAAAGAAATCCGCAGCAGTCACAACAGAGCTCCGTTGAGGTCACCCACTCCCCCTGTGTCACTCACTCATTCTGTCTGTCCTGGCGCTGCAGGCTGCCCTTTTGTACTGGGCTCCTGCCTCTGTTGGCGCCGTTGTCTGCCCACAAAGAAATCTGCAGCAGTCCCGACAAAGCTCCGTTTAGCTCGCTCACTCCCCTTCTCTCACTCACTCATTCCATTTCTGCCGGCGCTGCAGGCTGCCCTTTTTTATTGGACTCCTGCCTGCATTGTCACCTTCTTCTGCCGACAAAGAAATTTTCAGCAGTTACAATAGAGCTCTGTTGAGCTCGCTCACTCCCCTGCCTCTCACTCGCTTCATTCTGGTTTCCCTGCCAGTGCAGGCTGTCCATTTGTACTGGGCCCCTGCATGCACTGGCACCTTTGTCTGCCCACAAACAACCAAGTAGGCTGTCCCGGGACAGAGTCTCTGCTGAGGTCGCCCAGTCTCCCTCCCTTCACACGCCAATCTATTTGTCCCGGCGCTGCAAGCGCCCTTTGTATGGGACCCTGCCTGCATTGGTGCTGCTTTCGCCCACAGAACACGCAGCTGTCCTGGACAGAGCTCTGCTGAGCTCACTAAGTCCCCATGTCTCACTCTTGCTCGTACTGTTTCTCCCACCGCTGCAGGCTGGCCTTTGTACTGGGCCCTGCCTGCATTGATGCCTTTTTCTGCCCACAAAGAAATCCGCAGCAGTCCTGAAAGAGCTCCGTGAATTTGCTCACTCTCCTCCGCCACCGCTCTCTCGTCTCTGTTTTTCTCCCAGTACTGCAGGCTGCCCTTTGTACTGGGCTCTTATGTTGTGCCCTTTCTCTGCCCACAAACAAATCCACAGCTGTCCCGACAGAGCTCTGTTGAGGTCGCTCAGTCTCCCTCTCTCACATGCTCATTCTGTTTGTCCTGGCGCTGCAAGCAGCCCTTTTGTACGGGATTCCTGCCTGCATTGGTACCTTTGTCTGCACACAAAGAAATCCGCAGCAGTCCTGACAGAGCTCCGTTGAGCTCACTCAGTCCCCCTGTCTCACTCACTCGTACTGTTTCTCCCACTGCTGCAGACTGGCCTTTTGTACTGGGCCCCTGCCTGCATTGATGCCTTTTTCTGCCCACAAAGAAATCCGCAGCAGTCCTGAAAGAGCTCCGGTGAGTTTGCTCACTCCCCCTCTCTCACTCGCTCTCTTGTTCTGTTTCTCCCCATGCTGCAGGCTGCCCTTTTGTACTGGGCTCTTGTGTTGAGCCCTTTCTCTGCCCACAAACAAATCTGCAGCAGTCCCAACAGAGCTCAGTTGAGCGTGGTCACTTCTCCCTCTCACTCATTCGATCTTAATGTGTCCCACACAGTGATTTCCCACAGTGACCATGCTATTCTGCGGCTGGAGTGCAAAAACACATTTTAGCCACAATGTGAAAAATGGCAGCTGTACTGTTCATAAGGAGGTGTGGAAAAATGGCACTGTTGAAAATGTGGGGTGAAAATATTACAAAATTGCGAAGTTACAAGGGTGCGTAGAAACAGTTCAATGCACGCTTGTAACACAGTCATGTTATGGAGTTTCATCACCCGATTTTCAACATAGGCATTCTAGGACCTCTGCTCATGAACAGTGCCACTGTCATTTTCTTAATCTGTCCCGAACAGTGATTTCCCACAGCGACCGTGTTATTCTGCGCTGGAACTGTGAAAACACATTTCGGTCAGGATGTGGAAAATGACAGCTGTACTGCTCATAAGGAGGTGTGGGAAAATTCCAGTGGTGAAAATGTGGTGCGATAATATTACAAATCTGCGAACTTACAAGGGTGTGTGGAAAGTGTGCAACGCACACTTGTAACACAGTCATTCGGTGGGTTATTATCACCAAATTTTCAACACAGGCATTTTAGGACCTCTGCTCATGAACAGTATCACTCTCATTTTCTTAATCTGTCCCAGATAGTTATTTCCCACAGCGACCGCTGTATTCTGCGTCAGAAGTGCGAAAACACATTTCGGCCAGGATGGGAAAAATGACAGCTGTACTGTTCATAAGGAGGTGTGAAAAAATGGCAGTGTTGAAAATCTGGCTTGAAAATAGTACAAATCTACAAGGTTACAAGGGTGCATGGAGACTGCACAATGCACGCTCGTAACACAGTCATTTTATGGACTTTCATCACAAAATTTTCAACATAGTGATTTCAGGACCTCTGCACATGAACAGTGTCACTGTGGTTTTCTTAATGTGTCCCAAACACTGATTTCCCACAGCGACTGCACTATTCTGCGCTGGAAGTGTGAAACGCATTTCGGCTAGGATGTGACAAATGACAGTTGTATTGTTCATAAGGAGGTGTGGGCATATCTACTCATTGCTTTGTCTCCAGCCAACAGACCCTGCTGTAATATAGGACCACGGAGGACCCTGGGCAGGAGGGTGGGAAACTCTAATTATAATATTTCACTTTAGTTGCTTCTTACTGGATTGCTGGTTTTAGGAATGACTGGACACCATAAGTAACTTCTAACAGCTCTGAGGTTTATTCAACAAACATACATTAGATAGAGCAGCAGGCCTCAGCAGAACCACTGCTACAATCTGCTCGTGCACTTTCAAAAACCCAGTTTCCACCCAAGACATACCATTAGCCCAAAACTGCAGGGGGATGTGGACTAAACTATTCTACACTGTTACTAGGGTAAGTTACTATATACTACACTAATGTTCCAGCACAGCTCCATTGAGCTCGCTCACTTCCCCTCTCTCACTCACTCATTCTATTTCTCCCGACACTGCAGGCTGCCCTTTTGAACTGGGCTCCTACTTGTATTGGCGTCTTTTTCTGCCCACAAAGAAATCCACAGCAGTCCCGAAACAACTCTGTTGAGTTCACTCACTCCCCCTGTCTCATTCACTCATTCTGCGTCTTACTGTGCTGCAGGCTGCCCTTTTTTACTGGGCTCCTGCCTGTGTTGGCACCTTTTTCTGCCCACAAAGAAGTTCACAGCTGTCCTGATAGAGCTCCGTTGAGGTCGCTCACTCCCCCTCTCTCACCCACTCATTCTGTTTCTCCTGGCGCTGCAGGCTACACTTTTGTACTGGGCTCCTGCCTCCATTGGCGCCTTTTTCTGCCCACAAAGAAATCTGCAGCAGTCCCAACAGAGCTCCATTGAGCTTGCTCACTCCACCTCTCTGTCACTCATTCCATTTCTTCCAGCGCTGCAGGCTGCCCTTTCGTACTGGGCTCCTGTTTGCATTGGTGCCTTTTTCTGCCCACAAAGATATCTTCAGCAGTCCTGATAGAGCTCCGTTGAGCTCATTCATTCCCTCTCTCTCACTCGCTTGTACTGTTTCTCCCACTGCTGCAGGCTGCCCTTTTGTACTGGACCGCTAACTGCATTGACACCTTTTTCTGCCCACAAAGAAATCTGCAGCAGTCCCAACAGAGTTAGGTTGAGTCCGCTCACTCCCCCTCCCTCACTCGCTCTCTCGTTCTGTTTCTCCCACTGCTGCAAGCTGCCCTTTTGTGCTGGGCACCTGCATTGGGGCCTTTATCTGCCCACAAAGAAATCTGCTGCAGTCCCAGCAGAGCTCACTAGAGCTCGGTCACTCTCACTCGCTCCGTCTTAATCTGTCCCAAACACTGATTTCTCACAGTGACTGTGCTATTTTGCAGCAGGAGTGCAAAAGCATATTATGGCCAGGATGTGAAAAAATGACAGCTGTACTGTTCATAAGAAGGTGTGAAAAATGCCATTGTTGAAAATGTGGCGTGAAAATATTACAAATTTGCTAAGTTACAAGGGTACATGGAGACAGTTCAACGCACACTTGTAACACAGTCATTTTATGGAGTTTTGTCACCACATTTTCAACGTAGGGATTTTAGGACATCTGTTCATGAACAGTGTCACTGTAATTTTCGTAATCTGTCCCCAACACTGATTTCCCACAGCGACCGCGCTATTCTGTAGTCTTCTGATTCACTACAAGATGGTGACCCGTCTGGGTCTGCAATGAATCACACTTCCTATGTTGAAGTCCTATTCTCATTTATCTGCTTCGTTTTAATAGTTTTAGTTTATGTTTTGCATTATAATGTTATTTTATTGTTCTATTGTTATTTTGAGTATCCAGTTACGGGACTTGGTCTTTCGGATTGAACCGGCAGTTTCCTTCTAGTCTGTCTGTGGAGTTACGCTTCTTTGTGAAATTGACTGGCTGTGTTTCAAGGCAGCTTGAACGCCAACTCGGAGCTGAACTAAACACTGAACAAAGTGGAGTAAGGACGCTTTTGTGAGTACGACCTGGCTGTGTTTTTAATGGCGGTATCGACTTTAACTTGAAGCCTAAACAAACCATTTGTTTCTGTCTGCGAGGAACTACAAGATTGGTTTGTTTTATTCATTCCACAAATATGTGTGGTCGTTTTGAAGTTTACAGTCTTCCTAATTTATTTATATGTGATTACTAATTTTCCGGATCAGGACTCCACCGGATTTTATTGGATTGTGGATTCGATGGGAATTTTTTCAGCATCTTTCGGGCGATTATTTAGTTACTTTCCTTAATGTGAGAAGAAACCTGCCTGGCTTGTTTTGACATTTCCGGATTTTGCTACTTGAATGTTGTTCCCCTTTGGTTGGCATTTGGTTATGTGGGGAATTTTGATATTCTCAGTGAGTGCAAGTTCTACCTGATATCGTGGACGGAAAGTTCTGCAGCTGGGCCTTGCCCTGAGATGGCTGTGGCGGGTGGGATCTCCCGGTCCTTGCTACCAGAGGGTGAGGGGGTTAGTCGTTGACCAGCCGGAGGGTTGGGCTTCTGTCTGCCCCAAGGGGCCTGCGGTGCTGGGGTGGTTGTGATACCGCCCTGTCTCTGGGGCCCTGACCCTAGGGGTAGGGTCTGTGGGGCTCCCCCCGACCAACGCGTTCTAGGGAGCTTAATTCGTCTTGAGTATTTGCCTGTTTTGAAGACCTACTCACCTATTGAGGTGACTGTGAAACGATCCTTGGTGACTATCGTTTTCTGGATGTTTTTTCCGAACTGAAACCTTTTTCCTGGACCTAAATACTTTGTCCGAGCAGTGAGAGTGCTCGGCTATTGTGCGTTTGTGGGGAGTGTGAGTCCCTGCCCACTCACAATTTTTTATTTATTATTTTGATGTATTATATGTTATTTTATTTTCAGGTAGTGAGAGTTCCTGGTGCTAATTAAGTGTGTAGTGGGAGTACATGTTTTCTTGGCAAACTAATAAATGTATTATTTATTTTGGGTTTTTATGGTTTTGTATTTGTGTTTCTTTTGGTTTTTGTTTTTGAGTTTATGACGGGATATCCTTGTGAGAGGAGGGTCTCCCATTTATATTTGTGTTTGTATTTATTATTATTTTTAGTTTATTTTATTGTTAGTTATTTTTATTTTTGGGTTCCGGAAAGTAGGTTTTCGGTTCCGAGAAATAGGGGGTAATTGAGATTAATTTTAATTTTGGTTTATGTTATTTAGTAAATTTCTTAATTTTAGGGGGTTTTGTTTTCTGTATTGATTTGTGAGAGTAGGACTTTATTAGTTCTCGTTGACGGTCGTAGATATGTGTTATTATTCCTCCCCCCCCCGTCGTGCACTATTCATCCTCCGCTATTCTGGCCCTCTGCCCTTTTTCTCCCCCTCCTTTATTGTTTTCCATTTATCAATGCTGTAGGGCTTTGGGAATTGTACAAAGGAGGAGGGGTCAGGTCGGGGGGCCTGAACAGTGGAGGATGGATGAGGGGAGCGCTTAAATCGGGATTGTTAGGTCCAGAAGATGCCCTGGGGTGAAATGGAGGTCAGAACGTGGGTCTCCTTGTTTGATCCCCATACCCAAGGGCACCGCCGCTAATAATGGCAGGCAGGTGGCTGGGGGATCCTCGGAACTCTGTCCAACTCGGGCGGTTTTGTGCAATGCCAGATCCGTTGTCAACAAGACGGCCGTTGTGGCAGACTTGGTGGGAACAGCGGATCTGGCTTGCATCACCAAAACCTGGCTGGATGGTAATGCTGGCCCCGTTCTTGAGGCGGCTGTTCCGGCCAGGTATTCGGTGATACACCGCCTGAGATTGGATCGCAGGGGTGGGGGAGTTGCGGTCTGTTTTAAGACAGAATTGGGTCTCACTAGTGTTCCAGTAGAGGAGACCAGATCTTTTGAATGTGTTGTAGTGGCAGGCGGGGGCTATAGAGTGGCCCTCATCTACTGTCCACCCAGGGATGAGAAGCCATTCCTTAAGGAAGTGGCGGACTTCGTCATTGACCATGTATTGGAGTCTCCCAGGTTGATGGTGCTGGGAAACTCCAATGCCTGGATCGATGACGAACTCTCTCAGTTAGGACAGCACTTCCTCCAATTGATGAATTCATTGGGCCTCTCACAGGTTGTTACCTCTGCCACTCATAAATGCGGCCATTCTCTTGATCTGGTTTTCCTCCTGGGGATGGAAGCCTCCGGCGTGGGGGTGGAACCTGTCGGATGGTCTGATCATCACACTGTGAGATTCAATTTCAGCACCCCCTTGTGTAGACCTACCCCTGTAGAGATGGTCAAGTACCGCCCTTTACGGGATGTGACTCCCAATGGTCTATCGGCGGTACTTGACCTATCAGAATTTCCGATGATGAACATGGATCCTGAGGCCTTGGTTCTGGCCTATAATAGAGCCATCACCAATGCCCTGGATTCTATTGCTCCCATGCGTGTGTGTCCTCTTTCTCTTCGCCCTCAGTCCCCATGGTTTGATGGGGACTTGAGGGAGATGCGTCGACTTGGACGCAGGTTAGAGAGGTGTTGGCAGAAATCCGGCTTAGATGCCGACCACCTTAGACTGCTAGAGCATTATCAACTCTACCAGTCAGCAATCACCCGTAAGAAGGCAGTATTCCTGTCCGGGGAAATTGCTGCTGCCCGGAACCAAGCGGCTCAGCTCTTTCGAACCGTAGACAGACTGTGCAACCCAACCTGTCTGCAGGTTCGTAGAGCTTTTTCGCAATCTCAGTGAGAGGAGCTCGCTCGGTTCTTTGCAAATAAGGTGGAAGACATCAGGGCGGAGACCTGCACGACAGTCTCTATGGGAATGGCCGTGGACCTGGCCGCGGTCACATGCCCTCCTACTCCCTGGGGTTTCTTCAAGAGGCCGGAAATCGAGGATGCTATGAGGATTGTCTGTGGTATGCGCACTATGTCCTGTAGTTTAGATCCGGGCCCCACAGCCTTGGTTATGGACTGTGGGGAGATTATCTTCCCTGTTCTGATGAGGATAGTCTGGTGCTCCTTAGACTCTGGTGAATATCCTTGCTCCCTGAAGGAAGCAGTGGTGACACCACTGTTGAAGAAGACTTCTTTGGACCCTGACTTCCTCGGTAACTACCAGCCCATCTCAAACCTTCCCTTTGTTGGGAAGGTAATTGAGAAAGTAGTGGCTACCCAATTAGACAACCATTTGACCATCCATAGCATCTACGATCCCCTCCAATCGGGTTTTCGAAAGAGGCACAGCACCGAGACTGCACTGGTTCGGGTGCTCAGTGATCTCCTGATGGTGAGAGACCAGAAAAAATGGTCCATTTTGGTCCTTTTGGACCTATCATCAGCATTTGACACTGTAGACCATGGGGTTTTGCTCGAGTGCCTGAGAATCATCTGTGGGCTTTCAAGTTTGGTCCTCAGATGGTTTACATCTTTCCTCACCGGTAGAACTCAGATGGTAGTATTGGAAGTGTTTTCTTCCGATCCTGCCTGTCTGTCATGTGGTGTGCCCCAGGGCTCAGTGCTGTCTCCCATGTTGTTTGCAGTGTACATGCTTCCCTGCAGAGACATTGTAAGACGGTATGGGCTGGAGTTTCATTGTTATGCCGATGATACTCAGCTCTACCTGTCTTTTGCACTTGACCAGAATAGAGCACTCTCGGTGTTTAATAGCTGCCTCGGGGAAATCCAAGGTTGGATGAGGTCCAGCTGGTTGAAGTTAAACCCTGGGAAGACGGAGGTGATGGTCCTGGATCCCGGTCGCCGGATAGGGGGGGGGGATAAACCATCCCTCAGGTTTATTCCTGGGGGGTGTGGAGCTCCCCACCTCTGAACGGGTGCGGAACCTAGGTGTGATTCTTGATGATCGGCTGACACTACGTAATCAAGTGTCGGCCGTTGTTAAAGTTTCCTTTTACCATCTTAGGAATATCGCTAGGATCAAACACCTTGTTCCGTCCGGGGACCTACCTATGCTGATCCACGCCTTTGTGACCTCGTGTCTGGACTACTGCAACTCCCTTTACTTTGGGCTTCCTGGGGTTGATATCCACCGTTTGCAGCTGGTGCAGAATTCTGCAGCCCGGTTGTTAACTGGAACTTCTCGTTTTTTTCATGTTACCCTGGTGCTGCGGAGACTGCACTGGCTGCCTGTTCAGTGGTGGATCACCTTTAAAGTGGGTCTATTGACCTACAAAGCCCTGCATGGTTTGGGCCCTGACTACCTGAAAGAGCTCCTGGTCCCCTATCTCCGGGAGTGACTGCTCCACTCGGCCGGTGAGGGGTTGCTGGAGATTCCGAGGGTCATTTTGAAATCATCGGGTGCCCGGGCCTTTGTGTTTGTGGCTCCGACCCTCTGGAATTCTCTACCACATCGGATTAGAGAGTGCGCGACAGTGGGGGTTTAAACAAGCCTTAAAATCCTTTTTATGGATTAAGGTTTATGGGGAAGCGTCTGACTGATTCGGGTTTGATTTTATTATTGTCTTATGAAGTTTGATGTAATGTATTAATTATTTTATTGTAATTTTTATATTAATGTTTTTATCATGTTGTGATTCTATAACTTGTTCTGCGCTTTGATTTCTTGAAAAGCGCATTATAAATAAAGAATATTATTATTATTATTATTCTGCGCTGCAAGTGCGAAAACACAATTGGGTCAGGATGTGCAAAATGACAGCTCTACTGTTCATAAGGATGTGTGAAAAAAAGCCAATGCTGAAAATCTGGTGTGACAATATTACAAATCTGCAAAGTTACAAGGGTGCATGGAAACTGCGCAACGCACACTTGTAACACAGTCATTTGATGGCCTATCATCACCAAATTTTCAACATAGGCTTTTTAGGCCCTCTGCTCATGAACAGCAACACTGTCATTTTCTTAATCTGTCCCAAACACTGATTTCCTAGAGCGACTGTGCTATTCTGCGCCAGAAGTGTGAAAAGACATTTCGGCCAGGATGGGAAAAATGACAGCTATACTGTTCATATGGAGGTGTAAGAAAATGGCAATTTTGAAAATCTGGAGTGAAAATATCATAAATTCACAAAGCTACGAGTGTGTGCGTGGAAACTGCACAATGCACGCTCGTAACACAGTCATTTTATGGAGTATTGTCACCAAATTTTCAGCAAAGGCATTTTAGGAGCTGTGATCATGAACAGTGCCACTGTCATTTCCTTAATCTGTCCCAAACACTGATTTCCCACAGCGACTGCGCTGTTCTGCGCCGTAAGTGCGAAAACACAATTTGGACAGGATGTGAAAAATGACAGCTGTATTGTTTACAAGGAGGTGTGAAAAAATGGCAATGTTGAAAATCTGGCATGACAATATTGCAAATTCGTGAATTTACGAGCGTGCATAGCAACTGCACAATGCACTCTTGTAAAACAGTCATTTTTTGGATTTTTTCCACCAAATTTGCAACATAGGATTTTTGAGAGCCCACCTCATGAACACTGGCACTGTCATTTTGTTAATCAGTCCTGAAAGGTGATTCCATGCAGTGACCACAAAGTCACCTTTCAGGGTCGAATAACGCCATGATAGTGACAGAATTCGTGAGGAGGGGTCCCAAAAACCCCATGTTGAAAATCTGGTGCCAAAATTCCAAAAAATTCCTGAGATATGCACCAAAGTTAAAAAAACCCTATTTATGCCATTATACAGCTTGCCGGCATTTCCTCAGTTCGCGGTCGACTTTGAAGAGTGCAGATATGTTCTTAGTCCAGCGAAGATCATCGCGCAGGACTCCATGAATAAGTATGGGATGAGGGTGTGGGAGGCAGGGTGGCAGAGGGTGAGTACGGTTGTGGGAGGAGGCAGGGAGACCGTGAGAGACCGCTTTCATTTTGATAGGTACAAAAAAAAAACATTATGGGGACAGTTTTTTATTAAGCCATTTGGCATACTGGGTGGACTCCCAGTGTGCCAACAGAGTGTTTGTTTGGGGGGCAGCTGTAGCCAGAGGGGATTGGGCACACCTGTCGGCACAAAAGGGGAGGATCAAGAGCTGAGGGGATTGGGCACCCCTCGGCATAACTTTGTGCATGTTTGGGGGAATTATGCCGATGGGGGTGGGCTCCTGTCTGCAACATCAACATTAGGGCACTGAGGCCGGCGGGGATTGGGGCCCCATCGGCAAACAAACACATTGGGGGTACATGCTGCCAGGGGTTAGGCACCCCTTGACAGTGGGGATGCTTCATATTGTTTGTGAACATGGCGTAAGCCGCCGCCATGCTCCCAAACAATATCACACTACCAAGGTTCTGCCCAGCCATGACGAGTTGCTTCCTCATTGCAGCGGAATGGCTTTCGCTGCAATAACGAGACGGCCCCTGATTGCAGTGGCTGAAACCTTACAAGGTTGTAGCATGCTGGCTGAACTAGTGTCAGCAGCAGCGTGTCACCCCATTTGGAAAAGTGGGCCAGTCCTCCAATGGCTGTGGGGGCATTGGCTGCAACAGTGCCACGCCTCCACAACCTGCTTCTGGAGCAAGCTGCAGCAATATGTTTCTTGCATATGCGCATAATCAGCATAAAAATGACATGCTTTATTTCCCTGGAAAATCTAATGGATCTTTCTCAAGGCACACCTTACTGACAGCTTCTCTGTAGTCCAAGTGCCTCAGCAAACAAATTGGGATCAATATTTAAAATATGAGTTGGAGTTTTAGGGCAGTGGTCCTTAGGATGGGCAACTAGTACAGTTTTTTTTTTTGTAATAAACTTAGCATCAAACTAGGCGCCATGTTTCAGTAAATATAAAGTAAAAACCGGGTAAAGCAGGATCCCACTGAAAACAAGACAGCATCTGAGCTGTGTTATCCGAACTAAATGCTACAAAAATGTATCAAAACTGACCCAATTAAAAAGAGATATTGCATCTCAGCTGGGTTAGCCTGGGCAAATGTACTGCAAACTATAAAGAGCACAGGACCCTACAGCAGAAACCCAATTAAAGGAACTGTTTCATCTAAAATGATCTGTCCTAGAAAAATACATTATAGGACCACACTAAAATCGAGATGTTGCATCTCCCCTCTACTATACCAGCTAAATGCAGTACAAAATGCTGGGTTGTATTGCAAGGGGTATATCCTCGAGGAGGGAGGAGGTGATTCTGCCACTGTATAGGTCATTAGTTAGACCGCACCTGGAGTACTGCATGCAGTACTGGCACCCGTATCGGAAGAGGGACATTAAGTTACTGGAGGGGGTGCAGCGCAGGGCGACAAAGATGATCAAGGAGCTGGGGGACTTATCATACGAGAGGAGGCTGAGGGAGTTGAACATGTACTCACTGGAGGAGAGGAGGGACGGGGACATGATTGAAACCTTTAAGTACATGAAAGGAATAAACAAGACAAGTACAGAGGGGCTGTTCAAAGTAAGGGAGTGGAGGGACACCAGGGGCCATGATATGAGACTGGAGGAAGGAAGGTTCAGGAGGGAGATGAGGAGACACTTTTTTACAGAGAGGGCGGTGGCTGGGTGAAATGCGTTACCTGCAGAAGTGGTATCCAGTAGAACAGTGGACTGCTTCAAAAGGGGATGGGACAGGACAAGAGGTAGGGTCAATGAAGGGGAAGGGTGGAAGGAAGGGGCAGCTGCAGAATAAGGGGTGCTAGCTGCACATTCGAGCAGACTTGATAGACCTCTAGGCCTTTATCTGCTGGCAAATTTCGTATGTTCGTAAAAACTGTAAAATCTGGAGGCCGTTGCAAATAACATATTTCTGGAGCTACTTGGATGATTTATGGATGTTTACAAAACTGTTTTATTACCCGTTTGGCTCAGTAGGCCTCCTACTTCAACAAGCTAAATCCTTGCAGTAGAGTAAATTTGCAATGTTATGGCCTTTTTATGTTTGCTTGCACACATGTGCAAGAAACATAGTGCCATCATCCGAGTTTTCGGAGGTGTGTCACACCCTCTTCCAATTCAGTCAGTGTGTTGGTAGGCGCGGCCGTAATTCTCCAATGCCTGCTGGAGCTGTCTATGACAGCTCCAAAATGCAGTGGAGTACAGTTGAAAGGGGGAGCTATGCTTCAGTGTGCAGCGATAAGATATCGCCTGCTCATGCGTCTCCCCAACACTACCACACACGCATGCATACTGCGTGCCGCCCCCCCACGCACACACACTCAGCAGCCGGGTGCCTAATCCCCATCGCTGTGCTGCACCCCCCAAAGCTCTTCCACGTGCCATGCTGGGTGCCCACCCCAGCATGGCAACTCATCATATAGCTGACGGGGTGCCCAATTTCCGTCAGCTCCACTGTCCTCCCCCAGAGTACAGGGTGCCACGCGTGAGCCAGCCCAGCGTGGCAACTGATGTTATGCATGACGGGTGCCCAATCCCCGCTCGGCTCCATGCCCCCAACCAGCCATCCTTGTGCCATGCTGGGAGCCCACCCCAGCGTGGCAAACGTCCCTGCCATCATTTAAAAAACAACCTGGAAATAAAAACTGTCCTCGGCGTTTCTCCCTGCCCCTCCACAACCCACACCCACCCACTGTGCATCCTGCTCTCCCACACCCTCACCCCATACTTACCTCCAGACCTCGGCGCGACGATCTTCAGTGGACCGGGAACACGTCTGCACTCTTCAAAGCCGACCGCGAACTGAGGAAATGCCGGTAAGCTGTATGATGGGATAGATAGGGTTTTTTCAACTTTGCTGCATATCTCAGGCATTTTTTGGAATTTTTGCACCAAATTTTCACAATGGGGTTTTTGGACCCCTTCTCATGAATGATGTCACTGTCATGGCGTTATTTGGGCCTTCACTGTGCGAAATCACCTTTCGGGACTGATTAATGAAACAACACTGCCGGCGTTCATAAGATAGGCTCTCAAGAAGCCTATTTTGAAAATTTGGTGGAAAAATTCCAAAAAATGACTGTTTTACGATCGTGCATTGCGCAGTTCCTACGAAGGCTCGTAAGTTCGCAAATTTTCAATATTTTCATTTCAGATTTTCAACATTGCCATTTTACCACACCTTCTTATGAGTAGTACAGCTGTCATTTTTCACATCTCACCCAAAACATGTTTCCGCCCATGTAGCGCACAATGGCGCAGTCGGTGTGCGAAATCAATGTACAGAACAAATTAAGAAAATCACAGTGACACTGTTCATGAGCAGAGGTCTTAAAATGGCTATGTTGAAAATTTGGTAAAAATTCCTAAAAATGACTGTTTTACGAGCGTGCGTTGCACAGTTCCTACGCACATTCATAAGTTTGCGAATTTTCAATATTTTTACTCCAGATTTTCAACATTGCCATTTTATTACACTTCCTTATGAACAGTACAGCTGCCATTTTTCACATGTCGCCCAATATGTGTTTTCGCACACGTAGCGCACAATGGTGCAGTCGATGTGCGAAAGCAATGTTTGGGACAGATTAAGAAAATCACAGTTATACTGTTCATGAGCAGAGGTCTTAAAATGGCTATGTTGAAAATTTGGTGACAAAAGTCCATAAAATGACTGTGTTACGAGTGAGCATTGCGTAGTTTCCACGCACCCTCGTAAGTTCATGACTTTGTAATATTTTCAGTCCAGATTTTCACCTGTGGTATTTTTCCACACTTCCTTATGAACTGTCATTTTTCAGAACATGGCCAAAATGTGTTTTCACACTTTCAGCGCAGAGATGCGTGGTCGCTGTGGGAAATCATTGTTCGGGACAGATAAAGAAAATCACAGTGACACTGTTCATGATCGGAGGTCTCAAAATGCCTATGTTGACAATCTGCTGTAAAAAATCCCCAAACTAATTACATTACGAGTGTGCGTTGCACAGTTTCTATGCACGCTCGTGACTTCACCAGTTTTTTTAATATTTTTACTGCAGATTTGCAACATTGCCATTTTTTACACCTCCCCATGAACAGTACAGCTGTCATTTTTTACAACCTGTTCGGAATATTTTTGCACCTGTGGTGCTAAATGCCGTAGTCGCTGTGCATAAGCAGCTTTTTCAGCTAACAAACTGATATTGCCACTGTTCATGAGGTGGGGTCACAAAAAAACCATGTTGAAAATTTGGAGTGAAAATACCAACGAATGCCTGAGGTATTAGGGTTTCAAACCATAACGCCCAACCCTATAGAGCAGGGTTTCTCAAATGGTGAGGCCAGCCTCCCAGGGGAGGCCCCAACCTGTTCCAGGGGAGGCTCAAGCAAGCCTTAAAATGTACTATATTTAAATGTCAAGTTTTGGATGTTTTGTGTGAAAGGATGCGCAAACTGAAAGCAAATAATGGCATGCAAATTTATGCACAAAATGGTTACCAGGAAAGACATGCCCAACGAACACTTGTTTCCTGGTATGACATGGGGGAAAGCTGTATGGAGGAAATACAATTTTTGGAAACTGTGCAAAATAAAATGCAAAATAATGCAAATGAATAGGAACAAGGTAACAACTGACCCATTATACTGGCTGCAGAAAAGCACAATTACAAAGGCTAAGCAGAGAGATACTAGGAGCAAGACCAGGAGGGAGCAAAATGGTCCCCGAGAAGGTGTTTAAGAGCAGGGTAAAACTAACAAAGAAAACAGTCTGACTCATGAAGGTGCTACAACAAGGGGTAAATAGAGTCCAAAAGTCAGATGCGTGGAGCCAGTAGGCTGACCTGGGGGAGGTTATAGAAAGGAGAATAAAGTACAATAAACTGAGAATAAACTCAACTACTCAAAAGCTCTTCACTGGATTCTTCCTGTAATGTGCAAAGTATGATAGTTGTTCTAACTATGGGGAGGCCCAAAATTATTTCTGTAGTAGTGGGAGGCTCAATATCTTTTCCAAGGCTTGGGGGAGGCTCACTAAGGCAAAGTGTGAGAACTCCTGCTGTAGAGAATGACAGGCATCAGGGATGTGACTTGGGATTCTTGCCTGTAATGCTCATACCATTCCACACCCTGCAGCCAGTGAAAGGCATCGAGGTATGCCTTGGACTCTTCGTCCCCAAAGTTCACCCCATTCTCCTATACCGCACCCATCTCACCGTCCTTCCTGATGGAATGGGGTGCGCATAAGGGCCAAAGACCCCAAGGCACACCGTGACACTTGTCAGTGTCTGCAGGGTGGGATGTGGTGAAATGGCGTGGCCGTTATGCCTGACGACCCAAAGGCACACCCCAATGCCTGTCATTCTCTGCAGGGTGGTGGTGGTGGGGTTGGCTTCAGTTCAATACTTCACTGCCATTCCTATTACGCAGCTCTGTAACTTCTACACTACCACTGTCAATGCCAGCAAGCAAACATTTGGCATTGACAAATGCTTGTTATTGCTTGCTGGGTCTCTGATGAATGTCAGTCTGGGTGTGTGCACCTGTGTGTGCTTGCACGGGTTACTTTTAATGAAAATCAGTCAGTGTGTGTGTGCGTGTGTGTGCGCTTGTGTGTGGTTGAAGGATCACCACTTACTTTTGATGCTTTTTTAAAAGGGACTTATATTTTTCTTGGTGATATCTCCCACTCCACACCCAGCTCAGATAGCAGATCTGTTGAATGCAGAGGGATTACGTTCCCTCCTAACAACACACATCTGGGGGGAAGATGGGAGGGGGGAGGAAACACAGTTTAGTTAATGCAAAAAGCAGGGACTTGATTTCATTTCACTCCTGCGTAAGAAGAAAGTCATTTTCATTAGCAGCAATTAGGACTCCTTTTTAAAAACGTTTCCTTGCATGTGCGCAAGAAACATCTTGTGGTAGAATGGCATTTCAGAGGTGTGTCAGGGACGAGTCCAATGCAGAGCACTCTACAGTGGGCCCATCCCTCACAGACCAATGAGAATGCAACCAAACTGACACTAGTTTCAGTTTCACAGCTGGAAGCTATTCTCTAGTTGAAAGAAATGAAGTGCACCAATAAGAGTGCTTTATTTCTTTCATTTGCATAAAGCATAAGCCAGCAGGCCGGCAAGCTGTTCTCTCTCTCTTGAACTTCCTCACAGAAAAATTTAACACATGCTTCTCTTCTCCCAGCCGTGTGGAGTAGGCCGCAGCCTAAGCTCCATAGAGGCTGGGAGTTTCCTGTGTCCGAAGGCACTTTCACTTAAGTGCAGTAGTGCCAGTACGGCTGGATGCAACTGCAGCCAGCCAGTGTAATCCTGCCCTCCCGCCTTGTTTATCCCTGGTGTGTAGTGGCACCCCACCCCACACACCTCAGCTAGCCCACTGTCCTTCATCCCTAGTGTGTAGTGGCACCAGCACCTCCCCATCAAGTATCCCCTGCCCCTAGCACTGTGGGAAAGTGGGGATTCCACTCCCACTGTCTCCAAATAATATTTGATTAATACAGTCTGACACCGGGATGCCTCTGCTGGCGTCAGAGGCCACTGCCACCACAGTTCCACCACTTATCTTTGCTGACATCAGGGGGCCCAGTTCCCATGTTGGCAGTGGAAGACCCCCCAAACAGTTTGGGACACTGCGGAGCCCACTCCCAGTGTCCAACTTTGTTAGTCCCCCCCACCGCCACTGTCTGTAAAAAAAAATTAAACGGTTCCTCATCTCCTCCCTCTCCCCCCTTCCCCCATCCTGACCCTCCCTCTGTGCACCCACCTTCCCACACACCCCCCTTACCTCATACTTCCCTCTGGAGGTCAGCATCTGTGATCTTCAGTGGACCAGGACAGGTCTGCCCTCTTCAAAGCCAAATCTCAAACTGAAAGGTAAGCGCTGTAAGTGTATAATAGCTGTCGATTTCAATGTATGTTGATATCTCAGCCATTTTTTAAGATTTTTACACCAAATTTTCATCATGGGGTTCTTGGGACCCCACATCATGAACATTGTCAGTGTCATTTGGTTACTCGGTCCCGCAAGGTGATTTCGTAGTCACTGCATGGAATCAGAATGGCGTAGTTGCGATGCAGAATCACCTTTCAGGATATAGTACTGAAATGACCATGCCACTGTTCATGAGGTGGGGTCCCAAAAAGCCCAAGTTGAAAATTTGGAGCAAAGATGCCAACAAACTTCCCGGACGCGGTTGCGTGTGCTCATTTAAATTTTCCTACCCATGAGCAGAACTTGGTCAATTTTTAATATTATTACTCCAAAGTTTCAACATAGCCATTTTTTTACACTACCTCATGAACAGTACAGCTGTCATTTCTCACGTCCTGCCCAAAACATGTTCTCACACCTGTGACGTAGAATGGCGCAGTCGCTGTGCAAAACCCCCTTTTGGGATTGATCAACAAAATGATAGCACCACTGATCATGAGGGTCCTAAAAAGCCCAAGTTGAAAATTTGGAGCAAAAATGCCAACAAACGACAGAGTTACTCATGTTCGTTGAAATTTTCCTATGCAACTGCATAACGTTGCCAATTTCTTTTGTTTTGACTCCAAATTTTCAACCTAGCCATTTCTTCAAACAACCTCATGTACAGTACAGCTGTCATTTCACACATCCTGCCCAAAACAAGTTTCCGCACCTGTGGCGTGGAATGGTGTTTTTCCACAAATTAAGAAATTTTCACCTATGGGGTTTATGAGGTACGGTGATAAGACTATTAAGTTGAAAATTTGGGGTCACAATATGAAAAAACTACAAAAGGTGCATAGGCAGGGGTGTCACCAGCAGAATGAGGGAAGTAGTGATGCTGTTATATAAAACCCTGGTCAGGTGTAACAGCGGGAAGGTTGTGTCAGACAAATCTGATAGATGTCTTTGACTGGGTGACAAAGGAAGTTAATCGGAGAGGGGGGCTGGACGTCGCCTACCTCAGTTTCAGCAAGGTCTTCAACACCATCTCACATAAAAGGCTTGTTAACAAGACTGGTAGTCTGGGCATGGTAGACAAGGAGGTGAGCTGGGTTAAGAACTGGCTAACAGACAGGAGAGAGAGGGTGGTGGTAAATAGAGTACACTCTGGGGAGAGGGAGGTAACCAGTGGGGTACCGCAGGAATCAGTGCTTGGGACAGTCCTGTTGAATGTCTTCATTAGTGACATTGCAGAGGGGCTGGAAGGAAAGGTCTGCCTGTTTGCAGATGACACCAAGATCTGCAACAGGGTGGATACTCTGGAAGGGGTGGAGAAAATGAGAAAGGACCTAGGCAGGCTTGAGAAATTATCTGAGGAGTGGCAACAGAGGTTTAAATCAAAGAAGTGCAAAATGATGCACCTGGGGCATAGAAAAGCAGAAAATGGAAAACAGCAAGGCACTTACTATGCCTTAAAAAATGTCATGGCCAGCATAAGACAAGAACATAGCGATTGCAGAGCATGTAGCAGCACTAATACAGTGTACTTTCTGTGGGCTTTATCATCAAAACCTCATAAAACTGTAGGATGCCTTACAAGAGTCTGGTCATAACCTTTGCAATGGAATCAAGCAGCCTTTCACTCAAGACTTTTGTACCATCATTTAAGTCTGATGAAATTAGGAGGGTGCAGTTTCATTCTGCGTGCAAACTACAGAGGCAGACAGGATTAATGACTAAAGGGACTTTCACTCTAAAACACAACACCGGATCATTGATATTTACGTAGAAACCTCACAGTTTGCAACTAACCTGCCCTAACCTACAGTACCTGGCAAACATGTAACTAAATAAACTAAATCGTTTACCATAAAAGCAAAAGAACACTAGCAGGCAGAACTGCACATAAATGTTTCAATGTCTGAGTACGAAAGTACCTGGAAATTGGCTTGTATAAGCTTTAAAGTGTTCAAGGTAGGCTTATTCAATTTAAGATTCTTCACTTTTGTACTGCCCTCTCAAACTGTTCAACATGGGTCTCTCCAAAGACTGGGGCTGGCAGTACAGCTTAGAGGGTAGAGTAACGAGCTGTGAATGAGCTTGGTACGTTCAGCAGACCTGGGTTTGATTCCTCCAACCTCCACTTGCATACTGTGCGACTCTGAGCAAGCTACGTAACCTCCCCAGTGCTCCCAGGTCACTGCTGAAAACAGCACTTGTGCCTAGCGGGCCATACCCCATTACCAAAGACTTAAAAAACCTGGGGACAGCTACAGGATGGGGGGGGGACGGCAGTTGCTGACAGTCACCAAGGAATAAAGGGACCTGGGAGTTATAATTTCACATGACTTGAAAATGTCAAAGCAGACTACAAAGGCAAAGGCAGCAGAGAGGGCTAGTGGCATGCTGGGGTGCATTAGCATGGGTATCACCAGAAGGAGGAGGTAGTGATGATTTTATATAAAACCCCGGTCACATGGACTACTGTGTGCAGCTATGGAGGCCGCACCCTTGAAAGGGCATAAATAGGCTGGAGACAGTCAAGAGAAGGATGACTAAGATGATACAGGGGGGTTTGCTATAGCGCTTCGACAAGGCTAGCACCGACATCCCCCACAGCAGGAATGCCGACTGTCGGCATTGTGCCGTCGGGGATGTCAGTGCATTCCTATCGGGGAGCTCCATCCCACACAAACCCTGGTCTCCAGGATTCTAACTCCAAGTCAGAGTTGGACTGGGGGGGCTACACTGGGAAATGCACTGCCAGTGTCTCCTTTGCACCAGCACAGTGATTCACCACAGACAGGCGATGGTGTACGTGGTGGTGGAGTTGACCTTGTATTGGCACACCGGTACAGGGCTTGCACCACAAAACAAACAAGCAGAGATTAAGGAATCACTCACTGGAGGAGAGGAGATAGAGAGGAGACATGATAGAGACATTCAAGTACCTCAAGGGTATAAACAAGATGCAGGGTTAAGACATCTTCCAATACAGGAGGAATACAAGAATGAGTGGGCAGGACATGAAATTGGAAGGTGGCAGGCTAAGAGGGAATATGAGGACATTTTTCTTCAGAGGGAGGGTGGTAGACATATCAAATGGTCTGCCACAGGAGGTGGTAGGAGCGAGTACTGTGTTGGGAGTTAAACATGCATGGGACAGGCATGGGAGAACCATAGAGGTACAGCTGAGGGAGGGTCAGAAGCCGTAGTCAAGTACATGGCTTACGGTCAGACTGGATGGGCCTATCAGTCCTTATCTGGTGACAATTTTTTTTTTTTTCATACATACTTTTTTCTGCTCCTCCTCGGAATGGGCAGGAGACTCTGTCCCTTCCCTCAGAGGGAACTCATCTCTCTGGCCAGGCTTCCCTGGACCCATCCCACCTGACCGTCCACCATGGGTTAAACCCCCCGTGACAGGGCTGGTGGTAAGGGGTGCCGGCCTCCCCCTCACCCCTGGAAACCAACATTAAGATTGCTGGGGGTTGGCACAGGCACAGCCGGCCATCATGGAGCCTACCAGCTCCATCTCTTTCCTCCAGTTTTATGCCCCACAACCCTCAAATGTGCAATAGGTGGCGTGACTGTCTCTGCCTCTGTGGAGGCAGTCTGACACCCTGGACATCGGCCTGCCCCATTCTGGGCAGCACATCTGAGTCCGTTCCTGAACCCAGTTCACCGGTGTGTTGCGAGGTGTGGCGTCCAGCGCCTCAACCCTCAGTACCACCGGGATGGCTCACTGCCGACAATTTCTATGTTTCAACCACTGGCAGCCATGTTCACAGAGTCACTCAACACAGGATTAGTGCCAGAGGATTGAAGGGCACACGTGGTCCCTCTACACAAATCCGGCAATAGGTAGGAGGCAGGGAACTATAGGCCACTCAGTCTCACATCAGTAGTGGGGAAGATCATGCACGCACTGCTTAAAGAAAGGATAGTGGAACATTTACAAGCCATTGGCACCCAGGACTCTAGGTAGCATGGATTCATAGCAGGTACATCATGTCACACAGATCTGATAGATTTCTTTGAGTGGATGATGAAGGAAGTAAATGGGGGGGGGGGCGGTGAATGTCGCCTACCTCGATTTCAGCAGGGCCTTCGACACCATTGCACATAAGAGGCTTATTAACAAGATGGGCAGTCTGGACATAGGACACAAGATGGTGAACTGGGTTAGGAACTGGCTAACAGACAGATAGAGTGTGGTGGTAAATGGAGTATAATCTGGGGACAGGGTTTTGACCAGCAGGGATCAGTTTTTGGGCCAGTCCTGTTCAATGTCTTCATTAGTGACATTGTTGAGGGGCTGGAACAAAAGGTCTGCTTGTTTGCAGATGATACCAAGATCTATAACAGGATGGATACTCTGGAAGGGGTAGAGAAAATGAAAAAGGAACTAGGCAGGCTTCAGAAATGGAGTGAGGAGTGGCAACTGAGGTTTAATTCAAAGAACTGCAATATTAGACACCTGGGCCATAGAAAACCTGAGGAGAGCTACAGGATGGGAGGGTAGTTGTTGGTAGTCACCAAGGAACAAAGGGACCAGGGGTTATCATTTCAGATCACCTGAAAATGTCAAAGCAGAATGCAAAGGCAGCAGGGAGGGCCACTGGCATGCTGGGGTGCATAGCCAGGGGTATCACCAGCACAAGGAGAGAGGTGGTGATGCCATTATAGAAAACTCTGGTCAGACCTAACATGGAGTACTATGTGCAGTTCTGGAAGCCACACCATCGAAAGGACATAGACAGGCTGGACATAGTTCAGAGAAGGATGACTAACATGTTACAGGGCTTGCATCACAAAACCTCAATATGTACTCGCTGGAAGAGAGGGGGGAGAGGGGACATGATAGAAACCTTCTGGTACCTCAAGGGATAAACAAGGTGCAGGGGGATACATCTTCCAATGCAGGAGGAGTACAAGGTGGTACTCATACTTTTTCCCTTTATTACTCCCAGCATTCATGTACCCTGCTCAGCAGACCAATTTGGATTTCACCTCGTTTACCAAGGACAATTACATGAAAACAAAAAAGGGCCTCCTGGCCAACCTGGCCCGGGTCGGCCCTGTGAAAGGGACCTTCGGGGCTCAGTGGGCCTACCCGGTCACCAAAATTTAATAAATAAATAAATAAAAACTTAACTGTAGTTTGCTGTAAGGTCTCTACCTACTGTGCTACCATAGATCCTAATTGCTCTTCAGCCTTACCTGCCACCCACCCTACCCCCCAGCCCTGTTACCAAGGTTCCCTTATGTTGAATACCAGGCGTGTCTGACACTGGCACCATCACATACACCATGCAAGGAAACAGTCAGCATTGACAAATGCTTGTTCTGATGACAGCAATATTTCTGCATGGCTCCACCCATACAGCCATAAAAATGAGTACATCAGATGATTTATCCATGAAAAAAAATCCTCCCAGTGCTCCCCCTAGTACTGGGCACTAAAGACACATGGTAGAACAAAAAAACAAAGGTTTTGTGATGAAAATATTAGTTTTCGCAACTCCTAATCTCTGCTGACTCTGTAGCTGTCTCCACTTTCCACTACATTCTCTCGCTACTACACAGCAATGTCGAACTGTTACGTGATCTAGTTTTAGCAAACACTCAACAATTGGCTAGGAGGACCTGCAAGATCATGAAATCCTGCAGGAATGCCGAATATCGCCGAATAGCTGCAATCTTCGGCATTTGGCTCCCGAATCCCGAATACCATATTATTCGTGGTATTCGGGATTTAATATTCTTTACTGACACACCCCTAGTTGTTGGGTGGTGGTAATTAGTTGGATTGTGGGCATAAGACACTTTAATGTGTTGACATTGTTATTTATATGTTATTATACAATGGCATGAAATAATCCTGGAATTTGATTGGTCAGTCTGGGACTGGAGCCGTGATGTTATCCCAGCACAATATCATGGCTCTAGTCCCAGCACAGAAACGACCACATCAAATGTAAAAATTAAAAATGAAATAAATCATTCCACGGCCGCGATTACTTGATTCTGTGAGTCCCTGTCAGCATCCGACCTTACTTGCTTCGCTCCCACCGCCGCCAAGAATTTTACACTGTCATCTTTCTCTTCTGCTCTCCCTGCTGGTACTTAGCTCTAACCAAAGAAATACCTGCAGCACAAAACAAAACTGTGCCTTGTTACTCCCGTAACTCCCGGAAGTATGGACAACCTAACGCGTAGGCATCTGAGTTCGCGCTCCTTCACCCAGCGCCTTTTCATTGCTCCCAAACTAAAATAAAAAACAGCTTTATAAAGAAAGGCCATACTCTTAAAAACAAAGCCATACCTCTAATTGGCATTTTTTCTCCACAACAATGCCGTGGCAGCCACTACGAATTGGCTTGTCAGCTAACCTCGGTGGCTCAGTCAACACAGCACCTTGCCAGTTATACTATCCTCCTCTGCATTTAAAATTAACAACTAAAGAAGCAACCAGAAAAAAAAAAAAGGCAATACATTGTAATCCATACTCTATCCGTAACACCATCAGACCTATGTGTCCTAACAGAAACAGCAGTGTAGCGAAGGTAACCTGGGAGGCAAATACAATGCAGAGCATACAGCCAGCACCATCTAGTGGTCAAACTGTGGACTTTTTTCTGAAAAAGTATACCTCCACACATGGAAAAATACAAAAAACCCCATAAAAACATATTTTTTTTCTATTTTATTGTTTTAAAAAACAAACGAGCCATTGTACAATAGCAATAATGCACTCCAGGGTGTGTGTTGTGCTAGGAGAACATCACTTCTGGAGTGATTAGTCACACTCGGCCTGCAGCCTCATGCCTAATCACCCCAAGCGTGACATTATCCCAGGACAACATACACCCTGTCATGCATTATTGCTTAATTATTCTTCACTCAGGGCTGCACACTAGGTTTAATTTTCCCAGCTGTTATTTTTGCTGCCCTATTTCATGAGATTATGCTCTGCAGCAGGGGCTTAACATCGTAATATTCCTTACATAATTTTGGTTTTATTATGCAGACTTTATGGCAGATACTTCGCTGGGGTATGTATGTACAGGATAATGGAGTTAGTGGGCATTTTGCTTTTTCTATTAAGTCTGCTTCCTTGATGGCATGGGTTCATCTTGCAGCTGTTCATTTTATGAATTTGTTTCCCTCCCCCTTACTGTGGTTACATAAGTTTCATACGAACATACGAAATTTGCCAGCAGATAAAGGCCTAGAGGTCTATCAAGTCTGCTCGAATGTGCAGCTAGCACCCCTTATTCTGCAGCTGCCCCTCCCTTCCACCCTTCCCCTTCATTAACCCTCCCCCTTGTCCTGTCCCATCCTCGTTTGAAGCAGTCCACTGTTCTACTGCATACCACTTCTGCAGGTAACGCATTCCACCCAGCCACCACCCTCTCTGTAAAAGTGTCTCCTCATCTCCCTCCTGAACCTTCCTCGCTCCAGTCTCATATCATGGCCCCTGGTGGCCCTCCCTCCCTTACTTTGAACAGCCCCTCTGTACCTGTCTTGTTTATTCCTTTCATGTATTTAAAGGTTTCAATCATGTCCCCCTGTCTCTCCTCTCCTCCAGTGAGTACATGTTCAACTCCTTCAACCTCCCTCATATGATAAGTCCCCAGACCCTTGATCATCTTTGTCGCCCTCACTGCACTCCCTCAGTAACTTAATGTCCCTTTTGAATCGGGCCTTAACTGCACTGTACTCCAGGTGTGGTCTAACTAATGACCTATACAGTGGCAGAATCACCTCCTCCCTCCTTGAGGATATACCTTGCAATACAACCCAGCATTTTGTTGGCCTTTGCAGCTGCCTTCCTACACTGTGCCGAGTTGTTCATTGACCCTGTGATGAGCACACCCAGATCCTTCTCCTCCTCTGTCTGGGCTAGCTGCACTCCCCTAGCTGGTAAGTCCTCCTTGGGTTCTTCATCCCAAAATGCATCACCTTGCACTTTTTGGCATTAAAGCCCAGTTGCCAGGTGTCTGACCAGGTTTCAAGCTTTGCCAGATCATCCTGCAACCCCTGCCATCCCCCTAGGTCATCCACCACAGCGCCAACCTTGGTATCATCAGCAAACAGACTGATCTTGCTCTTGATGTCCCATGATATGTCTGCAATGAATATCCCAAACAACACTGGTCCCAACACCGAGCCCTGTGGGACATCCTCGTCACTGCCCTTGGGTGTGAGAACCCCCACCACCACCACCCTCTGTTGCCTTCCCTGCAGCCAGTTTCCTACCCATCTCACCAGCATTGCACCTGCCCTGTGCCTACTAACTTCCTTCCCAGCCTTCCATGTGGCACTGAGTCGAATGCCTTACTGAGGTCCAGATACAGGACATCCACTGCATGTCCCCGTCCAGTTGCCTAGTTACCCAGTCATAGAACCCGACCAGGTTGGTTTGGCAGGATCGGCCACGTGTGAAGCCATGCTGTCTGCTGTCCTGTAGTCCTTTGGCCTCTAAGAGGGCCACCAGCCTCTCCTTCAGGATAGTCTCCATTAGCTTACCCACGATGGATGTGAGGCTCACTGGTCTGTAGTTTCTGGTTCATCCTTGGGGCCACTCTTGTGGAGGGGCACCACATGAGCCATCCTCCAGTCCTGGGGTACACACCCCAGAATGTAGTGAGGCATTAAATAGGTCTGCCAAGGTCCTGCAAGGACCTCTGCCAGCTCCTTCAGTACCCTGGGGTGGATGCCATCTGGGCCTGGTGCCTTGTCCACCCTCAGTGCCTTCAAACCCTCTCGAACTCTGTCCTCCATGATTTCCCCATCTGTCACCACTTCCCCCTCCGTCTGCCATTTCACCCATCTTGGGTGTCACCCCCCTCTTCCCTTTAGTAAATACTGAGCAGAAGTACTCATTTAGTGCTTCCGCCTTATCATACCCTGCTTCCACCCAACCCCCTCCTTCCTAATCCTTACTATGGTCCTTACAGCTCCTTTTCTCCTGATGTACTTAAACAGTCCTTCTCCCCTTCTTAATGCCTTGTGCCAGCCTGGGTTCCGTAGATGCTTTGGCTCCCCTTACTGCCCTTGTCACCTCTTCGATTCTGTCAAGTACTCCTCTCTGTCCTCCCCCTCCCTGTTTTCTTTGTATTTCCTAAAGGCAGCTCTTTCTTCCTTACCTTTTCCATGACCTCCTTGCTCAACCAGCTCGGGTTTCTTAGCTCTAGCCTTCTTGCTCTGGGCTTTGCAGCAGGTTTTGGTTGCCTCCACTATCCCCAACTTTATGAGCTCCCATCTCTGGTTAGTATCCATACTAGATTGAATTCTGGCCAGGTACCCTTTTACCACTTCCCCATCCTCCCAAAGTCAGCCCTCCTGAAGTCCAGCACTCTTGTGCCAGATTCCACTCCTTCCTTGCCCATATCCAATGTGAGCCATACTGAGTGGTGGTCACTCCCTGACAGCGGTTCCTCCACTGTAAGTTCTCTCACAAAGTCCCCATTTGCCAGCACAAGGTCAAGGGTATTCCCTAACCTGGTTGGTTCACTGACCATTGCAGCAGGAAGCTGTCCTGGAGGCATCCAGCAGTACCTGCTCCCTTCTGTTCCTGGTTGTTGGGGTGCTCCAGTCCACTTCTGGCATGTTGAAGTCCCCCACAATCACCACACTACCCTTCTGCGAGGTCCTCCTGATCTGTCCCGCTAGTTCCTGTCTAACTCCTCCATCTGAGATGGTGGCCTGTACACCACTCCCATTCTAAGACTCCTATTCTTGGAATCCTGGATTTGCACCCAAAGTGACTCTGTACTGACCTCCTCCCCTTCCTCCCTTACACACTTCAGTCCTTCCTTCACATATAGTGCCACCCCTCCTTTCCCAGTCACCCTGTCCCTACGAAATAGCCTGTACCCTGGTACAGACAGGTCCCAGTCATTATATTGGGTGGCCCATGTTTCCGTGATGGCTGCAATGTCCACCTCTCCCTCTGCCATGAGAACCTGTAACTCTGCAGTTTTCCTCCCAAGGCTCCTAGCATTAAGGGTAACCACCTTCCACCCTTTCCCCTCCTCCCATCCTGCCCTCCTTTCCTAGCATCACCAATAGTACTGCCATTTGTCCTTTGTCACTGTTATGGGGGTAGCTCATATGATTTCCCAACCTGTGGTCCCTGCATATCTCTTCCCCAACTGCCACCCCCACTCTGTTTAAACTCAAACTTCCTCTATATATTCTTCCATCCTCTGCTTCAACACTTTCTTTCCTTCCTCACTCAAGTGTAGTCTGTCCTTGGCATAGAGACTACTGTCCTCCCAGGTCCCTCCCACCCCCAACAGCCCATACCCTTTAGCACAACACCAGGTTCTTAGCCATCTGTTAAATTCCTCTATTCTCAGCTTTCTTGTTGTGCTTGCCTTTGGCACCGGAAGTATCTCAGAAAAAGTTACTGATCTTCCTGCCCCTCACATAATTGTGCTAGTTCCTCAAACCTCCTCTGGACTATATCCACTGTCTTGTCAGCCAGGTCGTTTGTCCCAAGATGTATAATTAAATGAGGCTTGTCCCTACCCTTCTAGCATATTCAGAACAGACTGTCCCACCCTTTCCGCTGTCATTCCTGTGAGGCCTCCACCCAAATGCGACTATGCCTCTCTGCCTTGCTACCCCACCTAACTCCTCTTAGTATTGAGTCCCCCAGCACTAAGATTCCACCCCTCTTACTCCCTGCTTGCTTCCTTTCATCTCCCTCCCTCATTTCCAGCTCCTCTTCTTCCTCCTGCACATTATTATGCCCTTTTACCCCTGTTGCAGTTCTCCCGGCAGGTTTCATAGGTTGATACGGAGCATTCGAAGACCGAGGTCCATTTTACTCACCACAAATTTATTTTAGGAATGCCCACCCCAGTGTGCCAAATGCTCCTGTTAAAAATAAAATGTCCCACGATGCTTCTTTTTTTTCTTTTTACTTGTAAAACAGAAAACGAACCCTCGTGGTCTGTCCTGCTCTCTCCCCCAACCCGTGCCCACCCTCCGCGTACCCTGCCTCCCCACTCCCCCTCACCCCATACTTACTTCCGGAGCCTGGCGCGATGATCTTTGGTGGACAGGGAACACAACTTCACTCTTCAAAGCCGACCACAAACTGAAGAAATGCCGATAAGCTGTATAATCGCATAAATAGTGTTTTTTCAACTTTGGTCCATATGTCAGCCATTTTTGGGAATTTGGGTACCAAATTTTTTGCCATTAACATTTTATTGAGTATTTGATTACATGTACTTGCGGAGACATTGTAAACATAAGCATTGAGATACAAATGAGGTCACTCAACGAACCATCAATACAATCCAAAAGAGAAAGCATATGGACTCCGCAAGCCCCCCCAACCCAACCACTCCCACCCCCACCCCTCCATGCAAGGCACTGCAATCAGAGATTACATGGGAGAGAAATAAAAAAGAAAAAAAAAGGCATCACTGCTGTAAGTTCCTTATGAGTAAGCTAACATTAATGGAGACCAGATTTTCTCAAGCGGGCAACACACTATGCAGTATAGCAATCATCCTCTCGGTCCTGAGGCATGAAAGGAATTCTGCCAACCATTCGAATAGGAAATTAGACAAGGGTCCTTCCAATGCCTCAACACCACTTTTTTAACTACACAAGAAATCATGGATATATGGAATTTCCTCTGCTTAACCATACAACCCGACATATCACCTAATAAACATATTTCCGGGGTGAACAAGTCTTCTAAACCCAGTAATGGATCCGTTTTACTTTTGATTTCATTCCACAGAGGGGCTATATTAGGACAGAGCCAAAAGATATGAAGAAGATCTCCCCCCTCCCTGCCACATCTATAACACAGAGACCTCTGTGTTAATTTTAAATCCTGTAATTTCTGAGGTGTGTAATAGATGTTGTGCAGTATTTTGAATTGCACTAACCTGAGATGATCTTGTTGGATCCATTTGTGGCAACTCTGCCAAATACGTGCCCAATCCCAGATTATATTGGGGAATACCTTGGTCCAATATGTACTAGGTGCTAGATTATCCTTAAAAGCCCAATTAAACAATACTAAGTAGATCTTGGAAATAGCCTGTGGGGCACCAACTAAAATATTGAGGTCTTCCCAGAATGAGATGCAGGGTGAGAAGACCAGTTTGCTACCGATTCTCTGAATCAGAGCATGGCGTAATTGATATACTTTGAAAACATCTCTCTGAGACAAATCAAACTTACAAAATCTGCCCGTTGATATCACGCTACCATCCGGATTTATAAAGTCCTTCAGGGAGCAGACAGCTAGGATGGGCAACCAATTGCGTTTAATAGTCCGATATCCTATCCACCATTGCGGGTTCCCCCAAACAGGCTGCCCCCAGTCCCACATTTGTTTGTATTTCAGAAAATTACATAATTGATTATGTATTCTAAGGGAAAGTCCGATAGGAGATTTTTTCAGTAAAGGGGGAAGCAAACGCGTGGGTATATAAAGTAGAGCCTTGGGGTTAATATCTACATTCTTAATAAGGCTAAGCTCCAAATTAACCCATAATGGAGTGTATCCCGTATTCGTAGTGGCATTGTCACAATGCATCCATCTCCCATATTTATTTAAATGGGCTGCCCAAAAATAAAGTGCAAAATGAGGCATTCTCAAACCACCAAGATTCTTGGGGGCCGCCAATTTAGAATATGACATCCTGGCCTTCTTATGTCCCCAAACAAAGTCAGCCAATTCGCCATGAAGTTTCTTAAACCAAGAAAGAGGAATCCAGATATTCAGCATAGATAAGGGGTAGAAAAGCCTGGGAAATATATTCATTTTTACAATATTTATTCTGCCCCATAAGGACAAAGGGAACTGCGTCCATCTTTTAAGGTCAAGTTTAATAGTGCGGAATAAGGATTCTACATTCAGCTGATGCAATCTGTCCTGACTATTTGTCAAGGAAAGGCCTAAATATCTAAAGGATTTAGAATCCCATCCTAAACCAAGTCCTATGACATCGGATTTAATTACCCTATTGTTCAAAGGGTAAACGACAGTTTTGTCTTGATTCAATTTATAATTAGATAGTCCACTAAAATTCTGAATAAGTTTTTAATAAGTTGGGGATAGACCAATCAGGCTTGATAGATATATTAGTAAGTCGTACACAAGCCGTAACCTTAATTGTATGTCCCTTACGTTAATACCAAGAATTTCAGGGTACAGCACTATACTCATATAAGGGCTCTATGTATAAATTAAATAATAGGGTGAAAGGGACAGCCCTGTCTCGTACCGCCTGTAATTTAAAGGTGCAGAGATGGCCCCATTGCACACAACTCTAGCGGAGGGGTCGTGTATAATGCCTTAATCCAAGCCACGAATTTCCTCGGAAGCCGAATCTGTACATTACCTCAAAAAGATAGGCCCAATGGACCCTATCGAAGCTTTCGGCATCCAGGAGACCAAAGCCAATGGAAGCTCGGACTCCTCGGATGCCGAGAAACATGCGCCAGAGTTCTAAAATGCTCAAGAGGATCTACCCTCATAAAACCTACCTGCTCTGGTCCAATCAACTTTGGTATTACCTGACAGATCACGATCGGCCAATATCTTGGCTAGAATCTTAATGTCGCAATTCAACAGTGAAATTGGTCTGTAACTGGCGGACTTTCAGGTGGTTTATTAGGTTTGGGAATAAGCACTATGAGTGCCTCGGTAAGGAGTGCTCTATTTCCTTACCAGATAAAATATATTGGAAAAGTTTGAGTAGAATCGGGGACAACTGGGTGGCAAATGTTTTATAAAATTGGGAGAACCCATCAGGTCCAGGAGTTTTGTCAGATGTAAGACTCTTAATGGCCAATTCAACATCCTGCTCGTAATCTCTGTAACGAGCACTGGTGATCCGATTCGCAGAGACTAGGGAGGGTAGTTTGTTCAAAAATGAAGCGATATCCGTTTCAGTCGGGGTATCTGCATACCCATAAAGAGATGTAAAGTAATTTTGAAATATCTGGGCCATATCCTCAGGAGTAGTTTTGATAATACCCTCCTTCTGAAAAAATACCCTCTATTAAGCGTGAAGCTTCAAATTGGGAATCGTCTGGCCAGCATTTTACCCGACTTTTCACCTTGATCCCGAACTTTGCTTTAGTTTTAATAATAGCCAACTGGCCTGTTCCCCAATAGGTTAAGATATGCATCTTTTGCCTTTACTAAACTTAATTTCACCTCATCAGTGGGGGTATTAAAGCTTAAGTTCTAGAGACTTAATCTGCTTTAACAACTCACCCATTGTAATTTCCCTTTCTTTCTTTTTCCGCACTGCCTGGCTGATCAATACACCTCTCATATATGCTTTAAATGTTCCCCAAAGAATATCCGGGCGAACCTGATCCTTCAAATTGAAATGAAAAAACTCTGTAATTTGAGCTGACAAATATTTGGTTATTTTGGGACTCCTCAATAACTGATTATTTATCTTCCATCTGTTACTTTTACGGATTAAGGAGGGCAGAAAAACTGTGAGGTCTACAGCAGAATGGTCTGAGAGGGGAGCAGCTACTATTGCTGAGCTAAGAATTCCGGGGAGCAAGGTACGGGACACTAGGATATAGTCCAACGGGATCGTGACCCATGCGTCGGAGAAACAAATGTATAGTCCCTCTCTTGAGGATGAAGAACCCTCCAAACATCTGCTAGCCCTAATTGGTCAACCAATTCCCCAAAGGCTCGGGAGGCAGGGGTAGGAAATGCCTGAGTCCTAGAAAGTCTATCTAGTGATGGGTCTAGTATGCAGTATTGAAATCACCAGCTAATATCATGGGAAAATGGCTGAAAGGTTGTAAAACCTTAAGTAATTCGACCAGAAAGTCATGAGAATCGAGTTAGGGCCATAAATTGTACCAATCAACATAACCTTGTTCTGCACTTTACCTTGTACCAAAATGTACCTTCCTTCATTATCCTGGATAATCTTTAGGGGATGAAGTGCAATGATCTATGAATAATAACATGACCCTCTGCTCTGCGTGGTGCCCTGTGACGCAAAACCCTCCCATCTGAAGTCTCCGCGATAGCATTGCTTTCTTCTTGTAGCAAGTGAGTTTCTTGCAAAAATACAATTTTAGCCCTCAGTGCATCAATATACTTCAATATTTTAAATTGCTTTGTTTTGTCCCTCACCCTTTAATGTTCAATGTAAGAAATTTTATAGCAACATCCGTCCCATTTCCGATACAATCCTGTAATAATTTGTCGTTGTATAACTAACCATTCAAAACTTCTACCTTTGCAGGCCTTGCATATCCCCCCCAACACACAGACTCCATAATCCCTCAAGGCACTACCCTCCCAGCGATACTCATTTCCCCCAAACCATTCCTCGGATATCCCAAAATTATCACTTCCCCTACCGTCCCACTTACCCCTGCTGATAGTATCCGTAATAAACCAAAGATATAGAGGAATAAGTAGTGCGAGCCCCCATAACACCCCCATATCCCACACCTCGATTGTCCCCCTTACCCCTCTCAGCACGCTTTGGTCCATGACGACGAACTCCGTCAGTTAATCCCTCTCCCCACTCCTGCATGTCCTTACAACTAAACCTGTTTGGTTCACTGCCTTTATTCATATTGATATTCATAATGAACCCTCTTTCTCAGGTACCTAGCCTTTATGTGATCCCCAAGACTATTAATTCTTTAAGTCCCATTCCATTTCCCCTCCGAATCCCATCAGATACCCCCAAAATCAGCAGAAACCAACATTCCTTAAAAATCATTTAACAGACATTCAATTAAAATATAGTAGCTTCACACTTTTGGGAAAAAAAAAAAAAATTTTCTCCAGGCAGAGCTTCATCTGAAGTAATCCGCGGTACAAAAAAGATCTAGGTAGTCTCAATGTAATTATAGTGATATGCACATCCGAACATCCGGCAAGCATGGTTAAATCCCATTCAAAAAAGCAAAAGCATAGCCCGAAACTTGGCTTCGTTCCCAGAGTCTATCCATGCTGCTACTTCGGGAAAGTAAACAAAATACAGTGCACAAGAGTCAGCCAAAAACAGAAAATGACAGGGTGAACTACCGATCAGTTAAAACCAATGTGACGAAGAAAAAAAAAACACGGCAACCAGTCTTCCGTCAGTATAGCCGTATGGTTACATACTGTTCTGGTAATCACCCTCGAGAGGAACCCTCTCAATCGAAGGGAGAGCTGGATATTACCCCACGAAGTTTGTTGAGCACAGGTTGCTCTTTCTAAACGTAGGCCCTGAGCTCCGGGACAAAAGAGAAAGTTTTTAGCCAAGACATCACCCTTCTAGGTTTTCAATGCGGGTGGTGTGAACAAAACAAAACAGGAGCATTTTCTCTCGATCGATCGGGAATCGCTACCCCATAGACCACATCAGGAAGAAGAAGAAAAAAAGGCAGACCATTTTCTTCGGTAAAGTCCCTGTAGTCATTTGAAGAGATCTGGGAGGGCGTGTCAGGCCCTTACTAGCTGAAGCATCATCTTGAATACAGCCCATTGCCATGAAGTAAAACATGCAGCTTTGCTGGATACAAACTTTAAATCTTATGCGGCAGGGAATCAGTTTAGAAATCAGCGGGATATTCCTTCGTTGCTGCTACTGTAGTCGGTAGATCCTGCTGCGATTCTAATGGGGTCCCCTTCCAGCTCAATTCTTTTTCTCTCTCTGCCAACAATATATTGGCGCCCTGAAAATTTAACAGGCGGACAATGAAACCCGTGGGGACACCCAATGGTGGTACTGCTCGTGAAGGGCTCTATGTGCCCGCTCGATTATAAATTTCTCTCCAAGCGCCGGGCCTACCAGATCCTTAAAGAAGCCTGGGCGAAAAGGTCGGATCGGCTCCTTCCTCCCTTTCAGGAAGACCCGATGATCACTAAATTATTTCTCCGACTCCGACCCTCTAAATCTTCTAATTTTGCTTCCATCCTGAGATCTTCTGGCGAGGTTAACAAGCTCCGGTTCTTGCTTCAGACCTTTTTCCAAAGAAGAGACCTTAACTTCAGTGTCTCCGTGCTTGGATAGATCCTCCAGTGCCGGCGTGACCGCTTTCAGTTCTGCGGCAATCGAGCCCAGTTCGGCTCTGAAGGCTTGAACTCTGCTAGGAACTGGGCGAGGGTAAGGGGTTCATTCTACGCCAGTAAAGCCACACTCCTCGGGTTCTTCATTTGTGTAGAAATCTCGGCTTTTCTCGGCTGGGCCTTGTCAAGACACGGGCGTAGTCGCTGATGTATTTTTTCTCATTGCTTCGCCCACATACCGGAAGTGTCAGGAATAGCCGACGAATAAGTGATGCTGTTATGAAGCCCAAAATAAAGCTGTAAATGCCCCGAAGTTTAAAAATAATTAACTTTAAAACGGGAAGCAGGAGGTGAAGGATCTGACTACTACTGCGGGCGCTGGCATCACGTGACTCCCAAATTTTTAACATGGGGTTATTGGGACCATCTTCATGAATTCTGTCACTGTTATGGTGTTATTTGGTCCGAAGTGATTTCGTGGTCACTGCGGCAAATCACCTTTCAGGACCGACATGAAATGACAGTGTGACTGTTCATGAGGTGGGCGCTCAAATAGCCTATGTTGCAAATTTGGTGAAAAAATCCAAACAATTACTGTTTTATGAGAGCTTATCTTGGCGTAGTTTACACGCATCGCTTGTAACTTCAAGTGAATTTTGTAATATTTTCACCCAGATTTTCAATATTGCCATTTTTCCACACTCCTCATGAATAGTATAGCTGTCATTTTACATATCCTGGCTGAAATGTGTTTTGCACTTCTGGCAGAATAAGCACGGTCGTTAGGGAAATCAATTTTAGGGACAGATTAACAAAATGACAGTGGCACTGTTCATGAGCAGAGGTCCTAAAATGTCTATGTTGAAAATTTGGTGATGAAAGTCCATAAAATGACTGTGTTTCAAGCATGTGTTACGAGTTTCCACTATCCTTGTAAGTTCACAATTTGCAATATTTTCATGCCAGATTTTCAATACTGGCATTTTTCACACCTCCTTATGAACAGTAGAGCTGTAATTTTTCACATCCTGCCCAAAATGTGTTTTTACACTTGTATGCATAATGGCATGGTCGTCTGGAGATCAACTTTTGGGAGAGATTAACAAAATCACTAGTGCCACTGTTCATGAGGGAGGTCCTAAATGCCTATGTTGAAAATGTGGTTTAAAAAAAATAATAATTGGGTTACAGACATGCATTATGCAGTTTCTATGCATGCTCATGACTTCACCAATTTTTCATATTTTCTCCAGATTTTCAACGTTGCCATTTTTTTACACCTCTTCATGAACAATAGTTGTCATTTTTCACATCCTGACAAAAATGTGTTTACGTACCTGTGATGCCAAATGGCATAGTAGCCACTGTGCAAAATCACTTTTTTGCTAACAAACTGATACTGTTGCTCTTCATGAGGTGGGGTCACAAAAAGCCCATGTTGATAATTGGGAGTGAAAATAACAACACGTTAGAGTTTCTAGCTGTTACACCCCACCCTGTAGAGACTGACAGGTGTCAGGTGTGTGACTTGGGATCATCAGCTGTAATGCTACTGCCATTTCACCCCCACCCCCACCCTGCAGCCAGTGACAAGCATTGAGGTGTGCCTTGGAGTGTTCGGCCACAAAGTACACCCCATTCTCCCATACTGCACCCAACCTCAGCATATTTCCTTATGGAATGGGGTAAGTATAACGCTTAAGGACCCCAAAGCATACCACAACACTTGTCAGTCTCTGCAGGGTGGGGATGGAGTTGGAGGCCAGTTCATTACTTCACTGCCATTCCTATTATGCATCTCTAACTCCTGCTCTACCAATACAAATGCCAGCAAGACAACATTCAGCATTGACAAATGTTTGTTTAGTGTAATGCTTTGTTTGTATAACACTGTACCTGGATGATGTGTATTGAGTTTATGTACAACTTCAATAAAGTTAAAAAAGCTCCATGTATTTCCCTTTCGGGTTCTTCAGGTATGCCAGCTATTCTTAAATTATTCCACCTGCTGCAGTTTTCCAGATCATTCACTTTGCCAAACAAATACTAACATACCAATTGCCAGCAGATTAGGCCTTATGGTCTATCGAGTCTGCTCGAACCTCAGATCCCTAGTTGGGTGCCGAGGCCCTCCCAACCCCCCTTGTGTTCCAGAAACCACATCACCCATCCTCACCCCCCGGGCCAGGCCATCATCTGATACATTCACTTTCTGTATCTGTCCCACCCTCTCTTGAAGCCCTCCACTGCGAATCTCTGAACCAGCTCACCAGGCAGCGCATTCCAAGGGTCCACCACCCTCTCAGAGAAAAACCTCCTCCTCCTCTTTTCCCCCCTTACCCTTCCACCTTCCAACTTCAAACCATGCCCTCTGGTGATACCTACCTCCCTGCTTTAGTCTAAAGATCCCCTCCATGCTTACCATATTTATTCCCTTGAGGTACTTGAAGACCTCAATCATGTCCCCCTGTCTCTCCTCTCCTCCAATGAAAACAGGCAGAGCTCCTCAAGTCTGTCATCATACATCAAATTCCCTAGTCCTCGATCATCTTAGTTGCTCCTCTGTACCATCTCCAGGAGCTGTATGTCCCTCTTCAAGTGTGGTCTCCAGTACTGTACACAGTGTTCAAGGTGTGGTCTAACCAGTCCATTGTACAGCGGCAGAATCACTTGCCTGCTCCTAGAGGTGATCCCTCACGATGCATCCCAACATCCTGTTTGTCTTGCTAGCCACTCTCCTGCACTGCTCAGAGTTATCCATACATGCATCCACCATGACCCCTAGGTCTTTTTCCCCTGCTGAGGCCTCCAGCCTCCCTCCCAGGGTGTACCTGTGTTTAGGGTTTCCCACCCAAGATGTAACACCTTGCACTTGGTGATAATTAAATTGAAAATACAGTAATTAGTCTGCTTAGTTTGTGCCTAGCCTAAAGATGGCATACTCAGACCAGGAAACTCAGTTCTCAGCTGCCTCTCTCCTAGTATGACTGTCTTTTAAAACTATTTGTAGGCTTGCAAAGGAGGCTTTAAGGTCTTCAGTCCCTTTGATATTTTTGATGGACATTAGTGTGCTTTTGAATTGGTTGGTTTCAGTGGCATTTATAGATCCAGGGTTGGATTTTCAGACTGCTTTGGGACTAAGTCTGCAGCCACTCGTGCAAAAAAAAAAAATCTCTGCACCAGCATCAAGTCTTAATTGCCACATGGATGGCAGGCACAGCTGCAGAGGATGTTACGTCTCGTCCAATCAAGCATAACATTTTGATGCAGCTGGGCCAAAAAACAGCTGCAAGTGAGCATTAAACCACGACGGAGGTGTGCTCTAATGCTGGATTGATGCATGGGGGGGGGGGTGCGTGCCCGAGGCCCAGGGCCGAGGGCTACCACCCCATCCCCATGCATCAATCACATTAGAGCACACCGACGGAGTGGCTTAATGCGCTTGTAACATGGGCCGCCCGACAAGACAGTCACCAGGAGCCCATTTTGCCTCTGTACCACTACATAACAGGGGGAGTCGAGATCTGTGCACTGTAACGGTGCACTTAGAAATCCTTTGAGAGAACGGCATTACGATGCTGATGCGCTGTACACACTATGTACCTGTACTAATAGGGAGTAGAGCGGCTCGCAGGCTCGTGCAGCACTTGTCCCGATGTGCCTGCCTGTTTCTCTGGTAGCACTGGTTGGATGTCTCCGGTAAGTGCCTCCACCTCCGTCGCCGCGCTGTGCGCCCGCTCACAAATTTGCATGCAGGCTCCCTCACTTCCGTCCCTCTCTCAGGCTCCTCCGATGATGCACCGCTTGCCTGCATGGAGTCTCACTCTGGGGCTCTGTAGCCTATCCGTCCTGTACGTGCCTGCTTCTCCCCCTTCCATCTCCTCCACATCGTCGCACTTCAGCTGCCCACCCTCATTCACCCACCTCCATCGCCGCCCTCCTGCCAAACAAAAGCAGACCACCCTGTGTGGTGCTGCCTCTCACCCTTCCCAGCTACACACGCCTGCACAGTGTGCCACGAGTTCTGTCCCCTGTGTGCCTTTCCTGCCTCGGACTGCTGGTGGGGCTCCCGGACCACCGCTCTTCCTCTCCCTTCCCCACAGGACCCAGTGCTGCTAGGCTGGGGTCTGGCTGGTCGCTGACTGCCCGAAGTGGGCACGGCATATATGCTGCGTTAATACCCGCTTCAGCTGCCGTCTCGTGACCGCCCTAGCCCTATTGGCTTGCTCCCTCAGAGGTGCACAATTCATGCCATGTTACAAGCTGCAGTAACTCATGGATCAGGCTGCAAACAGCTCTGTGATTGAAAATTCAGTGCACGTGGAAAAACCTTGCAGACCTGCAACGTTTTCCTGCATGGGTGCCCAAAACAGCTAGTTTTGTACATCTGGCCCCCTGTGTTTGTATTTGTTGTAGCCATGACAGTTGATATTTGAATGGTCATGAGTTCTAATCAAAAATAATACTTTAGATGCTCTAACCTTCCCATTATAGGTCTTTTTTGAGCTTGTGATCTGTAGACTGTAGATCTGCTTGAAATATGTATGTTCAGTAGAAGTTTGGGAGCGGATAGTGTTGAACTGAGCATAACTCACAGATGCTGTATTTTTAGGTGCCATCATCAGTGTGACTTCTAATTAACAAGCATTGTCAATGCCAAATGTTTGCTTGCTGGTATTTGCCTTGGAAATGCAGGAGTTAGACAGATGCAGAGTGGGAATGGCAGTGAAGTATTGAGCTTCACGCCAACCCCACCTCCACCCTGCAGAGATGGACAGGCATTGGGGTATGCGTTTGTGTTGTCGCCCATAACGTTCATGCCACTTCACCTCACCCTGTCGTGCAGACACTGACAAGTGTTGAGGTGTGTCTTGGGGTATTCAGCTTTACAGTCACTCCACTCCATAAGGACATACGCTGAAATGGGTACAATATAGAATGGGGTGAACTGTGGGGCCGAAGAGTTGAAGGCACAGCTCGATGCCTGTCAGTGGCTGGGGTTGAAATAGCATGAGCATTACAGTCGGCAATCCAAAGGCACACCCCTGATGTCTGTCAGTCTGTAAAGGGTTGGACGTTATGGTTAGAAACCATAACACCCAGGGCATTTGTTGATATTTGCAGTACAAATGTTCAACATGGCCATTTTGTAACCCCACCTCATGAAAGCATTTGGGACCTCTTCTCGTGAACAGTGGCACTGTGATTCTGCCAATGTGTCCCAAAATCTGAGTTTCCATAATGACTGTGACATTGTGCGCCAGATGCATGAAAGCACAGATTGAGCAGGATGTGAAGAATGACAGCTGTACCATTCATAGACAGGTGTGAAGAGATGGCAATGTTGAAAATCTGTAGTGAGAATATTAAAAATTCTCAAACTTCCGAGCGTACGTGGCAACAGCGCAGTGCATGCACGTAACACAGTCATTTAGTGGAATTATTTCACCAAATTTTCAACATAGGCATTTTGTGACCTCTGCTCAAGAATGCTGTCACTATGATTTTTTTAATCTGTCCTGAACATTGATTTTCCACAGCAACCATGGTATTCTGCGCCAGATGTGTAAACGCATATTTCAGGCAGGATGTGAAAAATGACAGCTGTACTGTTCATAAGGAGGTCTGGAAAAAGAGCAATGCTGAAAATCTGGAGTGAAAATACTAAAAAATTTGCAAAGTTATGAGGGTACATGGAAACTGCACAATGTACGCTTGCAAGACAGTCATTTTATGGACATTTGTCACCAAATTTTCAACATAGGCATTTTAGGACCTCTGCTCATGAACAGGGTCACTGTGATTTTACTTATGAACATATGAACATACGCATCTGCCAGCAGAACACACCAACCAGTCTATGTAAGTCTGCCTAAGTGTGAAGCTAGCACCCTAGATTGCAGCTGCCCCATCATCCTCCCCCTCAGTTCCTCCCCCGCTTGTCTCAGCCCTTGCCCCCCAACTCTTCCTCTTGCTTTATCCCACTCCTCCTTAAAGCTATTGACTGTTCTACATGTTACCACCCTCTGGCAGTGCATTCCAACTAGACACCACCCTCTCAGAGAAGTAGTGCCTCCTCATTTCCCTCTTTAAACGTCCCCCTTTCAACCTTAGTCCATGCCCCCCTCATCTCTCTTTCACTCATCAGTTTAAACATCCCCTCTGTGCTAGGCTTATTTACCCTCTCAAGTAGTTAAATGCTTCAATCACATCCCCTATCCCTCCTCTCCTCCAGTGTGTACATGTTCAGCTCCTTCAGCCTAACTTCATATTCCTTTCCTTCCATCCCCTTAACATTTTTGTTGCCCTCCTTTGCACCCTCCAGTAACTTTATATCTCTCTCAGGTATCGCCCCAGTATTGCACACAGTACTCTAGGTGTGCTGTGACCAATGATCTATAGAGAGGTAGGATCACATCCCTGTGTCAGGATGAGAACCCTTTGCAATGCATCCCAGCATCCTGTTTGCCTTCACTGCTGCTTTCCTGCACTGGGCCAAGTTGTTCATGCTCCCAGTTACCAACACCCTAGGTCCTTCTCCTCCTCTGTGATTCCCAACCAATAGTCTCTCTTCTGGTTCTTAGCCCTGAAGTGCATCACCTTACACTTCTTGTCACTGAATCCTAGCTGCCACTCCACTGACCATGTCTGTATGGCTAGGTCCCTTGCAGTTTTACCACCTGTCCTTTTTGTCCACCACCACCCCAATTTGATATAATGTGCGAACAGACTAATCCTGCTCCCCACCTGTGCTGTATCAGAGATAAGAGCCCAGATAGCACTGGGCCCAGCACTGACCCCTGTGGCACCCTGCTTGTCTCTGCTCTTGGTGCCGAAGCTACCCCCACCACCACCACCACCCCCCACCTCTGCACTCTCCCCTGTAACCAGTTCTCTATCCATTTAGTCAGACCACCTTCCACCCATACTCCTCCTTCTCCTCACTCTTCTCCTCCTTGGCCTGTGTCCCTCCTCCCGGTAGTCTGCACCCTTTCTCCTCCTTATTCTTACCAGGTTGTGGTGCCTTCTGCATTACACTCTGACCACTCTGCCCACCCCCTCCCAGGGTTACTGTGCCTCTGTCTTTACCTATATCTAGGAGGTGAACTCATTAGGCTCCCCTGTCGGGACCTTTCTACCAACCTCAGTCTTTTGGCCACCCCCACTGGTTTAAATCCACCTTAGTAGGGATATACCTCTCATCCTGCCTTTAATTACTCCCTCCCTTCCTGCTCAAGTGTACCCTGCCCCCCCGTGACAAGTCACTATTTCCCCAAGACCATACCCCAGTTAGCCATTAATCCATAATTTGTTGTGTCACCAATCCCTAAGCCACTCTTTGAGCTTCTCAAGCCTACCCTTCCTCCCCATGCTTGCACATGGCAGCACCTCCAAGAATGCTGACTCCCCTACCCCCTCACACTGCCTGCCCAACTACTCAAACCTCCCCCTCACTACTTCCACAGTCTCCCCCACCAAGTCGTTTGTACTCACATGCAACACTAAATGAGGTTTCTTCCTCCCCCTCGCTGCACCACGTGAGCAGTGCCTGCCCTGCCACTCCTGCAGTGAACCTGGGAATAGCTTCAACCCAAATATGGCTGTGCCTTCCCCCCCTTCCTCCCCATCTTAACCCTTTCAGAACAGAATTCCCCCAGACGAGTACCCCGTCCCTTACCCCCTTTCCCTTCTAATGCCCCTTCCACCACCCCAGTATCCGTTCTTCCCTGCCCCTTACCTCGCCAGTTGCTCTCTGTGACTCTGTATCTGTACCCCCTACTTCTGCCCCACCCCTTTCTCTCTCTGCCTTATTCCTCCCATCCCCTTGAACCTCTTACCAGCCTGACTACTTCCACTGGGCTTCCAATGTCGACCTCCCTCCTCCCCTGCTGATTTCAAACCCCTCCCATCTCCCCGCTTGTTGTCGATGAGCTCCCATTCCCTTCTACCCTGATAGTGATGCCCCTCCCATTCTTCCCCCTTCCCATAGCCTTCTCCCCCTAGTCACCACCCCCTCCTTCCTTACCCTCTCTTTCTACCCTTTCATCCTCGGTATCACTTCCCCTACCTGTTGCCATCCCTCTCATGCCCCACTTGTCCTCCCCCCTTCAATATGTTCCTGCCTCTCTCTCCCATAGCAGAGGTTCGAATCTATTCCTAGTTGATACCTTTCCTACATCTCTTCCCCCTATCAGTTCCCCCTCCTGCTTGTTCCCTCCTCCTCTCCATGCCACTCGGTCCCACCCCGGGTCCCTCCCTACCCGCAGATATCTGCTGTCTCCCTGGTACCCCTCGTGGTGTCTTCCCTCCCCATCAGAGGCCCCTTTGCCTCAGGCACCCCCTCCCTCTCCTCTCTTTTCTGTTAGTGCCACTGATACTGGGGTTGGTTTCACTCCCTAGTCCTTCCCTCCGTACTCTTTGCCATCCCTACCCCCAGCCAGGATGCCTACCATACTCATCTGCCCTGCCACTTAGACTCCTCCCTAACCTCCACAGTTCCTCCCTCAAACTAGCCAGTCATCTACACCATACACCTCCCAACTCTCCAGCCCAGTCCAGAATCATATGGACCACACCGTGTAATCCTACCACCCTTCTGAAGATACCCACTTTATTGACATGTGGCACCTGCCCCATTTTACATAGATACATAGATACATAGACAGTGTCGGCAGATAAGTGCTCATGGCCCACCCAGTCTGCCCATTTGAGCTTGTAAGTTCAGTATATGTTTTCCTAGAAGTCTGTTGCCCTTACCCTGACCTCCAGAATTCTTTATGTTCATCCCATGCATTCTTAAATCCTGTGATTGTTTCAACCCCCACCACTTCCTCTGGCAGGGTGTTCCACTTGTCCACCACCCGCTCTGTGAAGAAATTCTTCCTCATGTTTCCTCTGAATCATCCTCCCTCCAACTTCATCCCATGCCTCTAGTCCTGGTACATCTTTTTCGCTTAAAATAGTGTGTTCCTGCACCCTGTTCCTCCCTGTGAGATACTTGTATGTCTCTATCATATCCTCTCTCTCCCTCCTCTCCTCCAGGGAGTACATGTTCAGTTCCTTCAACCTGTCTTCACAGGACTTGTGATGCAATCCATGTACCATCTTTGTTGCCCTCTTCTGAACCTTCTCTACCCTGTATATTTCCTTACGTAGGTATGGTCTCCAGAACTGTACACTGTACTCCAGGTGGGGCCTCACTAGAGTCTTGTATAGCGGAATTATGACCCCTTCCTGCTGGTGATGCCCCTGCCTATACATCCCAGCATCCTATTTGCTTTACCTGCTGCCTTGTCACACTGTTTCCTACCTTGGAGGTCATCAGAGATGATAACCCCAAGATCCCTTTCCTGTTTGTGCATGCTATATCCTCACCCCCCAACTGATATATTGTGCCAGGGTTTTTGTACCCCATATGCATTATCTTGCACTTCTTTGCATTGAATTTCAACTGCCAAACCCCTGACCATTCTTCAAGTTTCTGCAGGTCCCTTCTCATTCTGTCTACACCCTCTGGTGTGTCTACTCTGTTACAGAGCTTATGTAGCCCACATCTTATGTTACGGGCTCTTACTCCCAGGTTCTGTACCCTACTACAACTGTTAGGCCTCTATTTACTCAACTTCCTGTCCCCTCCCACTAGACCAGCTACTGCCCCCTTGCCGACCGGGTTAATTCAGTCTCAAATCTCATCCATTAGATACTGTATTACTGTAGCAATCCTAAAGCCTCCTTGTCCATTTTTCACCCCTCAGCTACCCTACTTTTTGTTCTCAGCTCTCATATAGTTTCACTTAGCCCAGTTAGAAATCCTATTGCACTCCAAGTATTACTCAGCTCAGTTAGAGAAATAAACAGAACAAATAAATACGTATTATTACAGCAATCATAACAGTATAGTTCAGTTCTTAGCCCAGATAAAGAAATAAACAGAACAACTAAATCTGTATTATTGCAGCAATCCTAAAAGGATCCAATCATTGATTTGTCTCCTCTCCAGAGACCCTGCTGTAATATAGGACCAGAAAGGACCATGGGCAGGAGGGTGGGCAACTCTAAAGTCCCGGCAGAGCTCCACTGCTGTCGCTCACTCCCCCCTCTTTCACTCACTCATTCTGTTTCTCCCGGCGCTGCAGGCTGCCCTTTTGTACTGGGCTCCTGCCTGCGTTGGTGCCTTTTTCTGCCCACAAAGAAATCTGCAGCTGTCCCGACTTAGCTCCGTTGAACACGCTCACTCCCCCTCTCTCACTCACTCATTCTGTTGCTCCCGGCGCTGCAGGCTGCCCTTTTATACTGGGCTCCTGCCTGCGTTGGCGCCTTTTTCTGCCCACAAAGAAATCTGTAGCAGTCCTGATAGAGCTCAGTTGAGCTCGCTCACTCCCCCTCTCTCACTTGCTCGATCTTACTCTGTCCCAAACACTGATTTCCAAAAGCGACCATGCTATTCTGCGCCAGAAGTGCAAAAGCACATTTCGTCCAGGATGTGAAACATGACAGCTGTACTGTTCATAAGGAGGTGTGAAAAAATGCCAGTGTTGAAAATCTGGTGTGACAATATTACAAATTTGCGGAGTTACAAGGGTGTCTGGAAATTGTGCAATGCACACTTGTAATGCAGTCATTTTATGGATTTCAGTCACCAGATTTTCAACATAGGCATTTTAGAACCTCTGCTCATGAACAGTGTCACTGTCATTTTCTCAATCTATCCTGAAAACTGATTTCCCACAGCGACCGCTACTTATCCCTGCGCTCTGAAGTGCAAAACACATTTTGGCCAGTATGTGTAAAATGACAACTGTACTGTTCATAAGTAGGTGTGGGAAAATGGCAATGTTGAAAATCTGAAGTGAAAATATTACACAAATTCGAAAGTTACGGCGTGCATGCAAACTGCGCAATGCATGCTTGTAAAACAGTAATTTTGGATTTTTCCACCAAATTTGTAACATAGGCTTTTTTGGAGCCCACCTTATAAGCAGTGGCACTATCATTTCATTAATCGAGTCCTGAAAGGTGATTTCATGCATTGACCTCGAAATCACCTTTTGGGACAGAATAATGCCATGACAATGATTGAATTCATGAGGATGTATCCCACTAACCCCATGCTGAAAGTTTGTACCAACATTCCCAAAATGCCTGAGATATGCACGAAGTTGAAAAACCCTATTTATGGCATTATACAGCTTACCGGCACTTCTTCTGTTTGCTGGATGGCTTTGAAGAGTGCAGGCGTTCCTGGCCCACTAAATATTGTCGTGCGGCATCCTGAGGTAAGTATGAAGTGAGGGGTATGGAGAGGCAGGTGTGCAGATGGTGGGTGCAGGTTGGGGAGGGGGCTACCAACGTAATGAGGGACCATTTTCTGTTTTACAAGGTTTTAAAACAAAACAAAAAAAAAACATTGTGGGATGGATTTTAGTTTTATGGGGACATCTGGCATGCGTGGGTGGGCTCCCAGCATGCCACTTGAGTGTTTTCAGGGTGCTGTAGCCGATGGGGGATTGGGCACCCCAGTCAGCACATATGGCAGGAAGAACCGAGGGGGATTGGGCACCCCTGGCACACAACAAATCGGGGGGAGGGATTATGCCAATGGGAGTGGGATCCCCATCGGCAAATTGAGCGGGGGAACTGAAGCCGATGGGGACTGGGGCCCCGACAGCAAAGAAAGACTGTTGGTGGGGCGCATGAAGCCAAGGAGATTGGGCACCCTGATGACAACAAATGGGGAGGGGGTAACAATATGCCGACGGGGGTGGTCTGCTCCATCGGCAGATAAACTGGGTTGGGAGCATGCGGACGGCAAGGTACTGCCCTGCAATGACAGGTCGCTTCCTCATTGCAGTGCAATGGCTGATGCTGCAGTGACAAGGTGGCCCCTGATTGCAGCGGTGAAAACCTTTCAAGGTGGTGGCACACTGGCTAAACTAGTGTCAGCAGCAGTGTGCCATCGCACTGGGCAAAGTGGGCCAAGCCTCAAAAGGCACCGGGGACACTGACCACAACAGTGCTGCACCTCCACAACCCGCTTAAGCAGCAAGCTGCCACAACATGTTTCTTGCGCATGCGCGCAAGGAAACATAAAAATGAGTCCTTTAAATTTATCCTACCTGCTCAATATAGATCTTTTTTATAGATCTTCTTTTTAAGCTAAGAGTCTGTAGACTACAGATCACCTGAAAATGTTGATGTTTATTGGGGTTTTGATAGCAGGTGAAGCTGGAATAAGCATGACTCAAGGGAGTTGTTTTTTGGGGCCTATTAGGGTACAGGTGGGAGAAATTATTAAAAATAAAATGACATGGTGGAAGGGTGGGTGTCAATAATTTTTAAGTTGGGTTGATTTTTCTTTTAAAAATAATTTTACTAAACAAAAGCGCTGGTGAAGTTGATGCATGGTGGGGAACTTCACAAAAGCTTCACCAGTGCGAACTTCCTCCAAACCCATTTTGTATATCAGTTTCTCAAACGAGACTACCGGTGACTTCACGGACTGAATAGCAGCTTAGAGAAAGAGCTCTCCCCTCACCAGAGATCATATGACTAAAAAAACACAATGGAAACCTTATAAAAACTGGCAAAAATGGCCTCAAAGGGAAGAGGCGATACCAGGCACACCAGATTGTACACCGAATGCCAAAAAAAAACAGAGAATGGCTCCAAATACTGAGCCTTGAGCTCTGATCGCAGCGACAGGAACTCTCCCACCAATGGCACAGAAAGAGACTACAGTACTTATTGAGAGGAGGAATCCTTAATGAGGAGCTGATTCAAAACACTGCTAGCAGAGATTAAAGCCTCCTGATGTGAGAGCTGGACTGAATTCAAAAGATGCAAGATAGATTCACGAGGTAGAGCGACATGTGGGGAACTGGAGGACAGAATCGGAGGCCAAAAAATGTGGCGGTTGCAGGGGAGTGCAGTGGACCTCCAACTTCAAGAAGCCAAATCCTTGCTACACAAATTTCTGGATCTCGAGGTGAGATCCCGCAGAGATAACCTCCACCTCTCCAGACTACCCGAGGGGTCAGAGACCACAGACATAGAGATATTCCTGCAGAAGCTTCTTCCTCAGATTTTCAATTTACCAGATTCCTTAGAGATTACAATTGAAAGAAACAACAGAGCGCTATATAAAAAGCCAGCAGACACCAATGCAAGACCAAGGCAGCTCTTCATGAAGTTTGCGAGCTACCGGGTCAATGAAATATAGAAACATATAATTTGACAGCAGATAAGGACCGCTTGACCCACATAGTCTGCCCATTTCCCTTCCTAATGGATAAGCTGTAGATCCTAGTTAACCAACAGCCTACTTCCTCCTACACCCCACTAGAACTGCCTTATGTCTGTCCCATGCATTCTTGAATTCTCCCACTGTTTTTGACTCCAACACCTCCTCAGGAAGTCTGTTCCATGTATACACTACCCTCTCCATGAAAAAAATACTTCCTCATATTACATCTGAGCCGTTCCCCCCCTCTATCTTCAAATTATGCCCCCTTGTTCTTGCACATCCCTTTCTCTGAAAGATGCTACCCTCTTGGACTTCGTTGATTCCCTTGAGGTACTTGAAAGTTTCTGTCATGTCCCCCTCTCCTCCTCGAGAGTATACATATTAAAATCCTTTAATCTCTCTCTCTCTCTCTCTCTCTCTTATGTCTTCTGGTGCAGACTCTGCACCATTTTAGTTGCCCTCCTCTGACAGCCTCCTTCTTGTCTATGTCCTTATGAGATAGGGTCTCCAGAACTGCACGCAGTACTCCAGATGGGGTCTCACCAACTGTCTATACAGAGGGATGACAACTTCCTGTTTTCTACTGGTGATGCCTCTCCTATGCATCCCAGTATCCTGCTAGCCCTCCTTACCTTTCTCACATTGCTTGCCCACCATTAGGACATCTAATATGAGCACCCCCTGGTCCCTTTCCATTTTTGTTGTTGTTAGTATCTCACCCCCCATTATGTACTCTTCCCCTGGGATTTTGTTTCCCAGATGCATTACTTTGTATTTCTTTGCATTGAATCTAAGCTGTCATATATTTGACCATTCCTCCAACCTTGCCAAGTCCTTCTCATCCTTTCCTCACCACCTTCTGTATCGACCCTGTTGCAGATCTTTGTGTCATCTGCAAAGAGACATACTTTTCCTTCCAGGTCTCTGTAATGTCACTTATAAAAACATTAAAGAGGACTGGTCCCAGTACTGAACCCTAGGTCTGCAGTTTCCTCCCTCTGCCTTGCTCCCACTTTTGTGAAGGGGAATCACATCTGCCCTCCCCCAGTCCTCAGGTACCACATCATCCTCCCATGATTTGTTAAAAAAGGTAGTCAGCGGTGTCATTAGTTCTACCCTTGGTTCTTTTAGAATTCTTGGGTGAATCCGCCAGGCACCTTATGTTTTAAGAGTTCTTTCAGAACTGTTTCTTCTGTGAATGGACTGGTATCGAGTTCCCTATCCAGAGTGCTTCTATTCTTTGATTTAGGTACCCCTCTCCTTCTTTCAGGAATACTGAGCAGAAATACTGTATTGCTCAGTATCCCTGCTTTTCACTGTTACCCTCTGCCCACCCTCCCTTCCCTTTATTAAGCCTCACTATCCCTCGCTTGGTATTTCTTTGCTCCTTAATGTACCTATAAAAGGTTTTATTCCCTTCTTAACTGAGTTGGCTATGTTTTTCTCAGTTTGTGCCTTTGCTATTCTGACTGCCTTCTCCACTTCCTTCTGCTTTAACTGGTACAGTTCTCTGTCCTGTTCCTTCTGTGTTTCCTTATAATTTCTGAATGCTACCTTTTTCTCCTTAACCTTTCCCGCCACCTCTTTTGAGAACCATAGTGTTTTTTTCCTTCATTTTGTTTTGTTGGTTTGCTTCACACAAAGGCTTGTTGTCTCTGTGATGGCTGTTTTAATTTTTCCCCATTGTTCCTCCACCCCTCCTTCTTGCCCTTGTCCTAGTGCTTTTCTGAGGCACCCTCCTATTTTCCCAAAGTCAGCCCTCCTAAAGTCCAATACTCTTACTTTTGTATGGCTTGACTCTATGGCTGTGTTTATCGTGAACCACACTGTTTCGTGGTTGCTTGTTCCCAGATGGCTACCCACTTCTAAATCCAAGATCCTTTCTCCGTCCCCATTTGACAGTACCAGATCAAAGATTGCTCCCTCCTGAGTGGGATTCACCACTAGCTGTGTGAGGCATGCCCCTGTAGGGCATCAAGAATAACTGTGCTCTTGGATGTGGCTGCAGCAAAGGTGCTCCAGTTAACATCTGGCATGTTCAGGTCCCCATCAACAATATCTCCCATTTTTCTGCCATTCTAAGGATACCTTCTGTCATTTCCTTGTTCACTGCCACCCTCTGAGATGGGGGACTGTATAAAATCCCTGTGCGGATTATGGTGCCATTTTCTGTTTCAGGGTGACCCACAGTGCCTCCTCTATTCCTGTTTATCCTTTAGCTCCATTGCTTTGATCCATTCCCTTACATAGAGAGTTACCTCCTCCTCCCTTTACCCTCCTATCCCTCCTCTAGCTTGTGTACCCTGGTATGTTGGCATCCCAGTCATGATTCTTTGTGTACCATGTTTCTGTGACTGCTCACGATATCCAGGTGTCCTCTTCCATCAAGGTCACTAGTTCAGGGAGCTTGTTACACAGACACTGGCACTGATACTCATCACCCTACATTTTTTGATGGCCTTACCGCTTTTAGCCCCATCTCTGTCCTTACTGCCTTTGCCTTTTTTTGCATTTACCCCTGTCCTGCTCCCTATTGACTTCTCTGCTTTGGTGTTTAACTTGCTAACTACTGTGTTTTGTGGGGAGGTTGATTTTCCTGCTCTTTTCAGTGCTCTCTACTTTGGCTAGTTTAAATGCTTGCCAATGAAGCATTTAAACCTATCACCTAGGATCCTAGTTCCCTCCCAGACAGATGCAGTCCATCACATCAGTATGAGCCTGCATCCCTCCAGGTGGGCCCCAGTCCCCAGTGAAGCCAAAACCCTGAGCTCTGCACCATTCATTGAATCCCATGATGCAGATTCTCCTAGCATCACCACACTTGCCATGACAGACAGCACCTCCGAGAAGGTTACTGTATGTGCCACTTGTTCAAGGCCCTTCCAACTCTACAAACTCCTCTTGCACTGCTCTGATCCCATTGCCAGGCAGGTCATTTGTCCTTAGGTGGACAATGACATCCAGCTCCCTCCCTCGTGCAACTGCTCCTGCGATCCTGAGGATTCGTTCCCTGTCCCACTATGCCATGGCACCAAGCAGGCACCTTACCTCCCTCTCCCCTTCCTCCCCCAGTTCTAACCCCTAATGACTGAGTACCCCTCCAGGAGTTGTTTCCTTCCCCTGTGGTGTCCCATGCCACTATCCTGTGGGTCTCCTTTGTGGAGGTTCCCAGCATCATCCTTGGTCTCCACTGCAGGTGCCTTCATAGAGGGACCACTCTCCACCAGAACAGTGTATGAATTGTGAAGAGGTACAACTGGAGGGCTGTGCTTCTGTTACACCACCCTTTCCCTCCCTGAGCCCACCTTGTTACAACTGCTCCTCTTTCTTGGCAACCTCTGAGGTAGCAACAGTGGCTGTAGTGGTCCCTGGGTGGGGGAGGAGGTTTCACAAATCTTAGCCAGGTCAGCCTGGAGACGGGACACCTCCTCCCTCAGACCAGAGAGGTGCTTGCAAATAGGGCAGCATCACAGCCTCCAGAATGTCTCCTGGAAGACTGCCGCCCCACAGACACTGCACTACACCACTACCATCATGTCTTATTTTGTGGCCCCTCTCCTGTTGCTTTGTATGCTTACTCTCTTCTCCCTCTGTTTATTTTTCCACCTACTTTCCTACTGCCTATGTGCCCTTATAGCTCTTGCCCTTTCTGTTCTGGGACAGGAACTTCCAGTATTCTTTGGTAGTCTCCTCTTCCTTGCTCAGAGTCAGACCTCTAGCAGCTAGGGTGTGAGGGAGAGCTACTCTTTCCTTCAAAGATGACAAAACCTATGTGGCTCAGTGATCCTTCCCTCTTACTGACAACAGTAGTCATATCCAGTGCCTATAAAAGTAGAACTGGCTAAGGGTGGAGGGTGGAGGAAGGGAGGGAAGGAGGGCAATTAGTAAGAAAAGGTCTAGTCTTTTAGTCTGCTGCTCCTTGCTCTGAAAGCAAGATTATTTTTCTGTCAAAAGCTAGCAGTAGAGAACTGTAATTGGAGACACCTGGTTTTCTACTCCTAAGCCACACCCCCAATTAACTTCTCTCCTCACTGATACAGTCCCCTTTCCCCAACACAGAAAAACATACTGACTTTTTTGTTTTGTTTTTACCCTAAATGAGACCCCCCACTTATAATAAAGCATATGTTTGCTTAATCACAACAGGAACGGACGCCTTCTGAGGTAGAGGTGTTCTATTAGTAATAAAAGTTCTAGTCTTTTAGTCTGCTGCTCCTTGCTCTGAAAGCAAGATTCTTTTCTACCTAAAGCTGACAATAGCAGAAACAATCCTTCGAACTGCATGACAGAAAGGAGTGGTGATGTACAAGGGATAGAGCCTCTGTTTTGAGTAAGATTATCCCCTAGAGATTCACAAGCAGAGGCTTTAGTATTTGGAGTACATTCAAACACTTATGGAGAAAACAATCAAAATCCAGACACCTTACCCTGCATTGCTCTGAGTTTTCTTGGAGGATGGTATTAAAATGTACAGTACACCTGAAGCAGCAGAAGTGGTGCTTCAAGTGCATGGTGTGGTCTTTGCATGGCAAAGCAAGGCCTCTAATATGATGCAGCAACAGTGAGAAAGCACCATGGGCATGCAGCAACATACTCGGGGACCCATAACTTTGGCAGGTAGAGATACAGCAGGAAAAATGATGATGGAGATCAAGGGGATCCTGCAGAGACCAGCACAACAGAACTTGCCCCATACTACAGGCTGGGATATTTGAAGGGTCATACGGTGATTGTTCAGCTGTATGAAGAGAGATGGAATTAAGAGCCAGAGGTGGCATAAATGAAAACCACAGACACCAGAAGAAGGACATACATAAACAAGTGGCCTTAAGCTAAGTACCTCGGGGAGAGAAGGGGAGGGAAGTAGGTGGGGGGGGTATCCTTTAATGGTAAAACAGGTACAGAGGTACTCTGAGAAAGAGATATAAGAAGGAGGAGAGGGACTTAATGGGCAATACAAGCTTTGGAGGGGGGTAACAGGAAGGGGTAAGTGCCAGAAAGGAGAGGAAATGTATAGCTGCAGCAGCAATATAAAACTAAGCTGTGGTGAGGGGAGACACACAAAATGGGAATTTTAGCATGGTGGGGTTTAAAAGAAGCAATAAAGATCCATGGGGAAGAAACAGGAGAAGGAAGGATGGAAAGGACCCACGGATATGCAAGGGGAGGGTGCAAGCATAAGCGGGAGGGTAGATTCTGGCATGTATGGCCTGGACAAGGGGAAGCCTGAAGGTATAAACAACAGGAAGAGTAACTGAATAATGGCAGACCATTGTAAGGCACTAAGGCCATTAGTCTGAGGAACAGCAAGTAGAACCATGAAATCAAGGGAGGGAGGGTGAGAAAGGGAAAGGATTTCAGAACGGCTGATAAAGAGCCAGATAGCAGATGGGAATGATGTGTAATGAAACATAATGTACAAGTTGTATAAAAATGTTTTTTTCTGTAATTATATCAAAAAAAAAAAAAAGAAAGAAGAATGGCTTTTGAAAAACCTGATATTTGCGAAGTCTCTTCTGCTCTCTCTCAATAGATGCCTCAGGACAGACAACAGTAAAGGGGCCTCTACGGAACATGAGCTTTTACAAAATCTGGCAACCATGATTGGACCCTGCAGGATTGCAGAAAAAAGAACACGGTTGGGTGCTGAAGCCTTGACAGCACTACAACAGGGAGGTAGGAAGACATGGGGGGGTGGACTGGCAAAGAGAGGGGTGATGGGGAATACACAAGTAAAAGATCAGACAGGGAAGGGGGAGGAAAGATACTTAGCCAAAGGGACCACTCTGTATGAAAAACTCAGTGGAAATTAAGAAATTAGATAAAAAGGGGAACTGGAAGAGACATCAGCAAAAATTTAAAAATGCTATAATGTGGAAATGTTACTACAGCTCACATAGAAACAGTGTGCATGAGTTACTGAGTAAAAAGACTGTCATGAAACCCTGGGGAGGGGAAAGAGAGATGGGGAATAAATATTAGTTCTACAAAAATGATGAGGATGTTCGGTCTGTGTTACATGGCAATATGGACTTTATATCCCCTTATGTGGCTGGTCTAAGGAATAAGAGATTGACTACAGGGGAACCTGGTAGTGACCCCTGGGAGCAGGGGAGAAACATGCACTGCCACTCTGGGACCAGGAGGAGGGGGTTGAAGGAGCCCTGGAAACAGAGCAAGGAGGGAAGAGAAAATCCCTCCCACTCATGGAAGAGGAGATAGGAGGTGCAAATGGTTTGAACTGTGCAGAGGCTAAGTTAGCATGCATTGGGAAGTTAAATGGTTATCAAAGTCCATAAATAGTACTGGTCTCGAGTGTTTCCTACCCCTAGGGGGATTCCAAAAGGTCATGGTCAGCAAAAGGCGAGATAGTGGAAGAAGAGAGATGGGAAGAAGAAAAAACAAAAAAAGAGGGATAATACCAAACCTGATTAATGATATCACAACCCACTAAAGTAATGACCTTCAATGTGAATGGCATGACCAACCCCATAAAGAGAAAGAAAATCATGCATTACATTAGACAGGTAGAACCAGATATAATTTTCCTACATGAAACACACATGTAGGAGGAATATGGAAAACTCAAACAATCTGGTTACTCCAAGGCCTATTCCTCATCTAGTGAGTCGGGTCATAGAAGGGGCACAATGATAATGATACGAGGGAATCCCTATTTGAAGGAGAAAAGTGAAACTGAGAGGGAGGGATGCTATGTTATTCTTAAAGGCAGACTAAATGGGGAAGTGGTGACACTCCTGTCAGTCTATGGCCCCCGGCCCTCATACACTTTTACCAAACATTAATGATGAAAATTATTCAGATGACAGAGGGTACCCTGATTTGTGGGGGATTGGAATTTCAAATCCACTGTAAAGTCTCTCAAGGTTTTTTTAAGTTTAAAGAAAAATAGGAGTGAGACAATAAACAGATATAAGTAACTGTTCAAAATAAGAGTCTCACTCTACCCAAATAATGTATATAGTATATTTTTATTCAAATCCATTATTGTTTTGTTTCTCTTATTAATTGGAATAATGCATCCCAAAATATGAGTTCATTTGCTCCTGAAATACATTTCATAAACTAGTAACGTTTCAGAACTCAAATTATGTTCCTTCATCAGACTTGGAGCTTGTTTGTTTCACTGTAAAATTAAAGAAACAAAATGATGGTAAGTTCACAAATATAAGATATGTATCTCTGAAATTAATATAGTAAAAATTAAGAAACAGGTGGAACAAACCTAATTGGGGACCTAATTCAATGTTAATTTGCGTACTTGTGGAGCCGGGAAGCTGCGCTTTCTCTTAATGAGTTACATTACTCTTTAGTTTTCTGTCGGTAAATAAAAAACTATGTTAAGTTTGTATCTAAATGTTATAATTAAATAAAGTTCACTTCTAGTTACTTGAACTTACTGAAAGTTCCAAATAGTATAAATTTTTGTCCAAAGGACTTGAGAGTTGTTAGCCAATGCTCGATTGAATGTTGTAAAAGAAATAGTCTGTTTTAAAAGATATTAACCTCAAAGGTAAAATATTTTGAAAATATTGATGATTGTTACCTTAACCAGGGGTTTTTAAAGCCTTTCTTCTGGATTTAATCCACAAATTTAGACAAAATTAAACGGCAGTCGCACGAATGCTCCCGGTGCCATTACATGCTAAGACTTAGTGTAACACACTGCTTGCACCTCTCAGGTGAGCAAGAAGGGCTGGGCCACATAAAAACACACCTGAAGGTGTGCTGACGTCATAAAGGACATCACCTAAGATTGGAATTTCACCCTGGACCTGGTGTTAAATAGTTACATAGTACCTCACAAATTGCGCGAGCTGACCAAAAGGTGTCGAAACAGGTCAGGGCCCTGTTGCAGAAGTTAGATCTAGTGGACACATGGAGGTAAATGGAGGGGCAGTCTAACAGGCATACTTTCTACTCTGCCGCCCATCAAATGTATTTCCACCTGGATTGCTTTTTGATGGCATGGGAAGACTTAGAGAAATTGGTCAGATGCAAGGTGGGAACAACAGGAGTTTCAGACCATGCCCAGTATATTTAGAAGTCTGACTACACACCACCCAGAAGACCTCATTCTGGAGACTCAATTTAGCACTTCTCAAAGATGGAGAAGTTGAAGAACAAGTCCCAGTATTAATAGACCAAATAAAAGAGGATCACAGCAATACTGAGGTGACAAAGAACATCCTATGGGACACAGTCAAGGCCATTCTAAGGGGAAAGTAATAGCAATAGCGGCAGCCAGGTAAAAGCAGAGAGAGGAGAAACAACAGAATATAGAGAGTCAGATACAATGTTTGGAAACACTGCAGCAGCAACACAGAGACAAGGAGAGGAGGAAAGGAACTTAAAACTTAGGAAAAAAGAGTTACATGCACTTCTGGACTACAAAATTGAAAGAAATCTCCAGTTTATGAAACAAAGATATTACGAGGGAGGCTCTAGAGCTATAAAGCTGTTTGCATGCCAGCTCAGGGTTAGACTAACAAAAGTACACATACCCAACATAATGCACCCTTTCACAAGGCAAAAAGTAAACAGAACATCAAATATGCTACAGGCATTTGAGGAATATTATGCACCCTTTTATAAAGCAAACCAACAACCTGAGGAAACTCAGCTGACTAACTTCTTTCAGAGGTTGAAACTAAAAAAGGTCACAGAGCAGCAGAATAATGCACTGCAAGGAAACATAACAAAGGAGGAGATTCAAGGGGTAATACAGGCAAGCAAGACCGGGAAATGCCCTGGCACTGATGGCCTCCTTGGGGAATTTTACAAAAAATGTAAAGAAAAATTAACATCAGTTCTCCTTGCAGTACATGGGGAGGTGGCTAGAGAGGGAGAAAGGACACCACCATGCTAGCAGCAGGCAATGATCTCGGTGTTGCCAAAGTCTGAGAAGGACCCCAGTAATTGTACATCATATAGACCAATCGCAATCCTGAACATGGATTATAAATTACTTGCATCCATATATGCTAGATACCTTGATCAAATCCTTCCTAAAATAATTAATATCAACCAGACAGGATTTGTGCCAGAGGGCAAGCGGCAGACAATGTTAGAAGGGCAATGCATATACTGTAATAGATCATCTCAGGGTTTACTAGGTAAGTGAGGACAAAAGGAAGCCATGAAAACTATCTTGATTGTCCCCCATATGTGTGGAAAATTACACTTTGTTATAGTTTTTGGAGAGCCAATGATCTACACCCTTTTTAAAGGATTCAAAGGTATTACAGTCTACTAGCTCTTGTGGTAGCTGGTTCCAGAGCTTTGGTGTTCTTACCGAGAAGAAATGAAGCCTCCTGTTTGTTTTTGCTTTACACATCATTAGTTGTTGATTGTGAAGTCTAGGTACTATTTTTTCTTGTGTTTTAACAATACCACATTTGTCCGTCAGAGAGGGTGATTTGAGAATTTTATATAAGAACAGAAGATCACCTCTGGAGCGCCTAAACTCCAGTGAATGTAGGCCTGTTTTTTGAAGCCTCTCTGGACATGATAGTGATGCTAAATGAGGCACCATTTTTGTTGCCCCTCTCTGAACTCTTTCAATCACTTGAATGTCCCTAACCATGTATGGACTCCACACTGGTGACCCATAATCTGTATATGGTCTGATGTATGCTTTAAACAATGGGCTAATGCATTCCTCTGTCTTAAATATAAACGTACGGTTAATGAGCCTAAGTAGTGAATTAGCAGTTTTAGCTACATGATTACAGTGATTGGAGGAGGATAATTTGTCATCTATAAGGATGCCCAAGTCTCTTTCACATATTGAAGATTTAATGATAATATTATATAGTGTATAAGTTTGTTTGGGATTATTGTAACCTAAGTGGAGAATAGAACATTTGTCTGTATTGAATGTCATTCTGTTTTTCTGTTAACAAACATAAAGCTGTAATTATGAGTTTAGATGCCGAAAAGGCATTCGACAAAGCAGATTGACATTTTTTGTACGGGGTCCTCTCCAGGTTTGGCTTCACTATAGGGTTCACAGACACCATCAGAAAAATTTACGCAAGTGCACAGGCTTACATCCAGATGAATGGCCACATGTCTCAAAGGATAACCTTGGGAAGGGGTACAAGACAGGATGCCCACTATCTCCTCTACCATTCGCCATATATTTAGAAGCTCTGGCACAGAAAATATGCCAGAGCAAGGGAAAAGGAATCTGTATAGCCATAGGTGCAAAAATAGCATTTTATGTAAATGACATTCTACTATTCCTAACATCCCCAGATACCTCCATCCCCAAACTTATGGAGATTATAGCTGACTTCACTAGAATAGAAACATAGAAACATAGAGGTTGACGGCAGATAAGGACCGCAAGGCCCATCCAGTCTGACCATTTTTTCTACCTTATGAATGTGCCACACATCTTTACACTGACAATGACCTGTCTTATCCATATTCGTCTGTGTTGCTCCCTTATGCCTATCCCATGCCTGTTTGAAGCCCTGCACTGTATTCATAGCCACCACTTCCTGAGGTAGGCTGTTCCATGCATCCACCACTCATAGATACATAGATACATAGATACATAGACAGTGTCGGCAGATAAGGGCCTATGGCCCACCCAGTCTGCCCATTTGAGCTTGTAAGTTCAGTTTATGTTTCCCAAGAAGTCTGTTGCCCCTTACCCCTGACCTCCAGAATTCCTTTATGTCTATCCCATGCATTCTTAAAGCCCGTGATTGTTTCAGCCCCCACCACTTCCTCTGGCAGGGTGTTCCACTTGTCCACCACCCGTTCTGTGAAGAAATTCTTCCTCATGTTTCCTTTGAATCGTCCTCCCTCCAACTTCACCCCATGCCTCTAGTCCTGGAACATCTTTTTTGCTTAAAAATAGTGTATTCCTGCACCCTGTTCCTCCCTGTGAGATACTTGTATGTCTCTATCATATCCCCTCTCCTCCTCTCCTCCAGGGAGTACATGTTCAGTTCCTTCAATCTGTCTTCATAGGACTTGTGATGCAATCCATGCACCATCTTTGTTGCCCTCCTCTGAACCTTCTCTACCCTGTCTATGTCCTACGTAGGTATAGTCTCCAGAACTGTACACTGTACTCCAGGTGGGGCCTCACTAGTGTCTTGTATAGTGGAATTATGACCTCCTTTTCCTGCTGGTGATGCCCCTGCCTATACATCCCAGCATCCTATTTGCTTTACCTGCTGCCTTGTCACACTGTTCCCTCACCTTGAGGTCATCAGAGCTGATAACCCCAAGATCCCTTTCCTGCTCGGTGCATGCTATATCCTCACCTCTAACTGATATATTGTGCCAGGGTTTTGTGCCCTATATGCATTATCTTGCACTTTTGCATTGAATTTCAACTGCCAAACCCCTGACCATTCTTCATGTTTCTGCAGGTCCTTCTCATTCTGTCTACACCTCTGGTGTGTCTACACTGTTACAGAGCTTTGTGTCATCAGCGAACAGTGAAATTCTGCCTTCTAGGTCCTGTGCAATGTCACTGATGAAGATGTTGAATAGGACCGGTCCCAGCACTGATCCCTGTGGTACCCCACTGGTCACTCTTCCCTCTGTGGAGTGACAGCCATTACCACCACCCTCTGTGTCCTGCCACTCAGCCAGTTACCTTCCCACCACACTACTGTCCTGCCCACACCCATATTCCCAGTTTGTGTAATAGTCTTCTATGTGGCACAGTGTCAAAGGCCTTGCTGAAGTCCAGATAGGCCATGTCCACTGCCCTCCCTGATCCACCTCTCTAGTCACCCAGTCAAAAATTCAATGAGGTTGGTCTGACATGACCTCCCCTGGTGAAACCATGCTGCCTTGGGTCCTGTAGTCCATTGACAACCAGATGTTCCACCAACTCTCCTTCAGTAGTGCTTCCATGATCTTCCCACTACTGAGGTGAGACTGACTGGTCTGTAGTTCCCTGCTTCCTCTTGTTCCTGCTTTTGTATAAGGGACTACATCTGCTGTCCTCCAGTCTTTGGTACCTCCCCTGTTTCCAGTGATCGGCTAAACAGGATAGCTAGAGGTTCAGCCACCACCTCTCTTAGTTCTTTAAGGACCCTGGGGTGCACCGCATCTGGCCCCATTGCTTTCTCATGTAAAGGGACTTGTGTCCATTTCTGCACCATTCTCACCCCTTGTACTCCCTTCAGACCCATTACCCTCCTCTTCCTCAGTAAAGACTGAGCAGAAATACCTGTTCAATATGTCAGCTTTACTGTTGTCATCCTCTACGCGGCCCCCACACTCTTTCTGTGAAAAAGAATTTCATCACATTCCCCCTTCATCGGCCTCCCTCTATTCTCATGCTGTGTCCTCTTGTCCTGCTATTTTTCTTATATTTAAACATGTTGGACTCTTTGACATTGTTAATGCCCTTAAGGTGTTTGAATGTTTTGATCATATCACCTCTCTCCCTCCTTTGCTCAAGGGTATACATATTGAGCTCCATTAATCTGTCCTCATATGTTTTCTGATGCAGTCCCTGCACCATTTTGGTTGCCCTTCTCTGGACTGCCTCAATCTGGTTAATGTCCTTGTGAAAGGTGTGGCCTCCAGTATTGCGTACGTAGTACTCCAGATGTAACAACTGGTGTCTTGTAAAAAAGGGATTACCTCCTTTTACGACCTGTGATACTTTACTAATATACCCTAACATCCCCTAGCCTTAACTACTGCTTTAGAGGTCTGCTTGATGATTTCAGGTCATCGGTGATGATGATGCCCAAGTATCTTTCTTCCTTTGTAACTGCCAGCAACTCCCCTCCCAGCCTATAGGTGGCTTCAGGGTTTCTCTTCCCTATGTGCATGATCTTGCACTTCTTTGCATTAAATCCCAGTTGCCACTCTTCTGACCATTTTGCTAGTTTATCCAGATCTCTTCTCATTCTGCCCACCCCATCTGGATCATCTACTGTGTTGCAGATCTTGGTGTCATCTGCAAACAGACAAGCCTTACCCTCTAGTCCATCTGCAATGTCACTGATGAAGTTATTTAAGAGGACTAGCCCCAGGACTGATCCCTGAGGTTCCCCACTTGTGACTTGCATCTCTTCTGACTGTATACCATTTACCACCACTCTCTGTTTTCTGTCCATCAACCAGTTTGCCACCCAGTTGACCAACTTCTGACCCACCCCGAGCCTACCCAGCTTATTTATCAATCTTCTATGTGGAACAGTATCGAAAGCTTTGCTGAAGTCAAGGTAGGCGACATCAACTGCTCCCCTTGGTCCACCACTCTGGTTACTCAGTCAAAGAAATCTATGAGATTAGTTTGACAGGACCTTCCTTTATAAACCCATGCTGTCTTGGATCCGTGCCTCTATGGATTCCAGGTGTTGCACTATCCTTTCCTTAAGGAGTGCCTCCATAATCTTGCCCACTACTGAGGTAAGACTGACTGGTCTGTAGTTTCCTGCCTCCTCCCTGCTACCACTCTTGTGGAGCGGGATCACATGAGCCCTTCTCCAGTCTTCTGGGACCTCTCCTTTGCTCAGAGACTCACGAAACAGTTTTGCTAATGGCTCTGCTAGTTCCACCCTTAGCTCCTTAAGTGCCCTGGGAGGTATGCCATCAGGTCCCATTGTCTTGTCCATCCTGAGCTTAGCGAACTCTTGTAGGACCCTTTCTTTTGTGAGAGGGGTAGTGCTCACCTCCTCCCCCTGTGTCCGTGGTGCTGAACATTTCTTGCCTACTTTCTCTTCAGTAAATACTGAGCAAAAGTATCTATTTAGGATAGATGCTTTTACAGAGTCCTCCTCCTCACATGCCCCCTTTTCTCCTTTGAGCTTAGCAGTACCCCCTCTGGACTTTCTCCTTTCACTAATGTATCTATAGAAAGTCTTGTCACCTTCTTTTACTGTCCATGCTAGTGTTTCCTCAGTTTGGGACTTTGCCTGCCTTACTGCCTTCCCTGCTTCCCTTAGGGCAGTTTGGTATGCCTTCCTATCTTCATCCCACTGTGTTCCCTTATATTTCCTGAAGGCCAGCCTTTTGGCTCTGACCTTTTCTGCTACTGTATTTGAGAACCAAAGTGGTTTCCTTCTTCTTTTGCACTTCCTTTTCTGTCTAACACAATGGGATGTTGCTTCAAGTATTGCATCCTTAATGCTTGCCCACTTTGCCTGTACCCCGCCTGTGTTTCTTTTTGCCAGGGCTAGCTTAACTCTGTTGGCCATCTTATCAAAGTCAGCTCCTCTGAAGTCCCATATTTTTGCCTTGGAATGGGATGATTTAGATGTAGTGGATAAATTGAACCATACCATGTGATGGTCACTGGCCCCCAGGTGACCGTCTACCTGGAGATCTGTGATCCCTTCCCTGTTAGTCAGTACTAGATCTAGGATAGCCCTGTCTCTTGTGGGTTGTTGTACCAGTTGTTTGAGGCCCTCCCCATGCAGGGAATCCACCATGTGTCTAGTTCTGGCAGATGTTCCTGCTGGTATTGACCAATCTGTATCCGGCATGTTGAAGTCTCCCATTATCAGAACCTCCCCTTTAGCTGTCATGTTTTGTGTATCTTCTAACAGTAATGTGTCTATGTCCTCCCCTGGTCTGGGGCCTGTAGACAATCCCAGTTCTTATGGCTATCCCATTTCCTGTTTCTAGGGTGACCCACAGTTCTTCTGGCTCCTTATGTGTATTCTGAATTTCTATAGCTTTGATATTTTTTGACATACAGGGCCCTCCACCCCCTTTTTGCACCTCGGTCTCTTCTGAACAGTACATAGCCAGGTACTGAAGTCTCCCAAGTGTGGTTACTGGTAAACCACGTCTCGCTAATTGCTACTATGTCCAGTTTAGCCTCTGACATTATTGCCTACAGGTCTGGGATCTTATTTCCCTGGCTGTGAGCATTTGTGTACATCATTTTCCATTGGCCAGATTTCGGTGTGTTAGTTGTTGGGTGAGGTTTGGCATTACCCCTGTGTGTCGTATGGGGAGACAAACCTTTTTTCTTACCTGGTGATGCAAATGAACTGCAAACATGCTGAATCCCTGTTTGACCACTAGCTGAGGGGGGAGGGGTGTTCTTCCCATTCGATGTATGTGGTGCTGCACCCCTCTCCCCATTTGCTAGTTTAAACATTCTGCAAAGACGTCAAACTTCTGCCCCAATGCACTGACTCCCTCCTTAGTCAGATGCGGTCCATCAAATTTAAAGAACTTTCGCTCCCAGAACTGTTGCCCGTTCCCTACAAATCTGTGTCCTTTTTCCTGGCACCAGCCCTTGAGCCACTTGTTTAGCTCCCCTTTCTCCCCTTCTCTGACCTTCCGTCCATCTGCTCCCCTCTCCCAGACTGGCAGGATCTCAGAGAAGGAGATGCCGGACGAAATGGATGATAGTTTGAAAGGAAAGGGAGATACTTGAAAGAGGCATTAAGGGGAATGGGGCAGGAATCAGGGGTTGAGGAACAGTGGGCAGTATTTAAAATGGGGATTACAAGAGCAACAGAATTATGCACTTTCGCTCCCAGAACTGTTGCCAGTTCCCTACAAATCTGTGTCCTTTTTCCTGGCACCAGCCCTTGAGCCACATGTTTAGCTCCCCTATCTCCCCTTCTCTAAACTTCTGTCCATCTGCCCCCTCTCCTAGACTGGAAGGATCTCAGAGAAGGAGAGGTCAGATGAAATGGATGATAGTTTGTCACCCAGCCTGGTCAGGTGTTCCTTGGTGTCCACAACTGACCGGCTGGCAAGATCATTAGTCCCTATGTGTACCAGGACGTCAATGTTTTCTCCTGCTTTGTGAACAATTTTAGCAATGCGGTCAGTGTCTCTCCATGCTGATGTACCTGGGAGACATCTGACCATTACCCCTGGCTGGAGATGGCTATCAACTCCCCGAATCTTGGTATACCCTAAATCACAACAAAACCAAAATGCTCACATTCCAGCATGCCCCCACACAGGAATTTAAAAAAACAATACCCTATGAAATAGAACATGTGTATGATGGAATACTTGGGGATCACACTACAAAGTAAAAACCAATTTACAGTATGTACCAAGATAATTACATACCCCCACTAAAAACAATAAAGGAGGACATAACAAGATGGGGCTTACCCCCACTCCCACAACATGCAAGAATACAGACAACTAAAATGAATTTGCTGCCCAGACTTCTATACCTGCTGCAATGTGCCCCGGTCATTCTCTCAGCATCATGGCTGAAAGGCATACAAAAGCAGTTGCAAACATTCATTTGGGCTAATAAAAGGCCAAAAGTCAGACAAAGTGTCCTGCAGGCTAAGAAGAGCTTTGGGGGCTATGCAGTCCCAAATATAAGTGCATACTGGGCAGCAGCGCAGATTAGGTGGGCTTTATAATGGAGGGACATACACAAAGTTATGCACTGGAAGATAGAGGGGGCAGAATGGCCACAAAGACCACTAGAATCAATACTATTCTGACCTAAGCCAACACTTTTGATCGAGGGTTGTAAACTCAAGGCATTAAAAGTCACTTTATAGGCCCTGGAACAATTCCATGCCCACCACAGGGTTAGACAAGAAAACTGGAAATATACCTGGTGGCAGTAGAACACAGAGTTCATGCCGGGGTGGGGGACCCATGGTATAACTTACAATTGGATAGGGCCTGATCCACGCAAAGACACTGATAGGGTGAGAAGAATGCAAGCAGACCTTACCTGGGTGGAGACAGATAGATATAGATACTTATAAATTCAAAAGTATATTTCAACCCAAAAAAGGACATTTTTTTTTTTTTTAGTTGTTTAACCAGTAATAGTACACTAAGCTGAAAGCTTTTTTACAGGAGCGACCTGGGAGCACAAGGAAGTTAAGTGACTTGCTCAGGGTCACACAGTATGCAAGTGGAAGCTGTGGGATTCAAACCCAGGTCTGGCCTGCTGGATGTCATTCTAAACTGAACAGCCAGAGGGAGAGAGACCCCTGATATTGGAACAATTCCTAAATATTGCCATGACCAAAGGAGCAATTTCCTTAATATATTAAATTTTTAAACACCCAAAAAGAAGAAGCAGTTCAGCATCTTAACATCAGCAGCTAGATGGAAGGAATTCACCTGGAAAATCAAAGTAAGATATTTCATAACCCCACACATTAAAGCACATTGGATAGAGACAAGGATAGTACAGTAGCTGCTGGAGACATTGTGGCGAGAGTAAGGCCACACACACACACACATTCCTAGAGTGCTCAGTACTAAACATCCTTTTAAGAGATATTAAAGTCAAACTGCATGCCCTATTTCAAATCACCACCCCATTAATGGCACAGCATCTCTATTGGGACTTCCACCCAGAGAAGTGAGGGGCGCACAACACACATTACCTATGGGCAATTTATGAATAGCACTTGGAAAACCATTACAAGGAAATGGTTGAATCAGGACCCTCCAACAGTCCAAGAATGAGTAAATATAATAAATGAAATTCAGGAGATGGAAAGACTAAATATGCAATAGGAACAGGACACAGAAATACTTAGAGAGATGGATGAAATGGGTCTTACTGATGGAGTGATATCCTGAAAAGGAGAGTTACAGAAACTAGCTAAAGCTAGAAAGAGGGACACACTCATAAAATTGAAAGACAAAGGATCTTTAATAACCTCAACACATTGGAGGGGGTCATGTCAACACAGAAGCAGAAAGAGGTAATTAAAAGGCACATGTACATATAGGTAAGAGGCAAGTAAGTACTAACATCCATGCCAGCCAGGCTATCCGGAGGAAACCATAATAAGGTATAGGAAGACAAGGACCTTTCAGTCCCCCTCTAATGAACTTGAAATTCCTGTAAGAGAAGGAGGGAAGAAGGTTTGAGGAGACATAACCAGGTTCACAAGTTATTGTTTAAATATGATAAGTTATATTCCATAGTTTGTTTTTCCTGATATTGATACTGACAGGTAACTGGATGAGGTAATCATTTAGAGGTAAATAAACAGTACAAAGTCAATATCTATAGAAAAAACAGTGCATGCATAATAAGAATAATTCCTACAACATGTGTATGTAATAAATGTGAATAATGCACAATAAAGACAATATAAAAAAACTTTTCAAACAAATAAAAAATTGCAACATGTCTAGTCTCTGCAGATCTGTCAATGCATCACTAGGGTTAAGGCACACAAAAGTGGGCAATAAGAAGTTAAGGGAAAATCCATGGAGCCTTAGAGAATCTGTAGGTTGGTATTCATCAGAGTTTGAATGGTCACACTATACAGCACTGATGTTACTTTAATTTGGCACTGTCTTGTCAGACAGAGTAAAATACTAACACAGTAAGGCACAGAGAGTGGCAAAGTTTGGGTAACATCAGTGTGGCATCCTGTGATTACTGAAACCCTGAGGAACACCAATCCACAGACTCTCCAAGGCCTAACAATGCATTAACATTGTATTTCTTCAACCAAGTGCATGCTTACCTACAAACCTACAAAATACATCTTCTATAATCCCGAAGAGATTTAATTTTTTCTGCAAGCTAAACAAAAAGTAATTCAGGAAGGGGGCAGAGCTTGCCAAGCAAGATGGTAGCAGCTTAATTTGACACAAAGGTTCCCCGGGAGATCCTATTTGCTGCATCTGACAGACCTGAATACAGCAAGAATTATGATTTAGCTGCTATCAACTTCCATGGCTTCTGAGCTTTTCCATTGATACCCTTTTGACGGGGCTATGACCTGGCATACAGATTGATTTGTTAAAACAGGGAGTATTGGCACCTACCTTGTGGGCTGACTGGTGGAGAAAGGCTGACATCCTTGTAGTACCAGTGGACAGCTCTGGCTGCTACTCTTGTTGACAAAGGCAAAGGGCCATAGACATTCACCAGAAATGGCACAACAGCTAGAGACGACAGAAACGGGTGAACTGGCCAACCTTACGAAATTATTAAATTGGATTCTCAGCAATACAGCCAACAAAAGGACACTACAGGAAAATAATCCAGGAAGCCAAGCCACTCACAGTCAGAGTAGCTGGTACTGAGCGAATGGTAAAATCCTACAAGGAGATCCCTCCACATCAAGGACAACTGAGAGAGCAGCATGCTCAGTTACAATCTTTGCTGCACAAAGTTGATGACCAGGAGAAGAAAGCCAGATGCAATAATATGAGAATCATAGGGGTGCCAGAAGGATCAGAGGGAAATAACATGATAACATTCCTCCAGACTTTCCTACCGGCATCCTCAAACAACATGCTCCTCCTGAACTGGAATGGGCCCATAGGTCCTTGAGCCCACACCCTTGACGGGTGAGCGCTCTCTCCCAGTTCTTTGCAGATTTCTAAAGTATCCAGTAAAGGACCTGTACCTCTGGACAGCTAGAGAGAGAGAGGCTAATTGGTCTGGGAAGGCAGCAAAATCCAATTTTTTCAAGACTATTCGCAGGATTTGTCTCAGAAATTCTGGACATACTCGGCGGTCAAACAGGAGCACTATAGACTGAAAATCCCTGCCTCTCTTCACTATCCAGCAATCCTGAGAGTTTAATACAATGGTGAATATGTTTTGTTTAATAACCCAGAAGAAGTTTAGCAATTTTTGGGACAGATTCATAATGAAAGAGATAGAGCCCTAAGATACCATCAGGGCCACATGCAGCAGCATGGTGAGAGCTCTGAACCTACTCCTATGGATATACATACCAGTGGGCTCTTCCTCGGAAGACCCAATGCCAGCAGAAGTGTAACCCCTACAAATGGGGTTCCTGAAAACTCTTACTTGAGCTTGTCTAAATGCTCACTGCCAAGCTGGTGTCCTGCATTTTAGCAGTTAAATGTGATTGTCAGAGAGTGCCTGTATAGTCTCTGTGCACTGTCTCTTTAAGAGTTGCCTGGATTGCAGTCATAAGTAATCTGAAAGAGAGCTCTGTTGAAAGATGTAACTATTAGCTGAAAATCATTTAGAGTGATAATGATAATGTAGTTTGTCTAACTGGCCTTCTTTGCAGTAAGGACTGTTTTGTTTACCTCCACTATCTTGGTCCTGGACTGCCGAATTGGACCAATCAGTACTGGTGGGACCTAAAATGAAGCCAGACTACAGAAGCTGTCTGGAGTCAAAATCTGTAGGAATTGTAGTTTTGGGCTTTTAGTGCCTTTTTGTACCTGAAGGGGGAGCCTTTTGTTGTGACTGACAGACAGATCAGCCAACCAAACCTTTGGATCTTGGGAAATTCCCAGGCTTGCTGCAGTTTGAGTCAGATCTAAGTTGGGAGCTGAAAAACAACATGCTTGAGACAATTGAGCAGCAGTTCTGTGTAGTTTTGCATGGGAGAACTGTGAAAGAGATGAGTTTTGCCTGCCTGCTGTCCCTGAGAGGAAAATAGAGTTTATTCAGACTGAATCAGAGTTGTGAGGACTATTTAAGCCACTGGACTGTGACCAGGCTTTAACCTGAAGAAGACCGAAGATTTGCTGAATGCGATTGGCCTGTCAGGATTTCCAGCTGCTTTTGAATCCCCAGTTTGTGCAGAGACTTTGCGATCGTGATCGGAGAGCGGTTTGCCTGGTACAGTAGAATTTCCTTACTGTACATGTAAATGTGCTGTGTATTGAAAGTGGGTCGTGATTTGGTTCCCCACTGTGAACTGTGTTCTGCTTGCTGGAAGCTTTATCCAGCTTAATCGGACTGAATCCGATTCATCTCCATTTGGCCTGGGCCATGCCATCTGGCCCTGCTGAGACTACCCCACTGAACAGAGAAAGCCACAGACGAGAGACCTGCCGGAGATCAGCCCCTGCTCCATGCTTGAACAGGATCAATGCCTCAGCGAATCGTGGGGCATGCTTCTCCTGGCACCCAGATTAACCACCGCTGTCTTGATTTTCATCCAGCCTGTGTCCAGTCTTGGGTATCGTGAGTAATCATCAGGGTAGCTCCCTGCAACAGCCTAATCTAAAAGTGTGTCATCTGATTGTCTTGTTGTTTTTCTTTTCACGAACTGAGCCCTTCAGCTCCGGATTATAAATAGTGTGTGTTGTGCATGTTGTTTTCTTCCATCACAGGGCCCCAACCAGCTGCAACGTTCCTGGCTAGCCCACCATTCTCCATCTGAGTACCCAGAGTGTGTGACTGTTTATGGACCCTGAAGTGCATGCATAACTGTTTGATTGATAGAGCCTTTAAGCAAATTAACATGAATACGCCCCTCCCTTGTTCAAGTCCCTTAAATAAAATCATATTTAACTATTTTTTGCAGTTACCCTGAATGTGGTTCCAGTTTGTGCAAGAGTACTGTACTGCTGTTATTTGCTGTGTATAACCTTGTTTTACAGGGGGTCCCCAGGGCCGAGCCAGAGGAAAGCCCTGGTGGTAAGTGCAAACAGTGTGGGTACTTATGTGGTGTATCAGTGGCATTATGAAAGTGATTATTGTGTATAGTTCTGGCCACTAGTAAGGAAAGAGGGGGGTTACAGTCTCCTGGAGGGCTGTGCCCAGGTTAGCTTGACCACTACCAACCCTGACCTCCGGGTGGAGGCACCCATTTCAGAACTCAGGCCCCTTAACCTGTTACTAGCCAAGCAGGCATGGGTGGTAGCCCTTGGGATAGCATCACCTAGGGGTTACATTTTGAAGGCTCACCGTTGAGATTTTGTGCCTTCTAGTGACCAAAAATTACAAATTATTGTTAAAGATTAATGGCTACCCCGTAGAAATGGCTGTACACCAGTTGGTGGGTGGTGTACTGGGCAGGAGATAGACCTCAAAATGCTCTACTTATGTAACCCCTAGATGGCGCTATCCCAGGGGCTACTACCCCTGCCTGATTTGCCACTAACAGGTTGAGGGGCCTGGATCCAATGGCGGTGCCTCCACCCAGAGGTCAGGGTTTGCAATAGTTAAACTAACTTGGTCACAGCCCTCTGGGACACTGCAACCCCCTTCTTCCCACTAGTGGCCCACACAATATATCAGAATTACCTTCCAGTATACACTTACCCCCAGGTCTGGTTCCGCACTGGGACCTCCTGTGAAATGAGATACAGTGCAACAATCACAGTACAGTACTTTAACATAGACAAATACCTCAGGCAGTATAACTTTGCTGAAACAAGCAGCTCTGATTTATTTAGGGGATATAACAAGGACAGAAATCAGGTTAATTAGCTTATCACTCTAATAATCATACCTATGGCTCTGTGCACAGGCCTATCCCTATCAGTTACTGTCCCTGGGTACCCAAGCCCTAGTGGCTAGTCCAAACCTGGCAGCTGGTAGGGCCCTTTCACACAGAGAAAAGGAGAATTAAACAGTCAGCAGTACAGTAATTCCATTTGGATTTAATGTGGCAATTCAACAGGAGCAACCCTGAATTAGTACTCACGACCTCCAAATAAGATAGGGTCCTTCAATGTCAGCAGGGCTCACTTGAGGTACACAAACCTTCACACATCCATATAAAAGAAAGTACTATACCAGGCAGGCTGCATCTGTATCCCATCGCAATTACTGCACAATACCGGAGAACACACAGCAGATTCAGTTCCTGACAGACCAGAGTGCAATTTTCAGCAATTCTTCCAGTCTTCTACAGGGTGAGCCTGGTTTCTACTCTTCAGAGATCCTTTGATTCTTTTCACAGGACGGATTCAGTCCTAACAAGCTGTTACACAAGCTGCAGACCGAACTCTGGGCCTTACACCGTTTTTGACTAAAACTGCACACTGAAAAAGCACAGGCTCCTTCCTTCTTCACTGCCAAAGCTCAACTGAAGCTCCAACTGACAAAACTGGGCACTTCCTTTGAGTTCCTCCCAGTTCTTGACTGGATTGGCTGTCACTCACAATAGACTGCTGCTGTTGGTCCAAAAGGCACTGAAGTCTAAACTACATCTCCCAGAGTCACTGCCCATACAATCCTCTTGTGGCTGGCTCAGATTATGAGTCCAAGGCACCATTTTAGAGCTAGCTTACCCCACACTGATTGGTCCAGTTCAGCAGTTCAAAACTAGAATGGGAACTAGCAGACACAGTTCTGACTGCAAAGAAAGCAGGTTAGACAAACTGTAATTTCATTATTACTCTAAATAATTTCTGGCAAACAGTTACATCTTTCAGATAGGTTCCCTTTGCACTCCTAGTGACTGCAAAATGAAGTGAATTGGCAGCAGCTCAAGTGGTACTCAGAGAAGCACACAGTCCCCCATACAAACTAATTATGTCTGCAAGCAGACAGCTCTTAAAGAGACAGTACCAGAGGCTCTAAAACACTCACTGATAAATGGCTTAAATGCCAAACACCATTCAGGCTTGGAGCATTCAAGCAAGCTCCTGGAAGTCTTTTGGGAACCCCCATTTGCAGGGGGGTTACACCCTTCCTGGCCTGGGAAAGCTTGACGTCCGCGTCAAGCAAGTACCCCCATAAGTTTCAACTGCAACCATATACATTTGCATTAGGCTCGCACATGTAATCATCAGTCAATATATCATTTTACCAAGAACACATTTCTGAAACATTGCAGTACGTCACTCTTTACACAGTATTACATACACATTGTACCATAACTCAAGTTATTACCTCTTGTACATGAAACCTGAAGAGAGGGCCCTTCCTATCAGTTACCTTGGGGCTGGACGGGCAAGGGCACCATACTTAGAGGGCAACACAAGTAACTTGAGTTAGCACTGACGCCAGTTTGGGCAATGAGCTCGGGACACATACACTCCTTTATGGACAACATTGAGAGGCAAATCCACAGGCCTCCCAAGGGAATCATAACTGAGGTGCACCACAGGCTTTACAGCTCGACCAGTCTTTCTAGGGGAACTGTTACAGTCTCTGCACTCTGAGCCTCATTTTCAGCATTGTCCACACTTGTCAGGAGTCTCCATGGGGTAGAGAGGCTAGAACTTGGGGCACTTTCAGCTCCAGGAGTTACAGTTTCTGAGTCCACAACACTTGGCTCCATGGAGAGCTGGACACTGGCAGTGGACTGTCAGGGCACTCAAAATACTCTTCTTGTTCGGGTGTATCACCAGTCTGCCCCAATCTATCATTTCCTCCCTGAAAGCTCAAACAGTTCAACCATGCACAATGATTCCATTTCATCTGATCTGATGCTTTGCACTTCACTTTCTGGGAGCATTGGCTCCAGGGATGAAGCTGGGGCTTAAACAGTCCAGAAGGCCCAGCTTTGTCTCCAGTATTGACTAGGGATTGCCCGAAACAATTGACTCAGTTCGTAAGAAGGATAGTATTCAAAGTCACTCTCACTTTCTTCCGATATGGACTGACAGTCATGCTCAACTGGGACTTGTGAGGGGAACACTTTAACTTTGCTTCTGTAGGTGCAGACTTTCTTGATCTTTTCTTAGCAGCAGCTCTAGTCACTGGTCCAGAGGGGCATCTTCTAGGGCTCAGACTCAATTAAGATTTGTCCAATGGGCAGTAAATGATTTCTATGCATTGTTTTACATCTTTTGAATTATTCTCAGGCCTTACTTTGTACACTGGCAGATCATCTAGTTTGCCCACTACAATGTGAGGGAGATGGTGCCATCTGTCAGCAATCTTGTGCTTGCCATGCAATCCCAGATTTCTTAGCAATACCGATCTCCCTCCTGGAGTTCCTGTGCTTTCACCTTTTATCATACCTTTCTTTGTTGGCCAGATTTCTTTTGGCAGCCATGGTTTGAGCCAGTTGGTACGCATGAGTTAGCTGGGCCTTTAACTTTTGCACATACTGTAAATAGTTGTCAGCCTGAACCCCATCAGGAGAGACCCCAAAACACACATCTACTGGTAGTCGAGCTTCTCTTCCAAACATCAGGCGGTAGGGGAGAATCCAGTGGCATCACTTTGGTGCAGTTATAAGCATGTACCAGGGTGCTAATTTGTTGGCTCCATCTAGGCTTGTCCTTTGGGTGCAGGGTGCCTAGCATATCTAGCAAAGTGCGGTTGAAGCGTTCAGGCTGTGGGTCCCCTGGGGTGGTAAGGAGTGGTTCTGGACTTGACTCCCCACAGAGAAAGCATCTCTTTGATCAGACGACTCTCAAAGTCTCTCCCTTGATCAGAATGGATTCTTTGTGGAGCCCCATAGTGAACAAAAAGTTTTCTACAAGTACTTTGGCCACAGTGGATGCTTTCTGGTCTTTGGTGGGGAAGCTTGGGCATATCTCGTGAAATGGTCAGTGACCACCAGCACATTACTGATATTTCTTTGATCTGACTCCAAACTTAGAAAATCAATACAGACCAGCTCCATGGGTGCACTGGTGGTGATGTTAACAAGGGAGCAGCCCTCTGGGGCAAAGCTTTCCTCTGTAAGCAGCGACTACAAGTTCGAATGTTGCTCCACATCAGCCCCCATCTTAGGCCAATAGAATCTGGATCTCACCAAGTCAAGTGTTCTGTCTATACCAAGGTGCCCCATGTGGTTGTGCAAGGACCTCAGTACTGAGTCTCGAAAGGCAGTGGGCAGCACTAGTTGTTGTTTGTCTACTTGTCCCCCTCTGTCTACTGTTTCTCTGTATAACAGTTTATTGATCAGTTTCAACTTAGGACCTTCTTTGTATAACAGTGCAGTTCTCAAATCAGTGGAGCGTAATTTGGACACATCTTTTCCTGCATAGAGGGCTTCTAAAGCTGCTTTGATCATGGGATCGCGGGATTGAGCCACTGAATACTGTCATTGTCCAGCTGAGGCAGTGCACCAATGTCTATTGCAGAAAAGTGGCAATAAGCAGCAGGTATGCAATTCTCAGAGGCTCCCAAGCAATCCACCATGCAGTCCACTCAGCCCGTGGACATTTGTTCCTCCCTGTCAAACTTCCGGCAGAGTGCCCGAATGTCAGGTTCTGCCAATCGGACCCAATCATTCTGGGGAACAGGCCTCCGGGAGAGAGCATCAGCATCTATGTGGTTCAGACCTGCTCGGGTATTCGAGAGCATAGTCATATATAGATAATGCAAAGCCACCTATGGCCAGTGGCATCCAACTTAGCTGAGGTCTGCACATAGGTCAAAGGATTATTGTCAGTTTTACTAGTATTTTAGCCCCATACAAGTACTCATGGAATTGGTCAACAAAGCCACTTCAAAGCTAGGAACTCTAACTTATGTACAGGATAGTTCTTTTCGGATGGGGTCAGGCTTCTACTGGCAAAGGCCACTGGTCTCAGGCCATTCTCGTGCTCTTGGTACAACACAGCCCCAACCCTTGCAAGCTAGCATCAGTGTGCAGGACGTAAGTTTTCTTGGATCGGCATAGGCCAGCACTGGAGCATGGGTAAGTTGATATATGATCTCATGAAAAGCAGTCTCACAATCAGGAGTCCAGCGGGCCCCAAATACTTCACCGGATGAAAATACACTCTTTCAGTCTTGAGGATGCTGACTTTGGTATTTTTGTGGGTTGGGGGATACCCTTGAGTAAGGTTAAGTAAAGGCGGATCACTCTTGAATAGTCCTTGATGAAGCGCCGATAATAACCACAGAATCCCAGGAATCTTTGCAGTTCTTTTAGATTTTTGGGCTGTGGCCAGGTAGTCAAGGCCTCAACTTTACTTGGGTCGGTCTCTATTCCTGGTGGATACTATGTGTCCACATACTTTACTGATGTTTGAAAAAATTGACTTATCAATGGACAGTTTAAGGCCAAAGTCCTCCAGTCGGTCCAATACCTTAAATAATCTGCTCTCATGTTCCCTCCAGTGAGCTGCCAAACACAATAACATCATCTAGGTATACCAGGCACTCTAGTAAGTTCATGTCCCCACTGCACGCTCCATCAATCGTTGAAAAGTGGCTGGGGCACCTGAAATCCTTAGAGGCATCCTCATGGAATTCATAGAAGCCAAGGACAGATAAAGGCTGTCTTTTCACGGTCCTCTGGGGCCATGGGATCTGATAGTACCCTCGCGGAGATCAGCACAGAGAACCACTTGCTCCCGTTTAGGCAGTCCAAGCATCCTGAATGCGGGCATTGTGTACTGATCAGGGATAGTCCGCGGTTTAAGGTGCGATAATCCACACATCCTTACTGTTCCATTCTTTTCCTCACTACCACAATGGGGAAGCATAAGGGCTTCTGGATTCTTGTATTACACCAGCAGCTAACATCTCTTGCAGATGCCGTCTCACATCATCTATGTCAGCAGGTGCCAGGCGTCGAGACCTCTCACGAAATGGTCTTTCGTCATGCAGCGGATATTGTGCTCAGCTCCTTGCACGCATCCTCACATCCCATTCCTTTAAAGAAAACACCTGGTCTCTCTGGGCAAGCTTCTCACTGATCTTCACTTTCCATTCAGCTGGCAGCGGGAGTCGCCAAATCAAACAAGTCAGGCGTTACTCTGTCATTCTTCCTTGAACTCTTGCTGCTGGGTAGCACTGCAGTGTCTGCACAATGCACATTAGCCAGGATGCAACCTCTGTTTACTCGAATGTCTCTTTCAGACACATTATGAACTTGGACCATTACCTTCTGGCATAAGCATGGGCTCTAGCGGGCAAAATACTAGGCTTGACCAGCAGTCCCTCTGGCAATTTTCCATCGCCTGTGCATCCAACATTAATATTTTATTCTTAACATCCTTTCTGATACGGACCTCTCCTGTAAGGTACACTGGGCATTTGGCGCCAGGATCAGAGACTCAGGATCCTTCTTCCATACAATTCCGACCGGTTCCTCTGGTTCTGTTTTTCAGCATCTCTCTGTGCCTCATAGGCCTTCTTAATTAAAGCCGGAACTCTTAAAGCTCTACTAGTCTTTGACCCTGTTTTCATAACACAACTGTGCCAGCCTTCCGAACATATGAGCATTTGTTCCAATCAACAAAGGACACCATCATACAGTCCAGTGGGGACACACTAAGGCTAGGGTCTCTACTTGTTCGGCCACTCAGCCAGGAGGTGGGGAAAGACAACCAAATTGGATATACCCGGAATAGGGGTAGGCCTTCTCATAACCCCCATACATGCAGTCCTTCTAATGGTTGTAAGTACGTCTGACAAATGCTTCTGATACCAATCTTGGAACATAATTGTCACTTGGGAGCCACTGTCTAATATAGCTCTTGTAGACACTCCGTTCACCTTTACAGTGGTCTCCATGGAGGGACCCACTATTCTGGACCAGTCTGGAGGCGGTAGTGGGGGCCTGGGCAGCTGACCTTGCCACAAAGGACGTGAATTAGCATTTTGGTGCCCTCACTGGGATCATGTGCGTGCACCTCTTAACCACTGATTTCTTCTCCGAAGCTCTCCTTGTAGCCTATATGCAACTTTGTCCAGTGTCTTTTGGGGACTGGCATTCCCTTTCATGTGCCCATCTTTCCCACAATTATAGCAAAACATACTTTCTGGAGTTTGAGCTGGCAGTAGCCACACTGGGAGCCAGGGCGAGTATTACTAACTGGAAACCTTGGTGCCATCTCTGTCTCTGGGCGTGATAAGCATTTGGAGACATCTCGTCAGTTTCTCCACTTCCATGGTCAAGGAATCGAGTTCGGAGCTGTTATCAGCAGGAGAGATACATGGGTGGTACCCCACCCCATAGAATATGCAGTCGGATATAGGTCAGGGCCCATTACTTGCAGGCGTGGCCTTCATAAAGGGACTGTTTTTGAATTCGGATCTCTCTCAACAGTTCGCCCCATTGTGACATATCTTTTCCTTGTCAGAGCACTCATTGACTGCCAACCTCTGCCCTGAACTTCACTTGATGGGTCACCCTCAGTCACTCGGGCAGTCGTAGCCGCAGCAGCTATTGGTGCAGGTCCTCCCGAGTCGTCTTTTCTCAACTCCTCAATTTCTCTCATTAATTCATCATAGGAGGTGGGATTCAGTCGATCTGCCAGGTGTAACTGAAGCAGCAGCAGTTCTGAGAAGGGGCAGACTTAAGGATCTGTCCAGCCTGGTTCGGTCCAGTTCAATCGCTGGCAAACTACCTTTTCTGAGGCATTCTTGCAACAATTTTTCCAGCGAGATACATACACAGAACAACAACTCCCCTTGGTACTGTTGTGCATCTCTTACTCTCCACCATAAGGTCCTCATCGAATCTGGGCTCCCCACACATTCTCCAAGGCCTCAAGATGAGCCTGTGCAGTCGCTTCAAGGGTTACTGGCCGGTTGCTACGGATGGTAGCCGGGGCGGGACCTCGGAGGCTCTCACCTAACCCTCTTTAAGCTTTTCACCTTCCGAGCATTGCCATTCTAGCACTTGGGGGGCAACATAGTCTATCCAGGTCTCCCAGTCATCCTCCCCTTGGGGGGTGGGGAGGGTGCCAGAGAAGATCTTCAACCTTCGGTAAGAGTCGTGACTAATGGCAGGTGCAGAAATAGGAGTCTGCATTGGTTCAGACACCATTACGGGCACTGGAGCAGGAGAGGGTGTTGGGGGAGGAACACCCCCAGGTGGCAAGAATAGTTTCTTCAAGTCCTCCACAGTTTTCCCCTCTCCCAGCAACCATTCAGCAAATTTCTCCTCAAAGTTTCAGATAGTGGTGGGGCTGATTCCCCGGGTCTTTACTGTCTTAGTTATCACTCTCCAAGCAGTGAGGCTCCCTCTGGGGTAATGGTCTGTGGCACTTTGGAGCTATCTATGGGATCCTTAAACTCTACTAGGGCCAGGAAAGTGTGGGTGAGCAGATTAGCATGCCGACCCACCACCACAGGGTTTGTAAACCTTCCACCTTGGAAAGTACTCCTGCACAGTGTCCGTGATTGATACCCAGGGGGATGTCCAGGATAAGCATAGCATTTTGGGGTCGATCTCCTCCCCAGTACACCACTCCACCAGCGGTGCACAGCCACTTCTGTCGGGTGCCCATTTTTTCTTAACAGTGGTTAGTAAATATGGCCACTAGGGACACACAATCCAGCGGTGAGCCTCAAGATGTAACCCCTAGATGGGCTATCCCAGGGGCTACTACCCTGCCTGATTTGCCACTAACAGGTTGAGGGCCTGGATCCAATGGCGGGTGCCTCCACCCAGAGGTCAGGTTTGCAATAGTTAAACTAACTTGGTCACAGCCCTCTGGGACACTGCAACCCCCCTTTCTTCCCACTAGTGGCCCACACAATATATCAGAATTACCTTCACAGTATACACTTACCCCCAGGTCTGGTTCCGGCACTGGGACCTCCTGTGAAATGAGATACAGTGCAACAATCACAGTACAGTACTTTAACATAGACAAATACCTCAGGCAGTATAACTTTGCTGAAACAAGCAGCTCTGATTTATTTAGGGGGATATAACAAGGACGGGGAAATCAGGTTAATTAGCTTATCACTCTAATAATCTACCTATGGCTCTGTGCACAGGCCTATCCCTATCAGTTACTGTCCCTGGGTACCCAAGCCTAGTGGCTAGTCCAAACCGTGGCAGCTGGTGAGGGGCCCTTTCACACAGAGAAAGGAGAATTAAACAGTCAGCAGTACAGTAATTCCATTTGGATTTAATGTGGCAATTCAACAGGGAGCAACCTGAATTAGTACTCACGACCTCCAAATAAGATAGGGTCCTTCAATGTCAGCAGGGCTCACTTGGGGTACCCAAACCTCTTCACACATCCATATAAAGAAAGTACTATACCAGGCAGGCTGCATCTGTATTCCCGATGAAATTACTGCACAATACCGGGAGAACACACAGCAGATTCAGTTCACTAACAGACCGAGTGATTTTCAGCAATTCTTCCAGTCTTCTACAGGGTGAGCCTGGTTTCTACTCTTCAGAGATCCTTTGATTCTTTTTTCACAGGACGGATTCAGTCCTAACAAGCTGTTACACAAGCTGCAGACCGGAACTCTGGGCCTTACACACGTTTTTGACTAAAACTGCACACTGAAAAGCACAGGGCTCCTTCCTTCTTCACTGCCAAAGCTCAACTGAAGCTCCAACTGACAAAACTGGGCACTTCCTTTGAGTTCCTCCCAGTTCTTGACTGGATTGGCTGTCACTCACAATAGACTGCTGCTGTTGGTCCAAAAGGCACTGAAGTCTAAACTACATCTCCAGAGTCACTGCCCATACAATCCTCTTGTGGCTGGCTCAGATTATGAGTCAAGGCACCATTTTGAAGCTAGCTTACCCACACTGATTGGTCCAGTTCAGCAGTTCAAAACTAGAATGGGGAACTAGCAGACACAGTTCTGACTGCAAAGAAAGCAGGTTAGACAAACTGTAATTTCATTATTACTCTAAATAATTTCTGGCAAACAGTTACATCTTTCAGATAGGTTCCTTTGCACTCTAGTGACTGCAAAATGAAGTGAATTGGCAGCAGCTCAAGTGGTACTCAGAGAAGCACACAGTCCCCCCATACAAACTAATTATGTCTGCAAGCAGACAGCTCTTAAAGAGACAGTACCAGAGGCTCTAAAAACACTCACTGATAAATGGCTTAAATGCCAAACACCATTCAGGCTTGGAGCATTCAAGCAAGCTCCTGGAAGTCTTTTGGGAACCCCCATTTGCAGGGGGGTTACACTTATACTGGATATTCCCTTGGGTACCAGCAAAAACACTGTTGAGGGAGCATTCTCCAAAGTTGAATGTTTAAAAAACCCTGTGGTGGTCGGTCGACAGGCCGATTTGATCTCCCAAACTTTCATAGCCTTAGTACAGTGTAGTGACCTTGTGGACAGCTCTAAAGTGCCACAGACTATTGCCCCAGAAGGGGTTCTAGCTGATTGGATAGTGATAACAAAAGTCGGTAAAGACCCCGGGGAGGATGAGCCCCCACCATTATCTGAGAATTTTGAGGAGAAATTTTCTAAGTTGCTGCTGGAGGAAGGGAAAACCATAGAGGACTTTAAGAAACTATTCCTGCCACCTAGAGGTGTTCCTTCCCCAACACCACCTCCCACTCCAGCACCTGTTACTGCCCCGCCTTCTGTGCCCATGCCAATGCTGGCTCCTATATCTGTACCTGCCATTAGTCATGACTCCTGTCGAAGGCTGAGAATCTTCTCAGGCACCCCCCCCGGGGGAGGATGACTGGGAGACCTGGATAGACTATGTTGCCCCCTTGGTACCCGAGTGGCAATGTTCAGAGGCTGAGAAGCAGAAAAGAATCATAGAAAGTTTGAGGGTCCGGCCCTCAAAGCCATTAAACCTTTGAGGTCCACAAACCCTGATGCATCTGCTCAGAAGTACCTATCTGCACTCAAAGGCAATTTTGGGAGATTGAGTCAGGGGAGAATTTGAAGTGGAAATTCCAAGGTACCAAACAATGGAAAGGGGAAAATTTGTCTGCATATGTTACTCATCTAGAAAGAGCTTTGCAGAAAGCTTACCGGAAAGGTGGGGTAGCCGTCAATGACTTGAACCATGTGAGATTGGGTCACATACTGCAACATGCAAATGTAACCCCCTGCAAATGGGGGTTCCCAAAAGACTTCCAGGAGCTTGCTTGAATGCTCCAAGCCTGAATGGTGTTTGGCGTTAAGCCATTTATCAGTGAGTGTTTTAGAGCCTCTGGTACTGTCTCTTTAAGAGCTGTCTGCTTGCAGACATAATTAGTTGTATGGGGGGACTGTGTGTTTCTCTGTTTGAGTACCACTCTGAACTGCTGCCAATTCACTCCATTTTGCAGTCACTAGAGTACAAAGGAACCTATCTGAAAGATGTAACTGTTTGCCAGAAATAATTTAGAGTAATAATGAAAATACAGTTTGTCTAACCTGCTTTCTTTGCAGTCAGAACTGTGTTTGCCTAGTTCCCCATTCTAGTTTTGAACTGCTGAACTGGACCAATCAGTGTGGGTAAGCTAGCTCTAAAATGGTGCCTTGACGAATCAGAACTTGGACTCATAATCTGAGCCAGCCACAAGAGGATTGTATGGGCAGTGACTCTGGGAGATGTAGTTTAGGCTTCGCGCCTTTTTGGACCAACAGCAGCAGTCTATTGTGAGTGACAGCCAATCCAGTCAAGAACTGGGAGGAACTCAGGAAGTGCCCGGTTTTGTCTGTTGGAGTTTCAGTTTTAGCTCTGGCAGTGAAGGAAAGAAACCCTGTGCTCCTTCAGTGCACAGTTTCAGTCAAAAAACGTGTGTAAGGCCCAGAGTTCCGTCTGCAGTTTGTGTAACTGCTTGTTAGGACTGAATCCATCCTGTGAAAAGAATCAAAGGATCTCTGAAGAGTAGAAACCAGGCTCACCCTGTAGAAGACTGGAGAAATTGTTGAATTGCACTCGGTCTGTCAGGAACTGAATCTGCTGTGTGTTCTCCCGGTATTGTGCAGTAATTGCGATCGGATAGAGAAGCAGCCTGCCTGGTATAGTACTTTCTTTTTACCATATAAATGTGTGAAGAGTCTCGTGGAGCTCAAGAGTAGCCCTGCTGACGTTGAAGGACCCTATCTTGTTTGGAGGTCGAGTACTAATTCAGGGTCGCTCCTGTTGAATTGCCACATTAAATCCAAATGGAATCACTGTACTGCTGACTGTTTAAACTAATTTTTTCTTTCACTGTGTGAAAGGGCCCCTACCAGCTGCTACGGTTTGGACTAGCCACTAGGGCTTGGGTACCCAGGGACAGTAACTGGTAGGGATAGGCCTGTGCACAGAGCCATAGGTAGATGAGTAGAGTGATAAGCTAATTAACCTGATTTCCCTGTCCTTGTTAAACTCCCCAAATAAATCAGAGCTGCTTGTTTCAGCAAAGTTATACTGCCTGAGGTATTTGTCTATGTTAAAGTACTGTACTGTGATTGTTGCACTGTATCTTATTTCACAGGAGGTCCCAGTGCGAACTAGTCCTGGGGTAAGTGTATACTGTGAAGGTAATTCTGATATATTGTGTGGGCCACTAGTGGGAAGAAAGGGGGGTTGCAGCTTCCCAGAGGGCTGTGACCAAGTAAGTTTAACTATTGCAAACCCTGACCTCTGGGTGGAGGCACCCGCCATTGGATCCAGGCCCCTCAACCTGTTAGTGGCAAATCAGGCAGGGGTAGTAGCCCCTGGGATAGCGCCATCTAGGGGTTACATCTTGGAGGCACCGCTGGGATTGTGTGTCCTCTAGTGGCCATATTTATGAACCACTGTTAAGAAAAAATGGGTACCCCGACAGAAGTGGCTGTGCACCGGCTGGTGGAGTGGTGTACTGGGGAGGAGATTGACCCCCAAAATGCTATGCTTATCCTGGACATCCCCCTGGGTATCAATACGGACACTGTACAGGGAGTACTTTCCAAGGTGGAAGGTTTACAAAACCCTGTGGTGGTGGGTCGGCATGCTAATCTGCTCACCCACACTTTCCTGGCCCTAGTAGAGTTTAAGGATCCCATAGATAGCTCCAAAGTGCCACAGACCATTACCCCAGAGGGAGCCCTCACTGCCTGGAGAGTGATAACTAAGTACTGTAAAGACCCGGTGGGGAATGAGCCCCCACCACTGTCTGAAACTTTTGAGGAGAAATTTGCTAAATGGTTGCTGGGGGAAGGGAAAACTGTGGAGGACTTGAAGAAACTATTCTTGCCACCTGGGGGTGTTCCCCCAACACCCTCTCCCGCTCCAGTACCCGTAATGGTAGCTGAACCAATGCAGACTCCTATTTCTGCACCTGCCATTAGTCACGACTCTTACCGAAGGTTGAGGATCTTCTCTGGCACCTCCCACCCCCAAGGGAGGATGACTGGGAGACCTGGATAGACTATGTTGCCCCAAGTGCTAGAATGGCAATGCTGAGTGACAGCGAAGAGGGTTAGTGAAGCCTCCGAGGTCCTTTCCTGGCTACCATCCATGCTAAATGGGCCAGTAACCCTGAAGTGACTGCACAGGCCTATCTTGAGGCCTTGGAGAATGTGTATGGAGCCCAGATTCTGATGAGGATCTATGATGGAGAGTAGAAATGCACAACAGTACCAAGGGAGTTGTTGTCTGTGTATGTATCTTGGCTGGAAAAATTGTTGCAAGAATGCCTCAGAAAGGGTAGTTTGCCAGCGATTGAACTGGACCGAACCAGGCTGGACAGGATCCTTAAGTCTGCCCACTTCTCAGAACTGCTGTTGCTTCAGTTACACCTGGCAAATCGACTGGAATCCCCACCCTCCTATGATGAGTTAATGAAAGAAATTCGAGGAGTTGAGAAAAGGCGACCTCGGGAGGGACCTGCACCAATAGCTGCGCTCGACCCGAGTGACTGAGGGTGGCCCATCAAGTGAAGTTCAGGGGCAGAGGTTGGCAGTCAATGAGTGCTCTGACAAGGAAAAGATATGCCACAATGGGGGAACTGTTGAGAGACATCCGGAATTCAAAACAGTCCTTTATGATGGCCACGCCTGCAAGTACGGGCCCTGACCTATATCCGACTGCATCTGCTATGGGGGTGGGGGTACCCACCCATGTATCTCCTGCTGATAACAGCTCCAAACTTAATTCCTTGACCATGGAAGTGGAGAAACTGACGAGATGTCTCCAAATGCTTATCACGCCACAGACAGAGATGGCACCAAGGTTTCCAGTTAGTAATACCCCCGCCCTGGCTCCCAGTGTGGCGCTCGGCCAGCTCAAACTCCAGAAAGTATGTTTTGCTTAATTGTGGGAAGGATGGGCACATGAAAAGGGAATGCCGGTCCCAAAAGACACTGACAAAGTTGCATATAGGCTACAAGGAGAGCTTTGGAGAACAAATCAGTGGTTAAGAGGTGCACGAAATGATCCCAGTGAGGGCACCAAAATGCTAACTCACGTCCTTGTGGCAAGGTCAGTTGCCAGGCCCCCACCATCGCCTTCCAGACTGGTCCAGAATAGTGGGTCCTCCATGGAGACCACTGTAAAGGTGAATGGAGTGTCTACAAGAGCTGTATTAGACAGTGGCTCCCAAGTGACAATTATGTTCCAGGACTGGTATCAGAAGCATTTGTCAGACGTACTCCTTACAACCATTAGAAGGACTGCATGTATGGGGGTTAAGTGAGAAGGCCTACCCTATTCCGGTATATCCGATTTGGCTGTCTTTCCCACCTCCGTGGCTGGAGTGGCCGAACAAGTAGAGACTCTAGCCTTAGTGTGTCCCCACTGGACTGTATGATGGTGTCCCTTTGTTGATTGGAACAAATGCTCATATGTTCGGAAGGCTGGCACAGTTGTGTTATGAAAAACAGGGGTCAAAAACTAGTAGAGCTTTAAGAGTTCCAGCTTTAATTAAGAAGGCCTATGAGGCACAGAGAGATGCTGAAAAAATAGAACCAGAGGAACCGGTCGGAATTGTATGGACGAAGGATCCTGAGTCTCTGATCCTGGGGCCAAATGCCCAGTGTACCTTACAGGGAGAGGTCCGTATCAGAAAGGATGTTAAGAATAAAATATTAATGTTGGATGCACCAGGCGATGGAAAATTGCCAGAGGGACTGCTGGTCAAGCTTCAGTATTTTGCCCGCTAGAGCCCATGCTTATGCCAGAAGGGTAATGGTCCAAGTTCATAATGTGTCTGACAGAGACATTCGAGTAAATAGAGGTTGCATCCTGGCTAATGTGCATTGCGCAGACACTGCAGTGCTACCCAGCAGCAAGAGTTCGAGAAGAATGACAGAGTAACGCCTGACTTGTTTGATTTCAGCTACTCGTTGCCAGCTGAATGGAAAGTGAGGATCAGTGAGAAGCTTGCCCAGAGAGACCAGGTGTTTTCTTTAAAGGAATGATGAGGATGCATGCAAGGAGCTGAGCACAATATCTGGCTGCATGACGAAAAGACCATTTCGTGAGAGGTCTCACGCCTGGCACCTGCTGACATAGATGATGAGAGACGGCATCTGCAAGAGATGTTAGCTGCTGGTGTAATACAAGAATCCAGAAGCCCTTATGCTTCCCCCATTGTGGTAGTGAGGAAAAAGAATGGGACAGTAAGGATGTGTGTGGATTATCGCACCTTAAACCGGCGGACTATCCCTGATCAGTACACAATGCCCCGCATTCAGGATGCTTTGGACTGCCTAAACGGGAGCAAGTGGTTCTCTGTGCTGGATCTCCGCAGTGGGTACTACCAGATCCCGATGGCCCCAGAGGACCGTGAGAAGACAGCCTTTATCTGTCCACTTGGCTTCTATGAATTCATGAGGATGCCTCAAGGGATTTCAGGTGCCCCAGCCACTTTTCAACGATTGATGGAGCGTGCAGTGGGGGACATGAACTTACTAGAGTGCCTGGTATACCTAGATGATGTTATTGTGTTTGGCAGCTCACTGGAGGAAATGAGAGCAGATTATTTAAGGTATTGGACCGACTGGAGGACTTTGGCCTTAAACTGTCCATTGATAAGTGTCAATTCTTTCAAACATCAGTAAAGTATGTGGGACACATAGTATCCACTGAGGGAATAGAGACCACCCAAGTAAAGTTGAGGCCTTGACTACCTGGCCAGCTGCCGCAAAATCTAAAGAACTGCAAAGATTCCTGGGATTCTGTGGTTATTATCGGCGTTCATCAAGGACTATTCAAGAGTGATCTGCCCTTTACTTAACCTTACTCAAGGTATCCCCAACCCACAAAAATACCAAAAGTCAGGGTCCTCAAGACCGAAGAGTGTATTTTCGTCCGAAAGTGAAGTATTTGGGGCTCGCTGGACTCCTGATTGTGAGACTGCTTTTCATGAGATCATATATCAACTTACCCATGCTCCAGTGCTGGCCTATGCCGATCCAAGAAAACCTTCGTCCTGCACACTGATGCTAGCTTGCAAGGGTTGGGGCTGTGTTGTACCAAGAGTACGAGAATGGCCTGAGACCAGTGGCCTTTGCCAGTAGAAGCCTGACCCCATCTGAAAAGAACTATCCTGTACATAAGTTAGAGTTCTAGCTTTGAAGTGGCTATTGTTGACCAATTCCATGAGGTACTTGTATGGGGCTAAAATACTAGTAAAACTGACAATAATCCTTTGACCTATGTGACCTCTCAGCTAAGTTGGATGCCACTGGCCATAGGTGGCTTTCTGCATTATCTACATATGACTATGCTCGAATACTGAGCAGGTCTGAACCACATAGATGCTGATGCTCTCTCCGGAGGCCTGTTCCCCAGAATGATTGGGTCCGATTGGCAGAACCTGACATTCAGGCACTCTGCCGAAGTTTGACAGGGAGGAACAAATGTCCACGGATGCAGTGGACTGCATGGTGGATTGCTTGGGACCCTCTGAGATTGCATACCTGCTGCTTATTGCCACTTTTCTGCAATAGACATTGGTGCACTGCCTCAGCTGGACAATGACAGTATTCGCGGGCTCAATCCCGCGATCCCATGATCAAAGCAGCTTTAGAAGCCCTTATGCAGGAAAAAGATGTGTCCAAATTACGCCCACTGATTTGAGAACTGCACTGTTATACAAAGAAGGTCCTAAGTTGAAACTGATCAATAAACTGTTATACAGAGAAACAGTAGACAGAGGGGGGAAGTAGACAAACAACAACTAGTGCTGCCCACTGCCTTCGAGACTCAGTACTGAGGTCCTTGCACAACCACATGGGCACCTTGGCTGAGACAGAACACTTGACTTGGTGAGATCCAGATTCTGTTGGCCTAAGATGGGGTGATGTGGGAGCAACACATTCAACTTGTAGTCACTGTTACAGAGGAAGCTTTACCCCAGAGGGCTGCCCCCTTGTTAACATCACCACCAGTGCACCCATGGAGCTGGTCTGTGTATTTTCTGAGTTTGGAGTCAGATCAAAGAAATATCAGTAATGTGCTGGTGGTCACTGACCATTTCACGAGATATGCCCAAGCTTTCCCCACCAAAGACCAGAAAGCATCCACTGTGGCCAAAGTACTTGTAGAAAACTTTTTTGTTCACTATGGGGCTCCACAAAGAATCCATTCTGATCAAGGGAGAGACTTTGAGAGTTGTCTGATCAAAGAGATGCTTTCTCTGTGGGGAGTGCGAAGTCCAGAACCACTCCTTACTACCCCCAGGGGACCCACAGCCTGAACGTTTCAACCGCGACTTTGCTAGATATGCTAGGCACCTTGCACCCAAAGGACAAGCCTAGATGGAGCCAACAAATTAGCACCCTGGTACATGCTTATAACTGCACCAAAAGTGATGCCACTGGGTTCTCCCCTCACACTCCTGATGTTTGGAAGAGAAGTCGACTACCAGTAGATGTGTGTTTTGGGGTCTCTCCTGATGGGGTTCAAGCTGACAACTATTTACAGTATGTGCAAAGTTAAAGGCCCAGCTAACTCATGCGTACTAACTGGTTTCAAACCATGGCTGCCAAAAAGAAATCTGGCCAACAAAGAAAGGTATGATAAAAGGTGAAAGCACAGGAACTCCAGGAGGAGATCGGGTATTGCTAAGAAATCTGGGACTGCATGGCAAACACAAGATTGCTGACAGATGGCACCATCTCCTCACATTGTAGTGGGCAAACTAGATGATCTGCCAGTGTACAAAGTAAGGCCTGAGAATAATTCAAAAGATGTAAAAACAATGCATAGAAATCATTTACTGCCCATTGGACAAATCTTGATTGAGTCTGAGCCCCAGAAGATGCCCCTCTGGACCAGTGACTAGAGCTGCTGCTAAGAAAAGATCAAGAAGTCTGCACCTACAAGCAGAGTTAAAGTGTTCCCCTGCACAAGTCCCAGTTGAGCATGACTGTCAGTCCATATCAGAAGAAAGTGAGAGTGACTTTGAATACTATCCTTCTACGAACTGAGTCAATTGTTTGGGCAATCCCTAGTCAATACTGGAGACAAAGCTGGGCCTTCTGGACTGTCTAAGCCCCCAGCTTCATCCCTGGAGCCAATGCTCCCAGAAAGTGAAGTGCAAAAATATCAGATCAGATGAAATGGAATCATTGTGCATGGTTGAACTGTTTGAGCTTTCAGGGGAGAAATGATAGATTGGGGCAGACTGGTGATACAATCTGAACAAGAAGAGTATTTTGAGTGCCCTGACAGTCCACTGCCAGTGTCCGGAACTCTCCATGTGAGCCAAATGTTGTGGACTCAGAAACTGTAACTCCTGGAGCTGAAAGTGCCCCAAGTACTGGCCTCTCTACCCCAGGAGACTCCCCTGACAAGTGAGGACAATGCTGAAAATGAGGCTCAGAGGCAGAGACTGTAACATTCCCCTAGAAAGACTGGTCGAGCTGTAAAGCCTGTGGTGCACCTCAGTTATGATTCACTTGGGAGGCCTGTGGACTTGCCTCTCAATGTTGTCCATAAAGGAGTGTATGTGTCCCGAGCTCATTTCCCAAACTGAGCGTCAGTGCTAACTCCAGTTACTTGTGTTGCCCTCTAAGATGGTGCCCTTGCCCTGTCCAGCCCCAAGGTAACTGATAGAGAAGGGCCCCTCTCTTCAGGTTTCATGCTACAAGAGGTAATAACTTGAGTTATGGTACAATGTGTGTGTGTAATACTGTGTAAAGAGTGACATACTGCAATGTTTCAGAAATGTGTTCTTGGTAAAATGATATATTGACTGATGATTACATGTGTGAGCCTAATGCAAATGTATATGGTTGCAGTTAAAACTTATGGGGGTACTTGCTTGACGCGGACGTCAAGCTTTCCCAGGCCAGGAAGGGTGTAACCCCCCTGCAAATGGGGGTTCCCAAAAGACTTCCAGGAGCTTGCTTGAATGCTCCAAGCCTGAATAGTGTTTGGCGTTTAAGCCATTTAACAGTGAGTGTTTTTAGAGCCTCCGGTACTGTCTCTTTAAGAGCTGTCTGCTTGCAGACATAATTAGTTTGTATGGGGGACTGTGTGTTTCTCTGTTTGAGTACCACTCGAACTGCTGCCAATTCACTCCATTTTTGCAGTCACTAGGAGTACAAAGGGAACCTATCTAAAAGATGTAACTGTTTGCCAGAAATAATTTAGAGTAATAATGAAAATACAGTTTGTCTAACCTGCTTTCTTTGCAGTCAGAACTGTGTTTGCTTAGTTCCCATTCTAGTTTTGAACTGCTGAACTGGACCAATCAGTGTGGGGTAAGCTAGCTCTAAAATGGTGCCTTGACGAATCAGAACTTGGACTCATAATCTGAGCCAGCCACAAAGAGGATTGTATGGGCAGTGACTCTGGGAGATGTAGTTTGGCTTGGGCGCCTTTTGGACCAACAGCAGCAGTCTGTGTGGTGACAGCCAATCCAGTCAAGAACTGGGAGGAACTCAAAGGAAGTGCCCGCTCTTTGTCTGTTGGATTTTCAGTTTTTAGCTCTGGCAGTGGAGGGAAAGAAACCCTGTGTCTCTTCAGTGCACAGTTTCAGTCAAAAAACATGTGTAAGGCCCAGAGTTCCGGTCTGCAGCTTGTGTAACTGCTTGTTAGGACTGAATCCATCCTGTGAAAAGAATCAAAGGATCTCTGAAGAGTAGAAACCAGGCTCACCCTGTAGAAGACTGGAGAAATTGTTGAATTGCACTCGGTCTGTCAGGAACTGAATCTGCTGTGTGTTCTCCCGGGTATTGTGCAGTAATTGCGATCGGGATAGAGAAGCAGCCTGCTCGTATGTACTTTTCTTTTTACCATATAAATGTGTGAAGAGTCTCGTGAGCTCAAGAGGCCTGCTGACGTTGAAGGCGACCCTATCTTGTTTGGAGGTCGTGAGTACTAATTCAGGGTCGCTTCCCCGTTGAATTGCTACATTAAATCCAAAATGGAATCACTGTACTGGCTGACTGTTTAAACTAATTTTTCTTTTCACTGTGTGAAAGGGCCCCCACCAGCTGCCACGGTTTGACTAGCCACTAGGGCTTGGGTACCCAGGGACAGTAACTGGATATGGATGAGGCTGTGCACAGAGCCATAGGTAGATGAGTAGAGTGATAAGCTAATTAACCTGATTTCCCCTGTCCTTGTTAAATCCCCTAAATAAATCAGAGCTGCTTGTTTCAGCAAGTTATACTGCCTGAGTGTATTTGTCTATGTTAAAGTACTGTACTGTGATTGTTGCACTGTATCTTATTTCCAGGAGGTCCCAGTGCCGGAACTAGTCCTGGGGGTAAGTGTATACTGTGAAGGTAATTCTGATATATTGTGTGGGCCACTAGTGGGAAGAAGGGGGTTGCAGCATCCCAGAGGGCTGTGACCAAGTAAGTTTAACTATTGCAAACCCTGACCTCTGGGTGGAGGCACCCGCCATTGGATCCAGGCCCTCAACCTGTTAGTGGCAAATCAGGCAGGGTAGTAGCCCCTGGGATAGCGCCATCTAGGGGTTACACAGCATTCTAAATTGCAGATCCTCCAGTTAAGGCTCCAGGATAGGAGGCCACATCCTCTATTTTCTCTATAGAGTCTGCTTTGACCCCTCCCACCAATGTTTTAAAAACTGACATTGCTTTGTGGCTAGTTCCTCATAGCTCATGGCAGGGCTTCCCCTGAACTTATGGAGCTGAAGTCTGTATGCATCAAGTGTCAACTTATACTTTTTAAGCAATGTAGCTTAAAGTTTTTTATAATTACTACTGTCTTAATTGTCCATTTGACCCAATGTGTCACGAGCTTCACCAGTAAGTAATGGGGTTAGCTGGAAGCTCCAGGATTCCCTGGGTTTTTTAGCCTGAATACAGACCTTTTCAAAAAAAATTCAAAACAAAATCCATATAATCCTCCTTTTTAAATTCAGCTATTAATTTAGAATGTAACTTGTACCCCAGCCCTGGAGGTCCAGGTTTACCCCTGTCATGTACCTCCTCTGGCACTGGTCTTTGGAGTTTTAGTTTTGCAGTTTTGAATTCCCTCTGTTGCTGGTTTTGTCTTTCCTCAGCCTCACTTGAAGCTGTTTTCTCTTTTCTCGGCCTCTCTCCGATGCTGGTTTTCTTTTCCTGCATCTTCAGCTCCATCTGGAACTTCCTCTGCTTGAATTCCAGCTCCATTCTCCTCAACCATCACCAGCCTGAACCCTTCTGACTCTAGCCCTGTGGCGACCTCCCTGATGTTCTGGCTCTCGGTTCTCACTGGTCTTTTCTCTTCTCCCTGGAACTGGACACTGAAATAGACTCTGGCACTACCACATCCAAGGTCTGGTCCCCTTTAGTCACCAACTATGACCTGAGGCCCTGGGCAGTTGCTTGCACATCGACTGACACAAGAGCCTCCACAAGGTGCTGTTTGTTTCACCCCTTGCTGCAGACTCCACTTTCCTGACACAACTGCCTCAGGTATTCCATCTTCTTCCCTAATTTATGGCTACACCCACTTGAACCCCCCCAAAAAAAATAAAACAGGTAGGGAACTTTAGACTGTAGCCAAAATTATATATTTCTTTAAACAAAAAAAAACTGCCTTGTTTGTGTGTGAAGTGTTACAGTTTATCAATCCGACACACTGGACTGTTAATGCCCATGCCACCAAATAATTGCACAGTATGCAAACAAATCTTTCAGATCTCAGTGCTGTGCACCAAATCTGCCACAAATCCACTCCAGGTATCAGGCCGTCTCCTCCCATAGTACTGAACCTTCAAGTACGATTTGTGATCAGGGGACAAACAGGGACACTCTCCTGTTTGTTTTGGGTCCAAGCAAACTACCAGTCTTGAGTCCTGGGGACAAATATGAACCATTTTTAACTAGCACGCCCAGATAACAGGTCCAAATATTACACTATTTTTAGGGAAAGCAGTGCAATACTTGACCCAGCGGGCATACAAACAACCTAGTTCACAACCCCCTGCTGACTCATTTGAGATGCGGGTATTTTCTTACCTTGCTGAATCTTTACATAGATCCTTGTTAGCGTGGCTGCATATGGTGACACATTAAGCAATTTAACAGTTAAGTCTGAATTATCAATACTGTTCTCTACTCACCTCAAAAAGAGAAAATTCACTAAAATTAAAAATAGTAAAAAATACAGTACCTAAAACAGAATATATATATATATATATATATATATATAGGGATATGACATGGCCTGACTGAGATATCATATTTATCTTCACTAGAGGCCCAATGATATCATGATGTCATTGGCCTCAGTGAAGAAGATAAATATATATTCTAAAAGACCATGTCATGTTTGTTTATATGATGTATGTTTTGGCCTGCACTCAGCAAAAGCTCCAGATGTCCACTTAATACAACCCCCTACATAGAGGTGATGGCTATTTCAATACAAAACTGCAGTATCTCTACCAACACAACAGATGCCATATGTTGTTGAAAAAATATATATGTGGTTGATCCTGCTACTTTAAAATTATTATTAAAAAAATTGTTTGGTATTAAGTTTATGTAGTCATGGCTAGCCCCAACAACTCTCCATACCCCCCTGCTCCAAAACAGCAGATTACATATATTATGAAAAGAAATCTGCTGTTGCCACTTTAAAATTATTTTCATAATACATATCTGGTTGATCCTGCCTGCATCTTTAAACAAATTAATTATTGAAAAACAAAGTTTATCTGGTTGATCCTGCAACTTTCTTTTATCCACCTGTGACTGTAATGTGGCGTGACCGGCGCTATGCCCTGAATATAAGCGTGACCGTGCGTAGGCAGATTCAAAAAGTAAAGCACTGTAAGATATTTTCATTAGAGCCTATGCTGTAAAACTTACAAAATGCATCCTTTTCTAGATGCTGCCTGTATTTTGTGAAAAAGCTGCCGACAGTATTGAGGGAAGAGTGAGGTGAGACAGCAACTACAACACCAGTCAGGAAATAGCATGTCTGTTGCATAGCAACTTTTTGTACTCTGGCAGCTCTGTCTGGTGTTGTGAACTTCTCATCTCACTCGCTCTTCCCTCATTACTGTCAACATTTCTGACAATACAGACAGCCATTCAGATAAATGATGCATTTTGTAAGTTTTACAGCACAGGCCCCCTAATGAAAAATATCTTACAGAGCTTTACTTTGATCTGCCTGTTTATCGTCACGCTTTCATTTCAGGGCATAGTGCTCTGCCATGCTACATTACAGTTACAGGTGGATAAAAGAAAGTTGCAGGATTCAACCAGATAACGTTTGTTTTTCAATAATTAATTTGTTAGAAGATGCAAAACAGGATCACAGATGTTTGTGTTGTGGGTAAGTAAGCTCATAAAGGACACACAGCAAAGATAGTTGGATGATGAAAGTGAAACACTTTCACTTTCATTACAATGATGTATAGAGTGTGAAGATATCAGTGATATCTCCATGACCTGGCAGAGATATTACTTTTATCCTGCTATTTATCCCAAAACATACATTGTATATATATATATATATATATATATATATATATATATATATATATATATATATACATATGATAGATTATAGTCAAAAAGAAATGGACAATTACAAGACAAAGTGCCTTGTAACTGAATTAACTAATTCTAACTCAGTTTTCAGCTGGTAAAGGTTTTGGGTTGTTACCTATCTTGGCAGAAGTGGTCTCTCTTGAGTCCAGGAACAAAGTGTCCCTTAGCAGTCCAGAACAAAAATGTCAGTCATTTCAGCAGGCTTCACCAATATCAGAGAGGCTAGAATGCTCCTCCCATCCTGTGATGTCACAGCTCTGCGTTGCTAGAGTGATGTCACATTCAGTTCTGAATACTTCATTTGTAACATGCAACTGCATAGGCAAAACAGGTCAGTGATGGATGCTGAACAGAAGTGGGCCATTATTAGGAAGGGGCTGAATGAGGCCACAAACACATGTGCCAAATTTCAGAGTAAACAGTCCAGGTTCAAAAAACCTAGCTGGCTCAGCAAGGAAGTGGAGTGGAAGCTGAGGGAAAAAAAGACTGTCCTTCATTAAGTTCAAAAAATCCAGGCATGAAGAGGATATAGAGGTGTTCACAAAGGCATCTAGGGAGGTGACCAGGTCAGTTAAGGCAGCCAAGGCAGCAAAGGAGCTGACATTAGCTCAGATGATCAGAGAGGGGGAAAAGGGGTTCTTTAAATACATAATGGAGAAGAGAGTTGTAGAGATGACATTGTTAGAATCAAGAGGGATGGGAGATGGGTAGAACAAGGGAAGAACAGGCAGAGACACTCAATGAGTACTTCTGTTCGGTGTTCACAAAAGGAAGGGATGGCCCAATACCGCAAGGGAAAGGGGGCAAGGGTGAAGGGAGGCAGAGATAGCAGATTTGGTCATCCAAGAAGATAGAGTTCTGAAGGGTCTTAAAGCCTTGAGGGTGGACAAGGCACAAGGACCAGATGGTGTACACCTAAGGGTCCTGAAGGAACTGGTAGAGGTGTTGGCAGGCCCTCTGACAGACCTCTTCAGCACCTCATTGGAGATGGGGAAGATACAGGGACTGGAGGATAGCTCATGTGGTGCCCCTTCACAAAGTGGACCCAAGGACCAACTGGGCAACTACAGACCAGTAAACATGACTTCCATAGTGTAGAATTTGATGGAGACCATTCTAAAGGAAAGGTTGATAACCACCACCAACAAAATAAAAGCCTTAAACAACTGGCTACGAAAATGGTGTTACAAACAAAACATTAAATGTCTAACCCACTGGGAAGAATTTGAAAATAAACCATTCTTATACTGTTGGGATGGGTTACACCTCAGTAGAAGAGGGACTACTTTATTAGGGCAACAGATGAATGCTTACATAAACTCTAATTTAAACTAAAAAAAGGGGGGAGGCTGGGAATCTATCCCTCCCTCTAGTTAATAAAACAAATTCATCACAGAACTCTAATTTTAATATACTTAGCTTTAATGCTAGATCAATGACAATATCTAAATATGCTGAATTAGAAATACTAACACATACTTTAGACTTAGCAATAATAGCTATAACTGAGACCTGGGGAAACTCAGATAAAGCTTGGTTAACAGAGATACCTGGTTACAAGCACTTCTATAAAAACGAAATAATACCAAAAAGGAGGTGGGGTTAGCCTATATATAAAAACAACTTAAAACCCTATCAAAAGATTCTAACTCAGCCTAGAAAATGTATGGGCATACATTCAGGTTACAAATTCACATAAAATACTGATAGGAACCTGTTACAGACCACCTACCTCGGATTTTGAAACCACTAGATTAATAACTGAAGAAATCCAACAATTCTCTGACAGAAATGATATACTGATATTGGGAGATTTTAATCTCCAACCATCAATGGAACACACTAACTGGATTAAGTCAGCATGATAACCAATTTCTATAGGCGTGACTGACCAAGGTTTAATTCAAAAGTGAGGGAACCAACCAGGGAAAGAATATTTTAGATCTCGTCTTTACCAACCTAGAAACTTTATTATCAGATATAACAGTCCTACCACCTATCGGAAATAGTGATCATATGACAATACATTTTTCCATTCAACTACCTTCACAACCAAAGATAAACAATATTAAAATAAAGCAATACCATAAAGCAAATTTTCACCTTATTAGACAAGAATTGGGAACAACAAAATGGGAGCACATTCTACGCCCATTAAAAACAAACGAAACATGGGAAACAGTCAAACAAATAATACTAGAACTTGATAAAAAACATATTCCAGAGAGACTCAAGTATAACAACAAAGGAAAAATCCCCAATGGTTTAATAAACACATAAAAACTCTAATATCTAGTAAAAAAATTGTTTTCTAAGCTTAAAAGACAACATTACCCAATTCTGACAAAATACTAAAGTCTTATAATCAAACAGTTAAAAATTTAAAAACATATAAAAATAGCAAAACGTAATCTTGAATTCAGAATAGCACACACAAAGATTCCCATAAAACTTTATACTCTTATTTAAATAATAAAAAAGAATTGTAACAATTTAATCGTCCCTCTGGTTGTAAACTCATAAACCATCACCTCGGACATAGAAACAGCTACTGAATTCAATAATTACTTTTCTACTGTTTATACACAAAGGCATGATACTATAACTACTCCCCTATTATGGACCAAGACACAGAAAAGATTTAGGAAGGGACATCAAAAAGCAATCAACACTCTCAAAAACACACAAGTTCAGGACCAGATGGAATCAGTTCTAGATTTATAATAGAAACAAAAGATGAAATTGTTCAACCTTTAAAATATTATTCAACAAATCACTAAATGAGTCAACAGTGCCAAATGAGTGGCACACAGCAATAGTTACTCCCATTTTCAAAAAAGGCTCTCTGTCCAAGACTGAAAACTACAGACCCATAAGTTTGACATCAATTCCATGTAAACTTATGGAAAAAATTATCAAGGCCAAAATTGAGCATGAACTAGAAATACTCAAAATATCCGACACTTACCAGCATGGGTTCAAACATGGCTTCTCATGTGTAACCAACCTTATCTCTTTTTATGAGCACATCAGCTATCATCTAGACAACAATACACCTATGGATGTTATACTACTCGATTATAGTAAGGCATTCGATAAAGTTTCCCACTCTTTATTGATTAAAAAACTCATTAATATAGGATTATCACCAATACTAACTTCTTGGATAAACCAGTGGTTAAATAATAGAAAACAGAGAGTTAGGGTTAATAACGTAATGTCTGGAGAGAGGTGTGGGCATTAGGGTTCCCCAGGGTTCTGTGCTGAGGCCTGTTCTCTTTGGTCTCTTTATAGGGGATATGTATATATCCAGTAACAACAAAATGGTGAAATTTGCTGATGACACCAAAATTGGGGGAAAAGCAATCAGTCTGACCAAAGACTCTGGCTTACAAGCAGAACTGTTAATAATTGAACAATGGGCATCCACAAACGAAATGTTTTTTAATGTCTCTAAATGTGCAACCCTTCATTTTGGAAAAAATAATCCATCACAAACATATTATTTAAATAACTTGGCTATTAAAACCTCCTTGGTAGAAAGAGATCTAGGGTTCTAATTAATAACAAACTGTCTTCTTCATCACACTGTAATAAGGTAGCAAATCAAGCAAAAATCACCCTTAGAAGGATCAATAAAACATTCACAAATAAAACTGAACAATGTTTACTCCCACTTTACAGATCTCATATTAGACCATATCTGGATTACTGTTCCCCCTTTTGGAACCCTTATTTAATTTCTGACATTAACAAAATTGAGAGCGTTCAACATAGAGCAACAAAATTAATACCACATCTTTCTAGGTTTGATTATATTACCAGATTAGAGTCTACTGGTTTACAATCTCTGTCTCAATGAAGACTAAGGGGAGATTTGTTATTATTATTCAAAATCACAAAACATCCAGAACAGATGCAAAACTGTGGACTAAAATTTTCCACAAGAAGAATCGTAGCTAGATTACACAACAGACAAATAGAAATTATGAAAGCAAAAACCAACAAAAGAATGAACTACTTTACTATAAGAGCACCTAACTATGGAATAAACTGCCTCAGGAAATAGTCGACTCGCCCAACATTTTGACTTTTAAAAATAAACTGGACAAATGGTTAACAAATCAGGGATTTGCTGAATGATCCACAATGTGGAGGACAAACCATGATGGGCATATTGCCTTTGTTTGTCCCATACTACCAAAGTACCAAAGTACCAAAGTAATGGTCTACAGGATGAAAGACAGCATGAGGTTGTCTCGGGAAGATCTTGCCAAACTAACCTGATTGACTTCTTTGATTGGGCCACTAGGGCAGTCAACGAAGGCCACGCTGTGGATGTCCTGTATCTAGACTTCAGCAAGGCTTTCAGCTTTTCACCCATGGGAGGTTAGGTGAGCAAGATGAGGACATGGAGTGGGGAGAAACTGATGGGGTGGATTCGGAGCTGGTTGGAGGGCAGACAACAGAGAGTAGTTGTAAGTGGGGAGACATCAAGCCAAGGCCAGTAACAAGTAGGGTACTGCAGGATTCAGTGCTGGGCCCTGTTTTGTTCAATGTCTTCACTGGAGACATTGCAGAGGTGTCAAGAGTAAGATCAGCCTGTTAGCATATGACACTAAGATTTGTGCAAAAGTGAACAATGAGAAAGGGAGGCAGGCATTCAGGAGGATCTAGCTAAACTCAAACACTGGTCTAAGGAGTGGCAGTTGAGGTTTAGCACTAGGAAGTGCAATGTCATGCACCTCAGAGCAAGAAATCCCAGGACCAGCTACTGGCTGGGGGAGTGCAGGTAACAGCTTCAAAGGAGGAAAGGGACCTTGGGGTAATAGTCACAGGGGACATGAAGGTATCAGCACAGTGTAGGAGGGTGGTAGCAAGGGCAAATAGGATGCTTGGGTGCATTGCCAGAGGGATCACTTCTAGAAAGAAGGAGGTCATCCTGCCTTTTATAGATCACTGTTGAAAGCCACACTTGGAGTACTGTGTGCAGTACTGGTGCCCATACCTCAAAAAGGATGTGAGATTACTGGAGGGGATGCAGCGCAGGGCTTTGAAAATGGAGTTGCTGTATGAGGAAAGATTGAGGGAGCTCAACATGTATTCGCTGAAAGAGAGACGGGAAAGAGGGGACATGATAGAGACCTTTAAGTACTTGAAAGGCATAAACAAAGTCAGAGAGGGAGCATTGTTCTGTTTAAAGGTGATAAGGGTCAGTAGGGGGCACGGTCTGAAGTTGGAAGGTGAAAGGTTCAGAAGGGAATTGGGGAGACACTACTTTATAGAGGGAGAGTGGTGGTGAGATGGAACTCACAACCAGAGGAGATAATCGAACTGAGGACAGTGGATAGCTTTAAGTGGGGTTGGGATAGAGTCAAGGGCAGGATTAGTACAGAAAAGAACACAAAGGGAGAAAAGACCAGGAATGGGGAGGAAGGGAGGGGTTTGGGTGGGGCTGGTGCAGCTGTAGTAATATGAAACTAAGACCTGCACAATCTGCCAGACTTGATAGACCTGTAGGCCTTTTCTGCCAGCAATTTTATATTTGTATATCCTGCTATGGATCTCTTGAGCCTAAGCCACTGTTCTACCCCTCCCCCCATATCTTCTGCTACCAGGGCAATTTTGAGCTGTCCTCCCATCTCCACAAAGTTGGCCTTCTGGAAATCTAGGACCTTAATCATTGTACGGCTTTCTTCTGCCAACATGTTGACTCTAAACCATGCAGTTCTGTGGTTACGGGTGCCAATGGGACTGCCCACCTCAACATCCATGACTCTGTCCCTGTTTGTCAGCACTAAGTCCAGAACATCCCCCTCCCTGGTAGGCTCAGCCACAAGCTGCCTTAGGTTTGCTCCATACATGGCAGACATGAGGTCCATGCTCCATGATGTACTTGCAGTCTGGTATTCCAATCTGCATCTGGCATGTTGATGTCACCCATTAGTAGTACTTCCCCTTTGGCTGCCTTATACCTCTCCCTGCGTGGGAGGCCTGTAATTACTCCAGCACAAATGGTTGTTTTGTCCCCCTGACTCCAGAGTGACCCACAATGCCTCTGCTTCTTCTCTGGATCCCTGAGCCTTTGTAGCTTTAATCCCTTCCTTCACATACATAGCAATCCCTCCTCCCCTCTTCCCTCCTATCCTTTCTAAAAAGTGTATACCCTAGTATGGTTGCATTCCAGTCATGGTTCCGTGTCTACCATGTCTCCGTAATAGCCTAATGTCCAGATTTGTGTCTGCCTATCAGTGATGTTAGGTCTGGGATTTTGATTCCCAGACTGGGCATTTACAATGCACATGACCTTCCACTCAGTGTACCCCTTAATGTTCCTTATTTATTGGTCTTTGCCCTGCACATTAGTGATGTACCTTCTGTTCTCTCTCCCATTGTAACCATGGTAGTTTTATGGTTAGATATTATGCTAGTTATTGGGTCCTCACTGCTTACTGTTATGTCCTGTGGGGAGAGGGGAGCTTTGATAATCCCCTTGACTGTCTATGCCTCCCCCCTTGGCAAGTTTAAATGATCACTAAGGATGCACTTAAACTTCTCAGAGAGGATACTTTTGCCTCCCCTGGATAGATGCAGGCCATCTGGAGTATATAGTCCTTCATCCCTCCAGGTGAGGTTCCCGTCCCCAGTGAAGCCATACACCACCTCTTTGCACCATTTCTTCAGCCATTTGTCGAATTTAATGATGCAGATGTCCCTCCCTTCCTCCGTTCTGTGGACAGGTAACACCTCTGAGAAGTTCACAGAGTGTGCTACTTGCACAAGACTCCTCCCCAGCTCCCTGAACTCTTCCTGTACTCTTCCTACATCTACCACCTCTCTAGCCAGGTCATTTGTCCCCAAGTGAATAATGACATCCAGCTCTCCCTCCTTTCTACCACCCTTGCAATCCTAAGGATTCACTTGCCCTCCTTCTGAACTATACCTCCAGGTAGGCACATTACCTCCCTTTTACCATTGTTACCTGACCCCAGCTGAATCCCCTGAACAATGGAGCCCCCAACCGGGATTTCTTCCTCCTCCTGTGTGTTTTTCTTGCATCTGCTCTTGGGGTTCCATCCTGGATGACTCCATCAACCCCCATGGTGTTCTCTTCTGGACATGCTGCCCAATCTCTGTGTTCTGCCAGGATGGCATACGAGTTAATGAAGTGACACACGCCGGGGATGGCCTCCATCCTGCCTCCCTCACCTGCCTCAAGCCCACTGCAATCTATCCTTCCCTCCTTCTTGGCAACCTCTGAGGGAGCAGTGGTGGACATGGTGGTCTCTGTATGGGGGGAAGGTCATCTGTATCCTCGCTAACTCTGCTCGAAGTCCAGCTACCTCCTCCCTCAACACAGAAAGGTGCTTGTTGATAATTATGCAAATGTCATTATTCAGATGGCATTAGCAAAATAAGATGTAATTATCATAATTTCTGAACATTGCTTGAAATCAATACTTTTTGCACTATACTGCACATCTAAATGAAATATGCTTCCGAAGAAATGTGCTCCAAAGTGTCTATTCACTGAATAATATGAGACAGGTATGCAATGTAAAATATATCAAAATTCCATAGTGATTACAATTACTGTAAAATAAATAAATCCATACATAAATAAATAAATAAATAAATAAATAAATAAATGCTAACATTAAACTTGCAAAGAATCAAAATTAAACCTTCTGCATCTGGAGTATAATGAGAGCGTGCCTGATTGTGTGCATATGTGGATAAATATGTGTCCCTGCATATTTTATGCTTGAGGTGTGTGGTCACAGGGATCAGAAAAACATGCATATGTGAGCCCATCACTGAACCAGGAATTCTCTTCCCACTTTCTCCTGTAGATTGACATATGAAATTTGATCAGAGTACAAGCTTCCTCAGTTCATGAGAGAAGTCTGAAGACAAATGTTCACATTTCTGTGTGAACGAGAAGGAGTTTACAAAGTGTTAACTGAATTTCAAAGCTCATGCTTTCTAAAACCTAGACAACCTGTGATGGTACATGAACAACTTACACCCACTGATACTCTTATTTGCATTTAAGATGGAAACACACTCTGCCAATGTAATCAAAGCACTAACTAAGCAGTAATTAAATTGAAATTGTTACTGGTTTTTGATCACTGTATCATGCAATTTGCGGAAGGATTTATACAAATTAGTTCCACTGAATGTGAGCGTGTGTGCACAAAAGCCATTTTATTTGGGGGGGGGGATGAGATTGGGTTTACAGTTAATCATTGGGATATCAATTTGCAGAACTTTTTAATGAAAAATGGACATCAGTCAGCATTCAAAATCTGAAATGGAACCTGTAGTTTACTGTCTGTACCATTGGGGAACTGACAGAATGAGGGAGTAGAACATGTACTCGTTGGAGGAGAGGAGGGACGGGGGGACATGATTGAAACCTTTACATATATGAAAGGAATAAACAAGACAGGTACAGAGGGGCTGTTCAAAGTAAAGGAGGGGAGGGACACCAGGAGCCATGATATGAGACCGGAGGGAGGAAGGCTCAGAAGGGAGATGAGGAGACACTATTTTACAGAGAGGGTGGTAGCTGGGTGGAATGCGTTACCTGCAGAAGTGGTATCCAGTAGAACAGTGGACTGCTTCAAAGGGGATGGGACAGGACAAGGGGAAGGTCAATGGAGGAAAGGGTGGAAGGGAGGGCAGCTGCAGAATAAGGAGCACTAGCTGCCTATTCGAGCAGACTTGATAGACCTCTAGGCCTTTATCTGCTGGCAAATTTTGTACGTTCATACAAATTTAGACAGTGCATTGCTACTATGTGTACAGGCAGTCCGTAACTGGAAGGGAATTAAGCTACTTTCAGTGTAATGAAGTATTGTCTTTGTGACACAGAAAACAGCTCATTTCTATAGAATTCCATCATTCATCAGTGTTTAAAACATTCAAATAAGCTGTAGTCCTACAAACAGCAATACTGTCTTTCTCCAGCATGGATCAAGAGTGTGTATATCACACATAAAAAGTCATGCTTGCACTGAGACAAGACAGAAAAAAAAACACTCCTGGTTCTCGGTTCTAGATATGGTCAAAATATCCTGAATGAAATATGATGGAAACTCACTGTAGAGGTAAAAAACAAAAACATAAAAAAAACACACATATGTTTAGAGTGTAAATCTTTATTACAGTAAAAAAAATATGCAAATTATTTTCCTATCTCCATTAAAGGAGCACTTATTAGCAAAAGATAGCCAAGCCAAAGCAGTATACAGCAAACAATGGTGGGTAAGGCAATCAGTATTAAGGAAAATGGACATACACTGTTATAGAAACATAGAAACATAGAATTTGACGGCAGATAAGGACCGCTTGGCCCACCCAGTCTGCCCATTTCCCTACCTACTGGATAAGCTGCAGATCCTAGTTAACCAGCAGCCTACTTCTTCCTACCCCCAACCCCCAGAATTGCCTTATGACTATCCCATGCATGCTTGAATTCCACCACTGATTTTGACTCCACAACCTCCTCCGAAGGCCATTCCATGCATCCACAACCTCTCTGTGAAAAAATACTTCCTTAAATTACCTCTGAGCCGCCCTCCATCTTCAAATTGTGCCCCTTGTTCTTGCACACCTCTTTTTTGAAAGATGCTACCTCTTTGGACTTTGTTGATTCCCTTGAGGTACTTGAAAGTTTCTATCATGTCCCCCTCTCCTCCTTTCCTCGAGGCTATACATATTAAGCTCCTTAAGTCTCTCTTCATATGTCCTCCGGTGCAGACCCTGCACCATTTTAGTTGCCCTCCTCTGGACAGCTTCCATCCTGTCTATGTCTTTGCGGAGATTGGGTCTCCAGAACTGCACACAGTACTCCAGATGGGGTCTCACCAGCTGTCTGTACAGAGGATAATAACTTCCTGTTTTCTACTGGTGATGCCTCTCCCTATGCATCCAGTATCCCCCAACCCTCCTTGCTGCCTTCTCACATTGCTTGCCCACCTTTAGGTCATCTGATATGACTACCCCCAGGTCCCTTTCCATTTTGTTGTTGTTAGTATCTCACCCCCATTGTGTACTCTTCCCTGGGTTTTGTTTCCCAGGTGCATTACCTTGCACTTCTTAGCATTGAATCTAAGCTGCCATACATTTGACCATTCCTCTAACCTTGCCAAGTCCCTTCTCATCCTTTCCACCCCACCCTGTGCATCAACTCTGTTGCAGATCTTAGTGTCATCTGCCAAAGAGACATACTTTTCCTTCCAGTCCTTCTGCACATTATAAAGACATTGAAGAGGACTGGTCCTAATACTGAACCCTGCGGTACCCCGCTAGTAACCCTCCTTTCTTCTGAGTGGACTCCATTTACTATTACTCTCTGTGTCCTATTCTCCAGCCAATTCTTTACCCAGGCTGTCATCTTGGGACCCACTCCCAGGCTGGCTAACTTATATATTAATCTTTTGTGTGGGACTGTGTCAAATGCCTTGCTAAAGTCTAGGTAGGCCATGTCCACAGCCCCTCCCTGATCTACTACTTTGGTCACCCAGTCAAAGAAATCTATCAGATTCGTCTGGCATGACCTTCCCTCTGTGAATCGGGTGTTGTATAACACATCCAATGTAGACAAGTTTCCTTTAGAGGTATTAACATAGGGCAGTGGTGCAAGCGGGACACATGAATACATTGGGCAATCACTAGATGGGCTCTGGGAGTAACTGTATTGCTTGACTCTATGGTCCAGTCCACACTAGGACTTTTACCAAGTTTTAAACTGTTTTAACTCTCTTAAAATGGTTTAAAGGTCTTGTGTCCAGACTGTAGCATGGTAAAACCATGCTACAAACTGTGTTTAAAGATTGCTGGGAGCAGGGCTTTAGCATGGTTTTAGACCAACGCAGTTGTAATTATTTCATACAGTCTGCAACTTGCTTTTGTAATCTGAGCTGCTGAAAACTGTTATGCTGTAACAGCGCTTCAGCAGGGAGCCTGGTGTTGCTGTAGACCCGAGGCTGTGCTGTGACGTCATTGCAATGAAGCTCGCCAGAATCAAGCCCAACGCTGCAGTAGAGTCACTGCAGGGAACAATGCAGTTTCAATGGCACTTAATCCCTTTTGTCATGCAGGGAAACTGTGACACTGCACTTGATCCCAACGGGCTTCACTGTATATGGAGCAGGGCTGGCAGTGTTTCAGTGAATGAGCAGTGTTTGGCTGGGAGCAAATGCTATTACCCATGTTCACCATTGTTCCCCTTCCCTCACAAGACACCCTGTTGAAAATAAAAGTTCCCTCACAAGACACCATGTTAAGAATAAAATATACCAGTATTTCAGAGCTTTGAAAAACAATGTGTTGGTACCAGTAGAGCAGTGACTGTACACAAGCAAACTGTGTAGACATATGCTCAGTAATGTCCCACAGTCATTGACAGCAACATTAGTATTTGCTTGATTGTTAAATCACCTGGATTACAATTGTATCTTAACTTACCTCTGGACAACCAACCAAATGGACAAAAGAGACCACAGTTCAAATTCTCCCCAACCGACTAAAAGGTACAGTCTGCTCTTAAACACCACGTCCCTGACACATAGAATGGCACTGGGAAGAGATCACTGACGTTTGTGGCATGTGTAAAACAAGCAGTTTTAATTCTCTTACCACGCGTCATGTCAACAATCCACAGGGTTTGTAAAATGAGGGCTAATTCTAGTGTAATTCTTGTTTAAAAAGTGAAACCAGCACTTCGAGGATGTGCAAGTCCTGGTTTCACTTTTTAAACAAGAATTATGCTAGGAATTAGCCGCTCTCTACTTTTCTTGTGAGTCAGGAAGTATCATGATTACAACCCTTTCTTACACTGGGAAGGGGGACCTCTCTCCACTGCACTGACTTGCAACAGCTTTTCACCTCCTGCTCCAGCAGGAGCTTTTCTGCTGGGTATGAGGTGGGAGGATCCTTTGCACCTGCAGTTTGGAGAACTTCTTGAACTGCAGGGATAGAACTTGGTTCACTATCTCCAGGACCCACTTGTCTGTGGTCATGCTTTTCCATGCTGGAAATAGGGAGACAACCTTCCCCCACTGGAGATGGCTAGGTGACCCGGACAGACAGGTAAGAGGTTCTGCTTTGCGTACACCTTGGGGGCTGGAGTGGCTTCAGCCCACTTGGCACCCTTCTTGCCTTTTCCCCTGAAGAAACCCCTTTGGAAAAGGTAATAATAAGTCACATAAGCTTGGGGAAAATAACTCTTGTCCCTACCTCCCTTACAATAAGGCATATGAAGTGAGGCCTTCTCCTTCTCAGTATTTCTTTGTATGTGGTCTTTATGCATCTACAGTACCTTGTTCATATATGCCTCTGAGGAGGCATAGCACAGTAGGTTAAGACACTGCACTGCAGATCTGGAGACCTGGGATTGAATCCCACAGCTGCCTAGGTGCATATTGTATGATCCCAGCAAGTCACTTAACTTCCTTGTGCACCCAGGTTGCATCTGGAAAGAAGTTTCGGCTTAGTGTGCTACTCCTGGTTAAACAATGTTCCCTTCCCTTCCCCTCTGTTTTGTCCCCAAACAAGGAGTTTTCTTCACAGTAGAAATCCATGGCCATAGTCTGTGAGTCCTGTGAGAGATTTGTATACCTGAGCCATGCAAACCTCCTCAAAGATACCGCATGTGTCATGACTCTGGAAGTATCATAGTATCATAGTAAAAGCCATCAGAATAGGCCCCATGGTATATTGTGTCTGCTTAGAAGCTTGCCCCCTTCTGGGAGCTCGCTCCTCTACCCCCCCAGCCCCAGAGGTGGCCCTTCCTGGCCTCAACTTCCCCCTGTATCTGTCCCAACCCTTCTTGAATCCTTCCACTGTGGTCTCTTCCACCAGACTCCTGGGCAGTCGTTCCATGGTTCCACCACCCTCTCTGTGAAAAGTGTGTCCTGCAATCCCCCTGTACTTCCCCATTCCAGCTTTCACTCATGCCCCTGGTGAGTTCCCTCTTCTTAAGCCTGAACACTTCTCTGGTTTCACCCTTATTTATCCTTTACATACTTGAAAGTATGTCTGTCTTGTCCCCTCTGTCCCTCCTGTACTCCAATGCATACAGATTGAGTTCATCCAGTCTCTCCTCATAGGTCCCACCCTCCATGACCTGAATCATCTTGGTTGCCTCCTCTAGACCCTCTCCAGCAGCACTATGTCCTCTTAAGATGGGGTCTCCAGAACTGCACACAGTACTCAAGATGTGGCCTAACCAGGGCATTATACAGAGGGAGGATCATCTCCCTCCTCCTGGAGGTAATCCCCCTGGTTATGCAGTCCAGTATCCTGTGTGCTTTTGCTGCAGCTCTTCAACAGTTTTCTGTGTTATTCACTTTGCTGTCCACCACTATCCCTAAGTCCCTCTCTCCCGATGTGACTTGCAGTGTGGTCCCCCCTAGGGTGTTTGCATGTCCCGGGTTTCTGACCCCAGATGCAGTACCCTACATTTCCCCGCATTGAACTTCAACCCCCACTTCCTTGCCCACCCCCCAGGGTATCCAGATCCCCCTGCAGGGCCTCTCTCCCTTCCTGCCCGTCTGCCAGTGCTCCCAGTTTTGAGTCATCTGCAAAGAGACTCAACCTACTCCTAACACCCCACCCTATGTCTGAGACGTAGGAGTTGAACAGGAGTGGCCCCAGGACCGAACCCTGGGGGACCCCACTGATGACTGTCCTGGGAGAAGAGACTATCCCTCCAACCACCACTTGCTGTATTTGCCCCGTAAGCCAGTTTTCCACCCACTTGAGCAACTGCCCCACCACCCCATCACCCCCAGCTTTGTTAGTAGGCTGTTGTGGGGTACCAAATCGAACGCCTCACTGAAATCCAGATAGAGGATGTCCACTGCCTATGATCGGTCGAGGGCACCTGCCATCCAGTCATAAAACTCCACCAGGTCAGTCTGGCACGACCTCCCAGAACAAAATCATACCTGCCTGTCATCCAGGTGCCCCAACCTTCCAGCTGCCCACCCCTAGCCTCTCTCACTAATGCCCTCATTACCTTGCCTACCACAGACATTAGGCTAACGGGTCTATAATTCCTCATATCCTCTCTGCCCCCCTTGTGGATAGGCACCACATGAGCCACCTTCCAATCTTGAGGCACCCACCCTGTCATCAGGGAGATGTTGAAGAGTGAGGCCAGTGGAGCTGCCAGCACATCTACCAGTTCTTTCAGCACCCTTGGATGCAGCTCATCTGGCCCCTGTGCCTTCTCAGTCTTTAGCGACCGGAGGGCCTCTCTCAACCTATCTGTTGTGATTTTGCCCTCCCATCCTCCCTACTCATGCATCCTCTCCTCCCCTTCTAGATACAACCCATCCCCTGCCCTAGTCTCATCCAGTCCTTCAGTCTCCAACTGATCTCCTGGTTCAGTGGGCTCCTATACCCTCCCATCAGGTTGGAAAGATTCCCCACCTCCCCAGTAAAGACTGAGGCAAAGTACTCATTTAGTACCTCTGCTTGTTCCCCAGCTTCCTGCGCTCATCCCCCCCAGTTCTCCCCTGTGTATCTATAGAACCCTGTTCCCCCCCCTCTTTGTGGATATCCCTGGCCAGGTTAAGCTCCTTCTTGCCTTGGCCCCCTTACCACCCTCAGGTGACCCTCTTAGCCAGAAATCATACTCTCCCCTCTCCCTAGCCCCTCTTGAGTGCTTCTAAGTACGAATAGGCAGCCTTTTTCTCCTCACAGCCTCCTGCACCTCCCGAGTCCACCAACATAGCTTACTGGGCCCTACATTGCTTGCGCCTGCCTGTGCAGGCCCTCAAGCCTCCTGCACCCTTCTAATGGTCTCCCACAAGCTACCAGTATCAATGTCTGGCTTTATCTCATCCAAGCAGCCTTTAAGAGTCCTTCCCATGCCCTCAAATTCTGCCCTCCTGAAATCTATTACTTCTGTGTTAGTGCAATTTCCTCTCCCCTAGGAACATAAAAAACAGACCATGGCATGGTCACTGCCTGCCAATGGGTTGCTCAACTCTAGGCCCCTTATCTGGTCACTATCTGCTAGGACAATGTCCAGGATCCGATCCTGCCTAGTAGGCTCCCCACATGCTGGACTAGGAAGGCATCCTGGAAGACATCTATCAACCTCTGCTCCTTGGCCACCGAGGATGTCATAGTGCCCCAGTCTGCCCCCCCGCATGTTCAGGTCGCCCATGATCACCACCCTGCCCTTTTTGAGGCCACAGTGACCCCTCATGTTCTCAGCCAGATGATCCTCCAGTTCTGCTTCCATTGCGGGGGTCTGCACACCACCCCTATTTTTAATCCTTTACCCCTCCCGTTGCAGGGTTACCCAAATTGCCTCCACATCTCCTTCTGCCTCCTCAATTCCACCAAATACTGTCATTTTGACTATCAATGCCACACACACATCCTTTTCCCATCCCCTTATCCTTCCCTAAACATTGTGTATCCCTCTAAATTTAGGTCCCAGTCATGCCTCTGGGTGGTCCATGTCTCAGTAATTGCTGCCAAGTATGCTGCACCCTCAACTAGCATTGTTTGGATCTCTGCCATTTTATTGCCCATGCTCCTGGCATTAATCAGGACCATTCTCCACCTGACCCCCTCCCCCTCCCTCCAGTCTTCTCAGCCCAGCGCAATCCCCCGTCTCTCTTCACCCCCTCAGTTCCCTCTGGTCTTTTAACGTTGCCCGCAGCCCGCTTTGCATGATCTAGTCCTGAACCCTCAAGCTTCCTCGGCCGGGCTTTCAGTCTTTCTATCCCTCCTCCTTTACAAGTTTAACCCCACCTATCACTAATGAATCCAAAAGTTTTAGTTTAAGGATCTCCCTCCCTCCAGGTTGAGATGCAGCCTTATCCTGGCATATAGCCCCTTGTCTTCCCATGTGTCACCTCAGTCCCCATCAATCCATACCCTTCTGACTTTTCCACTCCCTGAGCCACTGGTTCACCCCCTAAGTTTTGCTTATTTTCCCGCTTGCCCTTGGTACAGGCAGTATCTCAGAAAAGGAGATTGAGCATCCTATAGAGTGGCAAACCCTGGCCAATTCCCTGAATCTTGCCTGTATCTCCAGTTCACTGTTCCCTTCTAAATCGTTTGTTCCCAGATGAATGAGAAAGTCTGGGGATCCTCCACATTCCCTTGCTATTGAGTATAGCTGGAATTTGGCCCTATGTACTGATAGGCCTGGGATGCATTTAACCTTGCCTGGGCTGCCTTTTCCCTCTCCAACCCCCTCCCACTGGATACCTCTAATCATGGGGTCACCTAGCAGGAGCACCTTCACTTCTCCTCCCAAGTTACTAGCTCATTTATGCCCTTCCATACTCCTTCTTCTGTCTTTGTCCCCCAGCTTGCTCCTTGCACCCCCCAACAGCCTGGGTGTCTCTATTTTGTGTGTGCCCTTACAGGCTCCCTCTTCTGCCTCTGTCCCCCAGTTTTCGCCTCTCACCCCCTGCAACTTGGGTGTCACAGGTCTGTATGTGCCCTTCCAGACTCTTTCTACTGACTATGGCCCCCTGCTTGCTCCTCACCCCTCCCACAGCCTGGGCATCACTAGTTTGATTGTGCCATTCCAGGCTCCCTCTTTTGTCTCCCTCTCCCAGCTTGCTCCTCGCACCCCTCACAGCCTGAATATCACTAGTCTTCCCCCATAACTCTTCCCAGGTTGGTCTGTTGCCATTGACTTCTCCACCCAGGCCTCCTATTCCTGCTTTCCTTTTCCCCTCCCTCCCCCTCAGGTTCTGCAGTAACAGACCCTTCTGCCCTAGTGCTCTCTACACCCCCCTCTTCTGGAAATTCCAGTTTCGGAGCTGGTCTACCCATAGTGCTCCCCTCCTCACCCCCCTCCTTGTCCGCTTTTCCTTCCTCAACTCTGCCCTGTCCTGAGTCCTGGCCTCGTCCACCCTGATTCTGTTCTGTGTGTCTCCTCCTGCCTTATCTCCCTCAGAACCAGGCTCCTGCCCCTTCCGCTTGTCTGGTGCCCCTAGTCTCATGTTCCCCATGCCCTCCCCTCCTTTGGATTAGGCACCCTTCCTATCTCCTGCCACCCTCCGACACCTGACCAGTCCTCCCCATCATCCTGCACCCCTGCCCACCAGTCTCTTCCACCTCATCATCCGGTACAGCAGGGTGAAGCAATTAGTAAGTGTGATACCTGCCCCTCCTGTCCCCTCCTCCCTTTCCTTGGCTCTCTAGGACCTCCTCCTTTGGAGTGAAGACCATACACTGGTATTTTCATGTCTCTGCCCCTAGAGTGACCATGTGGTCCTAGTCCTCTCACTCCCCCCATACCCTGGGGTATGCCATTTTGTCCTCGCCTATCATCATATGGTTCCTGCCCTCCATTCCCTCTCAAACTACCCCCTGCCTCCTCAACTGCTTCCTGATCCCCTCGACCTCCCACCTGAGGTCTGCCAACTGGTAACACACTGGGCATCCCCAAAACCTCCATGCCCAATTCAATATTATGGCCGCCCCGCACCCCATACACCCAATCACCCTCCCGTAGATACCGGCTCTTACATCATTCGATCTCATTATCACTGTTAGGTGTGGGAATATGGGCCCCCCTTGGCAATAAAAGTATCCTCCAGTCTGCATACACTCAATCAATCTACTCTTTTCCCAGCAGTAGCCAGCATATGCCTGAGCAATCGATACAAACAATACCCAAGATGCAGTAGTCAGCACCACCCAAGCATCACCCTAATAGGATTAGGATGTTGCAAGGCCTTATGGGACTCATCCAATAAATGTAGGGTGAGCCATGGGGTGGGTGGGAGTAAACCACATGCTGTGTCAAAACACAATCAGCCAAGGAGTCCTCTGGCAGTGACACCTCACACACTCATCAACTTGTCTGCTAGAATCCCTTACTCCTGCCCAAACTAAATATAAAAGCACAATAAATGGCAGTTAATATCAGCCCTCAAATACAATTACAAACACCCAAAAAATACCAGCTAAGAAAATCTTTCAGATCTACTTACACTCACAGCCACCAGCTAAAGGCTGATTCACCCCTCTCCACTAACTGAAGACTAACTGAGATGGCAGTTACACCTCACATTCAAACTGCACTAATTCCCTGTAATATGATGCCTGCACTTACAGGCCAGACAGCAACTTTTAAACACACAAACACTAACTTGTCTGCTAGAATCCCTTACTCCTGCCCAAACTAAATGTAAAAGCACAATAAATGACAGTTAAGACCAGCCCTCAAATACAATTACAAACACTGGCATCCACTGCTATATGAAGCTGGTACTTGGTGGAATCCAATGCAGCTTTGCTGTGTCAGCCAGGTCCTGGGCTAAATCACTAGTGCTTTCTCAGTCATAACCACCACAGAGCTCCAGAGTGCCTTCTGATATGGAGCTGTGTAGGTAATATAACTTCTTGTCTCAGCAGTAGAGAAGCTGAAATGTATAGACCTTTTTGTCATACTGTCCAGCTCCTAGGTCCCTTTGTGGGTCTTGTGAGGAAAGTGGTACCTTGACCTTGTCAAAGGCAGCAGTTGTACCACTTCTTCATGGTCAGGTGAGTATACAGGAACTTGTTGCCCTATCTATCCAGCTGGTATTTCTTTCAACTTTTGTAAATGCCAGCTGCAGAAGTGGGGCCACCAGAATCTTGAGAGTGGCCTTCTAAAGAGACTATAAATAGGTAGAAACAACCTCTTTGTGGGTATTAGACCCATCATATGTAGAAACTCCGCCTCATACTCGTCCTCTGCTGTCTCATGTGGAAAGAGGTTGAGGGTGCTTGCCATCTGCCTCATAAAAGAGTAGTGTGAGGTGTAATTCTCAGAGGACAGGGGAAGGGGGATCCCAGCTCCTGAACTGGGAAACCATCAAGCTCTATGGGTTCACCATCTTCCTCCTCTTACTCATAAAAACGTTCAGCCTCCTTCACCACAAGCATTGGTATAGGCACAGCAGCCTGGGAAGGGGGAGCTGGCATGAACATAAAGGCTCCCATAACCTGGAATATCTGGAAAAACTGCCATGCCTTAGTTATGTCCCCACAGATGTACATTAGCGAGAGAAGGAAGGCCAGGGGAGAGAGGCTCAAAGGGAAGGAAGGGGTGTGCATAGAGGGTGACCTAGAAAAAGCATTGCTACTGAATGAATACTTCTGTTCAATGTTCACACTAGAGTGGGAGGGGCAGGGACCACAGCCAGGCAGCAGAGAGGGTCCTGGAGGAACTCATAAAATTGAGGGCTAGTGGGGCCAGATGATATACACCCCAGGATATTAAAGGAATTACAGATGATGCTAGCAACACTGCTGGTGGCCCTGTTTAGTGAGTCACTCGATACATGGGTGATTCCAGAGGACCCAAAGGATCCAAATGTAATCCCTCTCCACAAGAGGGAGGGAGGGAGGAAGGAAGCCAGTCAGCCTCACCTCAGTAGTGGGTAAGATTACGGAGGCAATGTTTAAGGAAAGGATTGTGAAACACTTGAAATCATGGGAGCACAGGATCCAAGGCAGCATGGTTTCACAACAGAAAGGTCATGTCAAACAAATCTGATTGACTTTTGACTAGATGATGAAGGAGGTGAATCAGGAGGAGTGGTGTATATCTCTACCTCAAGTTCAATAAAGCCTTCAACCCACACAGAAGACTGGTGAACAAGCTGGGGACCCTGAGGGTGGGCCATAAAGTGGCAAACTGGGATAGAAACTGGATGAGGAACAGGAAGCAGAGGGTGGTAGTAAATGGGATCAATCCGAGGAAAAAAGGGTGACCAGTGGGTTGCCTCAGGGATTGGTCCTGGGGCCAGTACTTTTCAATGTCTTCAGCAGTGACATTGCTGAAGAGCTGGAGGGGAAGGTTTGCCTATTTGCAGATGATACCAAGATCTGCAACAGAGTTGACACTCCAGAGGGGGTCGAAAGAATAAGTAGCGATCTGGGAAAGCTGAAAAAATGGTCAAAGGTACGGCAGTTAAAATGTAATGCTAAAAAGTGCCAAATCATGCATGTAGGGTGAAGAAACCCTGTGGAGAGCTAGAGAATGGGGGGGGGGGGAGATTGCTGACAGTCACCAGGGAAGAGAGGGATTTAGAGATAATCATCTCAGATTACCTAAGGGTGGCCAAACAGTGTAGCAAGACTGTGGGGAGGGCCAGTGGGATGTTTTGGCACATAGGAGGGGTAATGCTAGCAGAAGAAGGGAGGTGGTGATGCCATTGTACAAAACACTAGTGAGGCCTCATCTACAATACTGAGTTCAGTTCTGGAGGCCTCATCTTTGTAAAGACATAGACAGGGTGGATGTGGTCCAGAGAAAGGCAACCAAGATGGTGCAGGGCTTGCAGCAGAAAACTATGACAGATTAAAAGACCTCAATATGTATATACCTGAAGAGAGGAGGGAATGGGGGGATATGATAGTGACCTTCAAGTATTTTAAAGGCTTGAACAAAGTGCAGAGGGGTAATATATTTCAGAACAAGAGTTTTACAAGGACAAGGGGACACGAAATGAGACTGGAGGGGGCAAGATAAGGGGAAATGTGAGGAAGTTTTCTTTACAGAGAGAGTAGTGGATGCTTGGAATAGCCTACTTCAGGAAGTGGTGGGTGCTAACACAGTGGAGGGATTCAAACATGCATGGAATCAACATAAGGGAACACTAGATGTGGGTAAGAGAGGGAAAGTCAATGACCAAGTAGGGTCAGTGGCCACTGATGCAGGCAGGATACAGGCAGACTAGGTGTGGCTAGTGGTCCTTATCTGCTATCAACTACTATGTTACTATTCTAGGTTTGCCAGCTGGCGCCTCTACTTCTTCAGCAGTAGGGGCAGTGACATGCTTCTCTGTCTGCTTGTTCTTAGCAGGCACCAGTTCCGATGTCTGCTTAGCAGACCATTTTGACTTAGAGGGCTCAGAGTCTCCCTTTCAGACACGTTGACATCTGTGTTACCCTTAGCAGACTTGTCCTTCTGCTTACTGTGAGGAACCAGACTCTTCCCAGAGCCTGGTTGTGAGGAAGAGGCAGACTGAGGAGCCAAATAGCTTCAAGTCTTTTAGCCTTCTTATTAAGTGTTTTGGGGCAGCACTTGATACAGAGCTCACAAATTGAAAAATTGTGATAAGGCCCCAGGCAATTAAAGTACAACTTTTGGCACTGGAGTTTAAAACATTTGGTACAATTTTTAAAACCTGTGGATCCTGTTCTTTCTTAGGTCTGTCATCCACAGTGCTCCTAGTCCCCAGTGGCAGTGTAAACATGGTGCTTAATACATTAAAAACACGTAGTGGCTATAAACTTATTCAACCATTGTCTTGATATTGCTGGAATATCACTGACCTAAATTCATTAAAACTTTAAAAAGATTTGTTACCATTCATACACAATTACGAGAATTAACAATTATAGCCAGCAACAAATATCCAGGGCCCACATTTTCAAAGGAGATGTGTTGCGCAATTTCAGACTTGCGTGGCCTTCTGGGGCATTGCAATATTCAGAAGCCCCCAATGGGCCACACAAGTCAAACTTCGCCACGGTGCAGAATATTGTGATACAGGCATGTAAATGAGCGCTTCCTCATGCATATTCCCCACATTGCAATATTTAGAAACCCCCTGGGGAAAAAAAATTGGCCAAGCTGTATGCCGTGGAGGGTTACACCCCAAGCAAGTGCTCTGGTAGCTGACATGCCCCCCCATTCACGACACAATAAAACATAAAGATAGCCCCCCATCTTTTCTGTTGAATAGGGGAACCCCCTCCCAGTCCAAATCATTGATATATGTGATATATATATATATATAAAATCACACAAGCCCCCACAATGCAAAGTATCATGGGCTGCATATGCAGATCACTGCAGAATATTATGCTGGTTCAACTTTAAGCAGAAATGCATGGTGCCAAAAGGCCTTTCATACAGTTTGCAAAGGGTGCCAACAGAAGACATAGACACGTGTTTCATCCTACCAGGACTCATCAGTATACCTTATCTGTTTGACACCACAGTGGAATGAACCAGCTACCCTAAGATGGTCTTTCTGGGTTATATTGTGGTGAACCCAGTTAAAACAAAAAATTTCAAAGACAAAGAACCTCAGTGCGAAAGCACTGAGGCAATGGTTAACCCAAAGGACATTTGGCTGGGAAGCCAAGTTTCAAAGAAATACAAAATCACACACGCCCCCACAATGCAAAGTATCATGGACTGCCTATGCAAATCACCACAAAATATTATGCTGGTTCAACTTTAAGCAGAAATGCATGGTGCCAAAAGGCCTCTTGTTCAGTTTGCAAAGGGTGCCAACAGAAGACACAGACATGTGTTTAGTCACCATAGGACTCATCCCAGTGTCTAACTCTGTTGCTGTACCCCTTCTAGCTCCATAGTATACAGCTGTGATGATTGCATATACCAATCCATGATACTACATTAATGAACATTAATTTGTATTTCTTCGAAACACCTTCTAACTGCTGTGTAAGGCAGGTACACAGCCTCCAAGCGGCTTGCCTCAGAGGAATGCGCATGGAAGAGTGGTGATTCCACTGCCCTGGCTGTGCAAGAAGAAGTCAGGGATCCATTCTTTGTCTCTTTGAGAATGCGTAGCTGGCAGAACCAGGACTGGCCGCCCCCAAGCCAGGCCAGCAGTCTCAGGTTGACCAAAGCTAGTAAAGAGGAGAGACTGGTTTGTAGGAAGGAGAATGAAATCTATGGGATGTCCTTTTGTACCTTTCCTTGGAGAGTCTGGGAGGAGATTGAGAACAGCAGAAAATCCTGGATTTGGGCTGAAGCAATGAAATGTGTGCATCCTGGTGCAAACAAGCATGTCAGGAACAGAATGTTTCACGAAAAATACAGCCAGTGGAAAAGAGGCAGGACACTGTTAATGGACACTGTTCGAATAGTGGATGGAGAGGGACGTGAAACCTTTCACAGTGTGAATTATGTGCACCCAGATGGGGTAATAATTCAAGCTCCTAACCTGTTGTGCTATTGGCTACAATGCAAAGACCTCCCTGCAAATGTGCCCATGCCTACCAACTGGAAAGCAGAGCAGTGGTAGCCAGTGCTGCCACTCCAGCCATTGCAGTGCCTTTGTTGTTCCACCAGTATGGTCATCCAGGACTCAGATGCCTCACATTCATCAGTTCTACAGTGTGCTGGCCTTCCAGAATCATCGACTGGCCCACCGGGTGACTTCAGATCCAGAGAGGACACCAGCCCAGCTGTATCCTGATTCATCGCCTGGTAACCGGATGATGTCAGACTGGCTGTTTTCCTTTTGTTCCTGTTCCAAGGTTCCATCTCCAGAGATGACATCACCCCAGCAGTTTCCAGATGTGCCCTCCTGTCGTTCCTGGAAGATGTCCGCCCAGCTGTATCGGAAGAGTGCTGCCAGGGACAGTCTTCGGCTGAGGACCAGGTTGGTGCCATTGTCATTCTACAAGGGACTGGTAAGTCCAAACTTTTCTATTCTTATGACATTGCAGTACACACCCTACACTAGCAGACTCCAGATGTGTGAGCTGTCCTCAAAGACTCTCCCTTCGGACTTTGGCCTGCTAGAACTGTCTCCACTGGGCTCCAGCCCAGGATAGACTCTTTAATGGACTAGCCTTTGGGCACTGTGGTCACTAGATGGGACTTTTAGGGCACTCCATCCCCAAATGTGTATTGTAAATAATGTTTTCTACTGTTTTCTAATGTTTATACTGTTTTCTATGTTTTCTAAAAAAAATATTTTGGGATTCTCCAGTGTTCTGATGGTAGGGTTTAGATAGACTGTCTATGCAGATTAGGAGTGTGTGTGTGTGTTTTGTTTCTTGCAGGTGTTCCTGAAGAAGATAGAAGAGAAGACAAGAAGAGGAGGAGGGACTCATCGGAGTTCCTCACTAGTACTTTAGAGTTTAGTATTTAAAGTACTGTTGTTGTTGCTCTTACTGTGTAGTAACCCTTTTCTTCTACAGGTATGGTTGTGGGGGAGTGAGAGAGTAATGTAATGGTATGGTATTAGCTCCTGGTGTGTGGTTGCATGGTTCCCAAGGTCGGGGAGGTCCCCCGTTTGTTTGTTTTTGGGTTTCAGTTAATGACAGATAGGTTTTCCCTAGAGGGCTGGGGATAGACAGGCTGTGGCCCTGACCTGCAGTAGTGGTTGCAGTGCTGCTCTATTGAGGCTATGCTCTGGGCAGTTCTACCAGAGCCACTAGGTACCATAGACAGCGGTAGAGTAGAGTTGATGCGTCAGCCAACATCCTCTAGGCCCTTAGTGTTGTCTGCCTGTGCTGGCACATGGTAGGGGAGAAGGTAGCACTACCTCTCCGTAGTCAACACATGGGGCGATATGGCCTAAGCCGGGTAAATAATGACTACGGACAGTCATTTTCCTGGCCAGGGTGAGTGTGACTCCTTGTTACCCGGGGTTACTAGAATCCCAGTAAGACCTAGTGTAGGCAGGGAAGGCAGCTTGTAGAAACTCCAGTTAAATGGATTTCACATTGTCTCACTCTGTTCTCAGTCTCAGCTGAGACTGAGAGATGACATCACCATTGAACTCTCACAGCTGCATGAGCCACACTGGAATGCTGCAGTTGGAAGTTAGGATAGAATGTTGGGGATTTTGAACAGAGTCTGTGTGCAGTCTTAGAGAGAGGAGCAGCACAGCAGTCTGTGTGTAGGCTCTCAGAGCCTTAAGTTCTGTTTTATATCTACTGTAAGGGAGGTGTGTGTTTCCACCAAAAGAGGTACATAGTAAGCTGATTGTGGAGACCGCTGTTACTGGTCCATGTGCCCCATACCTGATGGGGATGGGGGTGGAAAGGTTTGTCTGTTTTCCAGGGGCAACCCTCCTGGTTCTGGCTAAGGAAGACGCTGCCTATTTCAAGTTCTGCTGTGGCACTAGAAGCTGTGGGAGAGAAATTCCTGTGAAGAATCACCTGTGGGGCACCTGCAACCAAAGGGTGAGTTCGCTCTGACATAGGGCCTATGTTTTTTACCTGAACTGTTGAAACATGGGGATTGGACTGCTCAATTTGTAGGAGGTCTAGTGTAATAGACATTGCCAGTTAACTCAAGTAGGTTCAAGTCCAGCACAAAGAGTGAAGTAAAGTGAGGATTGGACTGCTTAATCAGTGGGGGGCCTAGAGCAATGGGCTAAGCCAAGTAAAAGTATGTTCAAGTCCAGCACAATGGGAAAGCAAGACAAGTAGAAGAAATGTGACATACATTTAGCCTTAATCTACATTACCAAGCTTTACAGAATGAGATGTTTAATGTCCAGAGAAATGGCCTGGTATGAATTGTGGAAGCGAGAGGTGGGAGACCCCCCAACAGTAGTAACCAAATTCACCACTACGGATTTGCTCTGTGGCACCTTTACTTTCTCTCAGGTACTTGGCCAGTGCCTGAGGAAAGTACCCAGATGTGGGATTAAAAGGAGAACTCCCTGATAGAGCTGAGGTGTTCTTAGGTGGTTTAGGGAGCCACCAGAAAAGGTTTCTAAAACATATGGAAGGTATCTGGGTGGCCGGCAGGGGAGCCGAGCCAGAGACAACCCAGGATAGTGTACAAGTTCGGGCTGTGTACCCAAAGCAGCATGCAAGTCCGGGCTGTGTGCCTGGTGGGTTCAGAGCCTGAGGGCTGAAGTGTTGCAGAAGGGTTCTTGTATTCTTTTAATCTGCATTACCAGAAGTGTAGCCCCGTGGGGGGCCATCTATGCTTTGTTTGTTCTGTTTGGATGTGAATAAAGCCACACTTTAGTATCCCACTCTGGTATTGGACATTACAGTTATTGCTTCCTGTGTTCAGAATTACTTGGTGCCCCTGGGCAGAGTAGCAAACTTAACCTTTGTGCCGAGTGACCTATTCTCCCGAACCCAGCCCACCTGATATTGCTGTCGGATTCAAACAACATACCACCTGTCATTTGCAAAAGGCAGGGGTGGAGGCTAATATATATCTCACCCAACTTTTCTGTAACATAGGTTCCCCCCTCCCAGCCCCGATGCCCAATATAGGCAAGCAATATTTTTTTATTTATTTGAGTTTTGGTGATGGGGTTAAATCCACTAAGACAATTATAGTCCCTTTTTCAGGGTCGACCCAGGGTCAAAATTACCATATGGAAGCAGTTCAAAAAACAAAACAAATAGAGCAATAATACATTACAGAGCAAATAGTAGTCAAACAGAAGATCAAAGATACACTTGTGGGCTTAAGTACAATATATTAACTTAAACAAAACATGTATTTTTGCAGAACATATAGGCTGCGGTAGGGACAGAGAGAAAGGAGGAAGAGGTACAAGGTAAAGTAGGAGAAGAGGAAGTAGAAGAGAGTCTAGGGGAGCATCGTCAGTGGAAGCAAGAACAGGATGAAGAGGCAGATAGAGAGGCAGACAGATTAGATTGGAACAGAGGAAGAGAGGAGCAAGACAGGATGGTAGGAGAAGGGAGTTCCAGTCAGAAAGTGCGGCAAACAAAAAAGATCTCCTGGAGATGGCTAGGCGCAGGGTTCAGATGACAAGAAGGGAAAGTGAGGCAGAGAGTAGGGTACGTGGCGCTTGTCTGAGGTGTATTAGTTAACTAAGGCAAGGAGGTGTGAATTTGTGGATGAAGTTAAATATGAGACACAAGGAGGAGTGCTTCAATTTAGCTTCGTATGGAAACCATCCCAGAGAGGAGAGGACATCACAGTGTTGTGAATGGCATTTTCCCCCAAGGCAAACCATCCTACCTGTGGTAGGCCTGAGAGAGGAGGACAGGAAGAGGAATTAGTAGAAAGCAGCAGGGAACACCATAGGATAGGAGGAAGAAGAATGCGAGGCTATTTTAGACAGGGAGGCTAATGAGGAAATCCATTTGATTCAATAGGAGTCCTAGATTCTGCTTGAGAGATTTAACAGTAATTAGCATCAGGAAGGATTGAGTCTTTATGGATTTCCCCAAATTAATGGACTTATCCAACCTGTCTTTGTCTTGTTCAGTAATTGCTGGCAGTTTAATGTCTTTTAAAATTGCACTTCATTAGATATAGCTATTATATTGTTAAATAGACTGCTACTGTATGTAACATATTTATTCTAATATATGTAAACTCATGTATTTTGAAATATTCAATAAAATTTGAATTACAAAAAAAAAAGATTTAACAATAATCAAGGTATGAGTTTGAAAAAGAGCAAAGATTCCAAGGTGAAACCGGATATTTAAAGGGTGGACAACCTCTAAGGTATTGCCTTAAGGGTTATAATACTAAGGGTTGGGGAGTTAGCATAGTACAGGATGATGAGGAAATCATGCATTTAGTTTTTTTTCAATTAAGAACAAGATGATTGCGATTGAACCAGTCTTCAAAGAAACAAAGCATGCAAAGTCATAGGCAAGGTCCTGACAGGTGGGTGGTATTGGGCAATACCGGACTGCCCAAGCGGCATCAGACCTTATATCCCCTAGAAGGACTGATATTGTCCAATACTGTCCTCCCTGGAGGGTATCATTGTACTTCATAAATGGGCCACTGTATTATATATCTTTTTTTAAATACATGTTAAAATGTAACACTCTTAAGAGTGTTATTTATTTTGAAATAAACTAGTCCCTCCACCTGCATTACAATGGTGTCAGTGCTGGGTTTTTTTTGGTTTTTTTGACATAGGGAGTTCTGCTTGTTGTCACGGTAACCTCCAACACACAACATACTTAAAATTGTTAAAAAGTCAATTACTACATATACTTTTGTAAGCTTTGCCATGCTTTTGCTGTTCCATTTACAGCACTACCATGTAAACTATCAACTGATCATTCTGAGGAGCGGTGGTGGCAGACGGCTGTACCATGGAGCTCTCAAAGGAAAAAGCCTACAGATAGCAGATACGAGCACCTTTGTATACTCTTTTTTTTAACTTAGATTTTATTGGTTTTCCATTTTCCATTCCAAATTACATTATACTTCGTTACAAGAATGAATAGGAGAGACATACAGCTGTATCAGAATGAATACAATAGTTACAGGACATTATATAAAATCAGATTACTCTACTTATAACCCTTGTTCCTATTTTTAATATTTTTATTTATTGTTTTTTGCAGGCTGGACTGAGTAATTGTACCTCTTCGAATGGAGTGTTCAATCAATGACCCTCTTACTCTTCTCACCATCAGAGGATGTTCAACTCCACTCCAATCTCCTCCCATCTAGCAGCTCTTCTCTTTCCTCTAGCCGGTACCTTTTTAATAAACTATTTTGTAAATGGAAAACAACTCATTGTCCTGTGTCTTTCCTACTGCCAATCCATATTTTCTATATATATTGTTAGTATAGTTTAGAGAGTAAACATATCTTATCGTTTTGTTAATCACAAGAACTAACTAATCTTAGAATATTGACAAAGTGAAGAAAGACAGATCTCCTGGGCTGGATGGCATTCATCCAAGAGTACTATGGGAATTGGCGGACATACTGGTTGCACCCCTGGCGGAGCTCTTCAACAGGTCACTTGAGACAGGGAGAGTACCTAGGGATTGGCGAGAGGCACATGTGGTGCCAATCCATAAAGGGGGGTCGAGGGAAGTACCAGGTAACTATAGACCCATCAGTTTGACCTCGGTGGTGGGAAAATTAATGGAAAGTATACTAAAGGAACGATTGGGGGTGTACTTGGAGGAGGTGGGAGGTCTGGATAGTTGGCAACATGGGTTTGTGCCAGGTAGATCATGTCAAACCAATCTTGTGGAGTTCTACGAATGGGTAACATCAGAACTGGACAGGGGAAAGCCTGTGGATGTATTATTCTTGGACTTCAGCAAGTCGTTTGACTCTGTCCCCCACAATGGTCTGGTGGAGAAACTGATGGGGTTAGGAGTAGGCCCTTTAATGGTCAGATGGATTGAAAACTGGCTAGCTGGATGCACCCAGAGAGTAGTGGTCTGTGGGGAGCTCTCGAACCCTATAGAGGTTGGTAGTGGGGTACCGCAGGGCTTGGTCCTGGGTCCGATCCTGTTTAATGCATACATATTGGACATCAGGGAGGGTATAGGGTGTGAAATGAGTCTCTTTGTGGATGACTCCAAGATGGGAGCAGTAGTTGAGGGAGAAGAGGGGAGGTTGGCCCTGCAAGGGGACCTGGACACCCTGGAAAGCTGGGCTCACACATGGAAATTAAATTTCAATATCACCAAGTGCAAGGCATTGCATCTTGGTCGGGGAAAACCTAAACACAGGTACACCCTGGGAGGGGAGGCGCTGGAGGCCTCAATAGGGGAAAAAGACATAGGGGTCATGGTGGATGCAAGTATGAATAACTCTGAGCAGTGCAGGAGAGCGGCTAGCAAGGCAAACAGGATGTTGGGATGCATCATAAGGGGGATCACCTCTAGGAGCAAGGAAGTGATTCTGCCACTGTACAATGGACTGGTTAGATCACACCTTGAGTACTGTGTACAGTACTGGAGACCACACTTGAAGAGGGACATACAGCTCCTGGAGAGGGTACAGAGGAGGGCAACTAAGATGATACGAGGCTAGGGATTTGACGATGAGGACAGACTTGAGGAGCTCTGCCTGTTTTCATTGGAGGAGAGAGACGGAGGACATGATTGAGGTCTTCAAATACCTCAAGGGAATAAATTGGGTAAACATGGAGGGATCTTAGACTAAAGCAGGGGTATCACCAGAGGGCATGGTTTGAAGTTGAAAGGTGGAAGGGTGAGGGGGAAAGAGGAGGAGTTTTTCACTGAGAGGGTGGTGGACCCTTGGAATGCACTGCCTGGCAAGCTGGTTCAGAGATCACAGTGGAGGGCTTAAAGAGAGGGTGGGACAGACACAGAAAGTGGATGTATCAGATGATGGCCTGTCCAAGGGGGGGGATGGATGATAGGGGTTTCTGGAGCACAAGGGATGGGAGGGCCTCGGCACCCAACTAAGGATCTAAGGTTCGAGCAGACTCAATAGACTGTAAGGCCTAATCTGCTGGCAAATAGTATGTTAAAGTATAAAGGGGGTGAAAATCCAACCCCCCCAAAAAAATCAGGTTCAGTTTTACTCAGGCAGTTTATGTCTGGAGCTAAGATAGGGTCCTGCAGGTGAAGGACGGGGGCCACAAGTGTTCTCTTCTGTCATCAAGACTGACCAGCCTCTCAAGTTTTATTTTACAGAAATTGATCTAGTACTGGGGTGCCTTTTTAATTTCTACATATTAAGTAGAAAGGAGCCACCTTGAATCGAATTGGTCTGTTTGAAGTCTAAGTTGAGCCGTTAAGGCCTCCATGGTTTTGATGTTAATCACATTTGTCCACCACGTGGAATATGAAACCCTATCTGAAGTAAGCCATCGTTGTGTAATAAATTTGGAGGCCACTGCTATTAGTATATAAAACAAGTACCTTTGAGCTTTGGTTTTAACGCCGAGGGGAGCTTAGAACGATATGGGGAACTCTGGTAGGCTTTCTAGTTGTAAAATTTCTTTAGTAGCTGTAGTTATCTCCACCAAAAATCTCTAATCTTACGACAGCTCCAGAAAATGTGGAACTGGAGCCTTTATCCGGCATCCTCCAACATTTATTAGTTTGGGAAGTTCCATACCTTGAGGAGATATCTGGGGTGATAAAGTACCTTGTTGAGATTTTCCACCTGAACTCTCTCCATACCGTGAGTTAATTGTTTTATGTATTCCTGCCAGATGAGAGACCACTCTTATCTAATATTTGACCTTCATATTCAACCTGCCATTTATTTTCCACTGCTTGAATATATAGGCACCCGAGCCTTCTTGCAAAGTTTGTTGTATATATGAAATTAATTTTTTAGTATTCTCCATGTGGCTTTTTTGGTATATATATATATACATCAATGGAGAGGCTGGGTCACTTTGTACCGCACAAGTCCCTACTGTATTAGTTATAAAATGTCTACATTGGAGGTATCTAAAAAAGTCCTTGTGAGGAAGCCCGAACTCCTCTTGAAGTAGTGTAAAGGTTTTAACCCCTTCATTATTAGCCATTTGATGCAAATATTTGAGCCCTCTGTCTGACCATCTACCCCAGCAGAGGTCTTTGTGTGTGGCTGGAAATTGTGGCAAATATTTCAGTGGGATGTACTTCCAGGTAGGGGAAAATATCTCCCACCATTGTTTAGTCCTGAGCCAAATTTTGAGAGTGTTTCTTGTCCAGATATTACTCAGGGTTTTCAGGTCTGAGAACCTGATTATCCAAGGTAGAAACTTCAAGGGAATCCAGGGATAAGCTCTCTCCTCTAGCATATACCAACCTCCCTCTTTTTCAGGTTTCAACATTTTTAGTATTGGAGCTGTCTGTGCCACCAGGTAGTATTTTGAAAGGTCAGGAACCCCAGCCCTCCTTTATCTTTAGCTTCAGTTAGGATGCACCACTTTTTGTGGATGCACCCTGCCTGAATAAAATTAGAAACTTTCTTCTCAGTTCCTACCTCCTTCCATCAATAAGGAGGGGCAGAGTCGAGAACAAAAATATGAATCTAGGTAGAATATTCATCTTTATAGCCTCAATTCTATTCATAAAGCTAAGAGGTAGGTTTTGCCATCTTTGCAAGTCTTCAAAAACTTTTTCTTTTAGTACTTGATAATTATAGGAGTGTAATTTAGTTAGGTCCGTTGATATTGATACCCGTAAATATTTAATTTTATCTTTAACCCATTTAAAAGGTAAAAGGTTTTGTAATTTTCTGTGCGGGGGTCCATCTAGACTTAAAATCTCTGTTTTTTTAATATTTACTTTAAAGCCTGAAATCTGACCAAATCTGTCTAATATTTGGAGCATTTCTGGAACCGAGGCTTTGGGATTTTCTAGGTATATTAACGTGTCATCCACTTATAGCGAGATTTTGTTTTCTATATTATTAATTGCTATCTCTTTTATGTTTGGGTTTTCGCGAATGGTCTGTGCCAGTGGCTCCATAGTTAGCAAACAACAATGGGGATAGGGGACATCCCTGTCTCTTGCCTCTCTAATTATATCAAAATATTCGAGTTTGTGCCATTAACTCTGACTTGGACTGTTGGGTCCTGGTAACACATGGTTATCCATTTGAGGAAATTGCCTCCCACCCCCATTCTGGACATTACCTCTTTCATATGTACCCAATTCACCCTGTCAAATGCTTTTTCAGTGTCTAAAAATATTGCCATTGGGTTTGTGTTTGGAAGGTGTTTATGTGTAATGATATTCAGGAGTTTTCTGACATTATCTTGTAGATGTCTGTGTGGTATGAATCCTGTTTGATCGGGGTGTACTAGGGGTTCTATATATTGTTGCAGCCTTGATGCGAGAATACGGGTTAAGATTTTTAAATCCTGGTTAAGGAGCAAGATAGGCCTATATGATGAGCACTGGGACGAGGTTTCCCGGTTTTGGGATGACTGTAACCAGGGGCTTCCTGCCAGGATTTTGGGAAAGCACCTTCTTCTAGGCTAATGTTATAAATATGTACCAATGTGGGTACTAAGGTTTTGCTTAACTTCTTGTACCACTCGGCTGATAATCCATCAGTACCCGGTGTTCCCAGTCGGAGATCTCTGATAGCTCTCAGGTTTCTTGCTTTGTAATTGGGGCACAAAGTGCCTCCTGTGCCTTTATAGGCAGAGTCGGCAATTTGATAGACTCTAGAAAGGTTAGGGTTTCCGATCTGACCCCCGCTTCTGCTCTATTTTCCATGTATAGTTTTTTATTAAATGCCCTGAACTGAGAGGCAATTTCTGCTGGTTTGACCCAAGTCTTATCTGGGTCTGATATGTCCCTTATTACCGAGACATGCCTTTCAGCTTGTCTCTTCTGGAGAAGGAAGGCCAGAAGTCTCAGTGCCTGTCCACCTGTCTCATGATACTTTTGACTGGAAAACCTAAGAAGTCCCTTAGCTCTTTTGTTCCCTAATTCCTGCAGCTCAGATCAGACTTGATTCAGGTCCTTAAGTGTTTGCTTTGATCCTGTACCTTTCTTATGCTTGCCCTCCAAATCTGACAATTTGTTCCTATGGGTCTTTTCCCTAGCTTTCACTTGTTTTTTCTTAGTCGAAGCGTAGCTAATTATTTGCCCCCTAACAACTGCTTTTAGAGTGTCCCACCATATCATTGGCGAGCAGTTTTCCATAGGCGAGTCTTTCTCCAAATTTTCTATTGTAATCATAAGTTTTTTAAAAGGCTTTTCATTTAACAGGGAGACATTAAGTCTCCATAGGAGTGATTTGCTTTCTTGACCCATAGTAAAGCTAACAGAGACCGGACTGTGGTCAGACAAGGTGATAGAATGTATTTTAGAGTGCCCAAATAAATGCAGGTCAGTTTTAAGTGTAAGGAAAAGGTCTATACGTGAGTAAGAGCTTTGTGCCCCTGAGAAAAAGGTGTAGTCTTTTTCTCCTACATGTTGTGCTCTCCATATATCTGTCATACAGAATTCGTCCATTAATGCCCTAAGTTTTTTACTCGCTGCTCTATTAGTATTTTGGTTACCAGATGAGCGGTCTATCTGCGGTGAGGGCATGGTATTAAAGTCACCCTATTAGTATCTGGCCTTGGGGTAAATCACCGGTTTATTAAGATTTCCCCAAAACCTCTCTGTGCCCACGTTTGTAGCATATATATTTACTAGATGCAGCATTTTGTTATGCATCATGCATGTTACCTAATAAATCTACCTTGGAACCCTTCCTGTGTAGAGTGTACCTTCAGGAACTGTTGCGCCTAAGTAGTATCGCTACCCCTGCCTTTTTACTTGTGGGGTGTGAAGCTGCTATTACCTGGCCCACCCATCTCCTCCTAAGTTTGGAATGCTCCGACTGTGAGAGATGCGTCTCCTGTAAAAAGGCAACATTGCATCTTAGATGTTAGAGCTCGGTCAGTAACCTGGACCGTTTAATTGGGGAATTATCCCTCTTCACATTGTATGAGATGATATTTAGCGAAGACATATTATGTGTAAAAGTATGTCTGCTGTGAGCCAGCGCTCCACCTTACTTTTCCCTGTTATCCTCCATCCAGCCTGCAAGACCCAAAAACTAAAAATTAAAACTTTCAAAACTTTAGAATATAAATGGTTAATTACAAACTTAGTACCTATCTTCAGTACTTTCACAGTTAGAAACATTAGAACTATATACATAGTGTTAGTAGCATTTTCATGACTTCCATGTGAAACCACGGAAATACTGTGGGGGTCAACTTGGCCCAAGAAGTGCCCCTTAAGACTAGGGCAAGAGGTATAGGTTGATTTCCCACTGGGAAGCCCCTACCACCCCTTTTAACCCGTCACTTCAGGATCGATCCCAAGCTATAGATTTAATATCAGATTTTCCTCTTTAATTTCCCCCTCCTGCCCCCTCTTTCTTTAATAGTTGATCATCTCCCGAACCATGTTACTTCCTCCCTTCTCTAAAAAGACAGACTACCTACTTTGACCCCTTACGAATTCCATTGTGGTAATTCCGTCTTTCTTAAGGTCCTCCAACTATGACATCACTCCTGGCGGTAAGATTAGTAATTGCAAACCTTGGTCTGTCAGTTCAAAGAGGCTTCTCCTACCTCGTTTTACCCTCCCATCTTCAATCTTCTTTTGTGAAACTATCCTAAGAGTCAAACTACAACGTTTATAGAGGGCTTTTCCCTGTCTCTTGTCACCTTATTTCCTTTAGTCCTCGTACTTCTTTAACATCTCTCTCTTATCTTCAAATTCCCCCTCAGTAACTTACTTTACTTTCTTTATGTAGTTCCCAAAAGAAAGGTGAGGAGAACCAAAAGGGGAGGTCGAAATCCAGACCTGTCCAAGGTCCTCTGTCTTTGGGTCTGTCTAACTAACATATTTTAACTTGTGTCTCTCCCCCCTCGACTCCGCTCCTATTCCTCCCACAAATTGCCACTGTTCGAAGTTTAAAGAGATTTCAGCTCGCATATTTGCTTGGCATGTCAGGAGGCCAGAAATGGTGTCTTCTTTCTTTGGCCATCGATGTCGCTTTGTTTGCTCTCCACCACCCTTGCTAAGAGTTCCCCATCTCCCTCCATCGAACTGTCTCAGATTGACTACCTTAAAATTTCCCTTCTCCTCCTCCCCTGGATACATATCTATGTTACCCTAGGCTCCCAGCTCAGTAATATCAAAACAATACCCCCTCTGAAATCTCACAGAGTTGTCCCTAATGTTTGTCTTCTTACTGAGATAAGACCTCATCTCGAAAATATTAATTTCCTTAAGGGGTAGTTGCTTTCCCTGCTGCTATATAGTCTCCCTTACCTTATGGAGTCTTCTCTTTTTCATCCAAGGATGCATCTCCTAACCTGGTTGCATTACCATGGTTAATATTCTCTCCTATTCATTACTACCCTCATCCCCCCCCATTCGTGTGATCTCTACTATTTAGCATCCACCACTTGAATAGTTGTGAATGTCAAAAAATATATATATATTCACTTTTATTTCCTTTCCTCCTCCATCCATCACCACACCATCAGTACTTTTAATTCAGTCTGTTCCCTTAATCGATAGATCTGCCATGATGGGCACTTCAGGCCTTCCTACGTTTGCTCTCCGCATCAGTTTCATTTCTCAGTTGATTGATTTGGACTTCTGTCTCCGTGCAAGCGAAACTTTGCTCGTGAAATCAGACTCTGAATGTCCGAGGAGGCCTCCTGCGGGTAAGAGCCAAGGATCACTCTCTTCCTACCTCTGGGGTTAGGGACTTTAGACCACATCTCCAATTTGAGATTATTTTCCAACTTTTGCATTTCCAGATCGGGAAGAGGTATGTCCAGATTCTGCAGAACTTGCATAGCTTCCACTAGGTTGGAAAAGATTTTAGTGTCTGTGTCCAAGTGAATTTTAATCCTGGCAGGAAAAAGTAATTGGGCCTTGATTCCTTTTTTTAATTTTAGATGTCTGATAACACCTTTAATCGCTTGTCGTTCAGATTGCAAGGCCGATGAGAAGTCTTGGTCAAAGAAAATAGGCGCATCCTTATATTTAAGATCCCTGTGTCTCCACGCTTCTAGCAGGATCCAGTCTTTGCTTTGAAAGAAAACCATTCTGATTATTAAGGAATGTGGCCTGGCTGTCGGATCCTGGGGCTTTGCTACGAGGGATTGATGTGCACGATTTATATCCAACTTGATGTCTGAGGGGAGGGAGAGCACCGATCGCAGAATATGTTGCACGAAGTCGGCCATTGACGGGAATCTCTCTTCCGCGTCCTCAGGCACGCCGTGGATTCTAAAGTTATTTCTTCGAGATCTATTCTCTAGATCTTCTAGCCGATGTTGAACCTCCCTGTCCCTTTGCAGTAATAGGAGGATTAGCCTGTCCGCTGTCTCTTGGGCCTCCAAAACCATGGTGAGATTTGTGACGTTTAATGTCACTTTTTTGTTTAGTGTTTGTACATCTTTTTTAAGGTCTGCTAGAGATGAGTCAATTCTGGTGACTGTAGAGAGGATTTGTTGAAGGGTTCTGTGCATATTTTCTGGGTCCAGATCTCCAGCATTTCAGGTTCCCCAGAGGGCTCAGAGGCCATGCATCTTCGGTGTGTCTGGGCATAAACCCTTCCATGTCCTCATTGAGTCCTAATTGCTTTAATTTCACCGAGTTACTTAGCGACTTAGAATTTTTACTGCGCTGTTGCTTTCCTGCCATCTTAAGCTGTCTAAGGGATCGTTCACCAGATGCAGCAAGTAATATCTTTACCGGGGAGTTTATAATTTTTATTGAGTGGGAGCAGAGCTGTTGAGATTAGCTTGCAGTCATCCTGGTGACATCACCAGAAGTCCCTTTGTATACTCTTACTATTTTTTTCTTTTGAGGCAGTAACCCCTTCCTACACAGTTGCACTCGGGGTGGGTGAAGCAGTTCTTTCTAATTGAGATGTGTGAGCAGTCGGATGTGGGGAGCGGGGATGTAGTAGCTCTTGTTACATTATTTAAAAGCTTTAAATAGTCCTGACTGCTCTTTGACTGGGGTGTTATTGAAGAGACAGACACTTTCATGGGGTATTAAAAAAAGTAACTTGTTTTTTGACATGACAATTACACAGAAATTTTCCATATGCACACTGCTGGTACACTCGTGGTACGGCAATGCAGAGTGCATTTAGTCATCCTCCAGTTCAGGAGCCATGACCCCTTCCTTCCCCTGACACAAAATGGTGGTCTATTTTATTAATGTTAGAGTTTCTTTCAGGAGTCTGCACTGCACCGTGTTCAAGAACAGAGCTGGACTGCAGTGAAATGGTAGCGACAGGTCAGATGATTGGTCAGAGAACAAGGTGATTTATCTTGAAAAAATGTGAGATTCTGTTGAGATAATGGTGGGGTTGAACCAGGTCAAGCATGAGAGGAAGTTACCATGCTGCAAGAATAACCACAGCTATGGATTAGGGATGTCCTTCCATGTCTGACCGTCCTTCTTGTTGATGAAAAAATATACAAAGTGTTTAAAAAATTCTTTCAGTTTGTTTTTTATAATTATATTTTATTAATTTTCAAAGAGAAACTCAGTACATTACAAATATCTTGTCCTGGAAACATTGAAAGTACATAACATATGGACAAGTACACACAGCTCCACTGATATGCAGGGGCAGTGTATCTCCAGGCTGATAGTAAAAGCTGGAGGGCTGAACTAATAGTGCATACAGGCAATCCTGCAATCTAAAATATATAATGGCTGTGGAACTGTAGCCCATGAGCATGTAGCAACAAAACCAAAATAATTAACTTTATAGTTCTCTACAAAAAGTCGTGCCCTGAATAGAGCAATTGGGGGTCACATTCTTATCTAAAGACTTCATTATCGTGGTGAAATTTTATATACAAGAAGATATGGTATGAGTGTATCTTCACATTACTGCACCATCCAAACTAAAATTAACCATTCAGTATGTGGTGAGAGACAGTTATCTTCCCCCTTATCAGAAAGCATACTTTTTTTCCCATTTCTTTTCACCCCTGTCCCGACAGGCCCCCTTTCACCGGTCTCCCCAGCCCCGTCACCCCAGCGTCTACTGGGCTCACCTCTCTGCTTCTTCCATGAGGTGCCAGTTGGCCAGGTGCAGCACCTGTGGGAGGTCGGAATCATCTCACCAGTCATGATCCATTTTTCTCTTTTTTCTGCTTCTCGGCCCTGAGCATGGAGAGAAGGCATGCAATGACGCCAGTGCCAGAGACATGCATGCTTCCACATGCAGCACATCAGGCGTCTACCTCGCATCTGTCCCCTGTGTTGTGGATCCATTGCAACAGCCCCCAGCCACCACCAGGGGCCAGTCAAGTAGCAGACTCCATCCCCACCCCTCCCTGGGAGAGGAGAGCATTCCTCTGGATGTTTGATCCTCTCCCTCCCTGGCTGACCCCGGCTGCCCACTTGCACCACGAACACGTGTCACTGGCGTGGCAACAGGTAAGGCACAGATGCCTCTGCCCTCCGTGCCATTGGGCCAGCTAGAAAGCATACTTTTTAGCAATCTTATTTAACTGATAAACCATGCACTGTGATAGAACAATGAATATTATAAACTGTTTACACAGTAATACTTTAACAGCACAATCATAGCTGTAAGAAAGGCAAAGTACATGCGGATTCAATCCAAAACCTCAAGTGTTAGTTTCATCCACAGCTGGGTCCACCTGATCTTCATGCCTATGATGGTGTGCCTCCAAACTGGCTACCCATTTACCAACATTGAGTGGGTCTGTAAAAGATGAACACTTTATTTTGATATATCAGATGGTGTTTGGCAGGGAACAAAATGTCATGCACGGGGGGCGTGGCCTGGCACCGAGCAAGATGGATGTCTGATTCCTGAGCTCCCTTACAACAACAACTATCTAACATCATCCTTAGCCATCTAAGCCAGACCAAGTACTTTATTTATGAGAACAAGCAGATAGATAACACTACAGCAAGTTTACAAAGCTATTTTGATGTTTTATTGCCTTCAGCACCTCTATAAAACTTGGAAGGCCTACTGCAAATCTTTCATAATGGCTAATACCGACAAACAGCAGAACCTCTGGAAAAAACAGAAGCAATATTTACTAAGCTATCTGCAGATATGATGGACTTAAAAATTGCTACACAGCAAAATACTCAAACCACGAAAACTATCGACTCTCGCTTGCTTTCACAGAAAACAAAGTTTGCATTGAAGAATCAATATAGGAGTTAAAAACAACTATCAGAACTCAAGATCGAACAATCAAAGAACTACAATCTAAGGTAGAGGACATGGAAAACAGGAATCGAAGAAATAATCTCCAGATATTCGGATTCCCAGAAGGAGTGGAGGCTAATAATACTACAGCATTTCTAGTACAAGTGCTACCGCAAATACTTAAACTACAAACCAGCAACAAACTAATTATAGAGCGCTCACATTGATCACTAGGCCCTAAACCTTCTGCAGAACAAAGACCTAGGCCAATAATTGCCAGATTCCTTAACTACGCTAGTATTGAACTTATTTTGCAGAAATCAAGAGAAATTGGTCAACTTATCTGGCAGGAAAATAAGATATATGTATACCGCGACTTTTCAAAGGAGCTGTCTGCAAAACAGAAAGCTTTCACACCAGCCAGATGGATTATGCATCAGACAGGGCTCCGTTTTTCACTTAGATACCCTGCAGTAATGAGAGTCTATATTGGAAACTCTCACAAGGACTTTCATACCCCGAATCTCAAATGTCCTTTTTGAACAGCCATACCACAACTCACCATGGAGATTTAACGGTCCGAAGACTCACTCTGCATTCGAACTCCGATTGCTGATAATTCCGACATGGTCCCCGACCTCATGCCCTCAGAGAAGGCGGTTATTACTTCTGACTCCCTCGATGTGCCAATAAAAGGCAGTCTAACCACGTACAAGAAAGGCTATCATTTGGCACTGGTCACTTAAGGATGCGATGTTGTAGTCCTGAAGAATCATGTCACATTATGCCTAAATCCACGAAAATTATCTTATTATTCCTAATGTTCCTGTGCACAACAAATATGCACTGTTGCAGGACTTACCCTCCTAATGAAAACCCAGCTGTAGGGGGGTCATCTTGTCAGGAACCGACATGGATTGCAACCCGATGGAGGCTTCTTGGGTCAACAACGAGGACAGCTCACCTTTTAAAGTGAATGAACCCCCAAAAAGAAGCATGCGGCAAGGGCAAAAATAAAGGGACCTCTACACCATTAAAACATTCGAGATGACTCTACTTAGCTTTAACAGCTCCAGTAGTTACTGCCTAACTTTATTCTAAAGGTGAACCGATAGGGTCTTTATGCGCTGGCTGCTGACAATCGGTTGATTACTGTGCTTTAAATGTTAGTTCAACTTACTTTCAATACTATCAACTTCTTATGGTTTCGTATAAAATATATGTTTCTAGTAAATAAGCGCATACGTTGATCACTAATATATGAGCTGAATGAATAATTTTAGGGGTATGGTTACAAGATTTGTCTGTATATGGCTTGGTGTGCTTATGACATGATGTCAATCTGCAATTAATCTTTTAAGGATAGTGTCGAAATACACCTGATAATTTCATTATGCCCTGGTTTTGTAATTAAAATCAATCGTTTGATTATGATTAAAAAGGGCAGAACCCATGATAATCCTGAGGAGGGTGCTGGAATGCCTGTCATGTTATTTGGCACAGCCATAACGAGAGAGGCATCTTATTAGCCGTTGCTATAGCGATCTAGCTATACGGACATTAAGGAAACTCTGTCTCGGGACATTTATCCAGTTAACAGATAGACGTTTTCTGTAATGCTGCTAATATCTGATCTCCATAATCTTTGCAATTTCTATCTTTTATTGTTTAATTAATGGAGGCACTTTCCCTGATGATCATTAACAACATCTAATCTAAATATTATTGAAACATTTACAAGATAAAGCTTTTTTTTTCTTCTCTAGCTCTTTGCTGTAGTACCAAATTCTTAACCTGTTACTGATTCTCTCTGTATTAGAGATGATGCTAGATTTGTTAATGTTGATATAACTTAATTACTTCCATATCTATAAGAATAAGTTTAACACAGTATCTAACACTCCGTTTTGGGGTTCTATTTTGCTTAAATCAAAAACACTTTAATATTGTTATACAAGTTTTATTAGACAACTTGTTAATAGAGAGGATTGGATTGTACTTTATTCTTTTCTTGTACTATCCTAGTTCCTAATTGTTAAGCTACGTCCTAGAGAACAGAGCAGTGGTCTTAGTCCCCATTTCCTTTCCTTTTTTTTTGGACTGACCTCTCTTCTCTGTTCATCTTAGATGACTTTATTGTTTTATTGTTACATAGTTCAGATATTCAAAAGTATCAAGGTTATATTGTTAGTACGGAGCTGCAAGGAAGGGAATCAGAAGATTTTATATCCTCTTTAAGTTGATAGTTTTATATAGTTCTACCAACAGTTCTTTTACTATTGATATATATTGAGCTGATATGCATACGTTACGAATACACTTGGACATAGAGTCACTTGACTTTATATCTATTTTATTACAGATTGAAGAATCCAATATATGATGGCTAATTTAACATTATGTACTTGGAATGTCAAGGGACTTAATACACCAAGTAGCGTAAACAAGTTCTTAACCATCTCAGAAAACATAGAACACAGATTGCATTACTACAAGAAACTAAACTTTGATACATAGATACATACATAGACAGTGTCAGGCAGATAAGGCCTATGGCCCACCCAGTCTGCCCATTTGAGCTTGTAAGTTCAGTTTATGTTTTCCTAGAAGTCTGTTGCCTTACCTCTGACCTCCAGAATTCTTTTATGTCTATCCCATGCATTCTTAAATCCCGTGATTGTTTCAGCCCCCACCACTTCCTCTGGCAGGGTGTTCCACTTGTCCACCACCCATTCTGTGAAGAAATTCTTCCTCATGTTTCCTCTGAATCGTCCTCCCTCCAACTTCATCCCATGCCCTCTAGTCCTGGAACATCTTTTTCGCTTAAAAATAGTGTATTCCTGCACCCTGTTCCTCCCTGTGAGTTACTTGTATGTCTCTATCATATCCCCTCTCTCCCTCCTCTCCTCCAGGGAGTACATGTTCAGTTCCTTCAACATGTCTTCATAGGACTTGTGATGCAATACATGCACCATCTTTGTTGCCCTTCTCTGAACCTTCTCTACCCTGTCTATGTCCTTACGTAGGTATGGTCTCCAGAACTGTACACTGTACTCCAGGGGGGCCTCACTAGTGTCTTGTATAGCGGAATTATGACCTCCTTTTCCTGCTAGTGATGCCCCTGCCTATGTATCCCAGCATCCTATTTGCTTTACCTGCTGCCTTGTCACACTGTTTCTCACTTGAGGTCATCAGAGATGATAACCCCAAGATCCTTTTCCTGCTTGGTGCATGCTATATCCTCACCCCCAACTGATATATTGTGCCAGGGTTTTTGTGCCCCATATGCATTATCTTGCACTTCTTTGCATTGAATTTCAACTGCCAAACCCTTGACCATTCTTCAAGTTTCTGCAGGTCCCTTCTCATTCTGTCTACACCCTCTGGTGTGTCTACACTGTTACAGAGCTTTGTGTCATCAGCTGAACAGTGAAATTCTGCCTTCTAGGTCCTGTGCAATGTCACTGATAAAGATGTTGAATAGGACCGGTCCCAGCACTGATCCCTGTGGTACCCCACTGGTCACTCTTCCCTCTGGAGTGATAGCCATTTACCACCACCTCTGTGTCCTGCCACCCAGCCAGTTACCTACCCACCACACTACTGTCCTGCCCACACTCATATTCCCAGTTTGTGTAATAGTCTTCTATGTGGCACAGTGTCAAAGGCCTTGCTGAAGTCCAGATAGGCCATATCCACTGCCCTCCCTGATCCACCTCCCTAGTCACCCAGTCAAAAATTCAATGAGGTTGGTCTGACAAGACCTCCCCTGGTGAAACCATGCTGCTTTGGGTCCTGTAGTCCATTGACAACCAGATGTTTCACCAATCTCTCCTTCAGTAGTGCTTCCATGATCTTCCCACTACCGAGGTGAGGCTGACTGGTCTGTAGTTCCTGCTTCCTCTTTGTTCCCGCTTTGTATAAGGGACTACATCTGCTGTCCTCCAGTCTTTGGGTACCTCCTGTTTCCAGTGATCGGCTAAACAGGATAGCCAGAGGTTCAGCCACCACCTCTCTTAGTTCTTTAGGACCCTGGGTTTGCACCCCATCTGGCCCCATTGCTTTATCAACTCTTATTACTTCCAGTTCTTCAGGACCTTTCTCATGTAAAGGGACTTGTGTCCATTTCTGCACTATTCTCACCCCTTGTACTCCCTTCAGACCCATTACCCTCCTCTTCTCAGTAAAGACTGAGCAAATACCTGTTCAATATGTCAGCTTTACTGTTGTCATCCTCCACGCGGCCCCATCCTCCCACTTCAGTCTCACTATCTCTCTCCCTTGTCTTCCTTTTTTCACTTATGTACCTGTAAAAGGTTTTGTCCCCTCTACCCACTGATTTTGCAATGTGTTCTTCTGTCTGAGCTTTGGCTCCCTTACTGACCTCCCTGCCTCCCTTTACTTCTCCTGGTACTTCTCCCTATCCCCTTCTGCCTGTGTCTTTTTGTATTGCCTGAATGCAATCTTTTTGGCTTTCACTTTCTTTGCTTTCTCTTTGGAAAACCATAATGGTCTCCTCTTCCTTTTCCTAACCTGCTTAATGCATAATTCTGTTGTTCTTGTAATCCCCATTTTAAATACTGCCCACTGTTCCTCAGTCCCTGATTCCTGTCCCATTCCCCTTAATGCCTCTTTCAAGTATCTCCCCATTTTCCCAAAGTCTGCCCCTAAATCCAGGATACGTGTTTTTGTGGTTTGGTTCTGCTCTTTCTGTGATTTCAAACCACAATGACTGGTGGTCACTGTTCCTAGGTGCTCCCCCACTGTTACCCCCCATCACACTGTCCCTGTTTGTGAGCACAAGGTCCAGTATTGCCTTCTGCTGAGTTGGTTCCATGATCAGTTGCTTGAGAAGGCACCCTGAAGGAGTCCAGGATAAATCTGCTCTAGTTGATGCTACTGCTGGGATGCTCCAGTCCACGTCTGGAATATTGAAGTCTCCAACCAGTACTACTCACCTTGTCTGCCATCCTTGGATGGCTAGCATCAGCTCTCATCTGTTTCTTCCTCCTGGGCTGGTGGTCTATAGACCACACCTGTGTGATGGCTGTCCCATTTTCCTTTCCAGCTTAACCCCACAGTATCTCTCCCCCATTTTGTTCCTCCTGGATCTCTGTGGCCGTTATGTCATTTTCACATACAGTGCCACTCCTCCCTCCCTCCTGCTCTGTCTCTTCTGAATATGTTGCAGCCAGGTATGGCCATCTCCCAGTCGTGGTTATCATTACACCAGGTTTCAGTGATGGCACAATGTCCAGGTCTGACTGCACCATGACAGCCTCCAGATCTTCCATCTTGTTGCTAAGGCTCCTGGCATTTGCACATGGCTTTCCATGATTTGACCTCCAGACTGTTTTGCTGTTCTACTCCAGCCCCTTCCTTGGTTGTCCTTTATCCCTGGTTCTCCTTGCTGTCTGCCCTTCTGTTGAATTTTGCCCTTTCTGCCTATCCACCTCTTGGGCACTAATCTCCATCTTTTGCACACTGCTTTGCAGAGATAGCCACTCCTCTGGTTCACTGGTTCCACTGCTAGCTGTGGGGGTGAACAAATGGGTACCCTTCTTTGCTGGACTGCCACCCCTTTGCTAGTTTAAATGCTTGTCAATGTAGCATTTAAACTTATCATTGAGTGTTTGATTCCCTCCAGGATGGATGCAGGCCATCAGGCTTGAACAAACCTCCTCCCTCCAGGTGGGTCCCCAGTAACCAATGAATCCAAACCCTTCCTCACAGCACCAGTTCTTCAACCATGAGTTAAAGTTCCTGGTGCTGCACTCCTATGTTTCCTTGCCTCTCTCGAGGTAGTACTTGAGAAAGTGACAGAAGTAGCTACTTGCTTGAGATCCTCCCCAATTTTTCTAAACTCTTCCTGAACTTCCTTTGGCTCCCCATTTGCCAGGTCATTAGTACCTAGGTGGATAATGACATCCAGCTCACCTCCCTGCCTTGCCTTCCCAGTGATCCCAGGATCTTCCTTCCATCCCTCCATGCCGTGGCACCTGGTAGGCACCTCACCTCCTGTCCTCCCCTCCTGTGTTCCTAGCTGGATCCTCTTGATGATGGAGTCCCCACCAGGATTTGCTTCCTCCTCCTCCTCTGGGGTCCACGCTTTCCCGCCTGAGGTCACCTCTTTGGCTAACCTCCACATCCTTTCCTTCCACTCTCTGGGTACCTCTATTTGGTTGTCCTCATTTGCAGTGTGGCATATGAGTTCTTGATGGAATAGGATCTGGGATGTGCCTCTGCCTGACCGCTCTAACCCTCCCTGAGCCCACTGTCATCCAAGTGCCCTCGCTCTCGGCATCCTTGAGGCAGTTGCATTGGACTGGTGGTCTCTGGATAGGGGGTTATGGTACTCCTGACCCAGTTTACTTCCACTCTGAGTCTGGCTACCTCATCCCACAGTCCAGAGAGATGCATGCAGATAGGGCAGCACCTCAGTGTCCAGAAGGTCTGCCTGAATATGGCTGCCCCACAGCCACTGCATTGCACCACTCCTCACATTATACTGCAATTATACTGCTATTCCACTACTTGTCTGCTACTGAAGCTCTCCTAGTTCCTTTTTTATTAATTTACTGTCGTAAAAATCCTGCCACTGATTCTCAGATAATTTTCTTTTAAAAAAAAAAGAAAAGAAACCAATAACTAAATAAATGAGTCAAAACACTTGTCGTGCTGATGGTGGGCTTCTTTCCCTTATGCCCCTCCTACTCACACCCCTTACTATTACCCTCTGTGTTTAGCTCCTGTCAATCAGATTTAACAGGGCATATAATTAATAGTTGGGGAAGAGGGGGGCCAAAATTTGCAGCAATTAAAGACAGCACAGAATTACACCACCACTACGTTTTAAATTTTCAACAGCCCAAAAAGAATTCTAAGTAAAGACAACAAAGAAAGTACAGTGTCACTAAAAGCCCACAATCTAACTTTAAAAGAAAAATAGCAATTACCAGTTACTCTAAAGCACTGAATTGAATATGTTTCCTTCCTTCCCCTTCTGGCTTCTTCTGGATGCAGATAACTAAACTAAAACGTGATTGGGTTGGTCAGATATTTGCGGCCTCCACTTCTTCAAAAAAAAGAGGTGTGGCTATATTAATTCATAAAAACTTAAAATGGAAATCTTCTAATACTTTGAAGGACCCGGATGGTAGGTGGCTTATTATAACTTTTGATACTCCTTCAGGTCCACTATCTATAGTTAACATTTATGTCCCAAACTCTGATGAACCTCACTTTTTCCATAGGTTGACTCAACATTTAATCTCATTAAATCTGGTTAACTCTCCCTTACTGATTGGAGGAGACTTTAATTTTACTCTGGATGCATATATGGACAGAGTAGCACGGTTCTCAAGAAAGTCATCCTAAAAGCTTAACCGTAGTGTCCCAGTTAATGAAAGATTTGGGTTTATCAGACATTTGGACGACTCTTCACCCCAGAGATAGGGATTATACATTTTATTTCCCCCGCCACCAGTCCTACAGTAGAATAGATTACTGGTTAACTTTCCCCACAGTCACGACCAATATAATAGAAGCCAATATTCTTCCTTTACTCATATCTGATCACTCCCCATTTAAACTCTCATTTACTTGGGGTTCTCCCCCCTTAAAATCTCCCTCTTGGTGACTAGATCCCTTACTGCTTAAAGATCCATAATTTCTACTCTGGATTAAAACTCAAGTAGAAGAATTCATTGCTCACAATGATCCAAGAGATACTTCTATGGGTACTACCTGGGAAGCGCTTAAAGCTACCCTACGCGGTAAAATAATTAGCTTTGCAGCATACAGGAAGAAACTTAGGGAACAACAGATTAACAACCTTGAAAATCTACTCAAAGCAAAACAAATATTATATTTGGCTAACCCCCGTCCTGACCCCTCATCACCTCTGCATTATGAAATTCTGCAATTACGTATCAAATCAATGAGTTAATTTCTCATAAGACAGAAATAGCATTATTAAGAATAAAACAAAAGTACTGGGAAGGAGGGGAAAAGGGGAGTAAAATACTTGCTTACAGACTTAGAATGCAACAAATGGAGCGACACATTGCGGCCTTAAAAGATCAGACAGGAGAAATTCGAACAAATGAATCTTCTATCAATGAGATTATGGCATCCTTTTATGAAAATGTATGCTCTTCTTCCTCTTCAACAGCATCTCAAGATATTACCTCTTTTCTCCATAAGTTAGCACTTCCCTGTCTCTCCCAAGATGTAATATGTTCCCTAGATACACCTTTTATTATAGAAGAAGTAAAAAAGGCACTTTTCTCGCTTAAATCTGGACGATCTCCCGGTGGAGATGGTTTTCCAATTGAGTTTTAAAAGCTCTTGGCTGATCAATTATGCCCCTTACTGTGCAGCATATTTCAAGAATCCTCCAAGAAAGGTTATTTACCTCATACTATGACTGATGCAATTATTACAGTTCTCCCTTAAAAAAGATAAGGATGTTACCCTTCCGGTGAATTACCGTCCTATATCTCTACTTAATACAGATGGCAAAATCTTTGCCAAGATCTTGGCTATTCATATAGAACCACATATTCCCAAATTAATAGAATAGATCTCAGGTGGGATTTGTTAAAGGTAGGGTGGGTTCCGACCATCCTCACTCCTTAGTTAATCTAATACATAAAGCCAAATCTTTTAATTCTCCAGCTGTAGCTATTGCTGAGGATTTCAAAAAAGCTTTCGATTCTTTAGATTGGAACTTTCTGTATCTGGTGTTATCACGTTTTGGCTTTAGCAATCTCTTTTGTTCCTGGATCAAACTTCTTTATACAGCTCTCCAAGCTAGGGTTCTCACTAATTTCACATTATCCCAACCTTTCAAATTAGCAAGGGGCACCAGGCAAGGATGCCCACTTTCCCTATCCCTTTTTATTTTAGCTCTTGAAACCCTCGCTACCTTTTTAAGACAAAATAATGATATTAAAGGTATACCCATCGGGCACACGCAATATACATAACACAGAAACACAGAATTTGATGGCAGATAAGGACCGCTTGGCCCACCCAGTCTGCCCATTTCCCTGCCTACTGGATAAGCTGCAGATCCTAGTTAACCAGCAGCCTACTTCTTTCTACCCCCACCCCCTAGAATTGCCTTATGACTGTCCCATGCATGCTTGAATTCCACCACTGTTTTTGACTCCATGACCTCCTCCGGAAGGCCGTTCCATTCATCTACAACCCTCTCTGTGAAAAAATACTTCCTAAATTACCTCTGAGCGACCCACCCTCTATCTTCAAATTGTGCCCCCTTTTTCTTGCACACCTCTTTTTTTGAAAGATGCTACCCTCTTGGACTTTGTTGATTCTCTTGAGGTACAAGGTACATCACTGACATATGCTGATGATATGCTCATCCTGCTAGAAAATCTAGAATTATCTGTACAACCACTTACCCATATACTCAATTTGTTCTCTAAGCTTTCTGGACTAACAGTTTATTACCAAAAAACTGAGATATTACCGTTAAATAAATACTGTAATCCTTTCACAAACAAATCTACTGGGATTTCGTTGGGCCCCACAAGGTATTACTTACCTAGGGATAAAAATTTCGCCCGATTTAGATAAAATCTGGGAAATTAATCTCCATCCCTTACTCACAGATATTAAAGCAAATTTAACCAAATGGAAAAATTTAAACTTATCCCTTCCCGGTAAAATAGCCGCTATAAAAATGAATGCTACACCTAAAATTCTTTATTTATTCTCTTGCATCCCACTTAAAATTTCTCCTCGTCTCCTTCACAGAATTGACAAAATGGTAGGAGACTTTTTATGGGAAGGTCACGTACCAAGATTTAACCATATTTAACTACACTCTCATTGGTCTCACGGTGATTTCGGACTACCCTGGTTTATGGCCTGTCTTTGGGCATTCAGAGCCTTACAAACTATTAAGTGATTTTCTAAACCTAACTATAACTCACCATTATGGCCTGACATGGAAGCTTCCTTATCCCCAGGACAGATCCCTAACAGCTTTATATATTTTACTTTAAACTCTAAATTAAGAAAACATCCCACAATTAATGTGTCTATTCATTATTGGTTTAGAATGCATAAATGGCTTAAAACCGATCCTACTCTATATCTCATACACCTATTTGGGGAAACCTAAAAATTATCTTAGAGAACAAACCTATATACTGTAACTCCTGGAAACAAAGGAACATACTCTTTTTGAAGCATATCTTGACTGATAATGGTAATACACTAAATTCCTTCAGTAATTTACAAACAAAATGGAATATTCCTAGAAAAGAATTCTGGAAATATCTACAGATTCGCTCTGCTACACTTCCTATTATTCAACAAACCATTAAGCCACTACCAACCTCCACATACATTAATTCATGGATTAATACCTCTTCTGGTTTAATCAGTAAAGTTTATAAACTAATCAGAGAAGTATTATCGAATCAATCTCTTCTTGCTAGGAATAGATGGAATGTGGCATTAAAGGATAATATATCTGACTCCCAATGGGATGAATGCTGGAAATCTTGCCATAATACCTTTAAAGATATCGTAGCATGCTTATACAATATAAAATTTTACATTTATGGTATAGAACCCCTCCCATTTGCATAAGATAGGTTTACTACCTAACAATAACTGTTGGTGTTGTAACTCACCAAATGGTGATCTTTACATATATTGTGGTCATGTAAACCAATATCTAAATTATGGCAATCTATTCATGACCTAGTTTCTAAAGTTATTGGCCGATATATCCCATTCCAACCTAAATTCTGTTTACTAGGAGTTATAAATAAAAATATAAAGCTAACAAAATATCAGCATAAATGGTTTACATATTTTATTTATGCAAGTTAAGAGACTGGTTTTAATGCGTTGGAAGTCCCAGTTAATACCTACTGTGTCTGATATTCTGAATAGCTTAACCTACACCTGCCTTTGAATGGATATCATATTTGACACAGGACCGACTCAATGATTTCTATCTCTGTTGGCAGGACTATCTAAGCTTCCTTCAAACACATAGGTGATATGCACCACCAGATTTCTCTGCCTGGTATTACCTCAACATAAACTCCCTCCTATAATAATCCTCCATGCAGCTCTTCTAGTTGATTATAAAATTGCTTGACTATCTAACATACTAACATACTAAAATGCCAGCAGAATAGGCCCTAACGGTCTTTTTGTGTCTGCTCGGTTTAGTCAGCCCCACCCTGGTTGCTGACCTTGCTGCCCTAGCCTTCTCTGGCTACTCCTTCCCAGTTCTGGATATTCTTGCTGCATTGGATTTTGCTTCCAGAACCCTTCCTGTACCTGTCCCACCCCTCTTGAACCCCTCCACTGTCTCTGCCTCCACCAGCCCCTAGGCAGTGTCATTCCATGGCTCCTCACCCTCTCAGTGAGTAGCACCTCCTCCTTTCTCCCCTGAATCTTCCCCCCTCCAGCTTCCACCCATGCCCTCTAGTGGCCCCTCCTCCTTCCTTCGAAGCACCCTGACTGTTCCTCCCCTATTTACCCTCTTCATGTACCTGAAGACCTCTATCATGTCCCCCCGAGTCCCTTCTCTCTTCCAATGTGTACATATTTAGCTCTTCGAGCCTCTCCTCATAGGTCCTGTCCCCCAAGCCCCAAATCATTTGGTTGCCCTCCTCTGGACCCTCTCCAGGAGGTTAATGTCCCTCTTTAAGTGTGGCCTCCAAAACTGCATGCAGTACTCAAGGTGCGGCCTCACCAAGCAGTTATACAGAGGGAGTATCACTTCCTTCCTTCTGGAGGTGATCTCCCTAGCGATGCATCCCAGCATCCTGTTGGCCTTGGCTGCTGTCCTCCTACAAGTCTCAGAGTTGTTCATCTTGACATCCACCACCACCCCCAGGTCCCTCTCAGCCATCGAGACTTGTAGCATTCCCCCACAGGGTGTACACTTGGGCCGGGTTTCTGGCCCCCAGGTGGAGTACCTTGCATTTCCTGCATTGAACCTCAGCTTCCCTTTCTAGACCATCTTTCCAGAGCCTCCAGGTCCCCCTGTAGGGCCACCCTCCTCCTCCCCATCCACCACCGCCCCAGTTGAGGTCATCCCAAAGAGACTCATCTCACTCCTGATTCCTGTCCTTATGTCAGAGAGCGTAGGCGTTGAACAGAAGGGCCAAGAGACTGATCCCTGTGGGACCCCACTAATGACCCTCCTTGGGGATGAGACTATCCCGCCAACTATGACCCTCTGGGTCTGGTCCTGGAGCCAATTGCCTATCCATCTGATCATCTGGTTCCCCACCCCCATTTCTCCCAGCTTATCCAACAGGTCCATGTGAGGAACAGAGTCAAATGCCTTGCTGAAGTCTAGAAAGAGGATGTCCACTGGTCTACCCAGGTCCAAGGCACTCGTCACCCAGTCATAGAACTCCACCAGGTTTGTCTGACATGACTTCCCCGGGATGAATCCATGCTGTCTATCGTCCAGGCACCCTGACTTATCCAGGTCCCCCCCTAGCCTCTCCTTGACAATGCCCTCCATCACCTTGCCCACCACCGATGTCAGGCTGATCTCAATTTGATCCTTTTATTATTTTTTTTTTCATTTACAGTACAGGTATTTAACTATATAGAAATGTTATCTTATATACAAAGTCTTTTCCTCTTGAATGTAGGCTATATAATATCATAATGTTAATTGTTAACATAACATGCTAAGAATAATATTGCCTGTACTTCATACTAAGTAATGTACGTTCTTACTTGATTACTATACCATGTACTGTATTTACAATATGGAAAAACAACTTAATAAACAATTTAACTGCAAAATGTCATGCGCAACATGCAGCTCTTGCTGCTCCAACTGGACTCCATAAAATTTCTTTCTATGTTGTCGGGTTGTGTACAAGATATCCAGAAAGAGAGAACAGTTGTCCCCTCTGTTCTAAGAGGACTCTGTCTTTTTGCCAGACTGAGAATCTGGTCTCTGGCACTCATGCTATATAACCACCATTAATTCCCTAGGGACGTCTTCTGTCATTCTACCACGGGTCGCACTCTATATGTTTTAACAATGCGCCAGTCTGTAAGGTTCCCCTAACCCTCAAATTGCTCTGTGAACCACTCTTTAATGAACTGCAGAGGTGAGTCTCCCTCTGTCCGCTCTGGAAGGCCAATTAGTTGGAGGTTTGCACTCCGGATTTGATTTTCTAACAATTCAAGGTGATTATTAATGTGCTTCCCTTCTTTTGCTTGGCCAAAAGTTTCCAATTTACATTTGTTGGCATATCTGTTTAAATCCTCTACATCACCTTGGATCTGTTCCACCTTGGTCTTTTTAGCTGTAAGTCTCCCTGATAAACCATCCAGTTTATTGTTCATGGAGTTAACCGAAAACATTAGTTTTTGCATTTTACTCTGTATTACTCGGTAGTGTAAGGGCGGAAGGAAGCACTAGGCCCATCGAGACCACCCTCCCCACACAAGTGGGGATTATTATGAAATGCTATCCCAAGAGATGTTTATCTAGTTTAGCCTTGAATGTATTAAAGTTAGCTGCATTCACTATTTCATAGGGCAACATGTTCCATAATGTAGCTGCTCTGACTGTAAAGTAATGTTGACATTTGTTAGTCAGTGCTCTAGGGTTACATATCTGTATATTGTGGCACTTTAAAGTCTCAGGCTTGTCAGCCATTACTATATTGAATTCTTTAGTAAGGGAGTCGTCACTCAATATCTTAAATAACAGAAATATGTCACCCGGTCCCTTCTCAATTGTAAGTCATAGAGACCGAGAACAGTCAATCTAGAATCATACGGGGAAATTGTTGACTCTGGAGATTAGCGTTGTCATTTTCCTTTGCATGTTTTCAATTAACTTTTTTGTCTTTATTAAGGTACGGGGCCCGGTAAGAGACAATGTAGTCAGTATGGGGGCAAATAAAAGCTTTGTAGAGTGGTAGGATACAATGTTGTTCCTTGTAATAAAGGTCTTTTTATGGCTGATACAATGCAGTTACCTGTTTGAGCCACTTTTCTATGGTGATCTCCTGAGGCTAGGGTGATGTTTATCAAAATCCCTAGGTCTTTTTCCACTAAAACAGGTTTTATGTTATTTCCACCGGGGTTATATGTTGTGTATGGATTTTGTATTCCAGGATGAATCACAGAGCATTAATCGGTGTTAGCAACATTTCATTGTTAGTAGCCCAATTTTCAATTTTAAATAGGTCAGATTTAAATGGTAATATTTTCTCATCAGTGTCCACTTCTGCAGTGATTTTTGAATCATCAGTGAATTTGCTGAGCTTATTAGACACATCATGATGAAGGTCACTTACGTAAATTCTGACCAAAGTGGGCCTGAGCCCTGAGCCATGTGGTATCCCACTTGAGACTCCAATGTCAGTGGCTCAGCAGGAAGCACACTCACCTCTGAGGCTGGGAATTCATAAGGTTGTGGGTTCCTATCCCTCACCAGGCATTTGGGTTAATATCCAATACTGACATTGCACTGCAGCATGAGGGGGTTGCTGCACTCCTGGGTGCCGTCTTTCAGATGAGACTTTTAAACCGAGGTCCCAACTGCCTGTTCTGGTGGTAGTTCAGGTGGATATTAAAGATCCCATGACACTTCTCAGAATAGGGATTTTTTATTGCAGCGTAGAATCAAACTATGTACAAAACAAACAGCATACAAAATTTACTGTCATGGAAGGCTAGGGGTTAGGAAGTCTCAAGAACGTAAACAGATAGAGAATACTAGTTCTTTTATCTCCCCTAAACTCAAGTCTTTCTAATCTATTCCCTTTCCTAGAGCACTCTCGCTCCTTTCTCCTCCTTATCGCTCTTTCTCTCTCTCCCTGCTTTTGGTAAAATGATACTAGCCTCTAATTAGTGATAACAGCTAGGATGGTAATCTTTACACTTCTGTAAACCATGATGGAAATTGTTGTAGGTAACTATGTTAGACCTTATGTATATGCCTCCTTTGGCCTACACCTGTTCACTGTTGCTACATTGATGGCTACCATCTCTTTATTATGTTATGTTCTGTTTTTTTTTTTGCTTACTGTATTTTCTGTATTGTACTGAATGAAGGTCCAGGACCACATTGAAAATGAGCTTGCTCAATGGTGTTGTATGACTGGTTAAATAAAGTTGATTGATTGATTGATTGAAAATTCTGTTACATCACACAAACTCATAAGGACGGGCAAAAAAAAACTACGGTTCTCCATATGTTAAAGTGAAAGTGCACTCAATCCAACAATTAATATCAAGGACTAAAAAAGAGAAAGGAAGTAAAGAAACACAGAAACATAGAAACATAGACTTTGACAGCAGACAAGGACCACTTGGCCCATCTAGTTTGCCCATTTCCCTACCTACAGGATAGGCCACAGATCCTAGTTAACCAACAGCCTAGTTCTTCCTACCCCCACAAGAATTGCCTTATGTCTGTCCATGCATTCTAGAATTCTCCACAGTTTTAGACCCCAACCTCCTCAGAAAGGCTGTTCCTTGCATCAACTACCCTCTCTATGAAATAATACTCGTCACATTGCCCCTGAACGCCCCCTCTATCTTTAAATTGTGTCCCTTGTTCTTGCACGTCTCTTTTTCTGAAAGATGCTACCCTCTTGGACTTTGTTGATTCCACTGAGGTACTTAAAAGTTTCTATCATGTCCCCCCTCTCCCTTGTTTCCTCAAGGGTATACATATTAAGCTCCTTAAGACTCTCCTCATACGGCTTCTCTTGCAGACCCTGCACCAGTTTAGTTGCCCTCCTCTGGACTGCATCTATCCTGTCTATGTCCTTGTGGAGATGGGGTCTCCAGAACTGGACGCAGTACTCCAGATGGGGTCTCACCAACTGTCTGTACAGAGGGATAACAACTTCCTGTTTTCTGCTGGTGATGCCTCTCCCTATGCATTCCAGTATACCCCCAGCTCTCCCTACTGCCTTCTCACATTGCTTGCTAACCTTAAGGTCATCTGATATGATTACCCCCAGGTCCCTTTCCTTTTTTGTTGTTGTTACTACCTCCCCCCCATTGTGTATTCTTCCCATGGGTTCTTGTTTCCCAGGTGCATTATTTTGCACTTCTTTGCATTGAATCCTAGCTGCCATACTTCTGACCATTCCTCCAACCTTGCCAAGTGCCTTCGCATCCTTTCCATGCCTCCTTGTGTATCAACCCTGTTGCAGATCTTTGTGTCATTGGTACAAAGGCATACTTCTCCTTCCAGTCCCTCTGCAATGTCACTTATAAAGACATTAAAAAGGACTGGACCCAGCACTGAACCCTGCGGTACCCCAGTAGTAACCCCTCTTTCTTCAGAGTGGCTCCATTTACAATTACCTTCTGTGTCCTTTTGTCCAGCCAATGTTTTACCCAGGCTACCACCCCGGGACCCACTCCCAGGCTGGTTAATTTGACTATTAATCTTTTTGTGTGGGACTGTGCCACATGCCTTGCTAAAGTCTAGGTAGGCTATGTCCACAGTCCCTCCCTGGTCTACTACTTTGGTCACCCAGTCAAAGAAATCTATTATATTTGTCTGACATGACCTTCCCGCTGTGAACCCAAGCTGCCTTGGGTCCTGTGCCCCACTGGCCTCTAGGTACTCAACAATTCTTTCCTTCAGAAGTGACTCCATCACTTTCCCTACCACAGAGGTCAAACTGACAGGTCTGTAGTTTCCTGCCTCTGTCTTGGTCCCACTTTTGTGAAGAGGAATCACATCCACCTTCCTCCAGTCCTCAGGTACAACACCATCCTACCATGATTTATTAAAAAGAGTAGCCAGTGGTTTCACTAGTTCCCCCTTAATTATTTTAGGAATTCTGGGTGAATTCCATCAGGCCCCATTGCTTTGTCCACCTTCAGCTTTAGGAGTTCTTGTAGAACCACTTACTTCTGTGAAAGGACTGGGATCGACCCCTATCAAGAGTGCTTCTGTTAATTGGATCAGGCACTTCCCTCCTCTTTTGTGAATACTGAGCAGAAATATTCATTCAGTATCCCTGCTTTTTCACTGTCCCCTCTGCCCACCCACCGTCTCATTCTATTCAGCCTCACTATTCCTCCTTTGTCTTTCTCGCTCAGCTGATGTACCTATAAAAGATTTTATCCCCTTCTTAACCGAGTTGGCTATATTTTCCTCAGTTTGGGCCTTTGCTATTCTGACAACCCTTCCTGCTTCCTTCTGCCATAACTGGTACAGCTCTCTGTCCTGCTCCTTCTGTATTTCCTTATACTCCCAGAATACTATCTTTTTCTCCCTGACTTTCCCAGCCACCTCTTTTGAGAACCATAGAGGCTTTTTCTTTCATTTTGATTTGTTTATTTGCTTCACACAAAGGCTTGTTGCCTCTGTGATGGCAGTTTTGATGATTCCCCATTGTTGATCCACACCTCCTTCTAGCCTGTTTGCTAGTGCTTTTCTGAGGCACTCTCCCATCTTGCCAAAGTCAGCCCTCCTGATGTCCAGTACCCTCACTTTTGTATGGCTTGACTCTGTAGCTGAGTTTAACGTGAACCACACTGTCTGAAGGTCACTTGTTCCCAGATGGCAACCCACTTCTAGATCTGAGATCCTTTCACTGCCCCATTTGAGAGTACGAGGTCTAAGATTGCTCCCTCATGAGTGGGTTCCGAAACTAGCTGTCTGAGGCCTGCCACCTGTAGGGCATCGAGAATGGCCCTGCTCTTGGATGTGGTTGCAGCAAATGTGCTCCAGTTAAAAATCATACTTAAACATAAAATAGATGTGCCTTGCCAGTTTAGGCTAACTAAAACTACTAAATTAAGTGTTGAAGACGCCATGGGGAAAGCCCTTGTGAAAAAAAAGGCTGATTATAATTTTACTATATCCTGTTAACCCATTCCATGAAAGAAACCATAAGAAATTTTTCCAGAAAACTTTACACTAACAACATCTTTTGCCTCTCTACTGTATACTGACTTTAAGTTCTGTATCACTTGGATCACTACCTGGTGAGTGCTATATTCTTTTGTTGCAAGACCAAAGCACATCTTTCTTGCCAATTGTGCTGGGATGATACTTGGATAAACCTATAAGAAAGAGACCCAGGACTACAACCTCATGTGACACATGAGGGAAATTCCTGTCTCCCCAAGCCACTAACATGGAAGACCAAACATTATGAGCATAAGGGCAATCTATGAGGAAATGTTCCTGTGTTTCCAATGTCCCTGGACAAGTGATTCTAGGGCACCTACAATTATCTATATGTTTATGCTTGAGAGAGTTCCTAACCCCTAGCCTTCCATGACAAGAAAGTCATGTGGTGTCCCAGACCTTCAAAGGAAGGTGTCTATCTGTCAGTTGGGTTTAAAAATATCCAGGCATTGACTGTCATACTGTGTTAGCTTCTGTGGGGTCTGCATAAAGTGTACAGATAACATAAGTGAATAAAGTGACTGTCGTGTACCCCTAAGAAACTGCTGGGTAGAAATGTTCTATATTTAATCTTATAGCATACAGGTATGAAACAAAAGGGGATTTTAAAGGATTTTAAAGCATTTGGTAGCCCAGAGGGAGTTTCAACTCTCTATGAAGTCATGTAGTTGAGCCTCCATATTAGCTAACCATGGGGACTAAGTACAGACAGTATCGTGACCATGTTCCAATAAAGAAAAATACAAAGAAAAAATAGGACAGAGTGTGTCATCCTTACCCCACCCATTCTGTAGTCGTGGTAGGTATGCATTCATTTAATTGGATTTAGCCTACTCCCCCAAAATCCATGAAAGAAAACATTCATGATTTTAACTTCCAAAGTGGAAGGTAGCAGAAAGGTGTTTGCAACATGTAAAAACAGAGGAACAACCAAAGTATAAAGTAAGAAACTCATTTCCATTTAAATTCTGAAGGGATGGGGTGAGATACTGACAATAACAAAAATGGAAAGGGACCTGGGGTAGTCATATCAGATGACTTAAAGGTGGGCAAGCAATGTGAGGAAGGCAGTAAGGAGGCTAGGGGAATACTGGGATGCACAGGAGAGGCATCACCAGTAGAAAACAGGAAGTTGTTATCCTTCTGTACAGACAGTTTGTGAGACCCCATCTGGAGTACTGCATGCAGTTCTGGAGACCCCATCTCAGCAAAGACATAGACAGGGTGGAGGCTGTCCAGAGGAGGGCAACCAAAATGGGGAAGGGTCTGCACCAGAAGACATATGAAGAGAGACTAAAAGAGCTTAATATGTATACCCTGGAGGAAAGGAATGAGAGGGCGGACATAACAGAAAATTTCAAGTATCTCAGGGGAATCAACAAAGTCTAAGAGGGTAGCATCTTTCAGAAAAAGAGATGTGCAAGAACAAGGGGGCACAATTTGAAGATAGAGGGAGGATGTCTCAGAGGTAATGTAAGGAAGTATTTTTTCACACAGAAGGTTGTGGATGCATGGAACAACCTTCCTGAGGAGGTAATGGAGTCAAAAACAGTGGGGGATTCAAGAATGCATGGGACAGGCATAAGGCAATTCTAATGGAGGGAGGAGGAAGTAGGCTGTTGGTTAGCTAGGATCTGCAACTTATCCATTAGGTAGGAAATGGGCAGACTAGGTTGGCCAGCGGTCCTTATCTGCCATCAGATTCTATGTTTCTATGTTTTTCCAGGCAGATATCATGGATTCCACCTTTTGTAGTGCCAATGACCAATTTAATGTAGCGTCATCCTGGCTTCCAAATTTTATGCCCAGGATCTGTACAGGGTCAGGGGACATTATCATCCTGGCAAAGGATAATTGAGAACATGCTGCCAGAGTTGAGGGAAAGGGAAGTATACATGCCTTACTTTTCCCATAGTTCAATTTTGAACCAAGATCCTTTCGAAGGTGGAGATTACTCTAAGAAAAGTATTCTCATCCAAGTTAGGGGATGTGCAGACACAAATGTCATCCGCATATGCAAAAATGTTTGGGACCAAATTACCATTACAAAGTCTGTTTCTGGGGGATATCCAGGTGATTTAAAATTTTCCACAAAAGAGGGTCAATTTGAAAAATATATAATAAAGGGCTCAATGGGCAGCCTTGGAACACTCCTTTAAGCCCTTTACAAGAATTCCCTGGGACAACATTAATAAAAGGCGGGATGGAAAAAGAGGCATACAGTAAAGCCACCCACTGTTTAAACATATCATGTATTCCATATGCCTGTAAAACTTGGAACAGGTGAAAATAGTTCACCCTATCGAATGCCTTTTCCTGGTCAAGGGCCAGAATCAAGCGATGTAGGTCCCTGTCTTCCATGTGGGATAGCACATCTCTCAAAAATGGCAAATGTTGGTACATTGACTGTTGCTTTATGGCGCAAGTCTGAACAGGGCTGACAACATCTGCAACTGAGCTCAGGCTAGCCAAAAGGATGGTTGGCAAAATATTGTAATCTACTTTTAAAAGGCTAATGGGTCTCAAATGTTGGAGGTCTCGCTTATTCTCTTTTTTATACAATAATATAACCAAAGCCCAGGAGAATTCTGTAGGGAGGGAATGGGTTATTAAAGCACCCAAAAATACATCAGTCAAGATCAGGACTAAATATTTAGAAAAAGCAACATAAAATTCAACTGTCAACCCATCAGGTCCTAGGGTCGAATTTTTCCATAGTGAGAAAAAAGCAGCAAAGGTTTCCTCAGGGGTAACAAGGGCAGTCAGAGTTGTTGTGCAGCATTCTGTATGAGGGCAAAATCTGAGGTGTAAGTCATTGATGTGGGGTCTAACAACTGGTCCAGGGTTGTATGGTGTGCTCTGTCCTGGCAATGTTTATAAATATCCAAGGAGGGTCGGGAGCCCTGCGTTCCAAGTTTAGCCTTTGTTTTCAAAGTTTCTGCCCTGTTGTATTGAATTTTGGCCATTTCAGCTTTAACAGCAGTGATGTGGGTGTTAGATCCAGCCCATGTTCATAAGCCCTTGAGATCAGAGTAAATAATTTTTCATGTAAACCAAGGTAATGAAAATATTTTGTTTTTAAATTACTGATTGCCACCTAAAGAAAAAGGGACTTGAAATCCAATTTTGTGTCCACCCACCATTCCATTATTGTCCGAGTCCAGTACAGTGTACCTGACTGATAGTGAAGAAAAGAGCTTATGTTCAATGTGGGATGCAGTTAATAGTTGATTATTAAGTTTCCATCTGGAAAATGTGTGCCTTTGAGCTGGTGTATTCTGTGTAGGATGCAGCGGATAGAGATGGTCAAGTGGTCTGAGGTTTCCCAAGGGATAGTTTTAGCCTGTACAGCAATAAGGTGTGGTGAAAGAAAGATATTATCTATCTGAGAGACTAAAGAGCCTTTGGAAAAGGTTCTGCCTCTAGAGGAGTGTAGTGCCATATACCCATATTTTAATTCAGGTAGTTTCAAGAATAAATTCAGGCAATTGGTGTCGCCAAACAGTTTGGTCATTCGGACCCCCTTATCTGCCAAGAGAAAGAGGGCAGTTAAAATCATCACTAAAAACTACATGTTTATTTGTGTGAAGAAAGGGCTATATCAAGCAAAAAAGATGCTATACTTTGTGGTGCATAGATATTAAGAAAGTGCAAAGACAAATCACCTAGGCACCCATGTAATAATAATGCTCTACCTGGGCATATATCCAAAATTCTATGTACTGAGAAACTATAGCCTCTTAATGAAATGCCTACCCCATCACAAGATTCAGCACCCTGTGACCAAAAGGAAGGCCCTATATTCCAAGAATTATTGGCTTGCTGCACCTCATGTGTTGTTTTTAACCAGGCATCTTGTAAAAAATGAAGGTTATTAGGAGAATCCTTTAATGTCTAGAGGTGATTAACTGTTTTCTGTAATTCTTAATACTGCAGATGTTTAAGATAAGCAAGGAAAGATTCTGACCATCCCACAAATTTAAATTAGGAATGAAGGATACTATTCTCAATGTTTCTCAGGGTACCTTTCTCAGTGTGAATCCTTTTGTTTGGACAAGGGACTGGATGAAGGTCTGGGACCAAGTCTGTCCTTGAGGACATTGAGGAAGAGTCTGAGTCATCTTCATCATCCTCCGTGTCACTCCACTGCCTTCTCTTAACCAATGCCTGTAACATATTCCTAGTAACCACCATTGTGGATCTAGGAGGTGTGCATTCTGCCTTCCTTTTTCCTTTTTTGATTTTGAAACCACTGGAATAAAAGAATTCTGCATAGGTGGTGGTGGTGGGGCATAGAGATGGTGCTAGTAGTAGCAGTGACTGGGGTAACTGGCATCAATTCCTTGTCCTGAGGTTGGATGTTACAGGGGGAAGAAGCCTCAGGGAGTGTTGATATAGTGGAATAAGAGAGAGTGTGTGTGTGTGTGTGTGTGGGGGGGTCTGTTCCACTACTGGAGGAGCTGAAGGCTCAGAAAGAATAGTACCCGTATGCAGGCGATTACCTTCAATTGTTTCAACAATGGATTTGGAGTTTCTAAACCTGTGTTGACATCCATGTCCAAAGCTGTCTCCTGAGGATGTGCAAGGCAAGAGGATTGAATCTCCATTCCTCAGATGAGTCATGCACTAGGTAATAATGGTGCTTGCGGCTCCTTAAACCATACCAAACAAAAAGCTGCGCACATACACCTTAATAATTTCAGGATTACCTTTCTGAATTAAATATTTATTATCCAACATTGATAATAAATATTTAATTCAGAAGACGTGCCCCAAAAGTTATTAAGGTGTATGTGTGCGGCAGCTTTTTGTTTGGTAGGATTGAATCTCCACCACTGAAACAGGGTGGGGAGAAGTCCAAGCAGACTGTCCAGGATTGTGCTGCCATCCTACAGCACGTAGAGCGGCTTCAGGTTATCATTGAGCGCTTGTAGTAGAAGTTTCTTCTTGTCGACCTCACTGGAATGTGGAGTGAGGTAAGTTCAGAGAAACATTTACAGTTGCAGATGTAGGCGCATGAGAAGAAATCTCTGGACATTCATGGATCAGCAGGGAGGGAACTGGTAGAGACCTACCATCAGGGTTGGTGTCACTAGTTTGAGAATCTCTGCTCTCTTCCTCCTGCAATAGTTGGAACAAAAAATCTCTGTGCGTAGAGTGCTTCTGAGCAACAGTTCTTGTTCTGAGGGAGGAAGGTCTTGTCTCTGAGGTGAGTAAATGGATCAAACATCTGAGCATCAACATTAGCAATGCTTCCAGGACATGATGTATTAAAGTGAACATTTCCTTGCATTTTCCTTGACGCTACAGAGCCCAATGGAGTACCTGCATTTAAATCATTTCCATTAATAGGTGCATTTAATTCCAGACCTGTCTGAGAGGATGAGAGCCTGCCTCCAACCTCTCCATCAACCTCCAGACGATTGTCCACCATTTTGGGAAAGGCAGACAAGGGTTCCCCCTACAACATACTGTAGTAGGGGACAATTTTATTGAATTACTCAAGTCTACATTCAAACAGTATTCATGACATCTTCATACAAATCAAAACACAAATATTTCATGTTACAGCAGAGTCTGAATCAGTAATCCAGTGTAAAGATTTCCATTTTTCCAAAATGTCCTGTCTAGATTTAGTGACACAATCAAAATCATATATGGTCTTTAAATCCTTTATAATTTTCTCAATTATTTCAAGATAAGTAGAATCGTTTTGTTGGAATGTGAACAAGCATCTTGCCATCCATATATGCCATTTGATCACTGTAATAATTAATCCAAAGGTATGTTGGTTCCATTTTCCATTGTTATGAAAATGTTCATATATGATGTTATTATATAAATAGTTTTAAATAATGGTTCCTGCCATGTTAACACTAACTGAACCAAAACCTATAGTAAAAGAACACTGAAAAAATAAATGGTCAATGGTTTTTATTTGTTGAATACATTTGAGCCGTATAAATAATCTGTCCTGTAACTGTTTATGTATATAATTTGTTTTAACATTTATTCGTTCATGACATGAAAGCCAATGAAAATCCCACATATGGGGAGGAATTTTATCATTATTAAGGAGCCTCTTCAAGGATTGGTAGAAAATTAGGTGGACTCTTTTCAAATGGTGTAGTTGGCATATGAATACAAGAAAGCAAGTGATTATACAATTTCTTCTGGGGCATGGTTAAAATCATCTTACAAGTGACCTTCCACTGTTTTAATCTAAGAAAAATGTCTTTTACATAAGTGGGTATAAGTATTGTAGTCTGCAACGTTTTTATAGAAGCTGTTTCCCATTGTATAAGCCATATTTTACAACAATTATATAACCCTGCTTCTCACTCTACCTGTCTCTGTATCAATATAGGTTTCAGATTTGTTGAGAGAAGTATACTGTTAAAAAATAGAATAGGGCCAACTATACATAAATCACCTTCTGATATAGATAAGTATGTTACATTACATTTTACTGGGTTAGGACTGCTTCCCAAAAGCTTGAAAGAACAGACTCATTATAGATGTTTCTAGTTGAGGATCAGAAATATATAGCTAAGATATAAAAGATTGGTATGAGATAGGTTTTTATCAGATAGACCTTTTTTTTTCTTTCCTAATTTCCACTTATTCCAGTTAAGGATTTTCTGTTTTTACCTACAGCAAGTTTATCTTCCTGATGTATTATATCCATATCTGAGGTTCCAAATTGAATTCCCAAAATGGTTATAGGGTCTGTTTGTATGTCCAATAAGACTTGCTAGGGGGATAGAATTCCTATTTAGACAATACCCTCTATCTAAATTTAATGAAGCACCAGAAAGATTACCAAAGTCAGTACATTTTTGGAGTGCGCATATTACAGATTGTTCATCTGCTGCTAAAATGTACATATCATCTGCATATGCTATGGTTGCATGTAAGTCCCTGGTTTCCGTAGTCTGTAGGTGTCGAATGCTATGTGTTGTATATATACTATGGAGTAGTTGGACAATAAAGAAAATGTATAATAATGGGCTGAGGGGGCAACCCTGTCTCACCCCCTTTTAACAGGTATCAAAGGACACCTCCACCAATTTACTACTGGTCTTAGAGTTGCTGTACTTTATAATGTCTGAATCCAAGTGATTAAAGTATTTGGAATGTGGTAGTGTCAAAGAACTTCTCAAAGAAAATTGTGATTAATAGAGTTGAAAGCATTTCCTTGGTCAGGGGAAACAATGTATCCTGATAAATTTCTTCTCTGTCCGGCTTCAAACAATTCTCTAAGTAAAATTAAATTGTCTGAAATTTTACTATTTGGGATGGAGCATGATTGTGCTTCTGATATTACCATGGGTGCAATAGTTGCCAAACTTTAATTTTAGTTAGTATTTTAAAATCTGTATATAACATACTTATTGGCCTCCAATTATGTCATTTTGTTTTATCTCCTTTTTATGTATGAAAATTAAAGTTCCCATATTCAGAGAAATAGGTATTTCACCTCTTTATCAAATATAATTAAATACTAATGCTAATTTATGATTTAATTCTGTACCAATAGATTTATATAGTTCACCAAGTAGGCCATCCGGCCCTAGGGATGTATTATTTTTTAAAGTAGAGATAGTATCTAAGATTTCCTGTGGAGAGATAGGCTGACAAAGTTGATTTAATATCTGGTCTAGTATATTGGGAACAGATATTTGTGCCAAGTATTCAGCAAACTGAGAAGGATATGTTGGCAAAGGACCATAAAATGAACTGGTATGTAAATACATCTGGTGTAGAATTTCATCTTTTTGTGTTAACTTGTTCCCTTGATCATCTATTAAATATGAAATCTCTTTTCTATTTACCTGATACAAATTGGCCTCAAAGGAGCAGACAGACTCCGTTTTACCCTTTGTGCCATATTGTTGTTGATGTTGCTGCTGTTGTATTTTCTACTTATGAAAGGCCATCATTTCCTTTTTCAATAAACTAATTTGTTGCTGGAGGTTTTGGCCTATAATATATGAAATAGATATCAATTTTTGTAATTGGTGATGTTTTTGAAGGTATGAAAGATACGAAGTACAGCTTGTATGTGTACTAAAGACTTTTAAAAATGTGCATAATTCCCTTTTTGTATCTTCCTACCAATCACTAGGCTTATCAAACAAAACCAATACTGATTTCCTTGCCACAAGGAGTTGCTTCAGTTCAATTAAAAAATCAGGGACTGTGAGAAGAGAAGAATTAAATTCCATAGATCCAACCCTTTAGGGAAAGATGATTCCCTCTCAATATATACGAAACTATGCTATGGTCTGAAAACTCTGCTGGAGTTACTTTAGCCTGTATTAATGGAATAGACAGAAAAGTAAATATATAGTCTATTCTAGTAGCCAATGTTGTTTTTTGGAAGGTTGGAGTATGCTGCTTAGTAACTGAGAAGCAAGCATTCTGCACCCTTGCTGCAGTATTGATCTGGTTTAAGGCATTTGTGTCACAGTAAACCTTTTGTTTCATTGCAGAAAGACTTCTGTGCAGTCAGTTCGGGTGGCCTTCATTTGAGGGGCATGCAAATTAATTGTTCTATAAAATACTGACTGCACCAGTACATCTAATATTAATACTCTTCCTGGGACTACATCATATAATTTTAGTCCTTTTATTTCAGGCACACAAAATAAAATGCCCACCCCTGAACAAGTGTTCTGGCCAATTGACCAAATGGATGGGCCCAAATGCCATTCTTTCTGCGCTTTATGGACACTTTGTAGAGTATGAGGTCTAGTGTCTTGTACTAGAACTATCCCTACTGATAAATTCTTTAACAAGAAAAATATTGTGTGTCTCTTATCATTTCTGTAAATGCTATTAACATTCACTGTGTGAATGAATAAAATCACAGCCATGTACACCAGGAGAAAAAAAAAGCACAACATCCAATACTTATCTTCACATGCACTATTTCTATTTATTTATTTTTACTCTCTTGCTCTTTCTGTTTAGTTTTCTTTTTTGCTTTCCTTTTTTGGGGGCCCTTAACCCCTACCTGTAACTCTGTATCAGTTGTGGCCTCTGGATAGGAGGAAGGGAAGGAGGAAGTATCTGACTCCCCATCAGACTTCTCAGATGGAAACTTCAACATGCCAGATACAGATTGGTCAATACCAGCAGGAACATCTGCCAGAACTAGACACATGGTGGATTCCCTGCAAGGGAAGGCCTCAAACAACTGGTACAACAACCCACAAGAGACAGGGCTAGCCTAGATCTAGTACTGACTAACAGGGAAAGGATCACAGATCTACAGGTAGAAGGTACCTGGGGACCAGTGACCATCACATAGTATGGTTCAATTTGGCCACTAGAACTAAATCATCCCATTCCAAGGCAACCATATGGAACTTCGGAGGAGCTGACTTTGATAAGTTGGCCAACAGAGTTAAGCTAGCCCTGGCAAAAAGAAATACAGGTGTGGGGGTACAGGCAAAGTAACAAGCATTAAGGATGCAATACTTGAAGCAACATCCCATTGTGTTAGAGAGAAAAGGAAGAGCAAAAGAAGAAGGAAACCACTTTGGTTCTCAAAAACAGTAGCAGAAAAAGGTCAAAGCCAAAAGGCTGGCCTTCAGGAAATATAAGGGAACACAGTGGGATGAAGATAGGGAGGCATATCAAACTTCCCTATGGGAAGCAGGGAAGGCAGTAAGGCAGGCAAAGGCCCAAACTGAGGAAACACTAGCACAAACAGTAAAAGGAGGTGACAAGACTTTCTATAGATACATTAGTGAAAAGAGAAAGTCCAGAGGGGTATTGCTAAGATCAAAGGAGATAAGGGGATGTATGAGGAGGAGGACCATGTAAAACCATCTATCCTAAATAGATATTTCTGCTCAGTATTTACTAAAGAGAAGGTAGGGCAGGGCCCACAGCTCAGCACCATGGACACGGGGGGGGAAGGAGGTGAGCACTAGTCCCTTCACAAAAGAAAGGATCCAACAAGAGCTTGATAAGCTCAGGGTGGACAAGGCAATGGGACCTGATGGCATACATCCCAGGATACTAAAGGAGCTAAGGGTGGAACTAGAAGAGCCATTATCAGAACTGTTTTGTGAGTATCTGAGTACAGGAGAGGTCCCAGAAGACTGGAGAAGGGCTCATGTGATCCCACTCCAATAGAGTGGCAGCAGAGAAGAGGCAGGAAATACAGACCAGTCAGTCTACCTCAGTAGTGGGAAGATTATGGAGGCACTCCTTAAGGAAAGGATAGTGCAACACCTGGAATCCATAGGAGCACAGGATCCAAGACAGCATGGGTTTACAAAGGAAGAGCCTGTCAAACTAATCTCATAGATTTCTTTGACTGGGCAACCAGAGTGGTGGACTAAGGGAAGCAGTTGATGTCGCCTACCTTGACTTCAGCAAGCTTTCAATACTGTTTCACATAGAAGATTGATTAATAAGCTGAGTAAGCTCGGGGTAGGTCAGCAGTTTTGTCAACTGGGTAGCAAACTGGTTGATGAGACGAAAACAGAGAGTGGTGGTAAATGGTATACAGTCAGAAGAGATGCAAGTCACAAGTGGGTGCCCTCAGGGATCAGTCCTGGGGCCAGTCCTCTTCAATATCTTCATCAGTGACACTGCAGATAGACTGGAGGGTAAGGTTTGTCTATTTGCAGATGACACCAAGATCTGCAACAGAGTAGATGATCCAGATGGGGTGAACAGAATGAGAGAGATCTGGATAAACTAGCAAAATGGTCAGAAGAGTGATAACTGGGTTTAATGCAAAGAAGTGCAAGATCATGCACATAGGGAAGAGAAACCCTGAAGCCACCTATAGGCTGGGAGGAGGTTGCTGGCAGTCTAAGGAAGAAAGAGACTTGGGCATCATCATCACCGATGACCTGAAATCCTCTAAAAGCAGTAGGTAAGGCTAAGGGGATGTTAGGGTGTATTAGTAGGAGTATCACAAGTTGTAAGAGGGAGGTAATAATCTCTCTTTACAAGACATTGGGTAGGCCCCATCTGGAGTACTGCGTGCAGTACTGGAGGCCACACCTTCACAAGGACATTAACCAAATTGAGGCAGTCCAGAGAAGGGCAACCAAAATAGTGCAGGGACTTCATCAGAAAACATATGGGGACAGATTAACAAAGCTCAATATGTATACCCTAGAGCAAAGGAGGGAGAGAGGTGATATAATCAAAATATTCAAACACCTTAAGGGCATTAACAAGGTGTAAAAGTCTAACATGTTTCAATATAAGAAAAATAGCAGGAGAAGAGATTAGAGGAATGCCAATTAAGGGGTAATGTGAGGAAGTTCTTTTTCACAGAAAGGGTGGTGGATGCATGGAAAGGCCTACCTCAGGAAGAGGTGGCTATGAATACAGTGCAGGGCTTCAAACAGGCATGGAATAGGCATAAGGGAGCAATACAGATGAGTCTGAATAGATAGGCCACTGACAGAGCAAAGGCTGATGGCACATTAATAAGGTAGAAAAAGAAATGGGCACACTGGATGGGCATTGTGGTCCTTATCTGCTGTCAACTTCTATGTTTCTATGTTAAATCTATTTGCCATAGCAAGATTGCCATCTTTCTTTTTCACCTTAGATGGAGGGGAAATTTGTTCCATAAGGCTACGTGTCACCTTCAGCTCCTGTAGCTAAGGGAGCTGTGGGGCAATATCTAAGGTTTGAAGGGACTCTGCCCAAGGAATTATTTCCTCTAGGTTGTGACTTTTGTACAGGAGTCTCCACTGACTTTTGAAGGTTTTGGGTGGGCTCTACAGATGAGAATTCTAGTTGCTGGGGGCTAGTCTTATCTAAAGTAGTAGAGGGTATCTGGTCTGTTTCCTGAGGTGGGGCTGGAATTTGTGGGTCTGGGTCTAATGGGGTCCTATCCTTAATCCTCTCTTTTTGGGCCTGCGAGATCAGGAGCCGTTGTTCTGCTCCATCATTATGATTAGTCTGATTATGGGAGGCCCAAGGACAATTCTGAAAAGCGTGTCCTGCTTCTTAACATAGATTGCATTTATATTCATTCAAACAGTTTCCCCCAACACGTCCCATTTCACCACACATGTTACACTTCAATTTATCACATGTGCTGCTGAGGTGTGTTGCCTCCCCACACCTGTAACAGGTTGACCCGGGTAGAGCAACACACCTCTGTCCCTCCCCAGAAAAAAAGAATTAGGAAGATGGGTTATTCCTGCTTCAGTGGAACAAAGTAAATCTTTACTTCTCCACCCTCCGGTCCATATATGTTCATGTGTTTCTGCTTGGAAGAACTGGGCCATTCTTGGGCATGACATCTATGAATGTTTCATGGACTAAGAAACTATAAAACATCACCACCAGATATTAGCATTCACATCATAAATCAACTTTTTTGGAAGCCATCAAAAGCAAAAGTAAGGTCAGTAAATCTGTTATACAAGCTCTGAGTTGTGAAGTGCTGCATTGAATCCACATTTCTGTCTGACTTTTTCCTTAAAGGCTCTGTGCTTGTCTTTGAGGTCTATTCACAACCATTTTGGAGAACAAAGGGAAGACACTAACAAAGGATTTTTACATCCTGCATATGCCCCAGGCCAATGTTCATCACCTTCAGGAATTTAAAATATTCTGAGTCTTTGATCTACAGTAACAACAGTTTGCTGGTCCCCAGTAGTTCACCATTTCTTGTGTATTTGATTATTTTTCATCATTTGACCCCTGGTACCTTGGACAAGATTACTATATTACATATCACTGAACATAACTATCTGCATGGTTTAATATTACTACATCAAGAATGCAACCTAACCCCATGAGCAGGCCAGGGTATACCGGGCCAAAGGTTTGAAACTTGCTACGATGAATATCTGCAGCCTAATTCCAAAGATGCCCCAACTGCAGGTGTGGGCCTCCCTACATAAACCTGATATACTTTGCTTGACTGAGACCTGGCTGTCCACTCTGATCAGGGATAATGAGATAGTGCTCCCAGGTTACCATACCTTTAGATGTGATAGGAATGGGAAAAGAGGTGGCGACTGTCTCATTTATTTATGGAACACCCTACATGGTGTTTTGCTCCCCATCACAACTGCAGTGTTGACCATGAGCTCCTTGCAGTTAGAATCATATTTTGGTGAACACAAAAAATCTCTGGTCATTGCATGCATCTATCTCCCACCACAAATGGCCAAAGATGGTCTAATTAAACTACTGGGGTCCTTGGCTGGCATTAACAACAACTGTGAGCTCAATGGACTGGAGACTTCAACATCAGTTGGCTTAGTAATGAATCAACCAACCAAATGGATACCATAGCCAGTTCCCTCCTGACGCAATTAGTCACAGAGCCTACTAGAATCAGGGACACTGGTTTACCGGGATTGACAAAGGGCATATTCCATTTTGCACATTGTAAAGAACGGTATTGTCACCGGTATCTGCTAAGCCAAAATCTGGGTTTTACTGGTATTTGGTTCTGTGTATGTTATTTAACAATTTCTAACTCTGCTAACATGCATTTTAACTATTTTGAACTCCACTATTGCACATCCTTCTATCCTTTTACCAGTTTAAAGTTATTTTAGGTACAAGAAGTGATGGCAGCAGCAGCACTGCAGCCCCCCTCCCTGAGGTGTGATGGAAGCAGCACTATGACCCCCATCCCTCTGGTGTGATGGCAGCAGCAACAGCACTATGACCTCCCTTCCTCAGGTGTGACAGAAGAAGCAGCACTGTGGCCCCCCTCCCTTAGGTGTGATGGCAGCAGTACTACATTCCCCATCCACCAGTGGTGATGGCAGAAGCACTACAACCCCCACCCCTTTGATGTAATGGCAGTAGCAACAATGCACTCTACATCCCTCTGGGTTGATGGCAGTAGTGACAGTACTATAATCCCATTTCTTCAACACCCACACCCCACATGTACAAGTTACAAATGACATGGTCTCTTTGCTTGTTGGAACTCAGATGTGAATTAATCTGAACCATCACTGCTAAGGTGGACTACCTTTGTTTTTCCTATCTATAATTTAATTGCCTGAATTGGATCTCTGCCTGTGACACCGCTGACCAGGGTTAGGGAACAGACTTGGGTGTTGCCAGCTGGTGGGTGAAGCTTGAGTGTACAATGACCACTGACCTTCTTCTGGGAGGGAGGGTGGGTTCATGGCTCAGCATTTGCTGGCCCCTGGTGGAAGCCGGATGCACGACAACATGTCGGCCCTCACTGTAAGCGGGAGCGTGACAGATGTTGGCTTGTGCCTTGACATCATGTGGCCTGTCACGCTCCCAAGAAAATGGGAAAACACCTGCTGGCCAACTGAAGGATGGCTGTTGGTCCCTCCATAAGGCGGAAGCCCCAGGCAGATACACAGGAAGCTCTTTGGGGTAATTCTCCTCCCCTGGTAGCCTTTCACAGGGGTAGGGGCCCACTCAATGAAGGGTTACTTTGGGTTACCTGGTAGCACAGCAGTAAGGGGCAGTGGATGGTGGTCGGGACTCAGCAACGGTGGTAGGGGGCCTTGGCAGGCCTGAAGAAGTGGATGGCCAGGGGGTCAGAGGAGCAAAAAAAAAAACCTGCTTAAATTTGCTTCTTTGAAATAAAGTGTTTTCACCTAAAAAAATCCACCACTGATTAGTGGAGGACCTTCAAATGCATTCATGCATCTCCCAGGCATGCAGATGCTTTTTTTTTCACTCGGTGTCCATGAAAAGGGTGTCTCCCAGTTTTCATGTCTTTCTTCAGATGTGAATTGAGCACCACTCTGCCCACCAGCAGCATACAGCCCCTGGGGTCTTACCTTCTGTATGTCATTGACTGTGCTTTCAAAATCCACTGGCCAAACATAAGTACACTTAAACACTTAACATTTGCTTTTTGTTGAAGCAGTCTATCAGAAAACTTTTTGTTGTCACAGATACTGAAACAGCAGGTGAGAGAAAAGGTGCAAATGATCCAATTCACCTAAATGGGGTGCTAACTGTGAAGTCATTTCATAAGTAGTAAGGCAGTTTTTTCCTTGTGGACATACTTTCATTCAGACTAGTTTTCATTCTAACAGCTGAGGATTTTGGATGGGCCTACTGATTATAAACTTGAGTAAGCTAGTTGGTAACAGTGATCCTGCAATTCACAATCTACAACCTAGATGCTTATATACAAAGAATACAATAAAAACCTGACTAAAATCTAAAAAAAAGCTTATAAAACACATGAAATGTATCTGAACATTTAACAGTACCTATACAAAATCATTGCAGCCCAAGTAAAACTCAGGTAAATTACATGGTACCCTGACTACTGTACTATGATGTAGTAAACATATATTGGTATTTTTTTATATTCTTAATAAAGCAGGTAAGGCCCACTAGGCAGAACTGTCTGTTTTCAGGAGTGACCTAGAAGCACTGGAGAGGTTAAGTGACTTACTTGGAGTCATGCAGTATGCAAGTGGAGGTTGTGGGAATCAAACCCAAGTCTGCTGGATGTACCCAGTTCAATCACTGTTTGTCACTCTAACCACTAGGCATGGGTGGTTAAACTGAATGGCTGATTACAATAAAACAGTGCAGGTGATTTCCTTACTGTCTCTATATGCAGCAAAGCAGAAAAAATGTGAAGCACAGCAGCATTCATTTGAAGATGCTGAAATCTGGGTTGGCCCGCTGGCATTTCAGTAGCACTATTGCTTGCAATGCCAGCGACCCAGGGTCAGAAGCGAACTCGAGTTGCTGGAGGTCTGGCCAGGGGAATAGGATTGAGCACTCGAGGGACTGCTCTCCTCCTCTGGGGAGGGTGGGCTGCAGGTTCTGCTGCTTTACTACCACCTGTGTCACCATGGGTGGTGGTGCAATGGTGTTGCAGAGTGATCAGGATGGGAGGGACGCTAGCCATGATCTGGAGCAGTGGCATGTCTCTATGTGACCTACCTCCTTGGATCTTCTCTAGTGCTGGTACCCTCAGGGACAGAGACCAGAAAACCAGGAACAATCACCCCACTGGCAGAAGGGACCCAGGTGCTCAGACTTCATAATCAGGCTCCATGAGGGACCCACTGAGCTGCCCGACACACACGAAGGGATTGCGGAGGGGTGATCTGGGGTCCCCTCCCTTCCCACCTGGGGGGGTACAACCCAGGCAGGATAGGGGCAGGCCCACAGGAGCTCCTGAGCATTACCTGGGATGAAGCTAGGAGATACCCAGCCTAGGGATCTCTGAAAAGTGGAGACTGATGCTGTGAGAAGGGGACATAGAAAAAGAAAATAAAAAAAAGTTTAAAAAGGTGCTGAAATCTTAGAGATTCTGTGCAGTGACATGTAATTTCTGTGAGGCACCGGTACAAGAATTCAAAATCTGCAAACCAAGCAGGATTACGTGATTCTTACCAGTGTTACTGGTAAAAATGAAAAACCAAGGTCCCTGACTAGAATGAACCATAAGACCGGTAAGCACACAGTCCTGGACTGGCTCCTTGGAAGCTCACCTGACAGGATTACCAATGTCTTGGTACTACTGGATTTGCTAAGCGATCACTCCCCTATCACCTGTCTGTGGCCCAATAAATTTAAAAAAGTGCTACCCATCTTTGTGAGCAGCAGAATTCTCAAGAAAGGGCAGCTCTCAGCTTTCAAGGAGGCACTTTCTCAGATTGATTAGTTTCCCCTTAAGGTACTGCATGACCTTGATATAACACTCCAGTACTTTATTGATAACTTTAATAGTGTTTGTGACATATTTGCTCCATTCAAAAAAGAAACACATGTGGCCATAACAATGGGTGAATTACTAGTGGCCTTCTAGATCATATGAGGGCAAGGGACAACCTTGGTATCAAGTCTGCCTCCAGTAAGCCCAGTGATCTTCAAAGATACAGGGCAGCCAGAAATAAATGCAGACATATCATCAGGAAGGCTAAGGCTCAATTGAAAAGAACCTGGGGTGATGGGAGGCAGTTTTGGGACAATATAAAGGCACTCACAGGAAGGATGACAAAACACAACCATCACTGCTAAACATTAATGGCACAAATACCATGGACCCCCCACACCATTGCCAAAGAGTTCAACTGCACCTTCCCGGATCTTAGCTCTGTTCTACCAGCTGAATACCTCAAACCTATCAAAGATGATAATAGGCACCCACCGGACATCAACTCGCACCCTCAATTTTACTTCAAGAGAATCATTATCAAAGAAGCACTGGGTTATGCTAAAAAGGTCCTGGGGAAAAAACAGAATGGGGTCTGACAACATTGACATGAAACTGCTGGCGCTGGCAATCAATTAAGTCATCGCTCCCATCACTACGATTTTCTTTTTTTTTTTTGTTGGTGCTTTTTTCCCTGGCATCCAGTCTGCCTTACCTGTCCCACGTCCAGGCATCCGTTCTCAGGCTCCGGCTGCCGTCCCAAGGATCTCCACTCCACATTCGGGCCCCGCAGCATTTACCCTCGTGGCTTGCCCCCCGTGGTGGGGTGGTGGAGAGCCCCCCAATACTCAGCCACCGGACCAAGATCCAGTATTGCTGCAGGCCCTCGGAACCAGTGAATCCTCCATGGAGATGGCCATCATGCCACCTCAACTGGTGCCCTGTTTTCCCTGTTCTTTCCCCCTTGGCATGTGAGGCGTGCAATGACACCAATGGACAGGGGCGCACACGCTACTGCTTGTACTCCTTGCCGGCATCAGCACCAGCACACCCCCCCCATAGACTACCTGTGCACTTTGATGCTTCCAGCCACCACCAGGGGCCACCAGCTCACCAATGATAGTGCACACCCCACCCCGGAGAAGGAGAGCAGTCCTCCGGATGCTCAATCCTTTCCCTTCCCTGTCAACTCCCAACGACCCAGGCTCATTCCCGAACCCGGGTCACCAGTATGGAGCGAGGTGTGGCATCCAGTGCCTCAACCCTCAGCATCACTGGGCCAGCCATCACTACAATTTTCAACAAATCCTTCCAGCTTGCCAAATTCCATTCTCCTTAGAAACAAGCGCTGGTGACCCTGGTGCATAAGGGAGGTGATAGGTCACTGACCAAAAATACAAACCCATCTCTATCCTCTCCCTCTAAAGCACTGGAAAAGATTGTGGCAGACCAGTTTACTGACTATATTCACAAATACCAGCTGCAATGTCCCCAGTTTAGAAACTCCACAGCACAGATACTGCACTGGTGGATTTCACTGAGTATGTCAGAAGGCATTGGATGAGGAAAACTGGCTGGGTCCATCTTCATTGACCTAACAAAGGCATTCAACACAGTCAGCCACCCACTCCTCTTGTCTCAAATGCATGCCCTTGATGTTTTCCCAAATGCCGCTCTATGGTGCCAGGACTACCTAACCTCCAGGTCTCAAAGGGTCAAAATAGGCCACTCCATATCTGCATCCAAGGAAGTCTCATTAGGGGTGCCTCAAGGGTTCATCCTGGGTCCACTGCTCTTCGGCATGTTCCTGAATGACCGAAAAAATGCCTGCACTAGCAAAGTCATTCTATACGCCGATGATGCTGTCCTACTTAGTTGTCACTCTCGCATAGAACACCTACAGGCTGAGCTACAATCATCCTTCCAAAAACTGGAGACCTGGTTCTACTACCAAAGGTTGCTACTAAACTACAAAAAAACCAAGATGACGCTCCTCTCTAGTCCCCAACTAAAAATGAGATGTCCAGAACTAACAATCACAAATCACCTGACTGCTCCACTGGAACAGGTTCACCCTTCAAGTACCTGGGTGTCATTGTGGATGGTACCTCTCGTATATTCAGCACATTGACATGGTGGTGAAAGCTGTGAACACTAAATTAGGGATCCTGTTTAGGCACAAGAAAAGCCTAACTGCTGAAGCCCTCCAGCTCTCAGACTCCAGCTCTGTCCTCTCCCATGTTGACTACGGGCTGGTGGTTTATGGCGCTGCCACTGACACGGCCCTCAAAAGGGTTGCCACTGCCCTTAACAAGACTTGCAGACTATTGCTAAATGCTGATCACTTCATGCACACTTGTACCCTGCATGGTCTGGCCCACATACTACTGCTTCCATCCAAAATCAGATACCAAACTTGCCTGCTAGGGAGAAAGGTCATGCTCTCCCTAACCCCTACCTGGATTGTAGACCTGGTAAAGGAAGCAAGCTTCAAATACAACACACGAAGAACAGTGACAACACAGCTTGATGTCCCATTTTGTAGAACTTCCCTAGGACAAAGATCCTTCATGTACTGAGCTCCACTATGGCTAAATGAGATCCCTGCTGCAGCTCTTAATACAACAAATGTTCGGTCCTTTAAAAGAGAACTGAAGCAATACCTGCTGAACTCAAATGCCTGTGACTGCCTTACCTGAATCCATATCTTCATCCTGGATACCTGCTCTTAAACACCTCTGACTCCCTTACCTGAGTCCATATCCTCAACCCAAATACCCCCTCATCTGTCTGAACTTTTCTACTGTTTTACCTACCCTGGACCCCTACCTGCCATCCCTTGCCACCCCCACCTCAAGGTCCCTCCAACTACCTCCCTCCATACCCCCACACCTCCCTTTCTACCCATCTCCCTAAATATTCTCCTTCTCCTAGTCCCTCTCTCTCTCTCTCTCTCTCTCTCCTCCTTTCTCTCTCTCTCTCGAATCTACCCTTGTTTGCACCCTCTTCCCTTTCTTTCTCCTACCCTTTCTGATACCCTACCTTGACAGGCCCCCCTGGTGAAGCTATGCCACATATTGCTGACTGGGAAACCTCATTCCCATTCTCCCCCTTTCTTTCTCCTACCCTGTCTGATACTCTACCTTGACAGGCCCACCATGGCAGCTATGCCATACGTTGCTAATTGGGGATCTCCTCCCGCTGTTTAATTTCAGTTGTCTAGGTTACTCAAATGTATTATTTATCTATATTCTGTATTACATAGCAATCTTATATTTTGTGTTAACGGTCAAGTTTTTGTTATATCTCTGCTGTTTTACATCCTTATGTGAAACCTTTGAAAAGTGTATACTCAAAGGTTGTCTCCGAATTACCAAATAAAGAAATAAAAATAAATAAATATATGTTGAGTGTCAAGATAGCCTCAGGGTCCCCAGGACTGTACAGCATTGTTTTAACCAGTAAATTAAGTCATTTCTGCTCACACCTTCATTACAAAATAAGACAGTTATAGTTTTGTACATAGAAACATAGAAGTTGATGGCAAATAAGGACATAAGGCCCATCCAGTCTGCCCATTTCTTTTCTACCTTATGAATGTGCCATCAGCCTTTGCTCTTTCAGTGGCCTATCTAGTCATACTCATCTGTATTTCTCCTTATGCCTATCTCATCTTATATTGAAACATGTTAGACTCTTTCACCTTGTTAATGACCTTAAGGTGTTTGAATGTTTGATCATATCACCTCTCTCCCTCCTTTGCTGTATGGGTATACATATTGAATCTGTAATCTGTCCATATGTTTTCTGATGCAGTCCCTGCAGCATTTTGGTTGACCTTCTCTGGACTGCCTCAATTTGGTTAAAGTCCTTGTGAAGGTATAGCCTCCAGTTCTGCATGCAGTACTCCAGATGGGGCCTACCCAATGTCTTGTAAAGTGGGATTATTACCTCCCCCTTACCTACTGCTTTAGTGGTCTGCTTGGATGATTTCAGGTCATCGGTGGCTGACTATTTGAGGGGTATTGCCAAAAAGGGAGTCCATATAGCAGATTGTTTTAATTTTTGGTACTGAGTCCAAAAACAGTCCAGGCTTTGAGAAGTCTTGAAACTTATATCAAATACCGTTTCTCCGGAAATGTATATAGGTGCGTAGATTTAATTTGAGGAAAAAACGCATTGAGTCCTTTAATAATAATTTTACCACAAGCACTCTGTCCTGTGGATCCTGCATTCCACCTAAATAAGATAGCTATACAGTGTTATGCCTTTTTACTGGAAGTATAAGGAGTTTGAAAAAGGAGGCATAAGGCCACCGAGAACTCTCTTGTCGTGGGCTGGAATTATTTTCAAGAGGTTTGCAGCAATTGCAGCTTAGCTGTACTTGCCCTTGTTTGGAAGTTCTGGGTAAGGACAATGGATTTTTGTGTGAGCTCTAAGCCCGTAGGTATATCTAAAGCCAATTCCTGTGTGGAAGCAGGTTGCTAAGAACTAGGAGGATTCTGTAAAAAATCTGATTCTTTTGGCATTGTGATGGGTGAATCCCTGGCCTGCCATTGTCCTGTTTTATTATTCATTTCCCACCCAGTGCCTTTCAATGCATTCTCTGCAGTCCATTCATCTGTGGAACAGCTTGGTTTAGAAGCTGAAACAGTAGTACTCACAGCAGGTTCAGGAGTTTGTTTGTTGTGCTGTAGCTGTGTTTCATCAGTGCGTATGTCCGTTAGAGGTGTGGCCTTGCTAGCCTGCGGGCTTTTTGATGACATGATGTCAGAGCTCAGCTGGGCTATTTTGGCAAAGTTGCCTTAATTTTTTTCTTTAACGTCATTTTCCTAAAAAGGAATTGACTTTCCTCACTTTCAAGCAACTTGTTCAGTTGCTTGTATTCCTCTGAAATGAACTCCAAATCCTCCTTATTGGTAGCCATTTGGTGTCCTGCTCTGTGTCTTCTGATTACAAATCCTCTGGGATTGCAGGTCCACCTCAGTCATCCGGTAAGTCTTTCAGTTCTGAAGTCAAAGTCTTAGGGATTGCCATAGTTTCTATTATTTCTTCATGATCTACACTTACTGGTTCAGGGGTCTCTCAGTGAAGTGAGGTGGGAGACGAGGTCATCTCTCTCACCTCCATAGCTTTCACCTCTCTGTTCACTCCAGTGTCCGCCATCATGGCCAGCAGCCAAGGTAGCAGAGATTCCACCTACAGTTCAGTAGGGAAAGTTTCCCGGTGCCCAGGCCTATATTTCCCCCCATTCACTAAAATACCACCAATAGCTTAATCTGGTTCAAGGTCAGTTGGCATTCATCTGTATCCTCCTTCCCCTGGGTCGTACCTGAAAACAGGCAAGAAATTGTCTAGTGCACTTACCCAGGCAATAAAAACTAAATAAAATCAATAAATATAATTTGAAATGGTGTCCCCTATCTTAACACTTTGTTTTCTGTTATGCAGCCATTTATTGATCCATTCAACCAAATGACTACTAAAACCCAGCATAATCATTTTGTTGACCAACAAGTTATGGAGGACTAAGTCAAATGCCTTTTTAAGATCTAAATAGATGATAGCTACAAGAATATTTTTGTCCAGGCTGTTGTTTACTGTTTTATAAAAAGCTACCAGGTTGGTTGTGCAAGATCTACCTTTGAGGAACCATGTTAGGTTTCATCAGTAATACCTAAATGCTCTGACTCTAAGTCCAATCTATTTTTAAGGATGTTTTCCATAACTTTACAACCAATTACCCAACACTTCAGACTCACCCCCCCCGATGCTAGGGGTCCCTTCTTCTCCCTCTACTTTACCCACCTTCCTCTATCCTCCCATCCTCCTCTCTGACTTCCCTGCCCTATGGCCTGCCCTCCCTTCCTCTGACCACTGTCTCCCCCCGCCCGCCTCAGCACCTACAAACTTTAATATATGTTACTTGCCTTCTCTGTCCACTTTTCTGCTGTATCTCCCTCTACACTACCTCTACCCCTGACACTGTAACCCCACCACCTCTTTTTTCTGCCTCTTAACAAACTCCTCTATCGGCACTATTGTAACCCCTCGGTACTGCACTTTGACAAAAGAATCTGCATTTCCCTTCAGGATCTGATCTAAACCACTGCACAGGTCAACTTTAACAAAGTTAACCTTTATAACTCACTGTCATCTTTTTATTGTTGCAATTATCTCCCATCTCTCCCCTTTTGTGTTCCAGGAACAATGTACCTCCCTAACTCTTGTATTAACTAGACTTGTACCTAATCTGTATAATAGAATTATTGTTGTCATTCTGTCCTACATGTTGAATTACCAGTGCTTTACCTTTTGTTTCATGATGCGGAACCTCTGTAAACAAGCTTTTGGCTCATAGATATTTCCTAAATCAAATAAATAAATTAATTAATGTGAGGCTAATGGGGCGGTAGTTCTCAGTAGCTTTTCTGTCTCCCTTTTTATAAGTGGCACCAAAATTGCTCTGTGCCAGTCATCAGTAACTTCTCCGTTACTGAAAGATTTATTAAAAATTATAGTCAGAGAAATCAGAATCTGGTCAAGTGTTTGTTTAATAAAATAGGTGTTTATATTGTCAGGTCCTGGTGCAGAATTATTCTTCATTATAATGTGGCTATAAAAAAATCCAGTACTCTGATTGGCTGAGGAGCTCGGAACCCAGTGTTGATATCCCATGATGACGGCACTGGAAGAAGGTCCAATAGCCTATTCACAATATAATCAATAGTACCAGCCATTCCTGACTGCCATCACAAATGTGTCTGTCATCTTTACTCATTAAAACCTTCAACTAAGCCCTAAAAATAAACTGTATTAAATTTATAAACATAAGAAATCAATGTTATTTGTCCTCATAATACTCTTGTTACACACACATACATAACTTAAAATATTAAGTACTACAGGTCTTAGAATTATAATTTATGGTGTTCATTTGCTGACCATGAAAATCCCTGCTATCCTCTCCTGCTTACTAGGGAAATCTGTGTTGCTTAAGCTGTTACAGATAAAACAAAAGCCCTGGTTCCATCTGAGGCCTTCTGTTGTGTGCTAGTATAGGTCACATAGGTCACATAGGTATCACAGAGCCAACAAGACCAAAAGGTCCATGACAGCTTACCAAGAGAGTTTAACTATAGCCCACGATTTCAGATAACACTAAATGGCTCTATATCTCCTTTGAATTCTGCCATGGTCCTACTAGCCACTACCTCAAGTGGTAGCTCATTCCATAGTTTTGTAACCCTTACACTAAACCAAGATTTCCATTTTTTGTCTGATATGGCACACCTTTTAATTGAACAGAATGTGCCTAGTGCTATAAATCTGTGTCCTCAATTTAAACCTAGTTGTGCCCACACCTGTCACACAAACAATGCCATATATACTAGGCACATATCATTCCTGAGTCTGCGATACTCCAGGGAATAGAGTCCCAGAGATTGAAGCCTCTGTTGATAACTCAGCCCATCTAATCCACTCATGTGTTTAGTTGCTCTTCTCTGAACTCGCTCAGTGCTCCAGATTCAGTCTTACCCCTGGTGACCAAAGCTGGGCACAGTACTCAAGTGAGAAGCGAAACAATGTTGTATAAAGGGACATCATAACCTGTTTGTCCCTGTATTTGATATACTTTTTAATGCCAGTACATCAGACTCCTTCTTTTTTAATTACTTGATTGCAGTGCGGTTTAAAACCTAGGTCATTGCTGATGTGTATACCCAGGTCCTTCTGATCCAGTACTGATTCAAGTTCAACACCATTTAATATATACTTATGCTGGCCATTGTTTTTGCCCATGTGCATTACTTCATACTTGTCAATATTAAAGTTCCCATAGAGGCAATGTACAAATTAAAAAGATAGGCCCAACACCGAGCCCTGTGGAACTCCACTAAACACATGTTCCCACTCTGACATAGATCCCTCAACACAAACCTGCTGTCTCCTGTTTGTCAACCAGCACTCTATCCAGCAGGTTATGCTCCCATGTAAGCCATGCTGTATTAAAACATCTATCAATTGGCCATGTGGGACCTTGTTGAAGGCCTTTAAATAGTCCAAAAATACAATATCCACTGCATTCCTTGTATCGAGAGCCTTACTGACTTTACCATAAAACTCCAACAAGTTTGCCTGACAGGATATGCCCTTCCTAAACCCATGTTGGTGCTGGTCTATATCCCCTGTCAGTGTCAGTTCATTTGTAATATAAGTTTTGATAATTCCCTCCAGGATCTTACCCAGGACAGATGTTAGGCTTATTGGTCTGTAATTTGATACCTCCTGTCTAAATCCATTCTTCTACAGGGGTATCACATCTGCCTGTCTCCATTGATCCAGCACTTCTCCATAATCCAATGACCTTTGGAACAAAAAATTCAAAGGAGCTGCTAAAACTTCAGCTAGTTCTTTTAATACAATAGCGTGGAGACTATTGGATCCCTGGGCTTTGTTTTGGTCCAAGGCTGTCAGTCTATCTCTGACATCTTTTATACTGATTTTTAATGTCTGTATAGCCTGCTGTTCTTGGTGTTTCAAGGTTGGCTGGGTTTTGTCATTAAATACTGAGGTGAAATAACTATTATAGAGGTTGGCCATTGAGGTATTATCCGCCACAAGTTCCCACTTATGTACTTCAGGGTCCTATTTCTTTATTAATTCCTTCTTGTTATTGATGCATGAAAAAGGATTTATAGTTATCCTTAACTATAGCTGCCAATTTCTTTTTGTAAGCTGCTTTTTGCTTTATATATGCTATTTTTGCAAACCTTAAGCACTGATTTATATACTGCCCAGCAAGACTGCTGCCCACTTTTCCTTGCCCTGCAATAAGCTCTATTTTTTCTTTTTATAGCCTTCCTAACTACAGGTGTCAGCCAGGGTGTGTGTTTTGGGAGAGAGTGTGTTTCCTAGAGCTAGGTGTGAACATCTGTACCTTATCTAAAATTTTTGTGCACAATACCCTCCACATATGTTGCAGAGAATGCCCGCTGAACTCTGCATACCATTCCCAAGTAGCAAGCTGTTGCTTCACGCTATTGAAATCAGCCTACCATAATGAAAGATTACTGTGTTTCCATTCTCTATAGCCACATTTTCAGCACAGGAAAATGTCACCATCTTATGATCATTTGAGCTAAGGGCTGCAGGACCTGGCAATCCTGAATAAAATTTTCCGTGTTGCTGAGAACAAGGTCCAGAATATGAGAGCCCTGGTGCACTTTTTTACATGCTGGTCTAAACTCGCCAACATGAATGCCTCCAGGTAGCTTTGTTCTCCAGATGATTCTGTTTTTAGAAAATCCCAGTTTATTCTCAGGAGATTAAATCACCCAGCAGAATAAGATTACATGCAGTTGTTATTTTATTTATAAACTCCAAAATTTGGAGATCATCCAAATGTGAGTTTGAGGGATGTCTGTATACTACCCCAATGTTAACAGTGGTAGTAAACATTCTGCCAGCAGAACTGAGCAGAGGTTTGAATTTTGCATTCTATCTGTAAAACATTCCATCTCTTGAATGTTGGCAAGGCAGAAAATAAACAAGACAGAGAAAGGAGGAACTATTATAAAGAAGAAGAAAGAAAGGAGAAAGAATGGGTAAAGGGAGAGGGGTTGGGAGAAACTAGAAGATTTAGAGCTAATTAAAAATACATGAATTTTTGCTGTACATAATATTTAAACCCGAGATGGCATGTCAGTGTTGGGATGTGCTGGGACTGTTTTAAAAAAAGTCATAAAAATGTTTATTTTTTATTTGGTGCATTTCTTCACACCCTCAGCCAAAAAAAAAAAAACATGTTGGAGCCATTTTATAATCACAGTAAGACACTCCTGGGTGGCACTTCTCGGGTGGTTGAAGTGAAGGCACTTGGTGATGCCTCACGCCTCATGCCTCATGACATACCCAAGGTGTGCCGCTACCCAACCACAATGCATATCCTGGCATGTCATGTGTGCCACTACCCAACCACAATGCATATCCTGGCATGTCATGTGTGCCTCTACCCAACCACAATGCATACCCTGGCATGTCATGTGTGCCACTACCCAACCACAATACATACCCTGGCATGTCATGTGTGCCACTACCCAACCACAATGCATATCCCGGCATGTCATGTGTGCCACTACCCAACCACAATGCATATCCCGGCATGTCATGTGTGCCACTACCCAACCACAATGCATACCCTGGCATGTCATGTGTGCCACTACCCAACCACAATGCATAACCTGGCATGTCTTTTTGTTAAATTGTTTTTTATCTGTTTGTTAGGACAGTCTTCACTCCTGTTAAAAAAAAATGGAATCATAGAAAATAACCATATGGATGCCTCTGCCGCAGCACAATTGATCTCTGTAGGGACACTAAATGGGACTTGTCAATATTAATGTGTCCCATTCTGCAAAGTGAAAAAATAGATAAAAGCAGGAATATAAAAATATTGCTAAGCTCAAAGTAGTAAAATCAGCTATAAAAAAAGACAGTGCAAACAATATAGAGGGATGCAGTAAAACTCTTGAAGGGACTATTTTATCTCTATTTTATGTCTAAATTTTAATAAAGTTATAACTTCTGATGTGTTTCTTATGCTTATTGTTTAATCATTAATGTCTTGTCAGGTGTTTTTGAGCCATATTATAATCACAATAAGGCACTCCAGTGTGTGTGTGTGTGTGTGTGTGTGTGTCATCCCTGAATAATGTCACATCTAGGGCGGCGGAAGCACTAGGCCTGTGTCCTTGTTCTTCGACCCACCCTAGGTGTGACTTTATTCAGTGATGACACACACTCTGTCATGCCTTATTGCTTGAGTATTAGAATAGCAGTTTTAATTTCACCAGGACTGATATCAATAAACTAATCTATATTAGGGTTAGGAAACAATTTGGCATTATTTAAGGTGAAAACTGATCCAAAGTACTCATAAAAGTGTCTGTAATTTTTAATTTGTCATTAGTCTCTACTCCCTTACTGTTGATTGAGTTAATAGAGTTGTCACTACATTTGCTGGAATTAACATAAGCATAACATGCTTTGGTGAATCCTTTAGACAATGAGAGTTTGCATTCCAATTTCCTTCTTTCTTTTTTTATGTTTTCCTTGTTTGTTTTTTTTTACTTGTAACTTATATGATTGTATATTTTCTTCGGTTTTGTTTCTCTTAATTTTTTTAAAGGCTTTCTCCTTTTTTTTATTTGCTTAGTAACTTTTTTAGTTAACCACTGGGGTATTTTTCCTTTTCCATTGGTGACTTTTTTTAGTGGTATATGTAACTTTTCTAAGATGTGCAAAATGTTTTTGAACTGGTTCCAGCACTCTTTGGTGCATAGCCCTGAAAACTGTTCTTCCTCATCATACCTGGCAAGGGCTGCTTTAATGTTGGCATAATAACCTTTAGGATAGTTAAGCCTAAACCTAGTATTGTTATTAGTTGATATTTTAGTGTTAAGGTTAAATAGTACTATGTTATGGTAACTGTTACCAAGTGGTTTAGTAACTTCCATATTGTAGATGTCAGAGTTGAAGTTAGTTAGTACTATATCCAAAATGTTCTTTTCCCTTGTGGGCTCAATGGCCATTTGCTCAAGTCTGAGTGTAATGAGATTATCAATAAATAGTGATTCAGTTTTATTACTGGTAGTTAGGTTATTCCAGTCTATTCCTGGTAGATTTATTTATTTATTTGCTTTTTACACAGGTAAGCACACTAGACAACAAGTGCCTATTTTCAAAAGTGACCCGGGAGGTTACAGAGTACATAAGAAACATAATACAGAGTCAAGGTAACATACATGCCCACAAACAAGTGCGTGAGCAGCAAATGGTACAACTGGCAAATGGTACAACTGGCTTTAAATGGTAAAGTTGGTAGTATGTCAACAAGATACATAACAGTATTGAGAGGTAGAATAACAACAAGTAACATCATGACAGAGAGTACAACAAAACTACATGAAAGGACTGACATGTATTTGCACGACATGAGCGCCTATCATGAGAGAGAATGCGCATCAAAATAGTGTAGCTAGAAGCGGGTTAGATCACCTACCAGAATCACCTCTGATTTTTCTGTTAGTTCAGTGATTATGTTTTTTAAATTTTCATTGTATACAATATTGGCTGAAGGTGGCCTGTAGAAATCAGCAAATATTAATTTCTTGCCACCTGAATGTTCAATTAGAATACAACACCCATAGATGTCTCTATCCATGTGTATGTTGAATTCTACTGCTTTAAGAGAGTTTTTAATGTAGATACAGACTCCTCCACCTTTCTTTATACTTCATTTATATCCTAGACAGTGTAACCTGGGATATTGCTAAACCACAGAGATGTGTTGTCCCACCATGTTTCGGTAACTGCTACTATGTCAATCTGCTTTTCAGTCATAATAGCTGTGAGTTCACTTATTTTAACTGAATTCAGTCTCCTAGTATTACTAATAAGTATTGTATATCCACCCCTCTTGTTGGATTTTTAATATATGGTTAGGAGTTTCATGCCCTTTTAGCCCCATCCTAACTAGTTTAAATGCCTGTCAATGGCTGCGGCTATGCTTTTACTCAATGCATGGCTGCCCTTTTTGCTCAGGTACATCCCATCCCAGCTATACAAGCTATTATCAATGCTGAAATGCTCCCATTGTGTGATACACCTCATTTTTTTCTTAAGTGTTCATTTTCTTAACCATTCATTTATTTTCTTTATTTTTTCTTGTTGTTTTATATTAGCTCTAGGTATTGGAAGGATTTCAGACACTGTGATGTCACATCCTCTTTTTTCCAAAGTGTCAACCAGTGATATATAACTACTCTGTATGTCCTCAGTAGTAAATTTGTTAACATTGTTTGTTCCAGCATGAACTACTACAACTGGATTGCTGCCAGTGTGTTTAAGAATATTAGGCACCATCCTTTGATGTCCTGAATCCATGCACCTCTAAAACTAGAAGTACGATCTGTTTTCTTTGTCCTGTATATATATTATGGTAGCACAGTAGTGCTACCATAGTTAGGTTGAGGAGCCATTTCTATGTTAAACCCCAAAACTTTGCACCTTAATAACTTTGCAACTATTTGATGGATTTGCCTGAAATTTGGAATTTATGATCAAGAACCATAGGCCTTGGGATCTGCCAAGTTTTGTACTGGTCAGGTATACGGCTGTGGGTTATTAAGTGTGATCTGTGCGCGCGTTTCGCTTTCTGGAATTCTGTGGCATACACAGGCCGTACGGTTTTGCGTGACTGGCCAGAAATCTTCAGAGAATGTGCAGCCAGGGTCCCCAATGTGCTTCTTTCAAGATTTCGTGGAAAAATATTAAACGGTTCAAAAGTTATTCAAAAAACAGTTTCCCATTATAAGTCAATGGGAAAAGTTAAAAAAAGTTCAACACTTTCGCAAATGCATTTTTACTTTCGCAAATGGGCCTGTTACTTTCGCAAATCGGCCATTTTGTTTTCAGTTGGTGATCAGAAAAATGGTTGGCATTTAAATTTGGGACCCTCTAGCAACCTAATTTTTTTTGTATTCACCTAGTCGGGCCCTGAGGATGCTTGCCATGTCTTTATTTTGTGGTAAAACACCCAGAAATATGTTTTTCAAATTTCTGGAAAAAGTCCTTTCCATAAATTACTTTCGTGCTCATGAAGTGTACTGAAACTTACAAAGCTTCATAAATGCGACAGTAATTTTCTAGTCTGTGGGAAAATAACAGCAATTCTTTGGCACTGCACTGCAAAATAACCGTTGGGAGTTTGGGGCTGAAATTTGGAGGGAACACAGCGACATCTCACAGATGTGCCTTTCAGTGTTGTATTGAAAAAATATTACATGGTGGCAAAGTTATGGCACTCCAAAGTTGACAGTTTTTCCCATAGGATAACATTACGGCGCCGAAGCATTACAGGAATCCTTTGGCACCCTGCTGCAAAATAACGGTTTGGTCTTTTTCCCTGAAATTTGGAGGGAAGACAGCCAACAGTACACAGATGTGCCTTACAGTAGTTTGGTGAAAAAATATCACTTGGCGGCAAAGTTATGGCACTCCAAAATTGACAGTTTTTCCCATGGAATAACATTACGGCGCCCGACACTTAACAGAAATCATTTGGAGCCCTGCTGCAAAATAACGGTTTGGTCTTTTTTCCTGAAATTTGGAAGGAAGACAGCCAACAGCCCACAGATGTGCCTTTCAGTAGTTTGGTGAAAAAACATTACAGGGAGGCAAAGTTATGGCGCTCTGAACTTTTCTTTTTTTCCCATAGGATAACATTACGGCGCTCGGCCTTTTCAGGGCCTGTATCTCGGAACGAAGCGTAGATAACGGACTTTTGTCGGAAACTTCTTAGCCCCCTAATGAAGCAAGATTCAAATTAGCCAGGACAGTTGTAAATAATATGACTTTTAAATTTTTTTCACATAGACGATTCCTGAGATATAATGTATTTAGCATTCCAAGATCTCATTTTCTCGCGATACTCATTATTTTGCATACATTATTTGTACTCACTGTCTTTCTCAGTGCAGGTTTTGGGAAAACCAGCCTGTGCGCTTACATTACTGTTACTGTTGCCCTTTCCGCTTGCGGATCCGTACCCGTTTCACTTACCATTGATGTCTGCGCCACCATGTGCGTTATCCTTTGCGTTTTCATTTGCGCTTGCGTTGCTGTTATTTTTTGCCATTTCTGTCTACAGTACTGTTTATCTTACTGTTTCACTTTACATTGCCATGCCCATTGACATTTCTGTTTGCAGGCACCATGTTACTATGTGACAACACATCACGTGGCAGACCATTCCCGTCTACGCCACCATGTGCGTTACCCTTTCTGTTCTCATTCGTGCTTGTGTTACCATGTGCGCCACTGTTAGCATTTCTGTTTGCGTTGCTGTCCCTGTTAGTATGCCACAACACATCATGTGGCGGGATGGGCCCCGCGCTCCCGCCGCTGGATTACATTCACTATTTCTCATTATCATTCTCAAAAAGAAGGGAAATTAGAGGCAAAAAACTCCATTTAATGCATTAGTTAGGGTTGTTCCACAGCGACAAAAGTGAGGAAATTCGCTGTTAGGGTTGAAAACCCCCCTTGGACCCGCCCACCCCCAACCCGGCATTGGAGGTGCGCATTGGGATCGTTGGCTAATTCTCACCCGTTCTCCTATACTTCTGCTGCTTTTACACATGTCATGGGGTGAGAGTTAGGGCTGACGATCCCAATGCGCACCCCAATGCCGGTTGGGGGTGGGCAGGGGGGTCCATGGGGTCTGAATATTTAATGATTGAGTCCTCAAGGACTACTACCTGCCTAATAGCCATATTTGTTCCCTCAGCTACAGCTTGCTCCGCCTCCATGTGCTCGCTCTCAGTTAACTCTAGGCTGATACAGGGGTCAATACTACTAGCAGTACTATTCGCAGTTAAAGCTTCTGGCATAGATTGCACAGTACTGCCTTTGGATGAGATGAAAACCGAATACTAAACCACACCCCCAAACTCCACCCCTAACCCCGCCCCTTTTATGACTAATGAGGTCATCGCTTAGCCTCTGATTCACTTGATTTATTCAGAATTGCTGCTGATATCGCATTGTGTACAACTTCTTTAAATTACATCATGATTATTATTTTTGATTTATTTGATTTAGATTTAAATATTTTAAATTTCAGTGTGTGTTAACATTTGGTGGGGTTAGAGAGGGGGGTTCAGGGGACATTACATCCTGTGTACACAGCTTAGCTGACAAATCAAGTGACTACAAGGGCTCCTCTGACAACTGGCTAGTTTGGATCAGGTGGCCTTTTCTGGTAAAACTCTTTCAATAAATAAATAAACTACACCAGTAATGGGGGACGAGATGTAATTACAAATATCATCTGCCATTTTAAAGCATGCTACTGTCCCTCCCATTGCTCCTACTCTAAAGTTATTTGTAATGTCAGAGAAGTTTTTAAAAGTGGTAGGAACTATTCTATGCTGCTAAATACCCTATTTTGTTTTCCATGTCAGTCATACACAGCAGATAGCATGATATGTGCTATGCAGTGTGGAGGCAGTATAGCGCATTGGTTTAAAACTCTGAGCTACAATTCTGGAGACTAGGGTTTGAATCCTACAGTCCAAACTTGCATACTTTGTGACCTTACACAAATCACTTAATTCCCTTGTGCTTTCAGGTTGCACCTGTAAACAAGCTTTAGCTTAGTGTGTCTCTTCTGGTAAAAAAATAATAATGTTTTGAAAATTTTTGATAAATTGCCTACATTTGCAGTGCCATCAAATCTAGATTGTGTTCCTGTCATCTCATCAGCTACTGCTCTCTCTCTTCCTTTTTTCATTTCTGTGGCTTAGCATGACATTAGCCACATTATTCTGTGCTGTTCATATGAAAGGCCTGGATTATTCTTCCTGGAATATCCAAGAAGTATGAAAATAGACAACAATAACTACTGAGGAGAAAGAGGCATATTATTGTTAGAAATGAAGTAAAATATTAGATTATTAATTTAACAAAAGGGGTAACAAATATTAAAATATACAGTAGGACAGACCCTAAAAGAAAAAATGGTGAACATTTAAAGGTATAAAAGTATTCCTTATCACAGCAGTCAAAGACCATACTCACAATGCAGCCTGGAAAAGATTAGTTTGATTTGCTGCTAATGGTCTTAATAGCCCTAATTTACACCTCTCAGGCTGAATGATATACAAACAAAGGTCTGCATGACATCAGAATTTGTTTGTAATCTGACCATGCAAGTAAAATGGTGAGGGATTTAACAGAATCTGTTTTAGAAGCATAGAAACATAGACTTTGACGGCAGATAAGGACCGCTAGGCCCATCTAGTCTGCCCATTTCCCTACCTACAGGATAGGCCGCAGATCCTAGTTAACCAGCAGCCTATTTCTTCCTACCCCCCACGTGGTGCCTTTCTGGTTTCAGAAAAATTAAGGTGTTAATTAAGGTGGTATTATTTATCCTTCCCATGAATAATCTTTCAATTTGCTGGTGTGAAGTTAGAGGTGACAACTGAGCAGACAGGGACACATTTAGCTCTTTAAGTGCCTTCACTTGAAGAGCGCACTTCCTGATTGGCATGCACTGCAAGTAAGCAATCACACTAAAATGGCAGACACTTGCTTACAGTCAGATGAGAAGAAAATTAAACAGTTAGTGGGGAATCTAACAGGTGCTGCTTGACCCACCATAAAAACCGAATTTGCAATGGTGAAAACAGGAGGACCGAATCTGGACCTAGAAAACCAAATAATTCGGTCAAAAACCGAATAGGTGGTAACCTTACACAGTAGTGACCTGGTTTTATGTTGCAGGAAGGGGTAGTACGCCGGTACTAGTAACTGCAAATTGATGCACCTGTGCAGCAACAGTTTTAATATTTTAATTATTAGGAATGGATTTATTAGTATCTTTTTCATGGGGATAGATATTTCATCATCAGGCTTATTATCCATGTTGCCAAGCCCTGGGTCACAAAACCATTCTTCTTCCACATCCTCAAGAAGAGTAAACACATTCTGTAAAGGAGCACTAAAATTCATAGCCCTTCTTCCTTTTTGGCTTTGTGAAATGACAGTGACCCAGTCACTGTCCTCTTCTCCATCATCTTCGCTTCCTCTTTTAAGGGAATCATCTGGCTTTTTATTGGTTGCACAGGTTGTGGGTGCAGAATTATAAGTTGATCTATTTGTTTGTAGCTCACTGTTTAACAGGATGTTAGTGCTTTGCAATTGTTTAATCAGTATTTCAAGTTCCTGGATTTTTGCTCTCAGCATTTCGTTTTCCTTACACTGGAGACATTTGAGCCCTTCAAATCCTGTACTACTTTCTAAGCAAAAGTTATTACATAGGAGACAAGTCATAGCAATCTCCCCAGTACTCAGTGTAACAATGCTTTCATTTATTTCCATGATAACATCAATAAAGATACAAAAGTAGATGATATAACTTTACCTAGATGTGACAGAGTTTTGGGCCAGAGTCCCCAGACATCCCCAGCGGACACAGCTGACACGGCTAAAGATGCACATGTCTCTGCATGCATCTTCATGCATGGCCCCATGTATGCTCACCCCACTCACTAGGGGGGGACCTTAATAGTGCCCAAACAGGAAGTTGCACCACTTTCTGCTTCCTGTTTTGTTACTATCGCCAGTGCTACAGAAGTGTTTAAAACACTTAAAAAACACCTCTAAGGCACAGGAGCAGACTTTAGAGCCTTGCAAGCAGCTAGGTGTAGAAATAGTAGCTCTCCCTGTGAGGTAGATGACCTTTCAAAAACTGGAACTGGGAGTAACCCACAGTATCCCACAATGCCTCACATAGATATAGAGTGCTGTACTGGTTGGGAGGGTACCCCTTCCACAGTCTCATACCAGTATGTGCAAATCAAGCAAACACAGTATAATTTACAAGTATATTTAAATTAAAAAGTTTAAAATCTATACCACCTCTCTCCAGAGGCTCATTCCCACTTACAGGTCCAAGTGACTGTAAAGTTTCTTCTCCACTGTCACCATCAGAGGAACTGAGTTGTGAAGATCTTGTGGCAGGCCCCACTAGCTTCCCAGGATCTTTCCTGCTATCCCCAGGTTTATTTGCCCTTTTTGGGTTGTCCATGTCGTCCTGCACTGATTCAGCTTCAGTTCGGTTGAGGTTAAAAAGTGCAAGAATTGTTGTAATATGCCAGAAATATACAATTTAAAATTATCCGGTGCAGAGCTGTCAAAACTCATGTCCGTGCTGCTTGGGCTCCACAGTGCCCCCACAAATATTCTTTTAGTTTTGAGCAAGGGCTGAGCAGTGGTATTAAATAGTGCAGCTAGTGGGTGGGCAGACAGTTGGAGGGTCAGGAGAATTGGGCTGAGGAGCAGTGGTGGCACTGCCACTCCAGAGAGATGGAGACATGTTGCCGCTTGAAAAATCTACTAGACTTGCTGGTCTTTGAGGGAGTGGGAATGTGATTACTGTAGCTCTGTTCAAATACAGCTCTCTGTAGTGACCAAAAACCTTTATTTTATATATTGAATGTGCTTCCTGTACAAACTGAAGATTTCACTGGGGGGGGGTGCAGGAGGACTGCCCGTTATGACTTCATTGGTAATCTTGGTTACCAAGACAAAGACAATGGCAGGTCTCAAGTTTAAAATCAGTGTGCCCACTGATTCTGGTAATGCAGTCTGTTTCAGGATGGGACTTTTTTTTACCTGGGCTCTGTTGTCTGATAGATGCCCACCTTGCCAGGGCTGTCAGCCAAACAGGGCCCAGGAATTTCATAGACCATTTTCTAATAAGAATAAAATCCCTGTTCCCTGACTTTTCCATAGTGTAGGATACCCCCCTGTCCCAATGCAAGATATAATAAAAATAAAACCCCTGTTCCTTGACTTTTCCATAGTGTAGGATACCCCCTCCCTGCCCCGATGCCTGACATAAAAATAAAATCCCTGTTCCCTGACTTTTCCATAGTGTAGCATCCCCCCTCCCAGTCCCGATGCCCAGTGTAATAAAAAATAAAATCCCCATTCCTCAACTTTTCCATAGGGTAGAGTCCCCCCAAAAGCCCCAATCCTCAATATAATAAAAATAAATTCCCCAGTCCCGGCTTTTCCATAGTGCCATGACCCCCATCCTTGTCCCAATCAACTTGACAATAGAAATAACCCCACAAATCCCTGGTAGTCTAGGGTCCCCAGCCCAAACATACACATAGCATAAATAATAAGCCCCCAGTATCCCTAGTAGTCTAGTGGCCCCCCACCCTGTCAGGTCAGGACCCCAACCAGAGCGGTGACTGGCTCAGACCTCCTCACCCCACCATGGCCTGCCACTGACTGAACTGTCAATGAACATGTACAGTACATAGCACACGCTCAATGAGCATGTACCATGTACTGTACACACCACATGCTCAATGAGCATGTACCATGTACTGTACACAGCAGATGCTCAATGAGCATGTACCATGTACTGTACACACCACATGCTCAATGAGCATGTACCATGTACTGTACACAGCAGATGCTCAATGAGCATGTACCATGTACTGTACACAGCACACGCTCAATGAGCATGTACCATGTACTGTACACAGCACATGCTCAATGAGCATGTATCATGTACTGTACATAGCACACGCCAATGACGCATTCATGTACCGTACATGTTCATTGACAGTTCTGTTGGTGGCTGGCCAGGGTGGTGTGAGGAGGACTGAGCCAGTCACTGGCTCTGGCTGGTTGGAGGGCAGGTCTGAGAATCCTGACCTGATAGGGTAGGGGGCCACCAGACTACCAGGGATACGGGGCTTAATATTTATGGTATGTGTACATCCAGAAGCAAATGATTTGATACCTTTTAATGGACCAACACAGATGTAACAACAAGAATGAAATGCTCTAGCTTTAGACAACCAGTCCTTCTTCAGAAGCCTAATGGCAGTTGTTCAGAAAAAACAATACTTTTAACAGCTAGATCATGCAAAAACCGAAAAAATCCCCATTGGTTTAAAATACTCATTTAAAAATACAGATGATGATGATGTCAAAGAAGTTTAACAGTACCATATTACCTTCAGCCAGGAGGTTCCCTGGGTCAAAGGTGCTTAGTGGAACACACATGCAAAGAATTCTACTGCATATAAATTTAATTGACATAAGATAACACTGCTGGAGCAGATGACTCTTAAATTAAGCTATGAGTGTCACAGTTTGTATAAGGACGTGATTACTGAAAAGCAACCCACGCAGATTAAAGACACACTAAGATTGTCTTAGGACTCCAAGAAGTTTCAATGCATGCATTATAGACAAGAAATTATCAGTAAAGTTGTCTTAAAAACATCAGTGCACACTGTATAATGTGTAAAACCTAGCTGGACCTGTCACCCAGTTGTACTCTCCAGCTAGATATCATACCCATACATTTCAAAACCTCTAGTGTAGTGACAGGACTTTATAAATGATAATTTAAATGTAAATTGACAGTATTAGTGTCAAACAAAATCTCTAGTCGAGGACTACCAAGGAATTAAGACCAAGTAGCCTGATATGTACTGATGTCAATATATACTAAGAATGTAACAACTTGATGTACGAAGTGTCTAAGGAATCTGAAAAGAGATAAAATGTAATTTCTCTCCTCCTCTTCACACAAACAATACACCCTACCCCACCCCACATCACCATAATGTAGGGGGGATAGCTAGCTTTAAGGAGATGTTCTCTCTCTCTCTCTCTCTCTCTCTCTCTCACACACACACACACACACACACACACACACTCTCCTAGTGAACCTTTATTCACATCAGTCACTGCAATTGTTCCCCAAAGGAATTCAACTTGTCGTGAAATCCTAAGTAAAAGGGCTCTATATCCTAATACCTACAGATCAAACATGTTGCACTATTTAACTGTACTACTATCTGCACAGTAACATTTCCAAGGATTCTGGATAGAACTACAATGAAACAAAACTGTCACTCTCCCCAGGATAAGGTAACTAGAAGTAAATATTAAGTATGTGTGTAAGACCAGAGGTCTAACATACCTACATTTCCACAAATTACTACAATATTAGCCTAATGTAAAAATATCTGTCCAGGACCTCCGTGCAAATGAGATCTCGCACCCCAATATGTACAGAGTTAAAAAAAATATGTGACAGTCTATGATAACACTCCTGTATGTACAGTAAAAGGCTAGGTAATCTGAATACGGTGCAACGGAATCAACCCCACTCCCGGGCAAAGATAAAATGTAAGGAGGAATTAATATTCATTATGTGTGTGAAGTAAGAATAGTAACACAGTGTAACTCCATGTATCTAAATAGAGGTCTACCTCAATGTGACAGTAAGCCCCACACCTGTTATATCATGTACCTCACAACACATACCCACACACATACATACACACACTCACCCACATCCCACACATGCTGAAGTCCTATAATATGCCAGTCTGAAGAAGAAGAAGAGATATCTGGATGTCAGTTTCTGTAGTGTCCCATAAATCCCAGATCAACGTTCATCCCATCTGCTACCATGTTGAGATGTAAAATAAGTTTAATCTCAAAAGCTCGTCTCTGTTGCTTGTTTTTGAGATTTCCTTTTAAGACCATTACTGACACATCTGAAATTGGTGGTCAGGCTGAGAGAAGTGTTACTCCACTGGTTTTTCAGTCATCTTCCTTTTAGTAGTATGTCTGTGCAAGTTCATCTTAGTGTTGAGTGGTTGGCTTGTCTCTCCAACATAACCTGTTTGTGGACATCTCTTGCACTGACTGAAATAGACAACATGTTGTGATGTGCATGTATAACTCCCATGCATCTTGAGTTGTCTGTTTTGTGATGTAACCACACAGTCAAGTGGAAATGAGCTCACAAGTCTTACAGGTGCGTTGGTTGCAGGGTCGTGTGCCATTGTGTGATATGGTATTCTGTTCTGGTGAAAGTTTGCTCCTAATAATCAGGCTGGCTAAATTTGGTGGTTGTTTAAAAGATAGTAGTGGTAGTTCCTTAAAAATACAATTAAGGGTTTCATCCTCACTAAATATTAATAATCTTATGCAGAAGTTCAAGGCCTGGATGATATGTGACTACTAAGGGTATTCTGTCTGTAGCTGTCTTTTCTTTATATTGAAGTAGTTGTTGTCTTGGTACTTGTGTTGCATGTGTACAGTCAGGGTGGGGGGGGGTCCCCTAGACCACCAGGGTTTGTGGAAGTTATTTCTGTTGTCATGTTGATCGGGATGGGGGGAGCCACTACACTATGGAAAAGCTAGGACCGGGGAATTTACATTTTATTCTATCAGGGATCGGGGCTGGGAGAATGACCCTACACTATGGAAAAGTCAGGGAATGGGGATTTTATTTTTTATTATATTGGGCATCGGGGCTGGGAGGGGGGACCCTACACTATAGAAAGTATGGGGGATATTTTTATTAATGCAACAGATATTGGGGTCCAGGGCTGGCTGGCCTGGCACATTCTGCCCATCGCAGCTATGCTTCTCAGCTCATAATAAGCATGCATGGGGCCCAGTTGCAACATGTATGCCCAATGATCTCATTAGCATTTTTTGGTTGAATATCACACTTGGGGAAGAAGTATGTGCTGCTCATTCACCAGTGGTGATCTTCAGCCCTGAGTCCTGGATGCGCTGCACCAAATTTGGTGGGCACCCACTTTGTGCTGCTCATTCATGTTCCGATATTCAAATAGAATGCATGATCTGTTGCAATCATGCATTCTGTTTGAATATTCTGTCAGAACTGGCAAGCCTATGTTTTTGAGCTGCACATCTATTTATGCTGCTCATCCAGCCAGCTCTGAATATGTCCCCAGAGCTGCTTTACAATAACCTAGGGTGTCAAGTTATAACTCTGCCCAGTACCTAATCTCTATATTTAGTTTTTTGTATTTTGGCTTCTAAAATAAAGCATCTATTGAAGAAGAGTGTAAAAAAGGGCAAGTAAAGAGGAAAAAAGAACTCCAACCCCAATTGGAAGGAGACGTGAAATACAAATAATTATATAAAGTAGTTGGAAGGAGACTAAATACATAATCAGACTATAACAGATGAAACAATGTTTTCTGATGTGATACAAACAGAGTTACTAATCTGACAGAAACTGCATCAATTAATATATTATGAATGTGTATAAACACAAACAAGGAAAATTGGTGGAAATAAAAGGCAGATCGTACCCTGGACCTCCATAGCACAAAAGAAGTAAAAACACAACTCATCCCAAAAAGGGTTTAAAATCTAGTTGTTCATTTAAGGCTGTTGCTACCAAGGAATTCAGTTATTTTTTTCTGCAATGAAATTACTTTTATTAACATTTTTGAATAAAAGGTATAACAACAACAAGTAACAGTAACAAAAAAAAAATATAACAAATACAGAAAGAACAAAGCTTATAAGAGACAAAAAAAAGAACAGAACCCCTCCCCACCTCAATGGCCATACAGAACATATACCCCAACGGAAGACAAATAGGGTACAAAGCATAGTTCACCAAAACAGAATACAAAATAAATTCACAAAGTAAAACACCAAAATAAGCCTAGATGCCAACTATGACCCAGCTATCCATGAGCAAATAGCAAGGTACGGAGAGTTTCCATCGGTTTCTATAAGTATTAAAGGTTCTAAAGAAACAAGCAATGGACTTTTCCACATTAAGAGCAATGCAACATTTCCACAACCCATTCATTCCATGACAGGGGTGGGAACCAATCAATGGCTAAGAATGAGCGCTTAGCTACAGCAGTAATTACAGCCATATATACCTTTCTGGGCCCCAAAGAGGTGGACCATAGTCTCCAAGTACATTAAAATCTGGTGTGAAAGCCCCCTAAAGGGCCAAAATAGGATCTAAGTCTGAACAAATTGAGTTCCAGAAAAGTTATATCTGGGGACACTGCCAAAGCATACGAAACAAACTCTGGTAGAGCTGATATGACTGTGGAGAGCTTTTAGGAGTGTCAAGAGTGTTGAAAAGAATATGCAGTGCTCTCATCACACTGAAGTCAGCCATAAGTAGTATTGCAGTGAACAAGGCGACAGCAATTGAGTGCTTACAAAAACAGAGACTCAATTACGGTGCCTGTGTTCAGGGCTATCTAGCAGGGTAGGGACCGGATACCTGGGTGGGCCAGGTAGGGAGGTGGGCAGCGCACATGCATGTGATTATGCACCCGCACACATGCAGGGGGGAGAGAAAGGAGAGGGGAGGTATGTGGGAGGGAGTGTGGTGGGCAACTGCTGAGCTGGTCAGCTAGCGTGATGGGAGGGTGGTTGGTCAGGGTGTGCAGGGCCCAGGGTTTGCATCTGCAGAAGCAATTTTTTTTTCCTCAGGCAGGTAGCTTGGAATTTTTTAAAAAATTTCACCCCCCCAAACATGTACCCCCTGGAGCTGATAATCCATACAGTAAGTAGGGAGGCACAGCCTCCCTGCATACATTTAAAATTGGTCACCACCTTGCAGTTCACCACAAGTGTACATCTCTGTAATTCATTTTCGTTGATGTACACTCACCCAAATGGCAATCACTATTCCACAATCCCCATCATGACACAGAACCCAGCAATTACAGTACTGCACATGCATGATACTCATGCACGCCCAGTTTGCCCAGGAGTCAGCTATTTGCAACATTGTGGCACTGACATAAGTACTTATGCATGACACTCATGCATGTGCAGTTTAAGTGCAGAGGGCTGTGGGTTCAGTTCCCCCATCTGGCACTTGGATTAATATCCCAGTACTGACACTGCAGTGCAGCATGAGAGGGGTGCTGCACATCTGAGGTGCCGTCCCTCGGATGAGACATTAAACCGAGGTCCCATGTGCCTGGATTGGTGGTAGTTCAGGTGGATGTTAAAGATCCCAAGGCACTTATTGAAAAGAGTAGGAATTTCCGGTATCCTGGCCAAATTTCCCTCATTCACTAAAAATACCACCAACAGCTTAATCTGGTTCAAGGTCAGTTGGCATTCATCTGTATCCCCGGGTCATGCCTGAAAATAGGCAGGATTTGTCTAGTACACTTACCTGGTCAACAAAAACTAAATAAAAACTAAAAAAAAAGTCAGTCCAGCCATGTTGTTCATGGTGGTCATCACTTCCGCAGTTGTGGAACGGAGAAGTAGTGTGGAAGGGGGTGTGTTTATGCAGCCCACGGATGGGAAGGGTTGCATAAACAGAATCTTTGGAAATGATGCCGAAGCACTGTGGCAGCATATCAGACAGTGGTCTGGTTGTGATTCCAAAGTGCCCTTTTACAAATCTAATAGTGGCATAACATCTGTGGAGCTTGGCCCATGCAGCCATAAAAATCAGACTCAGGAGAAGACAATTAACAAACTAGAGATCTGGTCTGGCACTTACTTGTCATCACAGTCACTTTTTCATTCTTTTCTAAGCAGTAACCATATTGATCTCAGTGCTGCTAGACTACTTCTGGTTTTCCCTGGATTATAGCAGGTGGGGGTAAAAGCAGTCTTGAGGTGGTAGCTGTCGGTGGTGGCACTGTCTGAATAAAAGTGATACCCATGCTCATATGCACATTTTAGAAATGACACCTTTCCTTGTTTTTGCTATAAAAAATCTGACCCCTTTAATACAAAAACAAGGAGTCAGTTATGGCCCTCCACCTCCCCCCTTTCGCTTCAAGTGAGGAACATGATTATGAGTTTATTTATTTGCTTTTGGTAACCGGGTGAGTGCACTAGGCATAGAAATGCCTATTTTCAGGCATGACCCGGGGGAGAGAGACAGTATAAAATACAAATGAGCATACATGTGACGCAGCACATGAGATTGGCAACACAGTGAGGATGGAAAAAGCAACATTCAACTAAACAATTGATTCAAAGAGTAAATCACTCTGGAATGGTTGAGACAAAATTACAGTATGAGGCAAAACAGGAATGACATTTAGGTCACTATTGCATCAGATGTACAGTGGCAGCCATAGACGCATACTATTGTTAAACAGTACTCAACTGTATGTAAAAGCTTGGTTGTTTTTGAATGTGTGCTTTCTTAATGTTGTCAATACTACTCCACCCATATTGTACTCTGCCCCTAGATTTTTGTGCCCCAAGTGCATTATTTTACATTTTTGTGTTGAAACCTAGCTGTCATACCCTTGACCACTGTTAAAGTGTTCTAAGTTCTCTGCTCATACTTTTCCATCCTGCTGCAGATCTTGGTATCATCGTGCAGAATCAAACCTTCACTTCCTACTTCTTTGCAATTTCACTTATAAAGACATTAAAGAGGCTGGACGCCACACCTCATGTTACGCTGGTGACCCAGGTTTGGGAATGGACTCGGGTTGGTGGGGGTCGGTGGGGGGATGGAGGATCAAGCATCCCAACGGATGCTCTCCTCTTCCTGGGTGGGTTACTGGGGTGCCTTATGCACCCGAGGCTCCTGGGGCTGGTGGAAGCATGGGCTTTTGGGGCAAAGCGGCTCTTCAGAGCCAGGGAGGGAGGATGCTGTGGACACTGGCAGCGGTGTACATCAGCATGTCATTTGCCTGGACGATGTCCTTCACACTGGCGTCCTCAGAGGTAAGGGAGAAAAGGGAAATATACACTCTGGCCCCCTGAGCAAGATGAAGCCGGGGCAGGGGTTGCCTAGAGGGATGCCCAGGCGGACGGAGTAGGAGGGGCATGAGGCCTCTGAAAGCTGTGGGAGCCGGACAAGTAAAAACAAAAGACATTAAAGAGGACTGGGTCCATCACTTATCCCTGATGTCATCTCCTCCCATCACCCTCCCTTCCTTGGAGTGAACTCCATTTACTACCAGTCTCTGTCAGCTATCCATAATCAATTTCTTACCAAACAGCCACATTTTTTTCTCTCTAAGCCAACACAGTAAGTCATGCAGAACAAATGCAACTATCTTGGAAAGTATTTAAGTTACACATACACAAATAACATGAAAGATGCACAGGACAAAAATACCTTTCAAATGAGCCTATTCACTAAGCTGCACTAATTACATTTTTTTAAACATGGCCATCTAATTACCTGAATTTTCAATTTTCTTCACAATTTTCACCTTTTGGATGGATATATTTTTAAAAAATATAATGAATTCAGTTTAGTGACTACCCTCATTTGAAAGGTCTTTTTGTCCTGAACAACATACATGCTAGTGGTGTATGTGTAACTTGTATACTTTCCGAGATATTTACATTTGTTTGGCAGTACTCCTAATGTGTTTGCTCACAGGAAAAAAAAATGATGCTTTTTGGAAGCACAGTAGGAGTCATGCTAACATACTAAGAAGCCAGCAGAAAAAGGCCATTTGGTCTATCTAGTCTGCTCGTATTGCAGGGTCCAGAGCTTGAGCTACTGTTTCTGCCCCCCTCCCCACTCCTCACTCCTCCTATCCTCCCTACCCATGATCCTTACATTCCCCTGTTCCTATCCCAACCTCTCTTGAAGCTGCCCACTGTGTTCAATGAGATCACCACTTCTGGCAGTGCATGCCAAGCGTCTACCAATCTCTCTGTGAAGAAGTGCTTCCTGACCACCCTCTTAAACCTCCTGCCTCCATCTTAAGAATGTGCCCCCTTGTGTTATGGTTGCCACTCAGTTAAAAGAGACCCTCCTTATCCACCTTATTTATACCTTTAAAGTATTTCAAGTCCCAATCATGTCCCCTCTCTCTCTCCTGTCCTCCATGGAGTACATGTTCAGTGCTCTCAACATCTCCTCATATGCCTTGCCCAACTGACCCGCTGCCATCTTTGTAGCCCTCTTCTGTACCTTCTCCAGCAGGTTAATGTCCTTTTTTAGCTGTGGGCACCAGTACTGAACTCCATACTCGAGATGTGGCCTTACCAGTGACATGTACAAGGGCAATATAACCTCCTCTCTCTCATACTACTGATCCCCCTAGCTATGCATCCCAGCTTCTTGTTTGCCCTTGCTGCTGCTTTCCTGCACTGCTAGGAGTGCTTCAGGTCACTAGTGATCATCACTCCCAGGTTCCAATCCTCCTGTGATGCAGACACCAGGACTCCATCCAGGTAGTACTCTGTCTTGGGATTCCTGGTTCCAATATGCATATATTTGCATTACTTGGCATTGAAGCCAAGCTGCCAGATCCTGGACCATCTCCCCAGCTTTTCCAGATCATCATGTAGGTCCTGAATTTTTTCAGCTGTGTCCACTCTCCTCCAGAGCTTGGTGTCATCAATGAATAGGCATGTTTTGCTCTTTATGCCATTCCCAATGTCATTGATGAAGACATAGAACAACACCGGCCCCAGCACCAAGTATTACGGGACCCCACTGGTGACCTTTCTGGTGCCAGATAACTCTCCACCACAAGCACCCTCTGGGTTCTGTCCCTCAGCCAGTTTTCCACCCATCTAACAATCTTATCCCCAACCCCGAGATCCACCAACTTCCTGATCAACCTTCTATGAGGCACAGAGTCAAAGGCCTTGTTGAAATCAAGAGAGAAGATGTCTACTCCTTGGCCCCTGTCTACTGTCTTAGTGACGCAGTAAAGGAAGTCAATCAGATTTGTTTTGCACACACCCCCATGAACCCATGCTGCCTTGAATCCTTGAGACCATGCTCCTCTAGATATTACACCAATCTTTCCTTTAGTATGGTCTTCATGAGCTTACCCACAATTGTAGTCAGACTGACTGGTCTGTAATTCCCTGGGTCATTCTTGGGACTTCTTATGTGAAGGGGTACCACATGTTCTGTTCTTCAATCCTGTGGTACCACACCTGACTCTAGTGAACTATTAAATAGGTCTGTCAGTGGCCCTGCCAGCTCCTTGGCCAGTTCCCTTAGTACCCTTGTATGTAATCTGTCTTGGGCCTGGTGATTTGTCCACCTTTAATGCCAGCTATCCCTCCCTCACTCTATCCTCCTCTATCACTACATCTATGTTGCCCTCTCCCCCTGCTTCTTTTCTCCCCCCTGAAGGCAGTGGTCCGTTCTTCTCCCTGGTGAAGATGGAACAGAAGTATTCATTTAGTATCTCTGCTTTTCCACCATCATCTTCCACCCGCTCCTCCTCTTTCTCAAGTCCAACAATCCCTTCCTTCTTGTCTCTTTTTTCACTTGTATAGCAAAAGAAATATTTCTCCCCCTTCTTAATTCCTTCAGTTATCTGAAGCTCCTTCTGTGTTTTAGCTTGCAAGACTTCCTTACTTGCCTCACTTGCCAACTTTGGGTAATTTTCCCTATCCACCACTGTATCTGTCTTCCTGAATTTTCTATAGGCCAGCCTCTTTTCCGTTACTGCCCGGGCAACCCCAGGACTGAACCAGCTGGGCACTTTGGCCTTGTGTTTTTACCCTGAGCCTAACACACTCCTCTGTGGAAACCAGAATTCCTTCCTTAATGATGAACCACCATTGGTCCACCCCAATATCTGCTCTGATGCCTGCCAGAAGGCTTGTTAGTACTTCACCCATATTTCTGAAGTCTGATCTTGTGAAATCCAAGATTTTTGTCTTAGTCATGATGCTTTCCCTTTCCCTTTCAGTATCTAACTGGAACCACACTGTGCAATGGCCACTCCCACCCAATGGCTCCCTGACTGCTATTTCCTGCACACGCTCCCTATTTGTGAGCACAAGATCAAGCATTGCCTCTGCTCTTGTTGGTTCTGTGACACCATGAGTCAGGAACCCACTCTACAGTCCTTTCAGGATCACCTGACTCCTAGCACATGTTGTTGATGGCATTCTCCAGTCCACCTTGTGCAGATTGAAATCCCCCACAGTTATTGCCTCTCCTTCACTGCAACTTCCAATATTTGTAAACCAGTTCTCTGTCCCTCTCCTTATCCTGGTTGGGTGGTCTATACACCACCACCAACCTCACCTTTCTCCTTCTATTGGACCTTAATTGAATCCATAATGCCTCCACTTCCACTTCCTCCAACTACTCCCTCAAGCAAATGATTCCCTCCCTGATATAAACTGCTACATCTCCCCCCTTCCCAACTACACTGTCCCTTTTGTATAGTTTATATCCAGGCATTGCACGGTCTCAGTCATGGTGTAGAGATGCCCAGGTCTTGGTTAGTGGCACTATGTCAACCCATTATCCTCCACCCATGCCTCCCCTTTCTTAAGCCTAAAAATCCCTTCCTTCTTGTCTTTTTTTCTCTTACATAGTGAAAGAAAGACTTCTGCCCTTCTTAATTCCTTCAGTTATCTGCAGTTCATTCTGTGCTTTAGCTCACTGCACTTCCTTACTTGCTTCACTAGCCAACCTTAGGTAATTTTCCCTATCCTATTCAAAACTTAAGTGGGATGAACGTCACACAGTCTAAGCTTGATTTTCTTACACTAAATTTTATTTAATAGTTCTACACACATATAGCCCCTCCATGTTGTGTGTAGAAATATTAAATAACATTTTGTGTAAGAAAATTAAAATTGGACCTTGTGGAGTTCATCCCAATTAAGTTTTGAATAGGAATTCATTGGTCAGCATTAGGGATGACCCAATAACCAAGAAACTGTCTGCAAGCTTAAATAGGGCTGTGGCAACCTGAACACAACACTGCAATTCGGTAATTTTCCCTATACACCTCTCTCTTGGACTTCCTAAATTTTCTATAGGCCAGCCACTTTTCCCTTACTACCTGGGAAACCCCAGAGCTGCATCAGCTGGGCACTTTGGTCCTTGTGTCCTTACCCCTGAGCCTAACACATTGCTCTGTGGCAACCAGTATTCCTTTCTTAATGATGAGCCACCTTTGGTACACCCCCATCGCTGGTCTGATGCCTGCCAGGTGCCTCTTTAGTACTTCACCCATTTTCCTGAAGCACACCCTTCTAAAATCCAAGATTTTGGTCTTAGTCAGGATGCTTTCCCTGCCCATATCTAATGGGAACCACATTGTGCAGTGGTCACTCTCACCCAATGGCTCCCTGACCATTATTTCCTATACATGCTCCCCATTTGTGAGCACAAGTGCAATTTGGTAGGCATAATCCATGCACAGAATACTTGATGGTAGGATTTACACTGCCCTCTTCCACAGAGGATAGAGATATGTGAGCCATAGTCAGTGACTCCCTGCAGCAAACAAGTCAATGCAATAAAGCATACAAAAAGGCACTGGAGATGATGGGTTTTATAGGGCATGGTTTTCACAGAAGGCAAAGCAAGGTGATTCTGTCACTGTACAGATCCCTAGTGAGGCTTCACCTGGAGTGCTATGACCAGTTCTGGAGACCTCACCTGAGGAAAGACCTAGACAGACTATGACTCAAAATATCTATTCACTGAAATCCTGAAGGGAGTGTGGGTATATGATTGAAACATACAAGTTTCTCTGTGATATAAAAAAAAGTAAACTGTTATGTCCTATTTGTACAAAATAGGTATGCAGTCACTAGTAGCATGAGTGGAGGTTGGTAGGATGCAAATTCCCTTCAAGGGTTTAAATGGGATTGGGACAGAGGAAGGGGAATCATAGTCCCCAAGAGGAGCAGTAAGGGTTTGAGGTGTGGTAGTGGGGGGAAGAGGTACATTAAAACAGTGCAGTAGCCCAGTGGAGTGAGTTAGTATAGCAAGGGCATAGTAGACAGATATTCAGTCTCCCTTTAGTCAAGTTTGACTTATTGTTGTGTGCTCTTCTGCAACTTGCCTATGTTTACTTGCTCTTTGAAATGCCTGCTATGTACAGTACGCTGCATGTATCTCACCTGTACTGTTCCCCACTGTCTGCTATGTATGCTGTTTGTATCTCACCTGTACTGTTCCTCACTGTCTGCTATGTATGCTGCATGTATCTCACCTGTACTGTTCCTCACTGTCTGCTATGTATGCTGCATGTATCTCACCTGTACTGTTCCCCACTGCCTGCTATGTATGCTGCATGTATCTCACCTGTACTGTTCCTCACTGCCTGCTATGTATGCTGTTTGTATCTCACCTGTACTGTTCCTCACTGCCTGCTATGTATGCTGTTTGTATCTCACCTGTACTGTTCCTCACTGTCTGCTATGTTTGCTGCATGTAGCTCACCTGTACTGTTCCTCACTGCCTGCTATGTATGCTGCATGTAGCTCACCTGTACTGTTCCCCACTGTCTTGCTTCACAAATATATTGTCTCCCCTCCCTACGACGAGGTGCCTTTGTAAATGAGTCTTTGACTCAAAGGTTTGTAAATCTGATATATGAATCAAATAAATAAATAAAAAGTTCTGTGTTTCTATATTTCCTCTCAGCCATGTACAGTAACACACCATTACCAAAACCCTTATATAGATACATATTAATGTGCCTCAACATATTCCTAGACATCACAGTGCCCTGCACACAAGCATGGAGTTATACCATGGCCTTTCACCCATGCACAGTCATGTAGCAGTAACCCATAGTCATACAAAGATATGTAACTGTGTTGTGCACTACAATAACCAGGCATAAGTGTATTGCACCCATGCACACATTAGTACCATTGCCTTCCACCCATAGACACACACAACAGTAGCCTGCATCAATACAAATATATGTAACCATGACCTGAACTAAAATAACAGTACATAAGTGCCTTGCACACATATACACATTTGTACCATTGCCCTGTACCTATGCACACCCCTGTAATAGTACTGTGCACCCATGCAGACATTCATAAGAATGCTGGGTGCAAAATTCAGTGCAGATAACAGTAACCTGCAACTTTACACACATTTGTACTGTTGCCCTCCACCCATAAACTCCTCTATAATAGAATACTTCATCTATAAAGATATATTACTGAGCAGTGCACTATAAACCAGGCATAACTGTCATGCACCCATATTGCCATATCATTCACCCATACACAACACTGTAAGGGTAGTGAGCCACTGACTTTGAAAAGTGATTTAAAAGTACCCTGCAACAACACAGAAACATGTAAGAGCACCAGTCACAGAAATCCATGCACATAATGTACTACAAACATACACACCTACGTAATATTAACCAGCAAAAGCAGACAGCAATGCATACATTTGTAATACTATCATGAACTCATAAACACAGATCTTACATTGCCAGTAACAGTAAAATAAATACCTGTCTCTTTCAGTCACTTTTACAGACACACTGTTAGCATTCAGCAGCAATTCAGTTATGACAGTTGTAATATTGGATACAATTTGGAAGCACTATAGTGCAGTGGTTTAAGGCTCTGAGCTGCAAATCTGCAGACCTGGGTTTGAATCCCACAGTCCTCACTTGCATACAGTGTGACTCGGAGCAAATCATTTAACTTCCTTGTGCTCCCAGGTCACACCTGTAAACAAGCTTTCAACTTAGTGTGTCTCTCCTGGTTAATAAAAAAAAAATGTTCTTATCATATTTATTACTTGCCTCGGTTCTTTTCCTGTTCTGAAAGATATTCCTCTGGCATTTTGGCTTTTCCTGTTTAAATGGAAAAAATGGTGGGACATTCATCTGGTTTCAAACAACACTGACTGTAACACAATTTAACAAGTTGATAGCATTATAAAAGCAGGAAAATAAAATGATTATATTGGTAAATAGCGCAGTAGAACTCACACTGTTTGTTGCAGAGCAACTGTCAGCAGTACAACTTAAACTGTCAGGAAACACAATACATTTTGAGAGTAGGTTGAACACACGGGCCACTCCAGCACTGAGATTACAGACAAACCCTGTAAGGATAGACTGTTAGACACATAACTCTGACAATTTAAAAGAAAGTATGAAGGACTCAGTATAAGGAGAGTGCGTTAAATCAAACCAAAATGCCCTGACCGTAGCCCCTTGTTGACCAAGAAATAATAAGATGGAACAGCATTGACAGATGGTAATGCTCACAGACCACCCACTGATGTCATGACGCTGCAAATGCCTGCAGCCCAGTTTAGCAGAGCATCTGGAACAAATTACAGCACTCAGAGTAAAATAGAGCTAGGAACACGAAAACAGAATTACAGTATTTATTAAACAGAGGGGTGAAAAAAAAAAACTAGGTCACTGCTTTAAAAGCATTTCTTTATTAACACTACCTTTTTTATTTTTTTTATTTTAGTTTTTGTTGACCGGGTAAGTGCACTAGACAAATCCTGCCTATTTTCAGGCACGACCCGGGGGAGGGGGATACAGATGAATGCCAACTGACCTTGAACCAGATGAAACTGTTGGTGGTATTTTTTTAGTGAATGAGAGAAATTTAGCCAGGACACCGGGGAAATTCCCCTACTCGCTGGTAGGGGGAGATGCTGTTCTAGAAGAGGACGTCAGTCTGCCTCAGGATGGCTGAGGAGGAGGTTGTGGATTTGGAGCAGCTGGTGGTTTTATCCCCGACCGTGGCTGTAGCTTTGCATGGGGATTCTGAGATACCTTTGGATATTGCAACTGTGTTTCCTGTTATCCCGTTTGAAGCACCTTGTGAATCTGCAGTGGCAGAATTGGGGATTTCTTCAGCACTACAATTACAGTCTACAGATTTCACTACGTTTTCTGATGCAGTAAGCCCTTTGGAGACTGTTCCCCTGCTTGACAGGCTTTCCTGTCGACCTGGCAGTAGCGACGGGCTTCTAGTGAGTCAGCGAGTGGCTGACAGGAACGAGGCTAGTGCGTCAGTGTCAGATGTAGCACAGGATTTCTCTGTTGGAATGCGGAAATCTGGGCAAGATGTGCCCTTTACGGGCGAAGACTGGACGAAAGAGTCAGCTTTGCAAAAAACTGGATGGATTCAAGGAGCAGATGGATGATGGCTCCCAGATACAACTTGGGAAACTTTTTCAGGTACTTCTGTGAGTGATTCTCCCCCTTTGGAGGCAGTTTCTGTTAGTGTTTTTACATCATCTGCTACTGCTGTAGCATCGGGGGGAGAGGGGTTGCTTACAGACACAGAACCATTAACGGAGGCGCCGGGACCTTCTGGCCTGGGTTCTGAGACCGTTTCACCTAGAATTTCACCCACCTTCCCCAAATGAAGACAGAAGATGGCGTGGGCCTTTTTTTTCAGACCTGTTCAAAAATAACAAAGTTGAGCAAGCTCCTCGCCGTAATGCTGTCCGCTTGAGGTATAGAGGTGGTTTACAAGAGCATCTGGATAGGATTTATGTTTCCAGGACTTTATTACTTAATTCTATGCATTTTCGTGCTGAAGATATATTTGCCCTAATTAATATTAGAGGGGAAGATTATTTTGATGTCAGCTTTAAAAATTTGATGGGGTTAGATGTTTTTTGGAGGAAATATGAATCTCTTAAAATGACTGCATTGTGGACACCCTTTTGGGCAATACTATTAATGAAACCCCTCTTTAAAACTGTTAATATCATGTTCAGGAAAGAGGGTGTTAATGTGGGGGATATTCTTTTTTGGTTGGGAAAAAAATGTGATGTGTTGGGCTCTCCAGAGGCCATTATGGATTCGGAGGGAATTTGGATGGGGAACTGGAGATTTAAAGTTAAATTACAAATGGTGGAAAATGAGGTTCGCCATATACCTAACAGCTTTTTTTTGGGTAAAGATAGGGGAGTCTGTTTTTACCCTGGTCAACCGAAAGCTTGTTATAAGTGTGGTAGTGGTAGGCACCTTAGCAGTACTTGTGATCGGATGCGTTGTACTCTGTGTGGTGACTATGACCATGATAGTGCTGCTTGTAGAAATGTCTTTCGCTGTAACCTATGTGAAGAACAGGGTCATGCGTACCATCAATGTCCCTGGGCAGGTCAGAATAGACCTGGAGGCCCAGATAAGGACTCCCTTATCAGTCAGGCCCAAGACAGATGTAGGCCTCAAAGGCCGTTTCCTTCCACTGAAGGAGAACCCCAAGCTATACCAACTAGCCAAACCAATGTTCCTCCCTCTAGCCCTACTCATACTGCACAAGCCCCTTTCCAAGATACTGGTGCTTCCTTCTCACATACCCCTGAAGGACTTGTGCCCTTTCAGTCTTCTCCTATAATTTCTAATTTACAGAATCCTATGCCTCCCGCAGGAACTGATTTTCAGCTCCCTAAAAGGGTGACTAGATCTGTTAGTAAAAGTAAAACCCAACCTGTACAGATTCCACTTCAGAATACCTATCAGGTACTTCTAGATGGAGATATGGGTTCTGAGTCTGATGTTTCTTCCAGGTCTGAAGTAGTCTCAGAGATGGAGTATGATGATGACACTGTTTTTTCTGGTAGGGGAGTAAAAAAGAAAGTAGGAAAAAAAAGGAAGAAAGATAAGGATTAATTTTTCTTTTTTCTATTTTTTATGACTTCCTTACATATAGCTTCTCTTAATGTTCTGAGTATACAGAACATTAAGAAAAGATCTGCTGTTTTATCCTTCTGTAAGGATTTAAACACTGATATCCTTTTTTTACAAGAAACTAGGCTTCAATCCCTGCATGATATTTCTTCCACTAAGAGACTGTGGCCCTAGGGGATTTCCTTTTGGACTTTTGGGGGGGATGCTGCAGATGGCTTAGGGATTTTGTTCTATACATCTCATGTTAAAGTTCAGCAACTTCTAGATATTGTCCCTGGATGGGCCCTTTTGGTCGATTGCTGTTGGTATGGGTTTTCTATATGCCTGATTAACACTTATGCTCCACAAAGTAAAGCAGCTAGAGTGGAATTATTCAATATTATTAAGCCTTTTCTTTTTGCTGAGCGGCATGTACTCTGGGGAAGGGATATGAACTGTGGGTTAGATTTATGACTTAAGGATAACATTCAAAAGAAGGTTTATTGTGACTGTCATGCTCTTAGAGATACTTTATTGCTTATAGGCCTCAAAGACGCTTATAGATTTCTGCACCAAGATACAGGAGCCACATATTTTAGAAGTGCATTGTCCACACGTATAGAATTCTTTTTTGTATCTCAATTTTTATATCCTCAAAAATTTCAACTTTCTTTTTCTGAATTTAATGATCATGTTTAGTTATTATGTGATATATCTTTTCGAAATATTCCTACTAGATTCCCTGCAATTACTTGGAGATGGAAGTTGAATGTTTGTTTTTTACAACACTCAGAGATTAGATTAAAATTGGCAAATCTATTTTTTTATAGAAAATCTGTGGCAGAATTTTACGAGGATTGGCTGCATTGGTGGTTGGATACAAAAGAGGATTTCAAAAAACTGTTTATCGACTTTGGTAAATTTACTGGTAATAAGGATTATTTACAATATTTGCACTTTAGGGATCAGTTTTATAAACTAATATCCTTACCTAATACCTCAGACTATAGAATTAAAACTCAATTGGATGAGATTAAAAAACAAATGTTTTCCTATCATGCTACTAAAGCAACTGTCCAAAATACAGAATTTAGATATAGTACGACCACACAACCTTTTTCTGATCCGTATGCGGCCTGTAAGGATACTGTGCTTCATAAAGTAATGATGGGTCTGTATGATAATAATGGCTGTTTGAAAACTTCAGATGTGGAAATGTTGGAAGTTGTACATTCTCATTTATTTCAATTTTTGGGTACAGAATCTGTTTCTTCATGTATTTGGGGGCAGGATGTTTCTTATTCTATTCCTCAGCTAGATTCTGTTCTAATTACTGAATTAGAAATGCCTATTTCTGCCAAAGAGGTTACAGAGGCAATTACTAGATTAAAACCGGGGGTTTCTCCTGGGATAGATGGTTTATCGCATGAGTTCTATAAACAGTATATAGATGAACTAAGTGTTATATTACCACATGTATTCCATTCTTTGGTTGAGACAGAAGATAGATTTGTACAGTACTTTACCTCAGCATTGGTAGTTTTTATTTTTAAATCTGGAGATAGATGTGATTTGAGTAATTGGAGGCCTATTAGTCTCTTCAATACTGATTATAAAATATTTTCTTCTATTCTTTGTAGTAGATTACAAGAGGTGGCATCCATGCTGATACATCCTGCACAAACTTGCTCTGTTCCCGGGAGGAACATTAAACAAAATGTACTATTATTAAGGGCATTAACAGAATTTGATAAACAAAATAAATTATCTGGGTTTCTTTTGGCCCTGGATCAGAGGAAGGCTTTTGATACTGTTTCTCATGTTTTTCTGTTTACTGTTTTGAAATATTATGGATTACCTGATCAAATGTTGGCATGGATTGCATCCTTGTGTGAGGGTGCTTCCTTTTCTCCCATAGTTAATGGGTTGGTGGGGACAAGTATTGATTTAAAATGGGGGGTTCATCAGGGATGCCCACTAAGCCCTTTACTTTTCACTTTTATATTAGATCCTTTGATAAGAGGGATAATAAGTAATGATTTGATTATGGGAGTTTCCACAAGTATGGATGTTTCCCCTCAAAAAATCTCTGCTTAAGGAGATGATATTTGCCTTATAGTACAAGATTCAGTCTCAGGAATTAGGGCATTACAACAGTTTGAGGATTTTTCTGGATTTTCGGGAGTGTATTTAAATTATGATAAATGTATTGGTTTGCAAATAGGTTTAGGGGATGTGGTACAAATGATTGGTTCTGTTAATATAGTACATTCTTATATTAAAATTTTAGGGGTTTATTTTGGATCTTGTGATGTGGCTTCTTTGAATTGGGAAGAGAAATTAGTATTGGGGGAAAGAAAGGTACAGATGTGGAAATCCTGGACTCTCTCAAAATTAAAACGGGTTTCTATTATTAAAAAATGTCTTCTTCCCATTTTTCTGTATATTAGTTATGTTTTTCCCTTACCTTTAAAATTTGAAATTCAATTATTAAGTTGTTTTTTCAAATGTTATGGGGTAACAGATTAAATCCCATTAAAAGAGATTTTATTTATCTGCCTGTTCAGGCTGGGGGGGCTTGGCATGATAAATCCGGTGGTTTTTTTCTACTCTTTCTTTTTCAGTTCTATCTTGCATAATGATTTGAACACTACTGAGGATTTATGGATGGATTGGACAGATGAGCTGTTTAGCTCTTTTTTTCAATATTGAGGGGATCAAGGAATTAAGACGGTCAAAGGCTAGAATCTTCCTGATTTTGCAGTTCCTGGTTTCCAAAAAGTAAAAGTATGGCAATTCCAAAAGGCAGAGGCTTTTTTACTAAATAGAAAACAGATTTATCAAAGGATTATGGAAATGAATTTTTTGATTCAGGTAGATTTTCCAAAATGTTGTCCATCTAGACTGCAATTTGCTTTGAAACTTTTAAGAGACTCTAGAGTTCCTGTGCATATGTGGGATGTTTCTTGGCTTTGTTGTTATGGGAGATTAGGGGTCTGTGGCAATTGGAAACATAAGGCGGTGGAGGAAAGGGAGTGTTTAAGACCAGGGTGTGCTGGGTTGTTAGAAACCCTAGAACATTTTTATATAAATTGTTCATATATGGTACTTTTTTGGCTTGATTTACAGAGTAAATGGAAGTGGGGGCCTATTAATTATGAATCCTTAATTTTAGGGGAGTACACAGGGTTTTTAAGGAGATATCACCCTAGTACACTGAATGTGATCTTTGCCTGCATAAAATATCATCTTTGGCAAGCTCGGTGTCATTATTATTTGCAGCATGCTGTTTTGTTGAACTCTGTTATCATTTCACAAATTGAAAAAGCAATACAAAAAGTTAGAACTTCTGATTTTTTAAAGATGGATAGGAGGACATTTGCTATATTTTGGAAAAATGTGGATTATTTATTTTGATTATTTTTTCTTATTTCTTGATTGGTGTTGGATATCCATTTCTCTTGTTATTTATATTGCTGATTTTCTTTCTTCAAGTATTTTTTGTGATATCCTATGATGTTATTTCTCTGCAATAAAAAATTCCCCTACTCTTTTCGATAAGTGCCATGGGATCTTTAACATCCACCTGAACTACCACCAATCCAGGCAGATGGGACCTCGGTTTAACATCTCATACAAAAGACGGCACCTCAGAAGTGCAGCACTCCTCTCATGCTGCACTACAGTGTCAGTACTGGGATATTAACCCAAGGGCCAGATGTGGGAACTGAACCCATAGCCCTCTGATCTCCCAGCCTCAGAGGCGAGTGTGCTACCTACTGAGCCACTGACACTGGTAAATTTGCAGTAAAAATAAAGTGTTGCACATGATCTTTAAACACATTGATGGGATTATTTAATTCAAATGCCATAGTGATTTACATTAGTGGAAGGATACACTGAAAAGTCCAAAACATGTGTTCTACAATAAGTCATTTTCCAACTGAGATTCAGCAAGATGGCTGTAGGCTCCTCCCACAGCCATAATAAAGTAAGTTCCTCGCCATTGCATCTAGGATAAGTTGGAGTGGATTTTTTACCCATCTGAAAGAGTTTCATAGGGAAAAAACACAAGTTATGAAGGATATTAAATTGCTGCAGTCACAATTGATCTTGTTTAACATATTTATATAAGTTTGACCAAATTCTATGCCAGTAATCTGCAGAATGATCAATAACCAATGTGTGTGCCAAAAAAAAAGACAATGGGAGAAGTCATGTCGCAAAAAGTCTGACTAATGGCCTTATGAAGGTTAGAGATGGGATGGGATTGCTGGGTCAAGTTGGACAAGGTCTGCCTTGTTAGACCAAGGTGGACGTCCTTAAAACTGAACAATTTAATGTCTCACGTGGGAAAATTTGAAACAAAGTAGAATTGATGTGCCAATTTTTTTATGAAAAAAAAACAAACAATAGAGATAAATGAGGTATCTGACAGGAGCCCTTCCAGATGGTGAACATTAATCCCCTTCCAATGAGTGGCCATTATCGGTTTATTATTAATATGGAGGTTAGGACAGCAAAATAAAGATTGACGAATATCCAAGAGATAAGGCTGTTTTAAAGGTCTACATTGTTGGGCATGGGTTTGGATAGACTAAGTGACTGGGATATGTTGAAGGCCATGGGGAAGCTGGGCCAGTAGGACATAAAGTAAGGACAGGAGATAAACATGGTACTGACCACAGAGATCCTTCTCAGTCTGTAACCAAGATGGAACATAGCAATCATCACTGTGACCTTCAAGTAACTGACCCCACTGAAAATATTTTGCCCCATGTAAGGCAAAATAATAACACAAGAAATTAGGAAGATGCAGGCACCTTTGCATCTTAGGTCTAACCAATTTCTCATAGGCTCTCCTGGAAGGTTTGCCCAACCATAAAAGTTAAGAACGTAGAGCATGAAGGTTCATGAACCAGGTAGAGGGAAGAACAAAATTTAACATTCCCTATAGGTACATTGATCTGGGCAAGATATTAATTTCTATAAGTGTTGCTTTGCACCACAAAGTGAGGGGCAAGGCATTCTACCTATGTATATCTTGCTCTATTTGTTTCAATAGGGGGTCAAGGTTAAGAGATTTCAGGGACGTTACATCCCTCACAAGTTTTATATCTAAATAAATAAATAAACATACTTCCCATTGCAAACCAAGATCCACAAACTCTTCTTTATTAATATGGAGAGAGAGGGTATAGACTACCATTTTATTGAGATTCAATTTATACCACAAAAAAGTCCCCAAAATGCAAAGCACCCTAAGAGTTTCAGGCAAAAAAATCAAAGGGTCTGAAAGGTGCAAAGGTGCAAAAGTTCAACATTAGCATATGTGGAAATTTTCCACTCATGTGTACCTAAAGGGATGCCTCTGATAAGTGGAATGGAATTAAATTTCCTCATCAATGGTTCAATATACAAATTAAATAGGAACTGCTAAAGGGGACAACTTTGACATGTACCATAAGTAAGGAGAAATAGATCTGAAAGGATCCCATTACAAAAACTCAGAGTAATGGGAAAATGGTACAGAATATACAACCATCAAATGTAAGAATTTAGTATTCCATAGTGAGACAAAATGGAAAATAGATATGGCCAGAAAACTCTATCAAATGCCTTTTCCACATCCAAGGAGACCAGCATTGTGTCAGAGCCAACCTCCTGGGACACAGAAATCAAATGATGAATTTTCCTAAAATGCTTGCTAGAGTCTCCCCGCCATGAAGCCTACCTGCTCCAGCATTATTAGACTATTGCAGACCTTGCTCAACTGGGCAGCCAAAACCTTGGCAAGAATCTTCAAGTTTACATTTATCAGGGAAATCTGTCTATAGCTGTCCATTCGAGTGTCGTCCTTCCCTGGTTTTGGTAACAGAACAATGTGGGTCACAAGGAGGGGAGACTCCTGTAACTCAGGTGTATGCAGATAATTAATTGTGTCAATAATGGAGTGAGCTCTTTCCAAAAAAAGTATATAAAAGTTAACCAGGAAGCCATCTATCTCTTGAGCCTTAACCAACAGAATGGTAGAAATAGCCTCTCTACTTCCGGTGACGTCACCACAAGTGATGGCAGCCTAGTGTTCGCACTCCGGAGCAGCTCCGATTAAAAATAGAATTAACCAGCAGAAAAGTAAGGTAATTTTCAGCTAAGATCGCAAAACAACACTTACAAAAGTACAGGTGAATGGCATCAAGCAGAACGAGACACAGATCTTCACAGGCAGCCAAAATAAAAAGCCTGATGGACTCAGAAAGGACACAAGGCCTAACCAGGGATGCACGCTCGGCTTCACCAGTTAGTAGCATCGCGGATTTAGAAGATGGATTAGAAGGGGTGACCAAGGAGTTATTCTGTTGAAACTTGATGGGATCATAAAAAGCTTTGCACAGGGTAGAATCGTCGGTGGCAGACCTCAAGGCAGATTTAAGGGCAATGGACAAGCATACCTCAGCAATGGAGGACTGTGTAGGAAACCAAGCGGATTCTTCGAGTCAACATGATCGTGCACTACTTTATTTATTTACAAGAAAGAAGGAAATACAAACAAAATTAGATGATCAAGAGAATCAAGCCCTTCGAAAATAATTTAAGAATCTACGGAGTTCCAGAAGATATGGAGAAATCGTTCGAATCCATGGAAGCGTTTGTCTTGCACATTTTGAAGGATGTACTGAAGCTAACGGAGGAGATCCCTCTCCTGATTGAGAGAGCACATCGCTCACTCACTGCAAAACCAAAAGATCAAGCATCCAGGCCCTGATCAATAATCATACGAATGCTGAACTACCAAGGCCGACAGTTAATACTACAAATGGCCTAGAAAATGAGAGAAGTTAAACTAGATAATGAAAGGCTGTATTTCAACCAGGACTTTTCGGACCTGTTAAATTAAAAAGAAAAGTAGCCCGAGGCATAATAAGTCAAGCTAAGGAGAAGAAGATCCAGATCCAATTGTATTACCCGGCTAAATTATGCATACATACAGAGAAAGGTCCTATTCTCTATGATACGGTTTACGAAGCTGCCCCAATGTTGAAACAATTAGGTATCCAGTGCCCCAAATGCCAAGCCAACATTTTGGAGAAGGAAATAGCATGCTCAGCCTGGAAAAGGGCCGGTAAGCCCAGAAGAGCATATCCCTCATCACTTACTTGGCCCCTCCCATCTAGGCCAAGACATGAGAGCTAACGTGGAGCAAGAGAACAAGATAATGAGTTCAGAATCTTCCCCCTCTAGGGCTTCTAAGTTGAGGGATTCAACCTGAACTTTACAAAGGTACTGTTTCTACTTAAAGTTAATGGTTTTGTGTCCCTGTTTGTTTCTCATGGTAACCGAGGAGAGCCGTTGGATGGATTACTTTGCGATCTGAAAGACAGAAGTAATAAGGAAGGACTAAATGTTATGGTCTCTATTGAAGGCCTAAGGACTTTCAATTTAGCTCTGTTAATAATGTAACATTAAGAATTTAAAAGGGTTGAGTCATTCCTTCAGGGGGAATGACGCAGAAAATGTGAGCAGGGCTCTAAGCTGCCAGTTGGGAGAAATTGGAGGGGGGGTGGTTTGGCGGGGCCCGGGGACTCCTCGTTCTACATCTCCTTCCTATCTCTCCTCCAAGGAGGGGGTTTGGGGGAGGATCTGTTGTTCAGTTGGGCTGTGTTCCCCTTTTCTTCTGCATAGATTAAGGTGCTGGGCAGCCAGGATGGGAACGCTGGGCAGACGCTGGTTCAGTGAGACTTTTGGTTATACTTTGCCAGTGTGTGGCGTCCATCTAGATCACTGATTCTTTGAATCAGGCCTACGCTTAGGAGGCAAAAGAGCTTTGGCTCATTCCCTTCCACTTTTTGGGAGGTTGACATCAATTACACCTACATACCTAGGAACTTAAAGTTCAAGTTTCATAATATTTTGATGGTTATTTTTCCATCTTCTTTATGAACAACAAACTGAAGCACCTGAATGGTTTAGGGTGCAAGTTGCGTTATTGTGGTTATAAATTTAAATGTGTGACGAAGGTATTACTTAAAGGCAGGGTTCACGGGAAAAAGGAGCTATTTTTAAGACCAGGAATTCTGGGAAACAACTGAGTTGGAACAATTGTAATGAAGGAAGAGGGTTAAAACTGATGGGGCAAGTTACTCAATTTAAAAAATGGGCTCCCTGAAAGTGATCTCATTAAATGTTCAAGGGATTAACTCACCAGTTAAAAGGCCCAAGATACTTCACTATTTGCAAAAAATGAAGGCAGATATTGGATTAATCCAAGAAACTAGACTCTCAGACTCAGAACATGAAAAACTGAGGAGAAGCTGGGTAGATAAGGTATATTTTTCATCCCATCCTTCAGGCAAAAGAGCCGGAATGGCTATACTGTGTAAGAAAAACATTCCTTTAGAAATTAGCTCACAGAAAGTAGTAGAAGGGGGAGGGGATTAGTTATCATTGGTAAGATTTTTAATCAAGTGATTCATATCACTAATGTTTATGCCCCCAACAGGGACGAACTCTCTTTCTTCACTAAGATTTTCAGAAGTTTGGTGGATCTAAAAGAGGGAATGTTGCTGGTGGGGGGGGGGCGGATTTTAACTGCGTCACTAATCCACAACTTGACCGCTCCTCCCAGAATATAACGTCTTTAAAGAGTATTATGGGGAATTGTACGCTGCACCTCCTGAGACTGCGCAAACAGAAGCTTTTATTAAAACAATTCTAGATGTGGTCTTCCTTCCGAGGTTAGAGGAGAGCCTTATGGCACAGTTGGATTCACCTATTACAGCACAGGAAATTTCCCATGTTATCACGGGCCTGAAGGGGGGTAAATCACCCGGTCCTGATGGATTTAACTCAGAATTTTATCAAAAGTTCAAAAAGACTTTGATCCCAGTTCTGGTTCAGGTTTTTAATAGTGGGAAGGAGGAAGGAGGTCTCCCACGTACATGGGGAGAATCCTTTATTATGGTAATCCCCAAGGAGGTGAAGCAGCCTGAGTTATGTAGTTCATATAGACCAATTTTGCTTCTTAATGTCGACTCAAAAATTTTTAAGAAAATTTTGGCAAATAGGTTAAATGCTATCCTACTGACCTGATCCATCCGGATCAGGCCAGATTTGTTCCTAGTAGATATCTTAGGGATAATGTGAAACAGTGTTTAAATATATTACACTTGGGGAAGAAAGGGAAAAGGAAAAATACTCAAATAACAATATCTACCGATGCAGAAAAAGCATTTGATCGCTTACACTGGGATTTTTTAAGGGAGTTTTGGTTAAATTTGGATTCGGGCCTCAATTTATAGAATGGATAACAGAAATTTATAATCAGCCTTCTGCTAAAGGAAAAGTTAACAGCACAATTTCCCAATCACTGAGCATTAACAGGGGTACACAGCAGGGGTGTCCTTTATCCCCTTCCCTTTTTGCTCCAAGTATAGAGTCCTTGGCACAGGTAATTAGGGATCATCAGGGACTAAAAGGGATTATAATTGGAGGGGAAGAAAACAAAATCTCGCTTTATGTGGGTGACACCATGCTGTACTTGAGGGACCCAGTGCAAACCTTTCCAGTGTTAAGGCAAATATTAGAACAATATAGTCAAATTTCAGGGTTTAAAATAAATGAGAATAAAACAGAAGTAATGTTGGTCAGTGGTCAATGATCTGAGGAACTAGATTGGATGATTCCATACAAATGGGTTTCTACCCAAATGAGATATCTAGGCATTTATATTCCAAATGATTTGTCACAACTTTATCATGCAAATTACAACAAATTATTCCAGGAGGTCTTTACTGATTTAAGGCGTTGGAATCTCCTCCCACTAACACTCCTCGGGAGGATTGAATCAATTAAAGTGAACATACTGCCCCGATTTTTGTTTTTGTTCAACACTCTTCCCCTGCAGATTTAAAAATTAGACTGGAAAAAATTAAATAAAGCATTATACGGTTTTGTATGGGGGGGGGGGTAAAAGACCCAGAATTGCATGGGAAACTTTGCAGAGAGTGAGGGAGGGCGGAGGTCTGGGACTTCCTAACTTGAGATCATATTACCAGATGGTGAATTTAGGGACTTGAGTTAATTATTTGGCCACAGACACCCTTAATAGATGGGTCCCCCAGGAGGTACAGGGGGAACCAGAGGTAAATCCCCGGGTGGATTTTGAGGGTTCCACACGTTACCTGTTGAGTAAAGATATAGACAACCCTTGGACCAAACATGCTTATAGAATATGGGGGAAAATTAAGAGAGAGTTAAATATAAAAGAAACATTAAATAATAGGTCTGAGATAACCAGTTACCTGGAATTCATCCCACCCAGAATGGACAAGGTTTTTACTTATTGGAAGCGATTGGGTCTCAGGTTTTTTAGCCAGTTAGTCCTGGATGGCCAAGTTAAATCTTTTCAGATTCTTCAGAGGGAATTTCAGCTTCCACACTCCCACTTTTATAGATATCTCCAAGTTAGATCTTGTATTAATACAGGGAATAACTTAAAAATTGTTCAACAACCCCCTTCCCCACTAGTTCAAGTTGTCTGGACTCAATTGGCGGTCAGGGGGAGCGGAAATTAATATCAAGACTTATGATGGCATATAGAAATACTAGGGTTCCACCTCAACTTCTTTCTCAAACAGAATGGGAAAAAGAAAAAAACATATCTTTATATGAGGAAGCCTGGCGCAGAGTTTGGGAGGGAATCAAACACACATCATCATCAAATAATTGGAAAGGGTTTAGATGGAAGATTATTTCCAGGTACTTCCATACTCCTATGAGGATGAACACTGTACACTGGGTGGGTTGGATCACTGTTGGAGAAATTGTCAGGGTAAAGGAACTCACTCCCATATTTCCTGGGACTGTCCCATTATTAAACCCTTTTGGAGGGAAATAGGTTCCACATACAAAAGCACGTTTGATTGGGAGGAAACTCCAGAATTCCAAACTTTAATTTTGGGTATCTTGCCGAAAGGTCATAGGTCTAATAGACAGAAATCATTTATCGGGATTTTATTGGCCACAGCATGCAAGGCCATCACAAAATGTTGGCTCTCCCCTGACTGGATAACCATAGTTAGGGAAATAGCCAGGATGGGAAAAATCACAGCAAATTTACATTTACATAAAGATAAACATGATCAGGTCTGGCTTCCCTTCATGAATTTGGTGGTGGGGCAGACTGGGATCACAGTGCTTGAACAAATGGCAACAGGATGATGGAGGAGGGGTCCTTATTTGCTAGCTTTTAATTTCAAAGGAAATAACGGGGCTCCCAGGTGGGGAATCCTCAGATTCCCTATAAGGAACTTTGAACAGGGGAAGAAAATGAGGCCCAAATTATCATTTGAATTTGAACCCATATATATCATAGTATGCAAACAAAAGGTTTATATACCTATAAGTTCTGGTATAAACCAATCACACACTGAGTTTGTTAAATGTTATGTTTTAATTGCAAAGAGTTGTATTTGCAAAAGAACTTATAAAGCGCATTGTTCTGTGCTACTGAGAAGATCGGGACATTGGTTGCTTGGAGATGGAGGGACCTAAACATCATCGAACTTGGCAATGACTCTTTTGTGTGACTTTTGGGAAGATCTATGAAATTTTTGATGAAGGAGTACATCTGAAAAAGAGAAGAAAGTGTCAATGAATGGATGTAATAAAATAAAACAGTAATTGTAATTTTAAAATGGAAAGACATAACCTATGTCTAAACTGAAGAGATTATCTGATTGTATGATATTTGCACAGGAATATATTTAATAAAATATGAAATTTCAAAAAAAAAAGAAACAGCCTACCTAACCTCCTCCTCTTGGATGGGGCCTACCAGGACCCACTGTTGTGCCTCCATCAGCTGGGGTGATGTAATACCATTTAAGAAAATGGAGAGCTTCTTAGTAACATCAGGTAAAGTTAAGTCATCAGTATACAAGAAAGTGAAGTAGTCACAAAATAGAGTTGCCATCTGCCTAGGATTAATAAACACAGCATCAGACAAGGAGTCCTTCAAGGCTTTAATCCAGCAGGTAGCCACTTTGTGATGGAAATGCAGACCATTATTTTCTTTGCTATTATAAATGGCCCTGAAATTAAATGCTCTGTATAATATGTATTATACTGTAAACATGTTTGACAAAGCTACTACTTTGCCATGCTAACCAGGATGCCTATACCTGATGGGAAATTACAAACTGAACTATTGTGCTTTAGTTGCCCAGAAATGTGCTCTAAAATAATATAATACATAACTAAGAACAAGGATGTATTGGTAAATGCAGTTGGAGATTTACAAACTTTGTTCTTTGTGGTCATGGAGTGTTACTGAAACTGCTGTCATTAAATAGTATATACAAAGACAAGTTGTGTTACAGAGTAAAGTCAATCTAAAATAGGTCAGTCATATAAAAGTCAATGAATAAATGCTGCAAGTTTTGAGCTGCTAGCTAACTCACGCTATGAAGCTAAACTTAGAAAGGGACTGCAGAAGCTGCTCGAAGAGACCTCCCTGTGATACTATGTGTGGAGCATGTGGCATGTCTTGTCTGTAAGCTACCTGCTAGAATTACTTTGTTGGAATAAATAATTTGATTGTTTATAACTAAACTTGCCTGTCTGTTACATACTGGGTTACCTAAACCCCAAGTCTCATTGTTACAGCCCTAGTATGCTCTTGCAGTGTACCTTTGAGTGGCCCTATTGTCCAGACCACACTGACAGAAGCCAACATAGACCATAAATGGTGTCCAACAATCAATATACTGGTTCAGTTGGCATGTCTTGTTAGTAGTGTGTTCAAAAAGGTTTCCCTTGTAAGCATACTTGCACATGTTACAATGATTGCATGGGAAAAACAAGCTGATCGTGTTGCTCTATTCTGTCTTTTCACAGATTGACTGTGCAAGATAGTCTCCCAATATTTTACCCCTATGAAATATTATTATGGGTGTTTACCTACTTGAGGCTCATCTCTGGATCTCTCATCAGTATTTGCCACCTGTCCTTAATGATTTTCCTCAGTGCATTAGATTCCTTGTTGAAATTAAATACTGCAGTGATAAGATTCTCCTCCCCTTTCCGGACTATTTTTGATTTTGTTTCCAGCAGTGAATTTCTATCAACACAGCCTGACCTTTCATATGCTTTCTGTATAGAAGTTTGATGTTTATTGAGTGTTTTGTCAGTTCTTGCAATTGTTTGTGAGCAGTAAGAAATCTTGAACTATTCACTAAATTTAATCTAGTGGTATTCATAGAAACATAGAAGTTGACGGCAGATAAGGACCGCAAGGCCCATCCAGTCTGCCCATTTTTTCTACCTCATGAATGTGCCATACGACTTTACTCTGTCAATGGCCTATCTATTCATACTCATCTGTATTGCTCCATCATGCCTATCCCATGCCTGTTTGAAGCCCTGCACTGTATTCATATCCACCACTTCCTGATGTAGACCGTTCCATGCATCCACCACCCTTTCTGTGAAAAAGAACTTCCTCACATTACTCTGTAATCGGCCTTCCACTAATCTCATGCTGTGTCCTCTTATTCTGCTATTTTTCTTATATTGAAACATGTTGGACTCTTTCACCTTGTTAATGCCCTTAAGATGTTTGAATGTTTCGATCATATCACCTCTCTCCCTCCTTTGCTCTAGGGTATACATATTGAGCTCCATCAATCTGTACCCATATGTTTTCTGATGCAGTCTCTGCACCATTTTGGTTGCCCTTCTCTGGACTGCCTCCATTTTGTTAATGTCCTTGTGCAGGTGCAGCCTTCCAGTACTGCACTCAGCACTCCAAATGGGGCCTAACCAGTGTCTTGTAAAGAGGAATTATTACCTCCCTCTTATGACTTGTGATATCCCTACTAATACACCTCAACATCCCTCTAGCCTTACCTACTGCTTTAGTGGTCTGCTTGGATGATTTCAGGTCATCTGTGATGATGATGATGATGCCCAAGTCTCTTTCTTCCCTTGTGATTGCCAGCAACTCCCCTCCCAACCTATAGGTAGCTTCAGGGTTTCTCTTCCCTATGTGCATGGTCTTGCACTTCTTTGTGTTAAACCCCAGTTGCCACTCTTCAGATCATTTTGCCAGTTTTTCCAGATCTCTTCTCATTCTGCCCACCCCATATGGATCATCTACTCTGTTGCAGATCTTGGTGTCATCTGCAAACAGACAAGCCTTAACCTCTAGTCCATCTGCAATGTCACTGAAGAAGATATTGAAGAGGACTGGCCCCAGGACTGATCTCTGAGGTACCTGACTTGTGACTTGCATCTCTTCTGACTATACCGTTTACCACCACTCTTAGTTTTCTACCCACCAACCAGTTTGCCACCCAGTTGACCAACTTCAGACCCACCCTGAGTCTTCCCAGATTATTAATCAATCTTCTATGTGGAACAGTATTGAAAACTTTACAGAAGTCAAGGTAGGCAACATCAACTGCACTCCCTTGGTCCAACACTCTGGTTACCCAGTCAAAGAAATCTATGAGATTAGTTTGACAGGACAGTCCTGTTGTAAACCCATGCTGTCTTGGGTTCTGTGGTCCTATGGATTCCAGGTGTTGCTCTATCTTTTCCTTAAGAAGTGCCTCTATAATCTTGCCTACTACTGAGGTAAGACTGACTGGTCTGTAGTTCCCTGCCTTCTCTATGCTGCCACTCTTGTGGAGGGGGGTCACATGAACCCTTCTCCAGTCTTGTGAGACCTCTCCTGTATGCACAAACTCATTAAACAGTTCTGCTAATGGTTCTGCTAGTTCCACCCTTAGCTTCTTTAGTACCCTGGGATGTATGCCATCAGGTCCCATTGCCATGTCCACCCAGAGCTTAGTGAGCTCTTGAAGGACCCTTTCTTTTGTGAAGGGATTTGTGCACACTTCCCTCCCCCGTGTCCATGGTGCTGAGCTGGGGGCCCTGCCCTACCTTCTCCTCAGTAAATACTGAGCTGAAGTATCTCTTTAGGATAGATGTTTTTCCTTGGTCCTCCTCCACAGTCCTCCTTATCCCCTTTGATCTTAGCAATACCCCTCTGGACTTTCTCCTTTCACTAATGTATCTATATAAAGTCTTGTCACCTTCTTTTATTGTTCATGCTAGTGTTTCCTCAGTTTGGGCCTTTGCCTGCCTTACTGCCTTCCCTGCTTCCCTTAGCAAAGTTTGGTATGCCTACTTATGTTCGTCCCGTTGCATTCCCTTATATTTCCTAATGGCCAACCTTTTGGCTCTGACCTTTTCTGCTACAGTTTCTGTGAAACAAAATTGTTTCCTCCTTCTTTTGATCTTGCTTTTCTCCCTAACACAATGGGGTGTTGCTTCAAGTATTACATCCTTAATACTAGCCCATCTTTGCTTGTACCCCTTCACCTGTATTTCTTCTTGCCAGGGCTAGCTTAACTCTGTTGGCCATCGTCTCAAAGTCAGTTCCTCTCAAGTCCCATTTTTTGCCTTGGAATAGGATGATTTAGTTTTAGTGGCAAACCTGAATCATACCATGTGATGGTCACTGGCCCCCACGTGACCTTCTACCTGGAGATCTGTGATCCTTTCCCTGTTAGTCAGTACTAGATACAGGATAGCCCTGTCTCTTGTGGATTGTTATACCAATTGTCTGAGTCCCTCCCCTTTCAGGGAATCCACTATATGTCTAGTTCTGGCAGATGTTCCTATTGGTATTCATCAATCTGTATCTGGCATATTGAAGTCTCCCATTATAAGAACCTCCTCTTTAGCTGTCATGTTTCGTATGACAAAGAACCTCTGTGTGCAAGCACTGAGGCAAAGGTTACCCCAAAGGGTATTTGGCTGGGAAGCCAAGTTACAAAGAAATACAAAATCACACATGCTGCCACAATGCAAAACATCATGGATTGCATATGCAAATCACCACAGAATACTCTACTGGTTCAGCTTTAAGCAGAATGCATGGTGCTGAAAGACCTCTCCCACAGTTTGCAAAGGATGCCAACAGGAGACATAGACATGTGTTTCATCCTACTAGGACTCATCAGTATGCCTCATCTGTTTGCCACTGGGGTGTCAAACAGATGAGGCATACTGATGAGTCCTGGTAGGATGAAACATGTGTCTATACCTTCTGTTGGCATCCTTTGCAAACTGTGTGAGAGGTCTTTCAGCACCATGCATTTCTGCTTAAAGCTGAACCAGTAGAGTATTCTGTGGTGATCTGCATATGCAATCCATGATGTTTTATATAGCTTCTAACAGTAATGTGTCTATGTCCTCCTCCTGGTCTGGAGGCCTGTAAACAACCCCAGTTCATATTTTTATTTTATTTAATTTTTGTTGACTGGGTAAGTGCACTAGATAAATTCTACCTATTTTCAGGCACGACCCGGGAGGAGAGGGATACAGATGAATGCCAACTGACCTTGAACCAGATTAAGCTGTTTGCTGCCCATTTCCTGTTTCCAGGTTGACCCACAGTTCTGGCTGCTTATTTGTATTCTGAATTTCTGTAGCTTTGATATTTTCATTAACATAAAGAGCCACTCCCCCACTACCTTTTTTTGAACCTTGGTCTCTTCTGAACAGTACATAGCCGGGTACTGAAGTCTCCCAAGTGTGTTTACTGGTGAACCACATCCTGTTAATGGCTACTATGTCCAGTTTAGCCTCTGTCATTGTTGCCTCCCGGTCTGCTATCTTGTTTCCCAGACTGCAGGCATTTGTGTACATGATTTTCCATTGGTCAGATTTCAGTGCATTAGTTGTGAGGCAAAGTCCAGCTTTTCCCCTGCACATTGTATGGGGAGCAGAATCTTTTTCCTTACCTGGTGATACAAATAAACTACAAACATGCTGAACTCCTGTTTGATCACTAGCTGAGGGTGGAGGGGTGTTCTTCCCATTCTGTGTACTGGGTGCTGCACCCCTCTCACCATTTGCTAGTTTAAATATTCTGCAAAGACATCAAGTTTCTGCCCCAATGCACTGACTCCCTCCTTAGTCAGATGCAGTTGATTGAATTTAAAGAACTTTCACTCCCAAAACTGTTGCCAGTTACCTACAAATTTGTGTCCTTTTTCCTGGCACCAGCCCTTAAGCCACATGTTTAGCTCCCCTATCTCCCCTACTCTGACCTTCTGTCCATCTTCCCCCCTCTCCCAGACTGGCAGGATCTCAGAGAAGGAGATGCTGGAAGAAATGGATTACAGTTTGTCTTCCAGCCTGGTCAGGTGTTCCTTGGTCTCCACAACTGATTGACTGGAGAGATTTTTAGTCCCTATGTGTACCAGGATATTGATTTTTTTCTCCTGCTTCCTGCACGATTTTAGCAATGTGGTTAGTGTCTCTTCATGCTGACGTACCTGGGAGACATCTGACCATTATCCCCAGCTGAAGGTAGATATCAACTCCCCGAATCATGGAGTCTCCTATGATCAGAAGTTTTTTGGATTTCCTTTTTGCTTTTTTTGTTTTGGTCCCTGTTGTGGGCGAGTTTTGTTGTGCTAGTTCCTGTGCTGCAGTGTCCTGCTCTGCAGTGTCCTCTGCTCTTTTGTTTGATTTCAGAGATAGAGGCAGATACCTGTTTGTAGTGTTTATATGGTTTGTGGAGGTGATACATTGGTGAGCATTAAGTGATGAGCACCCTATTTGCCCCTCCTAACCACCTGCCAACCTCCTGGACCAACTACCCTCTGAGGTCTAGGTGCTTCAGTTGGATGTAGGGGAAATGGTGGGTGGTTCTTGTAATATATTTCCTCCTGAATATGCAATTTTAGGAGCACAATTTCTGACCATTCTGCCTAGAGCTGAGCCCTTAGATCCCTGATGGTCCAGCATGTAGGACAGTGTCCTAAATCCTGTATTACTGCCCTTTTGAAAATGTTCTGCAGTACCTGCAGTTAATAATATCCATTTCAGTTGAGTTGCCGAGTTTATAACCTGGTCCAAGTAATTTGAAGGAAAATGAAAGCAAAATTTAGATTTTTCTATATTATTTTTTTTGTTTGCTTTGTTTGTTTTTGTATAACTTTTTATAACAAGTTAAATTAATTGTGCCCCATTTAGTGAAGTCACTGTGTGGATACCCCTCTGATCTTCTTCCTCCTCCTGCTTTGCTACAGGAAATGTCACAACTGCACTACTACATAAAAAGAGTGTGGCATGTGGTGGTAGGGGATGGGGTGGGTGGTTGGGCCCATCCCCTGCTGAAAAAGAATAACAATGGATGAAAGAAACAAGGAGGTAAGAGCAGAAACAATCAACCAACAACAAATGCAGTCGCTATCCCTTAGTCTGTATCTCGTATGTGCTCCTGTAATTAGGCCTGAAAGCTTAGCATAATGATAGATAAAACTGTAAAACCTGTAAGCACCACCTGTAACAATTTCACAGAATATATGCCCTGCAAAAAACACTTTTCTACAGAAAAAATAAAGCAGTAAAGAGGTAACAAAACCTTTAAGCATAACCGGCAGAACAATTTAACGGAAGATATACCTTGCAAAAAAACAATTTGAATCAGAGAAGATTACAGCAGTAATCTGTAAGCACAAAACAGTAACAAACCTGAAGGCACATCCTGTAACAATGCAGCAGAAAGTATACCCTGCAACAGCAATTTGAATCAGAGAACAATGAAGCAGTAAAATGTGAGCAAAAAACAGTAACAAAACCTGTAAGCACAAAAGAAAATAGTAACACACAGTAAATCTGTTTAGTCAAAAGAAGCCTTAATTTTTTCTCCATGTTCTGATAATGTTATTCCTTGTTCTGTCCTTACAAGCAAACCTAGAAGAAAAGAGTTCAGATGAAGCTAGGTGCCTTTGCCAGCAAACCTAGTCTTCCACTTCCTAGTCTTCCAGCAATATAAAACAAGCATTTGTCAATGCCGAATGTTGATTGCGTTGGTCTGATGAGTTTGCTCAGTGCTCCTCTGTCACTCGCTCATTCTGTTTCTCCCGGTGCTGCAAAATGCTCTTTTGTACTGGGCTCCTGCCTGCATTTGGCGCCTTTTTCTGTCCACAAAGAAATCTGCAGCTGTCCTGACAGAGCTTCTTTGAGGTGGCTCACACCCCCTCTTTCACTCACTTATTCTGTTTCTCCTGGCCCTGCAGGCTGCCCTTTTTGCACTGGGCTCCTGCCGCTGTTGATGGCTTTTTCTGTCCACAAATAAATTTACAGCAGTCCGGACTGAGGTTGCTCACTCCCCCTCTCTCACTCGCTCATTCCTGTTTCTGCCGGGGCTGCAAGCTGGCCTTTTGTACTGGGCTCCTGCCTGTGTTGCTGCCTTGTTCTGCCCACAAAGAAACTGCAGCTGTCCCGACAGAGCTTCATTGAGGTTACTCACTCCCCCTGTCTCACTCACTCATTCTGTTTCTCCTGGTGCTGCAGGCTTTTTCTGGTCACAAAGAAATCTGCAGCAGTCCCGACACAGCTCCATTGAGCTTGCTCACTCCCCCTTTCTCACTCACTCATTCCATGTCTGCCCACACTGCAGGCTGGCCTTTTGTACTGGACTCCTGCCTGCGTTGTTGCCTTTTCCCATCCACAAAGAAATCCACAGCAATCACGATCGACCTCCGTTGAGCTCGTTGACTCCCCCTCTCTCACTCGCTCATTGTGTTTCTCCTGTCGGTGCAGGCTTCCCTTTTGTTCTGGGCTTCTGCCTGCATTGGCACCTTTTTCTGCCCACAAAGAAATCCACAGCTAAGATGACAGAGCTCCGTTGAGGTCACTCACGCCCTCTGTCTCACTCTCTCATTCTGTTTCTCCTGGCGCTGCAGGCTGCCCTTTGTAGTGGACTCTTGCCTCTGTTGGCACCTTTTTCTCCCCACAAAGAAATTTGTAGCAGTTCTGACACAGTTCTGTTGACCTCACTCACTCCCCCTCTCTCACTCACTCATTTTGTTTCTGCTGGCGCTGCAGGCTGCCCTTATGTACAGGGCTCCTGCCTGCATTGCCGCCCTTTTCTGCCCACAAAGAAATCTGCAGCAGTCATGATAGAGCTCCGATGAGCTCCCTCACTCCCCCTCTCTCAGTTGCTTGTTCTGTTTCTCCCGCCGCTGCAGGCTGCCCTTTTCTACTGGGCCCCTGTGTGCATTGCCGCCTTTTTCTGCCCACAAAGAAATCCGCAGCAGTCCCAACAGAGCTCTGTTGAGCTCACTCAGTCCCCCTCCCTCACGCACTCATTCTGTGTCTCCTGGCACTGCATGCTGCCCTTTTGTACTGGGCTCCTGCCTATGTTGGTGGCTTTTCCTGCTCACAAAGGAAATCTGTAACAGTCCTGACAGAGCTCAGTTGAGCTAGGTCACTCCCGGCCTCTCTCACTCGCTTGATCCTAATTTGTCCCAAACACTGATTTCCGACAGTGATTGCGGTATTGTGCACCGGATGCGCAAAAACACATTTTGGCCAGGTTGTGAAAAATTACAGCTGTACTGTTCATAAGGAGGTGTGAAGAAATGCCAGTGTTGAAAATCTGGTGTGATGGAAACTGCACAATGCACGCTTGTAACATAGTCATTTTATGGAGTTTCATCACAAAATTTTCAACATAGGCATTTTAGGACCTTTGCTCATGAACAGTGTCAGTGTGATTTTCTTAATGTGTCCCACACACTGATTTCCCACAGTGACTGTGCTATTGTGCGCAGGAAGATGAAAAACACATTTCAGCCAGGATGTGAAAAATGACAGCTGCACTTTTCACAAGGAAGTGTGGAAAAATGGCAGTGTCGAAAATCTGGAGTGAAAATATTGCAAAGTTGTGAAGGTATGAGCGTGCTTTGAAACTGCGCAATGCACATGCGTAACACACTCACTTTATGGACTTTGGTCATTTTCAACATAGGTATTTTAGGACCTCTGCTAATGAACAGTGTCACTGTCATTTTCTTAATGTGTCCTGAACATGGATTTCCCATAGAGACCGCTCTATTCTGCACTGGAACTGCGAAAACACATTTCAGCCAGGATGAGAAAAATGACAGCTGTACTGTTCATAAGAAGGTGCCGAAGAATGGCACTGTTAAAAATCTGGAAAGTTACGCAGGTGCGTGCAAACTGCGCAACGCACTCGTAACACAGTAATTTTATGGAGTATCATCACCAGATTTTCAACATAGGCATTTTAGGACCTCTGCTTATGAACAGTGTCACTGTGGGTTTCTTAATCTGCCCTGAATACTGATTTCCCACAGCGACTGAGCTATTCTGCGCTGGAAGATCGAAAACACATTGTGGCCAGGATGTGAAAAATGGCAGCTATACTGTTCACAAGGAGGTGTGAAAAAATGCTAATGCTGAAAATCTGGCATGAAAATATTGCAAATTCGTGTAGCAACTGCTCAACGCACACTCGTAAAACATAAATTTTTTGGATTTTTGCTACCAAATTTGCAACATAAGCTTTTTGAGAGCCCACCTCATGAACACTGGCACTGTCATTTCATTAATCAGTCCCAAAAGGGGATTCTGTGCAGTGACCATGAAATCACCATTCAGGGCCAAATAACGCCATGACAGTGGCAGAATTCATGAGGAGGGGTCCCAAAAACCCCATGTTGAGAATTTGGTGCCAAAATAAAAAAAAAAATGCCTGAGATATGCATCAAAGTTGGGAAAACCCTATTTATTCCATTGTACAGCTCACCAGTATTTCCTCAGTTCGTGGTTGGCTTTGAAGAGTGCAGACGTGTTCCTGGTCCACTGAAGATCATCGCGCCAGACTCCAGAGGTAAGTATGGGGTGGGGGTGGGGAGGCAGGGTGTGCAATGGATGGGCGTGGGTTTTGGGAGGGGGGCAGGGAGACTGAGATGGACCGTTTTCTTTTTCCATAGGTTAAAAACAAAACAAAAAATCGCGGGACGGTTTTGTTTTTTTACAGGGGCATGTTGCATGCTGGGGTGGGCTCCCAGTGTGCCAACGGAGTGTTTTTTTTGGGGGGCAGCTGTAGCCAATGGGGATTGGGCACCCCCGTCAGCACAAAAGGGGGGGCGCAAGAGCCGAGGGGGATTTGGCACCCCTTGGCACAAATCTACTGGGTGTTTGTGGGGGGGGCATTATGCTGATGGGGAGTGGACTCCCCTGTCAGCACATGAAACTGGAAGGGAGGGACATAATGCCAATGAGGAGTGGGCTCCCCCATCGGCAACATCAAAGTACAAGGTAGAGGCACTGAAGCCAACGCGGTTTGGTGCCCCTGTCGGCAGACACACACTGTTGTGGGGGGGAGCACATGCTGCCGAGGGGGATTATGCACCCTCTCAGCACTAAGGGTTCATAATATTGTTTGAGAACCCAGCGGCAAACCGCTGCCATGTTCACAAACAATATTACACTTGCCAACGTTCCGCCCAGCAATGATGGGTCGCTCCCTCATTGCAGCGAGTGGCTGATGCTGCAATGATGAGGTGGCTGAAATGTTTCAAGGTGGTGGCATGCTGGCTGAACTAGTGTCAGCAGCAGCATGCTGTGGCATTGGGGATAGCAGGCCAAGCCTTTAAAGGCTGTGGGGGCATTGGCCACAACAGTGCCGCACCTCCTGAACCTGCTTCTGGAAAGCTGCCGCAATATGTTTCTTGCGCATGCACACAATCAACATAAAAAAATGGTGAAATAAGTTTGTAGGGTTTTTTTTAATTCTATTTTTCCCCCACCACATCTTTTAACCCCCCCCAACTCTCTCTGGTGACCTTCCATTCCATGGACGCTACCTTCTTGCATGATCCAGCTCATCTCCACTCCCTGGTGCAGGGCATCTCCTGGGTCTACCCTCTGGGGAAGAGCTGCCCCCCACCCAGGGTGCTCTTTCTTTTAGTATTGAGCAGCTGGCTGAGGGGGACGAGGCATGAGCTGCATCCATCTTTAAGCATGTGGTCTCATGGGTGGAGGCACCATGCCTGCTCGGAGGAGGGAGGGTGAGTGTTTTAGCCTAGAAGCCCCTGTGGAGCCCGGCTGTCATGGCAACATGCTGCGGGCTCCACCCCAGGCACATGCCAACACATCTTGGGAGTACCTCTGGCCACTGCCAGAGGGTCGCTTCTGAGCGATCGCATCCCTGCCTCCCCAGGGAAGAGAGAGAGCAGTCCTCCAGATGTTCAGTCTCTTCCCTTCCCTGCTGACCCCCAGCCTTGTTCCCGAACCCGGGTCGCTGGCGTGGTGCAAGGTATGGCATCCAGAACCTCAACGTTCAGTGCCACCAGGCTGGCTGGAATAAGTTTGTAGTTACTGAGTGTTTTTAATGTATCATGCTCCACATTAGTACTGCCACTGAGCATCACTTATGCTGTTAAGATGCTTCACTGTCTGATCGATAGTGGTGTTTCAAGAGAGAATGCTTCACATATACAAATATTTATGTGTGTGGGGTATTTATTGGCTACCATTTGCACAGATACACACCCCGTGAGGAAGCCTTGTTTTTAGGTGATATACAGGGGGGTTTCTACCACCACACCTTTTAAGCAATACAATAATGTAATCATTTATGTTTTTTGTTTTGCGATTGTCCACAATACGAGAGTACAGCAATGATAAGCACCTTCAGCGGGATTGGAGTGCTTGGATTTCTTTTTTCCTGGTTTTGTCATTCATTGGTGGTTTGCCTGTGCATTGTATCCAGAGCACGCAGTGCTAGCCTTTAGTGAACACAATTCCACACCTAAATCACATCTGGTAAACATGTCCATGGTAGCTAGCAGTACAAGTCTCTCCATACAGCAGGTGTATAAGAAGAGCAGACACAAGTTGGTATATTTTACAAAAAGGGGAGACTTCATAGTGAGTGGTGGTGGTAGTAGACTCAGCAGCAGCCAACAAGCTACCACAAGCACATCAGTTAATGACCAAGATGTAAGAAGAAAAGGCAGCGCAGATGCTGCCAGTAATACGATGACTTTTTGTATAATTGCTGCAACAGACAGTGAGTATCGAAAGGGCATTCTTCACAGTCTTTTTGTGAGAGAGAATTTCAACAAGAAGGCTATACAAGAGTTACGGGATCTGTTTTACAAAATAGGAAAAGCCTCCATACATGAGGTAAATCAATGACTTGGTAGAATTACTTTACAACAATATTCAGAGCTTGAATGGGTCCCACAAATTCTCAGAGTACAGAAGGATGTGGACCTGAGAGAAAAGTGGGAGGGAACTTTGGTAACCTGTTCAAAGACATCTGTACACATATTATACTTACTGAACTTACATATCAATAGATAAAAAGAAACAATTCGGATACATTTAAAGTGATACAATCATATTATGATATTCGTATGAGTTCTGAGTTTGAAAGTTTGGATTCTGCCCAAAAAAATAAAATCCAAAAGTGGGAGAAGAAGGTGGAAGAAAGTGAAATAACTAAATTTGAAAGAGACAGATGGGACTATGAGGAGGGGTGTGTTTTCTCATGGGAGTAGTGCAGCTTGGAAGCTCAGCTAGGCTCCAACATGGAGCCAACTCATGCCAAGACTGTGCATCCAGGAACTTCCGGGAACCAATCCCAGGGGCCACCCGGACCAGTATTCTGCTTACTGGTGCTTGATGAGGACTAGGCCACCAAGTGCCCCCCCTCCATGCTGTGTCCCCCCACATGAAGGACAAATGTACAAAGGGTGTCAGAGTCTGCCCACTTGAATCAGCCCAAAAAGACATCCAGCAGCCAGCCACTTTGCTGCCCTGCTGACCTGGGAAGAACAAGTGGACCCCCTGCTTTTTGAATTCCAGGTATACTTGTATTGTGAGGGTTTGCATAAAGGAGTGAGGCTACATACATCTGTAGACTGAGTGTCGCATAATGGTGAACAATTAATCCCTCCAGCCATCAGAGGGGTAAAATTGAGATGGGGGTGATTTGTTGGATTGCTTGGGAGGTTGCACTGTGGTAGGAAGTTAATTGCTCCAACTGTCTGGTGTGTTGCATTGTTGAGGTGCATTCCTTCTGTCAGCTGTTTAGGAAGTTACACTGTGGTAGGGGTGTTGTTTCTTTCAGCTGTTTGGGTGGCATTGAGGGGGTGAATTCTTTCTGTTTACTGTTTTGGAGGTTACACTATGGTAGGAGGATGACTTATTTTCTTAGCTGTTTGGGGGGTTGCACTGTGGTCGGGGGGGTTAAGTCCTTCAACTGTTTGAGAAGAATTGTGGTGGTGAATGCTTTCCATTAGCTGTTTGGGAGATTGCACTGTGGGAGGGGTAATTAAGTCCCTCAGCTTTTTGGTGGGTGGCATTATGGTTGTGAATTCTTTCCAACAGTTGCTTTGGGGGGTTGCACTGAGGTAAGGGGATTATTTCCTTCAACTGTTAGGTGGGTGGCATTGTGGTAATGAGTTATTTCTGATTACTGTTTGAGAGGTTGCACTGTGGTGGGGGGGCAGGATTATTTCCTTAGCTGTTTGGGAAGTTGCTCAGTGGTAGGAGCATGAAGTCCTATAGCTGTTCGATTGGTGGCATTGTTGTGGTATAGATGGGGTACCTGGCAATTTCAGGGTCATATCTGTGGTATTTCCTGTATCGTTCATAGTAATGCTGTAACAGCTAGCTGATTGTGAATTCCTCCCATCTGCGTCTGGAGTACAACCTAAACTACTATAGGTGATATTAAGTAAGATCTCACTTGCCAGTACAGTTCCTTGTAGGATGTGGTCCAGGAGTGGGCACTCAGCTGTGGGGACTGAGGAGCACTCTTCTCCATGGATGTGTTCTGGAGGCAGGGACACTGTCCCTTTTGCAGGACTATAGCAGAGCTCCATGCTCAGCTAGTAGCAGTAAAGACAGATATATCACAGCTGAACACTCAGCTCAGCAGAAGCTCACCCCCTACACCTCTGCACCTCCCATGGTCCAGAGGGTTGGAGGGTGGCAGGGTGCGGGGGAGAGGGGCAGCCAGAAGGAGGTTGTCTGGCCCAGTACCATCCAGACAGTGAATCACCTTTAAGGGGGCTCAGGCTCATGACTTCACCAGGGGGGACTCTGGGTTAGTTAAAGGGAAAGGACAGGACAACACATCAGCACCCAAGGGGAACAAGGCTAACAGGAAGGTCCTAGTGGTCAGGGATTCAATGATAAGGGGGATAGATAGGGTGATAGGGGAGGGCTTGGATGGGAGGGGGTTGGTCCGATGCCTACCTGGAGTGTCAGACAACAAGGATTTAAACAGAATTGGCATGATGGGGGGTGAGCTGGGGATGCTGGTACACCTGGATACCAATGATCTGGGCAACCAGTCAGGAGAGATGATGAAGCAGAACATTCAGTGACTGAGGCACAGATTGGCAGCATACTCAGCCTCCCTGACCTTTTCCAACCTCTTCTCTGTGTGTGGTGGGGAGGGGAGGCAGGACAAGATTAGGAGTAAAGCAATAGAGGAGTTTAAAGTTAAGCCTTAAGAGGTGGTGTCAGGACATGAGGTGCCAATCTGCCAGGGATTGGGGGGGGGGGTCGGGGCAGGAGACTCTTCAAGATTAATGGACTTCACCGGACAAGAGAGGGGGCCAGCATGCAAGGGCAGAAGGTTGTCACCTACATCAGACATTTAAACTGACTGCAGTGGATTCCAAGTCTAGGGGATCCATGATGGATGGTGAGCAGAAGGAGATCCTAGATAGAACATCACCACATCCAAGGGTCAGTAATTGCTTAGAAGGTACAGGGAGTGCAGCAGGATTTACAGGACCAAGGGGAGGAGTACCAGAGATGAGGAAAGCAAAAGGTATAAGCACACACAAGGGGAGGGGAAGGGACATGGTAAGCAAAATGACAGTAGCAGAGTTAGAGCAGAGGACAAATTGAAGGGGGTATGCCTTAATGCCAGGAGCCTAGGCAACAAACTCAGCAAGCTCCAAGTGTTAATGGCAGACACTGAGGTAGGCCTTGTGGCCATCATGGAAACACGGGCCATGGATAAAAATGACTGGGAAATGACAGTCCCTGTGTATTCACTCTTCAGGAGGAATAGAAGAACTGGCAGAGGGGTGGAGTTGTCCTTTTTGTAAAGAAAGGCATTGAAGTGGCAGAAGATGGAAGTATTAGGTGTACAGTAGCAGTGAGGAGGCCGAGTCAGTATAGGTGCAGCTCATAGCAGCCTCAGGCAGGAAAGTGCACTTAGGGGTTTTTTATAGGCCTCCAAGGCAAGGGGAGGAAAGGAACAGAGAATATGAAGAGGAACTTAAAAGAGGAGTAGCAAAGGGGGACGCAGTGGTGGTGGTGGGTGACCTGAACCTGCTTGACTTCAATTGGGAGGTCCCAGTGGCCAAGAGTGCCAGAAGTCAGACATTACTGGATGCCTTCCAAGACTGCTTGGAAACAGTGACCACAACTCTGTGTGGTTTGAGTTGGCCCTCAGGGATGGCAACTCACAACTGAAAACCAAAGTTCTTGACTTCAGAAGGGCGGACATCAGTAGGTTGAGGGAACCGGTTAGGGATCAGTTAGCTGGGGTGGGGGACGTACTCTAGGTGGTGTAGAGAAGAGATGGGCAAAATTAAGTGAGTCATCCTTGAGGCATCAAAGGCAAGCATAAGAACAGCTTCTATATATACAAGGAAAAGCAGGGGGAGGCAGAATAGGAGGATTATTTACAGAAAAACAAGGAGAAAAAGAGGGTCATCAGGGAGATGAAAGCAGACACGGAACTGAGTATCACAGAGGGGGTCAAGAACAGAGAAGAACAGTTCCGATATCTCAGAGAAAAAGGAAAATGCATGCCTAGTTGAGGGGGCTGGGTGACAGAAGAGTATCAGCAAAAGTCTGCCATCTTGAATGACTACTTCTGCTTAGTATTCACTGTGGAGGACTGCAGGTCCATGCCAGAAAGTGGCATCAAAGTGGCCACTAAAGGAGTCCCAGAAATGAGGCAGCCATTACTTGCTAGTGAGAAGGTCCAGAAAGGGTTGGCAGCCCTTAAGATAGATAAGGCCCCAGGACCAGATGGGCTGCATCCAAGGATAATAAGGGAATTAGCATCAAAGCTGGCTGAACTACTGGCTGGGCTGTTGAACAGCTCGCTTAGATCAGGGGAAGTTCCAAGGGACTGGAAGATGGCAGACATTGTACCACTTCATAAGGGATGGGGAGAGGGAGCAACCAAGGAACTACAGACCTGTCAGTCTGCCCTCCATCATGGGGAAGCTGATGGAATCAATAATCAACAAGCACTTGTCAATGCCGAATGTTTGCTCGCTGGTATTGGCATTGGTAGTGCAGGAGTTAGAGAGATGCATAATAGGAATGGCAGTGAAGTACTGAAGTAATGTACTGGGTCAATATGTCGCACGCTATTAGGCGTACGACATTAGTGCTAATCCAAAATAGCGCTGTAGGGAAGAGCGAGAGGTGCAATACCACGAATGCTGCTGCACGCGGCATTGTATCCTCTTGCTGTCCGAGGCAGAGGATAAGACCTCTGCTGGCACAGGGTTCCACCAAACAGGTGCTGTGGCTCAATGGACTGAACCATTGTAGCAATGAACCCAGATGCTGTGTCTGGGACTGGGTCTGATTCCCGGTCCCAAGACATTTTATTTTTTTACAGACTTTGTGTGATTTGGGTGTGACCCCCACCAGAGTTGAGAATCCTTATTGGGGGGTTCGGGGGCACAGCCCCCCATAATGAGGGGTGCAGGGTCCCCCACAAAAAATGGACTTATAGGTTACATGCAAAAATTGGCGCTGTATGACAGCACAATTTTGCATGTGGCATAATGTCAGAACATTATGACCCATGCCTCCACCACACCCTGCAGAGACTGACAGGCATTGTGGGTGTGCCTTTGGGTCATCGGCCATAACACTTATGCCATTCCACCTCACCCTGAAGACACCAACAGGTGTAGGAGTGTGTCTTGAGTTCTTCGGCCCATACGCTTACCCCATTCCATAAGAAAATAAGCTGAGATGGGTGCAGTATAGGAGAATGGGGTGAATGTTAGGGCCAAAGACCCCAAGGCACACCTCGATGCCAATCAGTAGCTGCAGCGTGGGGTGGGGTGGAATTGGGGTGAGCATTACTGCAGATGACCCCAAGTCACACCCCTGACACCTGTCAGTCTATACAGGGTGGGTGTTATGATTGGAAGCCCTAATGCCCAGGGCATTTGTTGGTATTAGTGCTCCAAATTTTCAACATGGCCTTTTTGGGACCTCTCCTCATGAACAGTGGCACTGAAATTTTGTTAATCTGTCCCAAAACTTGATTTTGCACAGTGACCTCACCATTCTGCACCAAGGGTGCAAAAACACATTTTGGGAAGAATTTGAAAAACAACAGCTGTACTGTTCATAAGGGTGTGTGAAAAACTAACAACATTGGAAATTTGGAGTGAAAATATAAAAAATTGATGAAGTTATAAACATGCATAGAAACTGCACAACGGATGCTTGTAATACAGTCATTTATGGAGGGTCTTTCACCAAATTTGCAACAAGGGCTTTTTGCAACCTCACCTCATAAACAGTTGCACTGTAACTTCATTAATTAGTCCCAAAAGGTGATTCCATGCAGTGACCGCGAAATTACCTTTCAGGACCGAGAAACGAAATGACAGTGACAATGTTCATGAGGGGGGTCCCAAGAACCTCATGTTGAAAATTTGGGACCAAAACTCCAAAAATTGGCTGAGATATCAGCCAAAATTGAACTCCCCCCATTGACTGTCATCATAGGGCTTACTGTCATTTCTTCAGTTCCCGATAGGTCTTTGAAGAGTGCAGACATGTTCTTGGTCCACAGAAGATCACTGCTCCAGACCAGTGGAGGTAAGTATGGGTGAAGGGGGTTTGGGGAGGTGGGGTGCACAGAGGGAGGGTGCAGGCTGGGGGAGGGGGGCCAGGTTTAAAAAAATTAACGCAGTGGGACTGTTTTCTTTTTTACAGGTGAAATATTACAAAATAGATTTCAGCATACTGAGGGGGCTCTCAGAGTGCCAGAATACTGGGGCGGGTCAATACTGATTCATGGATTGGGCACCCCAAGGTCAGCTGAGAACATAGGGGCATGGAGTGGGGCCACACATCTAAAACCAGGAGTGGGCATCCCAGTGCCAGAAACATCAAAGTAGAATTTTATGGCACACTGGAGTGGGCTCCCACTGTGCCACATTAATGGAGGAGGGGGATACATGCTGACATGGGGACTGAGCACTCTGATGTCAGCAGGAGATGGAGAATGGAGGGTGCACGGCAAGCAGCAGCAGTGGGAGGGAACTAATTTGTTGTCCTGCTGTGTGACTGGTTTGGGAGGGAGGGGAGACCGGTGCTGCAATGATGAAACTGCCAGTGATTCAGCGGCAGATTTCACAGAGGGTGCAGGATGGGTAGCAGCAGCAGAAGGGAGCTAATTTGTTGTCCTGCTGTGTGACTGGTTGGGAGGGAGGGGGGACAGCTGCTGCAATGACGAAACTGCCCCTGATTACAGCAGCAGATTTCTTTCAAGTGCGGAGCTCGCTCTGAAACTGTCGTCATCAGTAGCTTTAGCATTAATTGGTGGCTGATGGATGCACCCAGTAAAGCATTCACTGGATTGGCCACAACACTGCCACACCTCTGCAATGCTGTACTACCTCAATATGTTTCTTGTGCATGCAGCACACAAGCAAACATAAAAAGGACCTTGTAGACTACCTGGAGAGCAACAGACTCCAGGATACTAAACACCACAGTTTCATGGCAGGAAGGTCTTGTCAGACTAACCTGATAGTTTTCTTTGACTGGGTGACCAGGGAAGTAGACAAGGCCATGCTGTTAATTTGTCATACTTTGACATCAACAAGGCATTTGACTTGGTACCACACAAAAGGTTGCTCAAAAAGATGGAAGATCTGGGTGCAGCTAAAGCCGTAGTGAACTGTGTGGGTAGTTGGCTAGAAGGGAGGCAGCAGAGGGTAGTGGTTAATCGGGTTAGGTCAGAAGAAAGGGAGGTTATGAGTGGGGTTCCACAAGGATGTGTCCTGGGTGCAGTCCTTTTCAACATGTTCATTAGTGACATTGGTGAGGGAATCCAGGGCAGGCTGTGTCTCTTCGCAGATAACACAAAACTATGTGGGAGGTTTGGATAGTGATGAGGGAGTAAGGGACATGTAGAAGGACCTACAAAAACTGGAGGGGTTGTCCAAGGTCTGGCCATTAAAATTCAACACCAAAAAGTGAATGGTAATGGGAAAAAGAACCCCATGACAGAGTACTGGATGGGAGGGGTGAGACTTATGGTGAGGCCTCACCTGGAGTAGCGCATTTAGTTCTCACCTCAGAAAGAACAAGGATAGGTTGGAGACAGTGTAGTGCAGAGTAACAGAAATGGTTCAGGGCCAAGAGGGAAAATATTATGAGGAGGGCCTCAATACACTAAATATGTACTCAATTGAAGGGAGGGTTGATATGACAGATCTCTTCAAGTTCTTTTAAGGAATTAACAAGGTCAACTGTGAGTAATTATTAAGCCTAAATTCCAATTTGAGGTCACGTGGTCACGAGTGGAAATTAACAGGAGGGAGATTCAGGAGGGACTGAGGCAGTATATCTTTATGGAAAGGGTGATGGAAGCTTGGAGCAGTCTATAGGCTGAGGTGTTGGGTGTGAATACAGTCAGGGGATTCAAGCAGGCCTTGGACAGAATGAAGAGAATCATGGTTGCCCAGGGTGACAGGGTCATTGAGGAGAATGGGGATTGGACGGGGAGGATTAGTATCTTGGAGGAACAGTAGATTACAGGGAAGGTTCTAGGGATTATAGGGAACATGGGCAGACTGGATGGACCACTGGTCTTTTTCTGCCATCATGGTCTATGTTTCAATATGTTTCTAATAAAATAATGTAATCATTTATATTGAGTGCTCTGCTTATTTGTTTTGCAACAGTATGTCTATTACTATACATGAACCTTGTCCACCACCTTCATAACCCAGCCAAAGAAGTTGATCAAACTGGTTTTTAATGACCTTTCTGACATAAATCCATTCTGTCTGTTTTCCTAGAGCCCACTTGTCTAGGTGAACTACACTAACCATTCCTTAAGGATGGTTTCTATCAACCTGTCAACTATTGAGGTCAAGCTGACTGATCTGTAGTTCTCTGGGTTATCTCTTGCCTTACTTTTATGCAAGGACAACACCTTTGTTGTCCTCCATTCCATGGCACCACCCTGTTTTCAGTGAGCAGTTAAACAGGTCCATCAGAGGGGCCGCAAGTACTGCCACCATCTCTGTCAGTACTCTGGGGTACCCGGCATCAAACTTACCAGATTATTTCACTTTTGAGGCCTTCAGCCGGTTAAATATTTTCTTGTCCCCACTTACCACCCCTTCCCCGTCGGCCATCTACCATTTAGCACCTATCTATTTCTTTCTATGTATCTTTCTCATTCCGCTTGCCACTTGGGTTGTTAATCTACTTATATTGTCCTATATTTACTGTTATGCCAAGCTCAGTCATCCAATTATAGCTTTGATTCTTATCTCTGTATAGGAACTCTACTACTTAATACCCTACCAGTTCTTACAGGGTAAAAGTCTGTGCTCCAGCCATCTGCATAGCAGAGGTATCCTACCTTTCTCTTTCCCTCAGCCTATACTCTCTTGGAGTCATGGCATGCTTTATTCTTGGCATTCTGATAATATTAAGCAGCACATCCAATGTATCTGACCAGAACAAAGTACCATGCTCTAATCCAGTCCTGGAACTCCTTATTCAGACCTATACTGTCCCCTTGCATTGTACCTCCCCCCATTTAGCACGTCCCCCTTCCTTTACTCACACTCCCCAATCCTCCACCCTCCACTTCCTACACTCTTCGCCTATGTCGATCAGAGCACTTTCCCTCATATCACTAAACTGTCATATCAGCCTTTCCCTCACTAGCATTAAACTTACATCCTCGACAATGACTAGCGGGTGGTCCCAAAAGAAACAAGCATTTGTCAATGCCTAATGTTGTCTCGCTGGCATTGGCATTGATAGTGCCAGAGTTAGAGATGCATAATAGGAATGGCAGTGAAGCATTAAAATGACACCAACCCCACCCCCACCCTCTAGAGACCGACAGACATTGGGGTGTGCCTTTGGGTCATCAGCTATAAGGCTCATGACATTTTGCCTCACCCTACCCTGTAGACACTGACAAGTGTCATGGTGTGCTTTTGGGTGTTACCCCATTCCATAAGACAATATGCTGAGGTGGGTGCAGTGTAGGAGAATCAGGTGAACTTTGTGGCCGAACAGTGCAAGGCACACCACAATACCTGTCACTGCCTGCAGGGTGGGGGTTGGGGTGGAACTGCATGAGCGTTACAGCCGGTGATCCCAAGTCACACCCCTGATGCCTGTCAGTCTCTACAGGATGGGGTGCTACAGTTGGAAACCCTAACACCATAGGCACGTGTTGGTATTTTCACTTCAAATTTTCAACATGGGCTTTTTGTGAGCCCACCTCATGAAAAGCGGCATTATCAGTTTGTCAGCTGAAAGGTGGTTTTGCACAGTGGCTATGCCATTTGGCAACACAGGGATGAAAACACATTTTGGGCAGGATGTGGAAAATGACAACTGTATTGTTCATGAGGAGATGTAAAAAAATGGGAAAATTGAAAATCTGGAGTGAAAATATGAAAAATTGGTGAAGGTATGAGCATGCATAGAAACTGTGCAACACACGTCAGTAACCGAATTATTTTTGGGATTTTTTTAATCACATCTTTAACACAGGCATTTTGTGATCTCCCCTCATGAACAGTGGCAATGTGATTCTGTTAATGTGTCCGAAACGTTGATTTCGCACAGTGACCACGTCATTGTGCACCACTGGTGTGAAAACACATTTAGGGCAGGATGTGAAAAATGACAGCTGTACTGTTCATAAGGAGGTGTAAAAAAATGCCAGTGTTGAAAATCTGGCATGAAAATAGTGCAAATTTGCAAAGTTACAAGGGTGCGTGGAAACTGCGCAACGCACGCTTATAACACAGTAATTTTATGGAATTATATCACCAAATTTTCAACATAGGCATTTTAGGACTTCTGCTAATAAATAGTGTCACCGTCATTTCCTGAAACTGTCCCAAAAACTAATTTCACGCAGCAACCACGCTATTCTGCACCGGATGTGTGAAAACACATTTCAGCCAGGATATGTAAAATGACAGCTATACTGTTCATAAGGAGGTGTGAAAAATTGCCAATTTTGAAAATCTGAGGTGAAAATATTACAAATTCACAAAGTTACGAGTGTGTGTGGAAGCTGCACAACACACGCTTGTAAAACAGTCATTTTTGGGATTTTTATTCCAGCAAATTTGCAACATAGGCTTTTTGAGAGCCCACCTCATGAACACTGGCACTGATGTTTCGTTAATTGGTCCCGAAAGGTGATTCCTCGCTGTGACTGTGAAATCACCTTTCGGGGCCGAGTAACGCAATGACAGTGCCAGAATTCATGAGGAAGGGTCCCAAAAACCCCATGTTGAAAATTTGGTGCCAAAATTCCAAAATATGCCTGAGATATGCATCAAAGTTGAAAAAACCCTATTTATTCCATTATACAGCTTACCGGCATTTCCTCAGTTTGCGGTCGGCTTTGAAGAGTGCAGACATGTTCCCGGTCCACTGAAGATCATCGTGCCAGACTCCAGAGGTAAGTATGGGGTGGGGGTGGGGAGGCAGGGTGTGCAGTGGGTGGGCATGGGTTGTGGGGGGCAGGAGACGCGAGGGACCGTTTCTTTTGAAAGGGTAAAAAATTGTGGGACCGTTTTTTTAACAGGGGCATGTGGCACACTGGGGTGGGCTCCCAGTGTGCCAAAGGACTCTTTTTTGGGGGTCAGCTGTAGCCCAGAGGGGATTGGGCACCCCCATTGGCACACAACAAAATGGGCGTGTTACAGTATACCGATGGGGATTGGGCCCCGTCAGCACACAACAAAAGCGAGGGGGGGCTAACATTATGCCGATGGGAATTGGGAACCCCTGTCAGCACACAACAAAAGCGGGGGGTGCTATAGTGGGCTCCCCCGTCAGCAACATCACTTGGGCCCTGAAGCCGACGGGGATCGACAAAGAAAAACTGTTTGGGGCATGCATGATGCTGAGGGGGATTGGGCACTCCCTCAGCATACATTGTAAATGGGAGGGGGTTATTATGCCATTGGGGAGTGGGCTCCCCCGTCGGCATTCTGACAGGAGGTGTGTTGCGTGCATGACGGGAGGCATGTTGTGGTCACGCTGCATGAGAGCTCTGCTCTCATTGCAGCAGACCTTTTGTTAGATCTGGTGGCCACTTTCCAAATTGCTGATGTGGTGCCTGCATGCTGCCTGATTGGGGAATGAGGAACACACCTACTGATGCGTCCCCTGCATTTGCCCACCAGTGACCACGCCTCCAAATCTGCTACTAGTGCAATATGTTGGCTGTGCATACGTAAGCCAACATAAAAGGCATTTACATCCCTTATGAGTTCCTTAAAGAAACTGCTTCTCTTGCTCCTTCTCAGCTCTGGCAATATGGAGTTAAAGTCTGGCCCTCCATTACCGCTTACCTCACCTATGGAATTTGTAGCCACCCCGGACTTAAAATAATGCTGGTCAATACCCTAAGCCTGACTAAGAGATTTTACCAGTTACAAGCATGGGCTGCACAAACTGAACCAGATCTTATCATTACTACTGAATCATGGCTCAAAAAGGTCAATACTGACCAACAAGTTACGCGTCTGGGCTATAAACTGTACAGGGCAGATAGGGATTCTGGGGGGGGGGGTAGAGTGGCTGTCTAATCCAAAACCAAGTATACAGTTAGTGATATCTACTGTAAATCCAAACCAAAGGAATATGATATTGTGTCTCTGAAGCTTCACCTTCCCTCTACGGAATACATTACTGTTATAGGCCCCCAGCTGGTGGCATTGATATCCTTAATATCCTAAAATCTCTAACCACCACTGCCAGTACTGAAACAATAATCCTCAGGGATTTCAGTATGGACTGGCTTACCCCTAAATCACACAGCCTGAAATCCTTCTGCAATGAATTCAGCCTCATTCAGTTAGTTAGTGAACCCACTAGGATCAATACTGCAAATATTGCCAATAGCTTACTCCTTGATGTTATATTAACCATGCATCCTCACAAAATGTTACACTCTGTGGTTTTCCACAATGACATGCGTGACCATGGGGTTGTAGTTTGCATAAGATAGCAAGCAAAGGCTCGTTACTAGCCCAAGCTCATCACAAAATGGTCCTATCGTACGTTCAGTGCATTAAATTATTTGTTTGACCTAGGCAAAGTTAGATGGCAAGATCTCTATCTTGCCAAAACAGCCAATGAGGCTGTCGCTGTCCTCAACGACAATCTTGTCGTCCTAGCTAATAAGCATGCCCACTTTATTAAGGTTAGGATGCGCAAAACCTCTCACCCCTGGTTTACACCAGATCTGAAGGTCGCACTCACAAACCGTGACAAAATCTGGGCTCAGGTTAGGTGCACCAAGAGTCCGCTAGATTGGCAGGCTTTTAGAGCATCTAGGAATGCCTGCGTTAAACGCATTTGCTCTGCCAAAGGAAACTTCTATGTTTCCACCCTTGAACAGGCAAACGGGAATTCTCATAAAATCTGGAGGACACTTAAGTCTATCGAAAGATGGCCTGCTAATTGCTGAATCCTTGAAGAACTTAACTCCCATTTTGTCACTGCTGGCCTAGCCTTCGACTCCTCACCTTATGCAGGCTGTACTAATAATCAAGCCAGTACTATCCCCGCTCCCCAAACATTGACTTGTCCCTTTCAGCTGCTCCCACTCAACTACAAAGAAGTTGAAGATTCGCTCCCAACCTTGATACCAAGAAAAGCACCAGGGATGATGGACATAGATACATAGATACATAGACAGTGTCGGCAGATAAGGGCCTATGGCCCACCCAGTCTGCCCATTTGAGCTTGTAAGTTCAGTTTGTTTTCCTAGAAGTCTGTTGCCCCTTACCCCTGACCTCCAGAATTCCTTTATGTCTATCCCATGCATTCTTAAATCCCATGATTGTTTCAGCCCCCACCACTTCCTCTGGCAGGGTGTTCCACTTGTCCACCACCGCTCTGTGAAGAAATTCTTTCTCATGTTTCCTCTGAATCGTCCTCCCTCCAACTTCATCCCATGCCCTCTAGTCCTGGAACATCTTTTTCGCTTAAAATAGTGTTTCCTGCACCCTGTTCCTCCCTGTAAGATACTTGTATGTCTCTATCATATCCCTCTCCCCTCCTCTCCTCCAGGGAGTACATGTTCAGTTCCTTCAACCTGTCTTCATAGGACTTGTGATGCAATCCATGCACCATCTTTGTTGCCCTCCTCTGAACCTTCTCTACCCTGTCTATGTCCTTACGTAGGTATGGTCTCCAGAACTGTACACTGTACTCCAGGTGGGGCCTCACTAGTGTCTTGTATAGCGGAATTATGACCTCCCTTTTCCTGCTGGTGATGCCCCTGCCTATACATCCCAGCATCTTATTTACTTGAACCTTTTTTCTTAAAATAAGGCAACTCCTCTCTCACTGCCCCCATTCTTCATATATTCAATGTTTCTATCACCACTGCCACAGTTCCTTCTTGTTGGAAAGCTGCCCACATCCTTCCCTTTTTCAAATTGGGGGACCCATGTGATTTAAATAATTATAGGCCCATCTCAATCTTGCCCATTCTCTCTAAAGTTTTTGAAAAATTGATTTACACTCAATTAAAACATCATATTGAAGCCTTCTCACTTCTTAACCCAGCACAATCTGGTTTCCAGCCTAATCATAGCACTATCACTGCACTGGCTAAAGTCACCAAAGACTGGGTCTCTGCTATGGATTCTAAGAAGATCACTGGTGCAGTCTTCTTAGACCTTAGTAAAGCATTCGATGCCATCGACTGCAATCAACTAGTTAGTAGCCTTACTAAATTAGGTGCCACTCCCTCCACCGCCCAGTGGTTCACCAGTTACCTAACAGGAAGGCCATAGAAAGTCAAAGCTGATGGCCTATTCTCAGCTTCCTTGCCAATTGCCAGGGGAGTGCAGCAAGGCTCCATCCTAGGCCCTATCCTTTTTTTTGTACATCAATGATATTGACTCACATACAACCAATTCCAATTTGCATTTCTTTACAGATGACACAGTACTGTGCACCTCTGGCTCAACATTGTCTGAAGTAAGGGAAGTGCTACAAGCTGACTTTGCTCAGCTTAAACTTATTCTTATTAATGCTAAACTCCTCCTCAATGCTAAGAAAACAAAGGATATGATCTTCACTCTTAATACCTCCTGTACCACCCCCCTTTAACCTACCTAAAGACTTTGTTGCCACCTCCTTAGGTGAACCGTTGGAAGTCATCTCTAAATTTAAATATGTTGGCATTTGGCTAGATAACAAGCTCTCCTTAAATGACTATCTTGATGACCTGTCCAAAAGACTAACAGTCAGGCTAGGTTTCTTCTTCAGAAATAGGTGTCTCTTTCCTCTAGAGACTAGAACCAGGCTTGTTCAGGCAACATTCCTTCCCCTACTCAATTATGGGGATCTAATTTACACTTCTTCTGCAATCTCAAGCCTGAACAAATTGGACGTTCTCTATCATCATGCTCTGTGGTTCATTATAAATTCCCCATACTGAACCCACCATTGTGATCTGTACGCAGCTGTTGATTGGACTTCACTTACCACTAGCTGTATGCTCCATGCTGATATTTGGACTCTCAAATTACTTCTGAAGAAGCTCCCGTGCACCCTAAAATCTTTTATCCACATCTCCTGCAGTGCATATTCACTTAGGAAATCTGACTTCATCTTTTTTGATGTGCCTAGGACTCACACCACCTTTGGCAAACACACCATATCACATGCTCTTCCAACCATCTGGAATCAGCTTCAATCCATGCTGAAACTATCCAGCATTGTCTCTGTTAACTTCTACAAAAGGCTAGCTGCATCTAAATTAAAATATATTTGTAGCTGTTTTAAAGTCTTTTCTCCACCATTATTTTCTCTACACCCTCCCAACTAACTGGAATTAGCTCCAGTCCAGACTGAATCCTTCTAGCATTTCCTACTGGTTATTACTTCAAAATGTCTACAGTGGCTAAACTAAATGATCTCTACAGCTGTTCTCATGACTCTCCTCTACCCTTGCCTTCTTCATCTATATCGTACTCCCCTTTACTCCCACCAGCCCTCTTCCTTCTCCCCTTTACTCTAACTTTTCAGCTCTTCCTTCTTATCTAACTAATCTTTCCTGTTGACTGTACACTTTCCACTTCTAATGTTTCTCACCAGGTTATGCTTGTTATATCTACCTTGTTATATCTTAAGTGAGCATTATGTATGATATGAACCTAATCTGTACTTTATTTTACTGTGATGTTTTTTTCTATGTAATGTGTACTTGACCGCATGCATGCTTCAGGACCTCCTTGTGAATGAGCTTGCTCAATGGAGTTTTCCTGCAATAAACTTGAACTTGAACTTAAATAGGCCTTCTGTAATCACCTCTTCTCCCATTCTCCCTCCTTCCCCTCTCCCTATCCTCAACTTTCTGTGAGGCACTGGAGCATCATCTTTGTAAAAATTGAGTAGAAGTATCCATTTAACAACTTTGCTTTTTCCCTGTTGTGATTCACCCACCTTGACACCCTTTTACATTTCAAAATGCCCTCTTTTAAAGATCTTTTTTTCTTGGACGTACCAAAGAAAGCCTTGTCACCTTCCTTGATCTCTTCCATTACCCTTAGTTCTTTCTCTACCTTAGCTTGTCTTACTGTCCTTCTAGCTGTCCATGCCTTTTCCAAGTAGTCAAGCCTAGTCTCTTCCCTGTAGGACATCTCATACTTTTTTGCATGAAGCCCTCTATTCCTTTAACGCCCTGCACACCTCACCCATAAACCAAAGAGGTTAGACTTCTTGTTCTTCTGTTTAAGGCATGTTTCAGTGGCTGCCATGACCCCTTCCCAAATTGCAGATCACTTGTTATTCACTTCCATGTCTGCCCTGATATTAGCAAAATGCCCCCCAGTACCTCACTCATTCTAGTGAAATCAGAGTTCCTAAAATCCAAAAAATGCATTTCCATGGTCAGGGCTTCCTTTCCCATGTCACTGTGGTACCTTACTGGCCATTAATCACTTCTTTCTAGGAGGATCCTCTGCTCCGACACCTCTGCTATGATCTGTGGTAGTCAGCACCATGTCCAAGATGGCTCTGACCCTGGTTGGTTCCTTCACCCCTTGGATTATCTATCCATCCTGGGCTATGTCTAGAACAGCTGGCTTCTATTGCAGCTGGTAAGTGGGATGCTGCAATACATGTTGGGTAAGTTGATGTCACCCACCATCACAACTGCTCCCTTCACCACAACCTTCCAGATCGTGCCCCCCCAACCTTCAGTCTTTGGTATCATCTTGGCTCAGCATCCAATACACTGCTGCCATTGTTATCTTTCTCCCTACCCTGATTGGATTTGAATCTGTAATGACTCTATGCACCCCTTCATGTCCTATCTTGAGGGGATGCTCCCATCTTTAACGTGAAGCACTACTTTTCCCTCTGCTTTGTCTCTATCCCTCTTGTCTCTAGACTGTTTTAAATGAGAATAGGGTACTGTAAGCAGACCCATATCCTAGAGTGGAGAAATCCTAGACATGATTCAGGGTTGTCCAGGTCTTGGTAACTACCATCAGATCCTGTTATCTATCCATTATCATGGCCTGAAGTCAACCATCTTGTTTATGAGACTCCTGGCATTGATTAAAACTGCTCTCCATCTGTCTTGTTTTCCCCTTCTTTCTCCCCTTCCTTTGCTGTTACTTTTCACCAGTTGTCTCATGGACCCCCCTTGTTCCTCCACTTCACTTCTTCCTTTACTCTACTCTCACTAATCACACTCTTTCTTCTCTTTCCTCTCACCCTACCATATCATTGAATAGCATTATTGTCCAATAGAGATACAGTAGTTATTAAGCCACTTAGTAATCCACTTATGCTCCCCATGATCATTGTGTCATGCCTCTCCTGAACTTCAGAAAACTTGTCACTAAGCCAGAAACGTACTCGGTTAGAACTGTGCTACAATAATAGTACCACATAGAACAACACAGTCTACACAGCGCTTCCACGGACAGTGACAGGGGAATAACAGTGCTATGTAGTAAGTGCTCTCCAGGTTGCTGTCCTTGGTGCTAGAAGAGACCACAAGAGGAGAAGAAATCAGGAGACTGGCTGTGCTGCTCCTGTAGCATGGAGTGCTAAAGCCTAAGCAGCTGATTAGAATGATGATGAAGACCAGGGTTCTAATCCTAGTCTCTAGAATTTTATTTTTTCTCCTGTAATCCAACTCTGAGACGGAAATGATAATTTTAATTACAAGGGGTGTGGGGGAAGAGCCCTCACTTGCACGACCCCCCCCCTTAGAAAATACAGTTTGGTAGTGGTAGCAATCGCAAACCAGACTTGCCATCGCTACTAGTAGTGCTGTGTTTGTTAGCTGCATTTGTTCCTGCCGCTTTTTTGATCAGTGCTGTTTGGATAGTGCTGTTATTGACATTGCTGTCCATGCAGTCACTGTTTAGACCTAGTGCATATTAGTAAAATGTCATAGCAACATAAGAGATACGATAAGTAGGGGACAATCTGTTTTAGCTATGCCAGTTGTAAAAGTATAAGGATTCAGTTTTGAGAAGTCACTAAGCTGATTAAAGGAGGCAGTTTAGTGGAAAAGGCTTTTCAGACACAGTAAGTGGGCAAGTGTTCACTATTGGAATCCAGAAACATGCCTGCATGGGGATTCTTCCCCTTTCACTAGACAGGACTCAGTCAAGAAGGTATGTCTGTCACCAGTAGTGGATGACTTAGTGGGAGTCAGTAATCAAATGGGCAAGGTTAAATTTACCAGTGATATGTTCATAGATTAAGGGTTTAGGCAAGGCAAGACCAATTTTATTTATATGGCACCATTTTCAATGGGTCAAAGTTCCTTACAATTCATAAAGCAGATCACACATTTAAAACATTCAACAAATACATTACAACCATCATATAAAAATATAAAATAAACAAGTCAGAATATTCATTAATAATCAGGGTAAGCCTGTGGGAAAAAAATGTTTTTACCCTGTGTTTAAAGGTATCCACAGTGGGGGGCAGATCGCACTACTTCTGTGAGAGAGAGTTCCACAGCAATGGAGCTGCAACTCCAAAAGCCCTGTCTCCAGACTGTTCTAAACAAGAATGGGTACAGTAAGCAGACGCATATCTGTGGACAGCAGGGCTCGAGAGGGAGTATAAGATCTCAAGAGATCTTTTAGGTAGCTTAGGCCCAATTCACGTAGGGCCTTGAATGTTATCAGTCAGATCTTGAAGATGGTGTGCCAATGAACTGGCAGCCAATGAAGAACCTGCAGCACAGGCATGATGTGAACACTAAGAGGAGTTTCTATCACCAGCCGGGCCATGGCATTCTGGACCAGCTGACGTTGACGCACTAAATTTAGAGCATTGCAGTAATCCAAATGAGAAGTGTCAAATGCATGGATGACTATCTACAGGTAGGCTGGCTCCAAATACTGTTTGATTCTGGTAATATTATGAAGATGATAGAAACCATTCCTGACTACCGCCAATACCTGTGTTTCAAATGTCAACCTGCAGTCAAGAATGATGCCAAAATCCTTCACTGAATCCATGACTTGAAGACTGACCATTTAAAGATGGAAAAGAAAGGTCACCACTTGTCACTGCTGACCCAGCCCAACCTGGTTTGGTGACTATCACCTCTGTCATCCCTGGGTTGAGATGCAACCAGTTGGAGGCCATCAAGTCATTGATTTCTTGTAGACACCATCCTAACACTGACATCGCATATACCTGATCTGGGGTGCAAGACAGATAGAACTGAATATCATCTGCATAGCAGTCAAACTCAACCCCATGCCAGCTTATGATCTCACCCAAAGGCAACATATACAGGGTGAATGACATGGGAGCCAAAAACAATCCCTGAGGAACCCCATCTGTGACTGCCATGGGTTCAGAGATAGAATTGCCCAAGGCCACCTGCTGAGATCTCACAGTAATGTAGGACTCAAACCAACACAAAACAGTACTGTTAGTCCCACATAGTTCCTCAGTCGGTCAAGCAAAATACCATGATCCACCATTTCAAATGCCAATGATAGATCAAAAAATACCAAGAGGGAACAAAGTCCCAGATCTCTTGCTATAAGGAGGTCATACACCACCCTGACCAGTGCAGTCTCAGTACTATGATGAGGCCTAAATCCTGACTAGGAAGGCTCGTAGTTGTTAAATAGCTGCAGGTGAGCCTTTAGTTGCTTTGCCACAACTTTCTCAATAATCTTTCCCAAAAAGGGAAGATTTGAGACTGACCTGTAATTTGCTAGGACCTTGGGAACCAAAGATGTTTTTTTCAGGACGGGCCTCACCACAGCCCTTTTAAGAGTCACTGGGAAAATCTCTTCCCTCTGTAAACACCTGATGATCCTCGCAAACACTGTTCCTAGAAAACCAAGGCTACCAATAAGGAGCCAGGTTGGTCCAGGATCAAGTGCACAGCATGTAGGACACAAACCAGAGATCATCTGGACCACCTTCTCTTCCACAACTGGAGTAAACTCAGCCCAGGTTGGCAGATTGTCATTGCTATCCCTTTCTTGGATAGTACTGGCCCATGACAGGCCACTTGGGGTGACCTCCCTCCATATTGAGGACACTTTGTCAAGGAAGAAATGGCCAAACTCCTCGCACTTTTCTGCTGTAAAAACTTTAACGGACCAGAGACAGAGAGGATTAATTATTCTGTCTACGGTGCGGAAAAGCAGAGCAGGCCTATTCTTACTTGCAGCAACAACTCTTGATAGGAACTCTGTCTCTTTCAGGGTGATTGCCCTCTGATAGTCACCATAGTGACTCTTCAGAGCCAATTTGTCCTCAATGAAGCAAAATCTCCTCCAAGAATGTTCCAACCTCTCTCCCTTAGATGTCAACCTTCTTAGCTACTCACAATACCATGAGAAGCTGCAACGGGAAGTCAAGGGATGGATGTGGACAGGTGCCAGGGAGTCCAAGACAGCAATGAGAGCCATATTATACCCCTCCATGGCTTTCTGGGCCCCCTCAACACAAGCCGTTTAGTATAAAGTCAATCAAGATTAAGATCATCCAGGATGATAACCATTATTGTAAATAATAATAATAATAATAAACATTATTTATATTGCAGCTTTCCAAAACCAAGGTGCATTCCAAAAAGATTAAAATACAAACAGAACAAATAGACAGTAATATAAAAACTGTTAAAAACAAGTACAAAACATTAATTGAGGCCGTATGCCTTATTCCATAAGAAGGATTTAAGATCCTGTTTAAAGCTCCCCACGGTCGAACACTCCCTTATCCAACGTGGTAGAGAATTCCAAAGGGTTGGTGCCGCAAACATAAAAGCCCAGGCACCAGCTGATTTCAGTGTGACCCTAGGAATCTCTAGCAAGCCCTCGTTAGCTGAGCGGAGTGACCTCACCAGGAGGTAAGGAATCAGGAGATCTTTCAGATAGTCAGGGCCCAGATCATGTAGGGCTTTAAAAGTCAGTAATCCAACTTTGAAGGTGATCCACCACTGGACTGGTAGCCAGTGCAGATCCCACAGCACCGGAGTAATATGTGATGTTCTAGGAGTACCTGTAAGTACTCGAGCTGCAGAATTCTGTGGATATCAACCCCCAGAAGCCCAAGGTAGAGCGAGTTGCAATAGTCCAGGCATGAGGTCACAAAGGCATGGATCAAAGTTGGCAGGTCGCCGGACGGAATGAGGTGCTTGATTCTGGTGATGTTTCTCAGATGATAGAACAAGAATTTTACCACTGCTGACACTTGAGATCTTAAGATCAGCCCAACATCTAAGATCACCCCCAGATCTCACACACATTCAGAGACCAGTAACTCGACATCCCCACAAAACACCCCAGAGGGGGAGCCGGACACAGGTCCCCCATGCGGTGATCCAGATCCAAAACCAACACCTTGGTCTTCCCAGAATTCAACTTCAACCAACTCAATTTCATCCAATCATGGATTTCCTCCAGACAGCTATTAAATACCGAGACAGCTCCTTCCTAGTCGGGTGCGAAGGAAGGTACAGTTGGGTATCATCTGCATAACAGTGAAAACCCAACCAGTACCATCTCACAATGTCTCCGAGGGGAAGCATGTACACCGCAAACAACATGGGGGACAATATAGAGCCCTGAGGGACCCCGCAAGAAAGCTAGAAGGGATCAGAGGAAAAAAACCCTGACACCACCCTCTGAGATCTTCCGGTGAGGTATGATGTGAACCATCTGAGCACAACCCCAGAGAGTCCACAAATACATCTCAGATGCTCCAAAAGAACCCCATGGTCAACGGTGTCAAATGCTGAAGATAGATCCAATAACACAAGGATAGACCATTTTCTCTGGTCTCTCGCCATCAGGAGATCATTGAGCACCCGAACCAGCGCAGTCTGGGTACTATGCCTCTTACGGAAACCTGATTGGAGAGGTTCGTAGATCCTATGGATGGTCAAGTGGTTCTCCAATTGGGCTGCTATCACCTTCTCTATCACCTTCCATGCAAAGGGGAGATTCAAGGTAGGTTTGTAGTTAACCAGACATTCTGGGTCCAAAGATGGCTTCTTCAACAAGGGTGTTACCACTGCCTCTTTCAAGGACAGGGGGTATACACCCGAGTCAAGAGAGGACCAGACTATCTGTGCTAGAGCCAGTAGAATAGAATCTCCACACCCTAAGAGTAGGGGTGTGGGACCTGGATCTAAACTGCAGGAGGTAGGATGCAGCCCCTGGACAATCCGCATAACATCTATGATTTCCGGGTGGTCGAAGGTACTCCAGGAAAACAAAGGGATAGTGACCCAGTCCTGGGCACCCGCAACTAGCACAGAACGTGCCAACTGATGTCTGTCCTAATGTCGGCCACCTTATCAGCGAAGACAGAGCAATCTCATCACACTGTAATTGAGACAATGCTCTATGGAGCTGTAGACAGGTTGGGTTGCACAATCTGTCTACAGTTCTGAAAAGCTGAGTAGGTCGGTTCTGCATGGCCAAAATTTCCCCAGACAGGAACTCTGCCTTCTTATGGGAGATTTCTGACTGATAGAATTGATAATGTTCTAGCAGTCTAAGGCGGTCGGCATCCAGGCCAGACCTCCGCCAGCAGCGTTCTAACCTGCATCCAATTCACCGCAACTCCTTCAGAACCCCATCAAACCATGGAGTTCGAGGTCGGAGTGAGAGAGGACGCACACAAACTGGAGCAATAGAATCCAGAGCAGAGGTAATGGTAGTATTATAAGCCACAACCAATGCCTCTGTATCATTGCTATGCACAGGAAGCTCTGATAGGTCAAGAACTGCCGCAAGACCATTAGAAGATACATTCCGCAAAGGGCAGAACTTGACCATCTCCACAGGGGTCGGCCTACAAGGGGGGGCACCAAAATTGAATCTCACGGTGTAGTGATCTGACCAACTGACTAGTTCCACCCCCACATCAGAAGCCTCGATCCCCAGGAGGAAGACCAAGTCAAGAGAATGGCCAGTTTTATGAGTAGCAGTGGTAACTACCTGTGTTAGGCTCGGAGAATCCATTAACTGGAGGAAGTTTTGCCCAAATTGCTAGAGTTCATCATCGATCCATGCATTAAAGTCACCCAGGACCATCAGCCTGTGGGACTCAAATGTCAGGTCGACAATGAAGTCTGCTACTTCCTTAAGGAATTGCTTCTCATCTCCTGGTGGATGGTAGATGAGAGCAATTCAATAGCCCACACCTGCTACAATGGCACATTCAAAAGAAGAGACCTCCTCAACTGGTACACTGGTGAGATCCAATTCGGTCTTAAAGCAGACCGCAATCCCCCCTGCGGTCCAACCTTGGGCGATGTATCACCGTATACCCGGCTGGAATTGCAGCCTCCAATATTGGTCCCGCATTATTATCCAGCCAGGTCTAAGTGATGCACACCAGGTCCATTGAGGCAACAAGATCTGAGATTATTGCCATCTTGTTCTGGATGGACCTTGCATTGCACAACATCGCCAGGTTGGACAGGACTCCTGGACTGCCCCGATCACCTGCCCATCACTAAGGATGGTGCCCTTGGGTATGGGGACCAAACAGGATGGCCCACGCTCTAGGCTCCACTTCACCCCAGGGCATCTCCTGGGCTTAGTCACCCCAATGGGAGCGCTCCACTCATCTCGCCTCCACTGTTCATCCCCCCACCCCACCCCCCTTCTGTGGGCAATACCTAGAGCCCGACAGTGTTGGTAGATAGAATAAGCCGGGGGGTATAAAAGGGGCAGAGGAAGTGGAGAGCAGAGGCTGAGTAGCGTACGACTGGGGGGGCCAACTATAGTAGCTTGATCATTAATGTCAAAAAAGTGGGACCATCAGAGGGAGCGCTATAAGTGTAGAAAAGGAGTAGATTTTTTGTGTTACCCAGAAAATGTAATTTCACTTGGAGTGTACTGAGTGAAGGATATCTCAAGTTGGTCAAAATTCGATGACTTTTGTAATAGGTAAGGACAACCCTTCCTTTTTTGACGACTATCACCTCTATCATCCCTGGGTTGACATGCAACCAGTTGGAGGCCATCAAGTCATTGATTTTTTGCAGACACCATCCTAACACCGACACTGCATTTACCTGATTTGGGGTGCAAGACAGATAGAATTGAGTATCGTCTGCATAGCAGTCAAACTCAACCCCATGCCAGTTTATGATCTCACCCAAAGGCAACATATACAGGGTGAATAACATGGGAGCCAAAAACAATCCCTGAGGAACCCCATATGTAATGAGGGGTAAAGAAGTCTGCCCCTATATTGCGGCCTAACCTTATTTTGGTCTGAAAACATTCTGTATGTATATGACAAATGCTGGTTTATGGAGCTAAAAAGCTTATGAACCCTTATAAGGAGCTAAGCTACAGTTGCAATACTAATGTGCCTTTTAGCATTATAATTTAGCAGAAGTAAGTAATATCTGGCCTACGGACTGCAAGCACAGACACAGACTAGAGTCCAAAATTCCCTTATGATTAGCTTTACTGACTGCCCTTATATGGACAGTCCAAGGTCTTAGCTAAAGCTTATCTCTTTCTTCTAAACTTGGTGACTGGTGGTAACAACACATGTTGCCTACCATATATGGCAAATAAAATGTACTCTGCTTATATTTTTGTGCTGACTAAAAGTGAGATCATACTCATACCAGGAAAAATATGTTATAACCTTATAAGCTGATGTGTATGCTGTTTTTTGACCAATCATAGGTAATCCTAAAAATAGACACATTGCTTTTACTATATAAGTAAGCTTGTACAGCCTGTTATTTGAAGAATGTACCACTTGTAATTTCTCGCTGTGATTATTATTATAATCATTAAATTCTTCCGCCATCAGTCTCGTCTCCGTCCGTCTCCTTTCTAAGTACCTGTAATTAATAATTTACCAACTATAGTTTTTTTTCCTACGATTACAATTGGTGCCTTAAGACTCGGATCGTTGGTGCTGCATGCTGAGGAGGCTGTCTAACTGCCGGTCGGTTGGGCAGCCAGCCCCATAGCAGGGTGAGGACGCTCGGAGACGTGTTACTGCTGGCTTAAAGCGAGAAGGAAAGATACACACAGGCAGCCACAGCCACTTGACAATCAGGTGATGTATGCTTCTCTTATTTATTTAAAGTAATTAAAAGTAATAAAAAGGTAATACTTAACTCTGTAGGAACTCATGGGGCAGAGTGGGTAAGTAAGTGCTAGGACCTGAAACCCGGACCTCACAAGGGAGCCATAAGACTGAGCTAAACAGGCTGGGACACCAGTGCACGGGTGAGCCCAGCTGTGGAGGCTAGGCAGGCAAGTAAGGAAAATGAGCATGGAAACAATAATAGGTCGTTTTTTGGGGAAGCATTTAAAGGGGGGAGCATATGAACCAGTGCCTGATGACCAACAGGCGCAATTGTATTTTACTCAGCAAGTATCCCTCCACAATGAGAAAGTGAAAAATGAAAAAGAAATTTTTGCAAATGCGTTGCAAGGGTTGTGGCAATATAATCAGACAATTGTGTGTCACCGAAATAAGGAATTAAAGCAGTTAAAGGAAGAGAAAGATGGGAATGATATGTTAGTAAGGTGATTAATGAGTTTAACACTAGAACATAAAAATAGTGTTACAAAGGGTCAGTACCAAGAATTAGAACAACAGTGTGATGACCTTCAGGCACAACTAATAAAGGTAAAAGGAGATTTGTGCCTGTTAGAGAGAGATCATGCCCTCTTACAAATTAAATTAGATCAGCAATCACGTAGAGCACGCCTGAGACTAGACGCCTCTACGTGAGCTCCAAAATGCTGCAAATAAAATACAAGAAATACAAGAGGCAAAAACTGTCAGATAGCCTCCAAAATGTGAAAGAAAGGAGGTGGCAACAGTTAAATGGCCCTGCACAGACACGGGGAACCTCGTTAACAGGGGGCACTATGTCAGCAATTACTAGGCACCAACAGGAACAACTCCTAGTACAATTAAAATTACAAGAAACTAAGTATAATTTGAAAAAGGAGTTCGCAAAAAAAACTGGAAACAAAGTAGAGGAGGAAAAGTACCAAGCGTTAGAGGACAAGTATAAAAAACAAGCCAAAAAGGTAGAAGATGCCATTGATTTAGATGACGACAATATCCGAGAGGCAAAGGACAGGGCAGAGGCGGCAGAAGGCGAACCATCCAATAGCAAATTAAAAGAGGAAAAAAAGAAGGAACGGGAGGAATGGACAGAACAGGAGGAAACAGTGGGGATGGAACAGGAAGGGGACCGATGGATAGAGACGGGCGAAAAGGTAGTAAAAGTCAAAAAAATTATAAAGGAGTTCCCACCAAAACCAGATGAGGGAGTGAGGGAACCAGAGACGCCCGTAGTCAAGGATTTGACTATTGAGGAAATCACAAATTTAGGAAAAATGATCGGTCCTGTCGATCACAAAACCAACTTACCTGACCTACGACAAAAACTAAAACAACTTACTACAACGCTAAGACTAACCAACCAGGATGTATGTAGGTTAGTGATGTTTAAACTATCAGCAGCCTTGGCTGAGGCAATGCCGCCCGAAGTACAAGGAACCCATGAAGGGGCATTGCAAATGCCAACTCATGGGCAGATTTTAATGAGGTAGTGGAAGCTATCAGGCGGGTGCGAGGAGAATCGGCTCGTCAAGAGGTGGATTGGGACAGAATATTACAGACTAAGCCCCAGGAAGGGGAGGGTTCCCGAGTTTTTATCCCACGACTGTTTGAGGTGTACCAGAGGTATGGGGGCCAGGATTGCCCCACAGAAGATGACACTACCTTTAGGGACCTGTGGATTCGAGCATATGACTTGGATCCCACCCTGCGGACAGTCGTTAAATTAGCCCCAACCCAGGAGGAACGAATTACCCTCCTGGAAACTTATCTTAATGAGAAGCAGCGAAAAGCAGAAGTGGCCGCTGTGACTTGGACTAATGAGGGGCCACAAAAGGAGACTAGGGCATGCTTTAATTGTAAAAAGCCTGGGCATGTAATGAGTGACTGTTGGGCAAAGGGAGGAGGTAGAGAAGGACAAGGACCCCGGCAGTTGGGGAGGGTCCGAGGACAAAGAAGACAAGACGCAGCAGACAGACCACGACGCGGGGGTGATAATGCGCAGGATTTGTTGGACAGACTACAAACAATATTAGAGGCGGCTGAGCGGAAAAAGCCAACTGCTCCGCCCCAAAAATTTGATGACGAAGACCTTGTCAGGCGACTGGCGGCAATCAAACAGTTAACCGAAAAATAGGGAGGCGGAGGCCCCGGGACCCCTGATTCACAATGGGTGTGTGCATTAACATTTGATAAACAGGGCGACTAACAGTCACTACTTAAAGTGGGAGAAAACGGTAATGGCTTTAGTTGACACCGGGGCAGCCATCTCACTCACTACTATGCACATACCATTAGATCCAGATAAACCTCCCATACAAATAGAGGGGTGTACAGGACATACAGCACAGGGATATGTTAGCCACCCCCAAATAATCGCCCTGGGAACTAAAGTAGTTGGAAAGGGAAGATTCATAATGATGGAAGGGAGCATAGTGGAGCAAAACATAATAGGAAGTGATCTTTTAAAGCAGCATCGCTTAATTATTGACCTGGTAAATAAGTGTTTGCGCCAAGTAAACATTAAAGGGTATGGTGCTACAACAGTACCCGAAAGTTATGTCTGGGCTTCAGTCAAATCTAATAAGAGGTATAATCGGCCCGAAGTGAGCCAAACAGAATTACAACAGATAATAGACAAATACCCCAGTGTCTGGGCAGTGTCTGGTACTGACTGTGGAGTAGTCAGCGATACAGAGATAGCAATAGAGGGCCCCGACCCTGGGCATACTAAGCAGTACCCCATCCCCCAGGAAGCAGTAACTGGAATAGAACCAGTAATAAAAGATTTACTGTCCCAAGGGGTGCTAAGGACTATTTGTTCCACAGCCAATAGCCCTATTTGGCCAGTTAAAACCCAATGGTAAATATCGGCTACCATAGATTACCGAGGTTAAATAAAGTAACCCACAAGTTAGTCCCATCATGAGCACAGCAATTGAAATGTTTAATAAACTCAAACCTACCAGTAAAGTCTTTTGGTACTTGATCTAGCAAATGGATTTTGGTCTCTACCCTAGACAACAGGACCAGTATAAATTCGCTTTTACCTTTAAAGATCAACAATATACGTTTACCCGTTTACCACAGGGGTTCCACTCCTCCCCAACACTGTTCCACCGATATGTGCAACAGGTACTCCAAGAGGAGGGACTAGAACATGAGGTAGTCCAATATGTGGATGATTTGTTATTACAGAGCAAAAACGCGGCAGAGCACACCCAACTGTTGGACCGTGTGCTCAAAGCCCTAGCTAAAAGAGGTCTTAAGATCAACCCAGAGAAGGTACAAATTGCTAGACCAGAAGTGACGTTTTAGGAACTATAGTGTCAAAAAGGTAGGAGAATAGACCCTGCAAGAGCCGCTTATACAAAATTTGCCCCTACCCATAACTGTAACAGGGCTCAGAAAACTGTTGGGAATGACCAACTTCTGTAGAGATTACATCGAGGGTACTCAGAAATTACTAAGCCACTCTACACACTACTGCGAGACAATCCACAAAAGGAGGACAAGCTGATGTGGGAGGAGAAGAGTTGCAGTGCTTTTAAAAACTAAAACAAGCATTAATGCAAGCCCCAGCCTTAGCTGTCCCAGACCATGCAAAGCCGTTTATAATACAATACAAGCGTAGCAACAGATGACACCATAATAGCTGTGCTACTACAAAATCATTGGGATAAATTAGTCCCCATAACATATTTAAACAGACAATTGACTAAAGTAGAACAGGGATTTGGCCAGTGTGAGAAAACTTTGTTGGCAGTAGCATGGGCAGTGCAGGCTTGTGAAGAGATAGTTGGGTTTAGCCCCATAACTATCCAAACCACTCACACACCCATCAAATTACTAATAGAGGGGAAAGCCAAAGGAGTTAGCCACAGCAGACAGGCTAAATGGCTACTTGCCTTACAAGATAAACAAGTCACAGTACAAAACTTAATAAACCCCATATGATGCAATACTTAGACTATCAGGAGAACCACATGATTGTGGAGAGCTCATGCAGCAGGAAGCATATTTATCCCCATTCATAGAGACATGACGATGGTAAGACTTATACCATGTTGTGTGTTGATGGGTCCAGGTATTGGGAAAAAGGAAATGCCTATACTGGAGCTGCCGTGTATTTTAATAGTGGAGATGATGATGAGACCAGACCACCTGAGGAACAGCCAATACTTATTAAATTGTGGCGGAGACTCGTCTCAATCGCTGAGCTAGTTGCTATATATGAAGCTATAAAAGCCGTTCCACTTGGGCGACTTACAATTTGCACTGACTCACAATTTGCCATGGGCTCATTAACCCGTGGTTGCCCATATGGGCTAGGAGGGACATGAAAGCGTCCACGGAGAACATGTTAAACACAGACAGCTACTAAAAAGCAATTTTAAGGGAAGGAGAAAAGCTCCCAGGAGGATAGCACTAGTCAAAGTAGAGCCCACACCCATAGTAAGTACGGTTATGGGTCATTTGAGGAATGGGAAATGAAGAAGCCGATAAATGGGCTAAAATCGCTGCCAAAAGGGGACCCTGGAAAGGAATAAGACCACAAAATGAACAAAATTCAAGTAGAGTTAGTGACGTTAAAAGGTGGAGACTTTACTTAATTTGCAGGAGCTCCAAAAACAAGATCAGTGGATCCAAGAGAAAATAAAACAAGTACAAGAGGATCCCAAAGACCAGGGCTTTTACCATAATAGACAATGTGTTATATCAAAGGGAGGATGAAATCCCAAAATGGGTAGTGCCAGAGTCACTACAGAAAGATATAACGTTAGAAAACCATCGATGGGCAGGACACCGGAAAAGACAAAACATGCCAGATTATTAAGATAAATACTACTGGCCTGAGATATCTAAAACTGTTCAGTCAGTATTACAGACTTGTTAATATGTCTCCAACAGGATCCCAAACGAAAAAATACTCCCTACAGCGATTACCCCTGGCAGATGGACCTTGGGATGCACTACAAATTGACTACGTTGGGCCTCTACCCACCGCAAAGGGGGGATATAAGTACATGCTAGTAATAATAGATATGTTCTCAAAATGGGTGGAGGCGTTCCCAGTTAAGAGTGCAAACGCTATAACAACAGCTCGAATTTTGTACACACAAGTCTGTGTTAGGTGGGGGTTCCCCAATACCATAGAATCCGACAGGGGAACTCACTTTGTAAATCAAATAATGCAGGAAATGTGTAAAATAATGGGAGTTCAGCAGCGATTACACCTACCATACAGGCCTCAGGCCTCAGGGATGGTAGAAAGACTAAATCGGACTTTAAAAATGCCTAAAAAGGCAGTATTGGATGAGGGAAAAGACTGGGTTATACATCTCCCAGGGATCTTAATGGCTATCCGAGGACCGTCAAGCTAGCACAGGATTAACCCCTTATGAGCTAATGACAGGAAGGAGGATGAGGTTAGCCCACCCACAAGATGTACCCCACCAAACTCAGCTACCCAAGATAAGGTTAAACATGAGCAGTTTTAAAATCAATACAATACCAACTAGAGAAATATCTGACCTTTGCAGCCAAAAACATGGCAGTAGCACATGAGCAAAATAAGCAGGGTGAGCAGCCAGTGGCAGGATGGGGGTTACCTATAGAAGAGGGGATGTGGTAATGGTAAGAAATTGGGAACAAAAAATCCATGGAAAGATGCTAATTGGTTGGGACCGCACAAGGTGTACAAACGAGTAGGTGAAAGTACAGTGTATGTGGTTAGAGCAAGTGGTAAAAAGGGGTCAGAGGAAAAAGCAGGAATTTTGGGTGCATGTTGATCAGTGTAAAGGTATCAAATAAAGTTGGTTAAAATTAAAATACTGCACTTGATATTTTAGCTATGAAGATCCAAGGCATCCTTGTCATCGGCCTGGTAGTAGCCATCAAGTTTTCTATGATTCTCAGCCTGCATATTGATGTGGAGCAGATTAATGTCACGTGTGAACCTAAACAGTCGGTCACACTGCTAGTTAAATGGAACTGGGACCCTGTTGATACAAATAGCCATACCACACCAGAGCATGGAAAGCCACCTGGACCAAGGACAACAACATTTTATATCCAAAGACTGGTGTGTGGACTCACTTAACGATTGGTCCAGCTGTGCCTCAGAGGTTAAGACTGGATCCCAACACAGTTATATGGATTGGACACAAAATGGGTCTCTTGTTATAAATGGGACTACACCAAAAGATAATGGTGCCTATGTGTTGACTCTATCTTATTGTCTCTGGGGTAGTGGTACTGTCTGTAATTATGCTAGTACGACTAATTCACTGCGTTTTGCAATCTCAGATGCTATATACTTAACTGTAAGACCAATGGAGTGCCCCAATGTGACCCAAGGGCCAGAGAGTGGGCTCAGCGACTCCTGTTGACCAAGTACTTGTAAATAACGTAAAATACAGTAGGATGCATGTAAATCTAGATTTTCTGGCTGGAATATAAATGTTAACAGTAGTTGTGCCAACACTAGTGTGTCAAAGTTTTATGCCACCATGTTAATTGACATGTTAGAGTGCCTTCCATGCCAAAACAGGAAGTATCACAGCACCTTTTAATAGTGAAGGGAGGTTAAAACTTTAGAAAAAAAGAGACCTATGGGGGACCTGGCTGGACTTTTGGATCAGGAATGAGCATATGGAATCGGGCAGATCTGGAGGCTATTAAAAATTACCAAGACCATATTAATACCAATACTGAAAAAGGGTCTTGCTGCCACTTACACTAGGTCAACAGGGTTTGGCAATGGAAGAGCTTATCTGTGTACAATATACATGAGGTGGGTCATTTGTTTAAAGAGGTAGAGCATAAAATTAATGAAGTAATAGCTAAGCATAATGAAGAAGTTCTTAATAATACAGTAAATAAGGCTATAGTGTGTAGCTTATGGATCTTATGTTTTAACTCAAGTTAGTCAGCTGCTACAGAAATTACTAATAATCATTTACCTAATCAAATCTCTGATGTTCAGTTAAAATTGTGGTACTGCCCAGATTGCTTTAACATTACTGACAGTAAATGTATGGCCTATTGTCTTAAGGATAGAAGGCCCCACCATGTGAGATCCGTAAGGTTGCCAAAGTATTTGTTAGGCCTCAAATGTTCAGACCCAATAGTACTCTTAGTGGCACCATGAAGGTGTCCCTAGTAGTAAAACTGCCCCATGTTGAGTACAATAAAAAGTATACTCTCAAGAAAGTAAAAACTCTGTTGGGTATCTACAAGCCAATATTATGCATATCGAGTTTCACCACCAGAGATCCTAATGCACAGCAGTGATGGCTCTTGGACAGCACCAAATTTACATTGCTGTGAGGAAATTAATAATCAATGGATATGTCAGTGTGACGTCATGTCAGAAACACAACAATCTGTGGAGAGATTCCCATAGGCCAAATTAAAATGACACACATGGTGTCCCGTCGAATTAAAACGATGGTACACCCCACAAGTCAGTGTGACCTATAATAGTACTAACCAATATTGTGTTGTTACTAATATACCTGTTTATCATATGAAGGACAAATGTGTGCCATCAATAATCAAAATTTTGCATCACTCCCAAGCATAATGTTTATATTGGTGACAAAGTGTTACACCCTATTACAGAGGCAGAAGACAAGAGTTATGACGTTAAATTTAATAGCCTCACCAGGCATATGATATTACTAAATATGCACCTCCATTTGGAGCGGTAATACCTCCTCTGTCTCTTAACGTGCAGTCACTTTTAAATCGGAAGGATACTCATTTAATACATATTCAAAATACCGCTTGTAAAGCACAAGCAAGTGTAAATGAGCTGCTCAGTGAGAGTGACAATGAGCACTTAATTTACAGCTATGCAGGAGGGCCCTTGGGAGTCCTCTCATTTAAGGCATTACTTCTATTGCAAGTAGTCTTAGTGTTCATAGTAATTATAAGTCTGTGTCAATTGAAATGTACCATTCGTAAAATGCGCAGTGACATGTATAGGCTCAGAGGTGCTGCATTATTGTACAACTAATAATTTGGCAATATAGGGCCAAAGGGGGGCTTGTAATGAGGGGTAAAGAAGTCTGCCCCTATATTGCGGCCTAACCTTATTTTGGTCTGAAAACATTCTGTATGTATATGACAAATGCTGGTTTATAGAGCTAAAAAGCTTATGAACCCTTATAAGGAGCTAAGCTACAGTTGCAATACTAATGTGCCTTTTAGCATTATAATTTGCAGAAGTAAGTAATATCTGGCCTACGTGACTGCAAGCACAGAACACAGACTAGAGTCCAAAATTCCCCTTATGATTAGCTTTACTGACTGCCCTTATATGGACAGTCAAGGTCTTAACTAAAGCTTATCTCTTTCTTCTAAACTTGGTGACTGGTGGTAACAACATATGTTGCCTACCATATATGGCAAATAAAATGTACTCTGCTTATATTTTTGTGCTGACTAAAAGTGAGATCATACTCATACCAGGAAAAATATGTTATAACCTTATAAGCTGATGTGTATGCTGTTTTTTGACCAATCATAGGTAATCCTAAAAATAGACACATTGCTTTTACTATATAAGTAAGCTTGTACAGCCTGTTATTTGAAGAATGTACCACTTGTAATTTCTCGCTGTGATTATTATTATAATCATTAAATTCTTCCGCCATCAGTCTCGTCTCCGTCCGTCTCCTTTCTAAGTACCTGTAATTAATAATTTACCAACTATAGTTTTTTTTTTTCACTACGATTACACCATAGGTGACTGCCATGGTTTCAGAGATAGAATTGCCCAAGGCCACCTGCTGAGATCTCATAGTAATGTAGGACTCAAACCAACACAAAACAGTACTGTTAGTCCCACATAGTTCCTCAGTCGGTCAAGCAAAATACCATGATCCACCATTTCAAATGCCAATGATAGATCAAAAAAGACCAAGAGGGCACAAAGTCCCTGATCTCTTTCTATAAGGAGGTCATTCATCATCCTGACCAGTGCAGTCTCAGTACTATGATGAGGCCTAAATCCTGACTGGGAAGGCTTGTAGTTGTTAAATAGCTGCAGGTGAGCCTCTAGTTGCTTTGCCACAACTTTCTCAATAATCTTTCCAAAAAAGGGAAGATTTGAGACTGACCTGTAATTTGCTAGGACCTTGGTGACCAAAGATTTTTTTTTCAGGACGGGCCTCACCACAGCCCTTTCAAGGGTCACTGGGAAAATCCCTTCCCCCAGTAAACACCTGATGATCCTCGCAAACACTGTTCCTAGAAAACCAAGGCTACCAATAAGGAGCCAGGTTGGTCCAGGATCAAGTGCACAACATGTAGGACACAAACCAGAGATCATCTGGACCACCTTCTCTTCCACAACTGGAGTAAACTCAGCCCAGGTTGGCAGATTGTCATTGCTCTCCCTTTCTTGGATAGTACTGGCCCATGACAGGCCACTTGTGGTGACCTCCCTCCATATTGAGGACACCTTGTCAAGGAAGAAATGGTCAAACTCCTCACACTTTTCTGCTGCAAAAACTTTAATGGACCAAAGACAGAGAGGATTAATTATTCTGTCTACGGTGCAGAAAAGCAGAGCAGGCCTATTCTTACTTGCAGCAACCACCCTTGACAGGAACATGGTCTCTTTCAGGGTGATTGCCCTCTGATAGTCACCTTAGTGACTCTTCAGAGCCAATTTGTCCTCAATGAAGCAAAATCTCCTCCAAGAATGCTCCAACCTCTCTCCCTTAGATGTCAACCTTCTTAGCTACTCACACTACAATGAGAAGCTGCAATGGGAAGTCAAGGGATGGACATCGACAGGTGCCAGGGAGTCCAAGGCAGCAATGAGAGCCATATTATACCCCTCCATGGCTTTCTGGGCCTCCTCGACACAAGCCTTTTAGTATAAAGTCAATCAAGATTAAGATCATCCAGGATGATAACCATTATTGTAAATGGTAGAACCAACTATAGTAGCTTGATCATTAATGTCAAAAAAGTGGGACCACCAGAGGGAGTGCTATAAGTGTAGAAAAGAAGTAGATTTTTTGTGTTACCCAGAAAGTGTAATTTCACTTGGCGTGTGCTGAGTGAAAGATATCTCAAGTTGGTCAAAGTTCGATGACTTTTGTAATAGGTAAGGACAACCCTTCCCTTTTTGGAGGAGATACGAACACACAAAAGTGCCAGCAGAAAAAGTCCCATAGGTCTATCAAGTCTGCCTGAGTGTGCAGCTCACAGTTTACTTCTCCTGCAGATGCCCCCCAACTCTCATTCCCTTTCCATCATAAGATATGATCCAACTGAATAATGCTGTTATTAGGAAGCGAGAAGGTGAAATCGGGGGTCATGGACTCATGCCAGGTTTTAGCATCACTCAAGGCATCAGGTTTTAAATACTATAACTAGATCTCCAACCCAGTAAAGTTAGCCATAAGGCTGCAGACATTAAGATGGGCAAGTTTTAGTCTTTTGAGACTATTCCACATAGGGCAGGTTGCATTTGGGACTGAAGGGTCCAGGATTTAGTTCAAAGTCACAGATGGGGCAAGGTTGATTAATAGTAATCATAAATTTGAGATGTGAGCCCTTTTAGGACATATAAGTGGCACATACCAAGGGTACCGGTTAATATTCCAAGTAGTAGGTTCAATAGTCCTTGAAATATAAGCAATGAGGATGCATCAGGAGATAAAGGGATTACAATTAAGATACTGTATTAGAAAAATTAAAATCAAGCAGTAGATCATATACAGGATTTCAAATATTAGTTAAGCAAGGTGGCAAAGAATTAAGTAAGCAGGCAAGTCCTACTATGCAGAAAGCAACCAACAGAAGGAAATGATAAGCAGCCACAATAGTCAGTGAGGTAGAGAAAATCAATTGGGCTGCTCAGTACTTAAAACAGTACCAAAGTTAGAAAGTAGAAGAAATGTGACATGAATGAGAGCTTCAGGACAGGCTCCGGCTTGTTCTGGCAGACTCACCAACCAGCTCTGTATGACTCTGCCACCAAACACTCTGCTATGTGCTGCTAGACCAGGTCTAGTATATGATTAGGTGGGGGATGGGTTCATGCGCCTGAGCTGGCTCCCTCTGATTTGACATATTCCCAAAGGTGCCAGAGTTGAATAAACTCTTTTGTAAATGGCAGGGGAAGGTGGGCTCTTGCCGAAGCAAAACCCCTCATGATCCCTGGAGATGGAAAACTACTCCTGCCATACAGATAAGCTCTGGCTGAACTGGCCAACACAGGACTGCCTGATGATTCTGTGGTGCCTGGTGTGGCACAATCATCATGTACTGGGCTGGCTCCGTCTGACTGGGTGATATCCCAAAGATGGCAAAGTAGAACAGTCCCACAGTGGCTGCCAGTGAAGGGAGGCTTCTGCCCAAATGACACCCTTTATTATCCTTGGAGGTAGGAAGTGCATCCTGCTGCACAGATGAACATTGGGCTGACTGGCAACAGAGCACTGCCAGATATTAATGAAGTGCTCTGTGGGGGCTAGAAATCATGCACATGAGGTGGCTTCCTCTGGTATTGGTAATTTTTGCTGAGGACAAGAGAAGACTGTAGTCCTGAGTGGCTGTTGTGATAGTACTGTATTGATGGTTATTTTGAATTTATATGAGACCCACAATGCGTGGTGAAAGTAGTGCTGGGGGGAATGAATTAAACAAAATGTAGCCACCTTGCTAGTTGTGGCTTAGGCAGGTGCCAACTATTGCAATTTTTTTTTCATTTTTTTTTATTAACATACTAACATACTAAAATGCCAGCAGAATAGGCCTAATGGTCTTTCGTGTCTGCTCGTTTGGTCAGCCCCCACCCTGGGTGCTGACCTTGCTGTCCCCCTCGCCTTCTGTGGCTTCTCCCTTCCCAGTTCTGGATATTCTTGCTGCATTGGATTTTGCTTCCAGAACCCTTCCCCTGTACCTGTCCCACCCCCTCTTGAACCCCTCCACTGTCTCTGCCTCCACCAGCCCCTAGGCAGTGCATTCCATGGCTCCATCACCCTCTCAGTGAAGTAGCACCTCCTCCTTTCTCCCTGAATCTTCCCCCTCCAGCTTCCACCCATGCCTCTAGTGGCCCTTCCTCCTTCCTTCGAAGCACCCTGACTGTTCCTCCCCTATTTACCCTCTTCATGTACCTGAAGACCTCTATCATGTCCCCCCGGTCCCTTCTCTCTTCCAATGTGTACATATTTAGCTCTTCGAGCCTCTCCTCATAGGTCCTGTCCCCCAAGCCCCAAATCATTTTGGTTGCCCTCCTCTGGACCCTCTCCAGGAGGTTAATGTCCCTCTTTAAGTGTGGCCTCCAAAACTGTAAACAGTACTCAAGGTGCGGCCTCACCAAGCAGTTATACAGAGGGAGTATCACTTCCCTCCTTCTGGAGGTGATCTCCCTAGCGATGCATCCCAGCATCCTGTTGGCCTTGGCTGCTGCCCTCCTACAAGTCTCCGAGTTGTTCATCTTGACATCCACCACCCCCAGGTCCCTCTCAGCCATCAAGACTTGTAGCATTCCCCCAGGGTGTACACTTGGCCTGGGTTTCTGGCCCCCAGGTGGAGTACCTTGCATTTCCCTGCATTGAACCTCAGCTTCCACTTTCTAGACCATCTTTCCAGAGCCTCCAGGTCCCCCTGTAGGGCCACCCTCCCCTCCCCATCCACCACCACCCCCAGTTTCGAGTCATCTGCAAAGAGACTCATCTCACTCCTGATTCCTGTCCTTATGTCAGATACGTAGGCGTTGAACAGAAGGGGCCCAAGGACTGATCCCTGTGGGACCCCACTAATGACCCTCCTTGGTGATGAGACTATCCTACCAACTACGACCCTCTGGGTCCGGTCCTGGAGGCAATTGCCTATCCATCTGATCATCTGGCGCCCCACCCCCATTTCTCCCAGCTTATCCAACAGGCCCACGTGAGGAACAGAGTCAAATGCCTTGCTGAAGTCTAGAAAGAGGACATCCACTGGTCTACCCAGGTCCAAGGCACTTGTCACCCAGTCATAGAACTCCACCAAGTTTGTCTGACATGATTTCCCCGGGATGAATGCATGCTGTCTATTGTCCAGGCATCCTGACTTATCCAGGTCCCCCCCTAGCCTCTCCTTGACAATGCCCTCCATCACCTTGCCCACCACCGATGTCAGGCTGACAGGCCTGTAGTTCCCTGCCACCTCCCTTATTGAAGCAGTTCTCCCAGTGCACTCATGCACTCAGGAGCAAGCACCCAGAGACCACCCACACTAGCACTCATTGTCAATTTTCAGGGATTTACACATTTTTAAACAGCAACAATTGACTTGGTTTTCAAAATGATTCTTACACCCCCCACATTTTGGTTGCCCACTAAGGATTTTACCAGTTCTTGTTTCAACATTTTGCTCTGCATGATTTTCAAGGGCTTTCTTTTTTAAACTTTGTATTTATGTATTATCAAAACACAGGCAGCATGTATCAAAATATGACACATGTATACAATAGGGTATACAGTACAGTGTCTGTTCAGGATACTTTTTTAAGAAAGTAAAAACACATTAGTACCATTAGCGCTCAGACAAGAATTTGCTACCCTCCCATAAGGTATAAAGGATTAATTAGACTGAGGAGATAAGCACGTAGGGTTTCACACTCTCACCACAACACTGTTAACCACAGATCAATACTCTGAGTTTTCTTCTCTCTTGCAGGCTTAACTTATATTTATGGAGGAGATGTACCTTTGCAAAGAGGACACTAAACAGTTTTACAGGTTGCCTGAGCTCAGTTAAGTAACTATCATATCCTACACGTATAGGCCTCGTCAGGGAGACCGAGCAGGGGGCAGAATGACCCAGCAGGAATTTACGAAGTCCACAAACTAAGTGGTACACTGAAGTACACCTAAAATGAAAAACTGTCACATTGCAATTAAAATATATGCTAGCAGACAGGAAAATATTCAAGAAACAAACAGGAGAAAAACTTTAATAACAGCGCTGATCTTGCCTGCTCATAACAGTAATCTTGGAGCATTCACACATTAGCCTCCGTGATAAGCTATGGTGCCTATCTGACCATCTACAGAAGAAGGTAGAGAAAATAGCCACAGTCCCACTGCAATCATTCTGGTTCCTCCTCAGATTAATTGTCTTGGGTCTTACAATCCAGTCCGGCCAATAGTTTAACAGTGAAACTGGCTGCCGCATCAAGATCAGTGAAGATATGCAGTTTCTGCTGATGAGATACTTGTAGATGTGTCAGGAAGAGCATCTGTGCCTTCACCCCTTTGCCAAGCAAAGATTTTTTTATGACCTGTAGTGTTTTCTTGTGGTCCTGGGTTTTCCGAGGACTAGTCCGGGAAAAAGCCCAAATGACTTCCCTGCCACACAATGTCTCCTTTGCTCCTTGCTGCTTGCAGCAGTGGTATTCTGGCCTCTGGGGTGGACAGAGACACTATTGCAGTTAATGGTCGGTGAGACAAACCCTCCCAGGACCTAGGGCATAAAGGGATGGTAAATGCTTGTGTGATTTTAACGCCCATGTCCCGAGGTAGAAGATCCAAATCTTCAAAGATTAATCTGTCCAAGGCCGCCAACAGTTCAGTTCGGGCTTCAAATCGTGGAGGGAATCTGACAATATGCACGTACCTCTGCAAAGGCCATTTTCAAGATTTTCAACTTTAGCACTGAAGAAATTAACGTCACGGATCAGACCCACACTAACCTCCAAATGACGCTCCATTGCACTGTTAAGATCGGCAATTGTTTAGTATTGATGGAAATTTTGAAATTAGATATACTTTATTGACTTTCAATTGGCACTTCAGGAGAATAACAATAATATCAGCAGGGACATTGACAGTGTCATCATAATTCTCCAACAAATATACAAAAAAGAAGCCAAAACAAACTCCCCATCCCAACCTCCCGGCACCCGACTATTCTCTGTACCCAACAAACTATCCCTCCCCTCCCCTAGGCAGAGTGGCTATGTCATGTTGGTAAGTTGATCCCTATGACGCAGCTCACCCCTTCTTACCCCCTCCAGGGGCCATGCAAACAGTATAATTAAGACAGGCCTCTCTTAAGAAGGTCTAGGTCACCCCTGAAGGGTCAGAAGGGTATGTAATTTACCCCAGGTCTTGTTATAGAAGGTCAGCCGATTATGAAACCCTGCGATTAATTGTTTCATTCTAAGGTTCTTCAGGATTTCTTGCAACCATTCAGTGTAACATGTTCCAGTCAGGTTTTTCCAATTGCACAGGACCAATTTTTTAACATTTAGGAAATCAAGGTGATGAAGTCTGTCTGTTCTTAAACTTTAATATTAGCGAGATCCCCTATTAGGCAGATTTCAGGAGTAAAGTGCTCACTTATACCTAGGAGTGTGTCAACCCTTCTCTTAATAAGTTCCCACAAAGGAGCCACCTTCTCACACTCCCAAAAGATATGGTAAAGAGTACCTTTCTTCTTTTCACATCTTACACAAGTAGGTGATGTGGCCCTTCCCATTTTAAAAAGTTTAACAGGCGTGTAGTATAGATTGTGTAGTATCTGGAATTTCATGAGGCAGAGTTGATCCTGGGTTGTATACTTATAGGTGTCCTTCCACACCCTGTTCCACATAAATTGGGATTGTGAAAATTGAGATACCCAGTACCCCGAGACTCCACCTACCTGCGTATGGTCTATGGAGTAGAGGTGAGCATATAGTTTGGACACAGAGTGGGGTTGGCAAGCAAGGTCTGACAAGATTTGCATCAGGCTTCCTCAATTGGACTGGTTCATATGGGTCTTAAACTCTTTCTGAATCAGGTAACAAAGTTCATAGATTTAAAAAATTAAAGGAGTGGCCAAATTATATCCCCGCATTATGTCTTGAGAAGTGAGAAGTTGTCCATCCTTGATTAGTGTTCCCACACTAAGATCAGCCAGTTGGGGAAGCCAGGCTGGTTGAATGGGGATATCCTCTATTTTAAGATTAGGATTGTGAAAGATCGTCTGAGTCATATCTCTTTTATGGTCGTAGTGTAATATTTTGCAAAGTTGTATGTGGACTTTGACTGACGTGGCTATAACTGATGAATGCAACTTCTTAGGGAGGTCCTTAGGGCCTAAATGGAGGAAAGCGGGGGCAGGGGGGATACACCAGAAGATTCTATTATCTTCTGTTCCAGTGTAAGCCAGACCGGGACATATAAGAAGTTGTGATCATCTGCCTGGATTGAGGCCCAGCATAGGTATTTACTGGCATGACTATAATAGAGGCCAACATGGGGCAACCTAAGTCCACCTTTTTCTTTGGGTGCTGCCAATTTAGAGTATGCTCATCTCGGGGGCTTACCTTTCCATATAAACTCTGAGATAGTAGCATGCAATTTTTGGAACCAGGACATGGGGAGCCAAATGTTCAGCATATTAATTGGGTAGAATATTCTGGGGAGTACGTTCATCTTAATTAGATTGATTAGTTCCCACAGAGAAAGGGGTAATGTCTGCCACCAGTGAAGATCCTGCTGAACTATCTGAACTAAATCATCTAGGTTAGCGTGTTTCAAATCTATCTCACAGCTAGTAAGCGGGATCCCTAGATATTTTAATGTGTTAGGAGTCCAGGCCAATTCTAATTCGGTTACACTATGCTTCAGGACTCAGTTATTCAGCAGCATTACCACCATTTTCCCCAACTTGAGTTTATAATTTGAAAGGGTACTGAATTCGTTAATGGTGCCCAATGTCGCTGAAATGGAGTCCCTGGGCTATGACAGGTGTAATAAGATATTGTCAGCGTACGCTGACAAATTTTATTCCCTAATCCCTATTTGGATTCCCTGGATATTTGGGTTTTTTCTCATTTTAGCTAGTAAGGGCTCTAGGTAAATGTTGAAAGGAAGTGGTGACAGGGGGCAGCCCTGCCTGGTCCTTGAATGCAAAGAGAAAGAGGGAGAGAAAACCCCGTTGCAGTATATGTGGGCAGTAGGAAAAGAGTAAAAGGCTCTGACCCAGTTGACAAAACTGGTCTAGGAACCCAAATCCCTGTAAAGAGCAAAATAGAAACTGCCAGTCCACTCTATCAAATGCTTTATCTGCATCCAAGGACACCAAGACTGAAGGAGTGTCTGAGTCATTGGTCGCAGAGAAAATATGGGCCAGTTTCCTTAAGTGATCTGCTGAGAAACGTGTTGCCATGAATCCTACCTGGTCAGGGCAGGCAGAACTATACTAATCCTATCAGCTGGAATTTTAGCAAGGATTTTAATATCATAATTCAATAAGGAAATGGGTCTGTAACTGGAGACTTATTGTCTGGTTCCTTATCTGGTTTGTGAATGAGTACTATCAGGGCCTCCAGAAGAGATGTATCAGAGAATTCCCCACAGAGAAAGCCCCTGAACATTCTCGACAGCCAGGGAAGCAACAGCTCTCAAAACAGTTTGTACAGTAGAAGTTGGGAGAGTAGCCATCTGGTCTGGGTGCTTTGTCTGTGGGGAGCACTCCTATAGTTTCTAGGATCTTAGTATCTGTGATTGGCTGAGTTAGTAGATTCTTTGGTTCTCTGATAGTGTCAGGAACATGATATTAGCTAGGTAATCTTCCTCTTTATGTTGAATAGGTGCTCCCTCCATGTTGCTGTATAACGTCCTGTAATATTGTTCAAATTCGGTAACTGTCTCACTGGGCAATACCCAAACAGCTCCATCCGAGATGGCCATGATACTGTTGATCAGTCTAGATGCTTCTTGTTTACGTATCCTAAGGGCTAATAAGCACCCTGCTTTTTTGCCTTGATCAGCATATTTACCCCAGTTCTTAGAATAGCAAACTCAGCTTTCTCAAGAGCTCAGCATACTGATCTCTCAACAGCAAAAGCTCCCTGCTAACTGAGCTCGGAGTAATTTGTGATAGAGTGCTTTCTATCTCTAATATTTTTGAGTAAGGTCTCTGCCTTTTTTTCCCTTTTATGCTTTCTGATAGAGGCCATTCGAATGAACACCCTTCAGAGGAAACATTTTAGTGCCCCCCACTCTAAATCAGGCTTCCCCACTGAGTTCATGTTAGCAGCAGAAAATATTTCTATTTGCTCTTTAATATGCTTAGCTACATTCTCGTCTTCAAGCAGTTAATTGTTAAGTTTCCAAATTGTGTTTTTTTGTTGAAGGGCAGGTGAAAGTAAACTTGAGCCAGGGTGAGGAGTGGTCTGAAATGGCCCCGGGAGTCATTCCCACTCCCATTACACCAGTCATGGAGGCTCTGCTGAGGAGAAAGTAATCCTAGATGAAGTGCCATGGACTGGGGAATGAAACATGCATGGGGACCAACAACCACCCGCGAGGAGCACTGCCTGCCCAATGCGATTGCAAATGCCTCATGGAGCATTTTACCAGAGAAAGAGCCTTCTTCTACTCAAGCCCTTCTCCCCTACACACCAATGAAAAAAACAAAGCTGCTCCACTGAGTTCTGCAGCATTTTTAACCATAATTACCAACAAACAAATGGGCATGCAAGTCAACATGCTATTTCTTGCCCATACTTCACCACATTTAAAACGCATTGAGATAACACAAAATCCATGAGCTAGCCACCTGGGCCACATGGCCTACAAGGCCTAGCTGTCCCCAGTGCCTTACCTGATTATTTGCCAGTGAAGTGCTGAGTTCTCCAAATGAAAATTCCCAGCAAAAAGAGGTCATCCTGCCTGTGTCCTGTCCTAATATACCCCTACAGGTCCCATGGTCAGGACCCCCAGTGGCTCAGCCCCCCAGCCAATCCCTTGGGCTCTGGCATCACCCTGTCACATTATACCTCTACATGCTTGGTGATGTTACTAACCCCACCCCTTATACCTGATCCTTCCCTCCCCCTCCTGTGTTCCATCGTGGCAGGGGTTATCAGACAACCTGGCTTGCCTTTTAGTGGCAAGCCCCATTAGCCACATGAAGATTCAATTAACCAATTCCAGCTAATTGCACACCAATATCAAACAATAACATTTGGTGGCAACCAATAACAATTTAAGCTAGGTCAGCCCTTGATCAGATGTATCCATTTTTTATAGTCAAAATATCATCTTGATATGTCTATATAGAAAGACTAAGTATCTGTGTGGCAAAGGCAACCATGTTTAAAATGAAGGATTCATCCAACTTTTATACCCTTCCCAAAGAAAATTAAAAATCAGGCACTTCATTTGCAGAAAGTATGCTTGAGTCTTCCAAATACTCATAAATATTTGTCAATACACGGTACCTCACACATAACACATGGAGGGGAAGGAGACAGGACATTTCAAAAATGGAACTAGCTATCTGTGGGACCAGAAGTGGCATTACTGCAACAGGGATCTGTGTACCACCCAGTCTGGAGAAGGCAGTCTGCTCTGGGATGCTTGAACATTCCCTCTCCCCTCTTTGGCAATCTGGTGACTCGAGCCTGTTCATGAACCCTGGTTGCTGGAATCCCAAGAGGCAGAATGGCTACTATATTTATAGATCGGCACTGCCATGGGACCTTTAACTTTTACCTGAAGGGTGACTGGAGATGTGCAGAAGGGACTTTGGTTTGACATCTCAATTAAAGCCCTGCACTTTAATAGTACAGTACTCCCAGTGCTGCACTACAGTGTCAGTGTTAGGTAGCAGCTGAAGACTGTGGTGTAGGAATAAAACCCATGACCATCTGATCTTCCAACCCCAGACTGGATCCTGCAACCTACTGAGCTTCTGATACAGCAAACGTTAAAGCTCAGAAACTCTTGCTCACCTGTAGTTTTAAACAAGCATTTGTCAATGCTGAATGTTATCTCGCTGCCATTGGCATTGGCATTGGTAGTGTAGGAGTTAGAGACGTATAATAGGAATGGCAGTGAAGTATGGAAATTACGCCAACCCCACACCCACCCTGCAGAGACTGACAGGTGGCGGGGTGTGCCTTTGGGGCATCAGGTATAACACTCAAGCCATTTTTCCTCACCCTACCCTGTAGACACTGACAAGTGTTGTGGTGTGCTTTGGGGTCTTTGGGCCTTATACTCACCCCATTCCATAAGGAAATATGCTGAGATGGGTGCAGTATAGGAGAACAGGGTGAACGTTAGGGACGAACACTCCAAGGCACACCTCGATGCCTGTCACTGGCTGCAGGGTGGGGGTGGAATGGCATGAGCATTACAGCCAATGATCCCACGTCACACCCCTGACGCCTGGTAGTCTCTACAGGATGAGGTGTTACAGTTGGAAACCCTAACGTTGTAGGCATTTGTTGATATTTTCACTCCAAATTTTCAACACAGGCTTTTTGTGACCCCACCTCATGAAGAGCAGCACAATCAGTTTATTAGCTGAAAGGTAGTTTTGCACAGCAACTATGCCATTTGGTGACATAGGGATGAAAACACATTTTGGGCAGGATGTGGAAAATGACAACTGCATTGTTCTTGAGGTGGTGTAAAAAATGGCAACATTGAAAATCTGGAGTGAAAATATGAACAATTGGTGAAGGCATGAGCATGCATAGAAACTGCGCAACACACATCCGTAACCCAATTATTTTATAAAATAAATTGCTGTATATCTATTCTGAAATGAAGCACAGTGAGTTGAAGTGTAAAGCTATACTATTATGTTGAGACATAATATAGCTTCCAGGTTACCTTCTAAGGACAAAACTATGCTTGCTCGATAGAACAGGACTTCTGTTTCTACTTAGATGTCTAATTAAATTTAGCAAAGAAAAAATTAATAATGCTTAACAGTTCTGAAACTACTGGATGACATCCTTAAATGAAGCTCCAATAAGTGCAAAACATGGTGTAGGCAATTTCCATTGATGTAATGTGACCCTTGTAATTCTCTTCAAACGGACCTCTTACTCCATCCTCCCAATTTCTAAAACCCCTGCAATTAATAAATATTGTTGAAAACCTTACACGCTATGTCAATAATGTTCAACTACTGATGCATTTGTAAAAGAGTGTCCTATGAAAAACTTAACCACAAATAATTAAGAGGATTGTGATTGTTGTACATCTGTGCCATGTCATAAACTGGTTGGAAGATCCATGGGAAAACCCGAAAACCCCATAGACTGGAAAATAGAGGTAAAAAAATAATTGCAATTGTTAAATTTCCATGTGCCACTATAAAATTATAAAAACAGACTCAAATCTAGTTTTTCATTGAATTCATATGATGTGCAATTACAAAAGGCTGCCACATTGTTTTCTATTCACATATTATATATATTTTGTGGCAGCACAAGGTAGTGCTCTCCGCAAAGGCTGATACTGGACTGTGCTAGCCTGTCAATGCTTTGCATCCACTATACCTTCACACCCTGGATTGTCCTGCAATTTATTGGTATAGTGGGTCATGTGACCAAGTGACATGACAGGTTAGACACATTTTTAAGTCCCCATTTCCAGGTTATACCAGTTAACCACTGGGAGGTGCTAGTGCAACACCTCCTTATTCTCCTGAAACCTCAGGTTAGTCCTGACCTATATTGGTCACACAGCAGTAGAATTGTGGGTCCAAACCTGGTAATTTCAGGGAAACTCTGAGGTACCCCAACCAGGGATGGAACCTGGGACCTTCTGTACCAGAGGTGGGAACACTAGCCACTTCCCCAACTCTGGAGTTCTGTATTGATCTGGTGCACTATGTTACCTAGACTAATTGGGGCACAATCAGTAACTAGTACCCGAATAGCAACCTACATGGAGAAGAACCATTGGCAAAGTAGGAACTGGGGTTGGTGAACAGGCCCACAAGCAGCAAAGTCAGGAGGCATTTTCAGAAGGGTGGTGGGAAGTACTGGGTGTGGGACAGCCATGGTGTTGCATATGGCTCGGAGATTGGGTGGTTGCATGGTGTGAAAGAAGCTGACACAACTTAGGGAGGAAATAAGTAGCTTACGCTGTACTCTCAATGCTGTAGAATGGAGTAAGGGTGCTATAAGGGAATGGAGGGATACTAGGGGTGGTAAAGGTAGAAGTGTGGATGGTGATGTACATCAATCTGAGGCTCCATGGTGCAAAGGGTTAGTAAGTGGTTTAGAGAGATGAGGAGGGAATGGCTGGATAGGATTTGTAAGTAATGGTAGAAGAAAGGGGGAGACTGCAGGGAGGGTTAGTGACTCAGCTGGCGGAGGGAACATAGCAGGCCCAAGGGGGACACAGGAGAAGGAGGGATGGAAACTAGTGAGAGGCAAAGGGCTTTGGAATAAATTCATAGAGTGGAAGGAGGAGGGAGCAGCAGTATGGGAAGGACAGTTGGAGGGTATTATACATAAAAATAGGTTTGCTGAATTGCTGACAAAGGATGATGGTGGGGCAAGAAATTTCATGATAGGGGAAGTCAGGGAGGAGAGAACGGTAGTAGTGACCAGGTAGATGGGGTGGGTAGCAGCGACAGGGGAGCAAGTCCAGGAGGGCAGGGAGGGTGGTAACAAAGTGTCAGGTTTGCCGAGAACCAAGAGGAGCAATGTGGGTCAAAATGGTATCAAAGGCAAGAAGGTATCTATGAGTAGTGAGAAAGAGGTAGGGCTACAGCAGGAAGGTAAGGTTACTGGGACCCCGCTGACAACCCCCACTGTTATTGAATGGGCCACAGAGAGAATGGAGATGGGAGAGGAAGAGAGGCAGAACCTAAGACAGGAGAGGGGGAGACAAAGGCTGGATAAAGAGTTCATAGGAAGGAGGTCGGGGGGGCAGGTAGGGGAGTTGGATATGAGAAGTGGACTTGTGAGAAGGGAAGGGAGCACATGGCCCGAAGGCAGTTGGGTGTCAGGGACGAGTCCAGGGGGAGACCCCTGGAGAGGGCAGTCTACATGAGCTAGGGTAAAGAATATTAAGCATGGGGTAGAAGGCTCAGGGGAGGCAGAAGGCAGGGAGGATAGGGAGATGAAGGCGGCTGAACAACTAGCAGGGAGCAGATCCAGTTCAAGAAGGACAAGGTCTTCATAGTTGAGGACTCCATTGTTAGAGGCATTCATTTGGGGGGCAAGGTCTGGATAAGCTGCTTGCCAGGTATGACAGCAGCAGAGGTGATTCACCACATCCCCTCCTGGGGAAAAATGCAAGATGAGTGAACCCACCTAGTGTTCCACTTGGGAACAAATGACTTTGCAGGGTACAGCTTGATGGAGGTGCTAGTACGGTTTGAAGCACTAGCAAGGTTCTACAGTGGCCTCAGCTTTGTAAGCAATAATACCTGACAGGGTGGGCAGTATTGAGGAATACTGGACCACCCAGGGGCGTAATGAGGCCCAACGTCACAGGCGGAGGGCCTTATAGCCCCTGGAAGGTCTGGTATTCTCCAATACTGCCCACCCTGGAGGGTATTATTGCGCTTAGAAAATGGGCACCGTAAAAGGAAAATAAGTTTTATAAAAAGTGTAAATAAAAAAATAGTTTAAAATACATTTTTGTAATAAAATAGTTCCTCCGCCTGCACTACAATACACACACACACACATGAAGAGGACTTCTCTTGTATTCTTAAAATTTATTTTTTCCATGCAGCCATTGTATCTATATATACTGTGTGGTTTGATAGTGGCTGCAGCGTAAGACCCGGAAAAAGTGTCCAAGTAGGGTCAGTCAAAACTGTGGCAGTGATTTATTCAGACCAAGAATAGTTTGGATGTCACAGACAGCTCTTTAATGCCCCTGCTATTAAAGTTTATGTTTTTTATGCAGTTTCTGGTTGCCGCGGAGTAACAATAGCACTAATGAGCACCTACCTCAGAACTGCTTTCATGCCCCCGGCCCCTCCCCAGGATCGCGATCGCAATTGCAATCGCATGACGGGAAGTTTTTTTTTCATAATTTCTGTTTTTTATTTCTTCTTATCTACCCTCAGTGCCCGCTCCTTCGGGCTGCTCAATCCACCTCTGCCTCCGAACATAGTAGAGGGCGCTGCTGTAACATGTGTTTGTCAAGTCTATTAAATGTTGTGGCATCAACCCCCCAGCAGTTTCTCCGTCTCTTCTGCTTCAGTCTATAACCTCCATGACCTTTCTTGCCAAGATTACCTCTTGTTGTTTATTTTTTTTTTCTTCTTTGCCTGGTCACACCTGAAGAAGGATCTACACACAAAATTGGGAATACAGCCAGCACCCATGTCTACCAAGCGCTGTTCATTGCTCTACTGAGAAAGGCAGTGTGGGAGCAGGTGAACAGGAAGAGGTTTTTGTATTTGTTCTTTTTTTTTTGTAAACATGCCTGCTAGCACTTGGAAAAGATGCGAGTGCACGGACAATCGAGAGGGACTGGGACATCAGAAACATGCTGACGATCACCTGAAGCGCTGCTGTATTACAGAACTAAGTGCAAGTTGGGTTTAGATTCATTTATTTAATGTGAAACTAATAGACTGGTGGAGCAAGGGGAAGATGACGAGTTGCCTTCAGTTTGTAAAATGGCAGCAAATTTGAAAATGAGCATCAGCTGGCTGTACAGGTGCGATCGTGGTCATGGTAGGGTAAGCAGCTGCATGACTGTTTCAAGTGAAGGCAATTCTGTACTGTTTGGCAACACAGGAAAAAAAAATGGTATTTAACCTATTTTTACTTTCCGACTCATATGTGGCGACTGTTTGTTGATGCGTCGGCTGGGGGAGAGGGGTGTCGCTCACTAAGTGAGAAAAAAATGGCGGTATTTGCCTTTTTCAAAATTCTAATGGCCCAGTATTATTTAGAATGATATGAGGCAATGGAGAGTGGGACTTGTTATTTCCCAGTCTCTATTGTCTCATACCGGACCAGCTGATTAGTGCTTTTAGCCAATCAGCATCAAGATTACACTTTGCCCATTTTCTAAAGATCAGTAGTGTTCTCCGAGGTCCTGCTGGTTCTGAAAGGTAGCTCAGAGAGGAAACAGAGGATAACAGAGTTTAATAGCTGGCTTGCTGGAAAGGCTTTGGGATAATGGGAGATTGGGGGACCACTTGGCAAGATGAAGGTTTATTCACTCAAGATAGGTTACTTTTATACTGGGAGAGTAAGGAAGTGCTGAAAGGAAAAACTGAATGGTTCATGGAAAAATACTACAATTTAAACTGAATTGGGGGGGTTTCAATCAAATACCAAAGACAGCACAGCTGACCCCTTGTCAGCACTCGTGTCCCCCCCCCCAGAAAATTAGACACCCAGTTGGGGCTGTGGGAGGGAGGTTCAGGTTAGTGAGAGGTGTTAGGACTGGGGAAGGAATCAGGGTGCCTGGAGTGTGGAAGGCCATGTGCACAAACACTAGGAGTCTAGGCAACAAAATATCAGACTGGCAGCAGTCATGGCAGAGGCAGACTTGGACCTTGTGGGTATTACTGAGTCCTGGTGCCATCCTAGGCAGTATAGGGACATAAATAAACCAGGGTACGTGCTGTTTAAGAGGGACAGGGTTGGAAGAAAGGGTGGGGCTGTGGTCCTCTATGTGAGGGAGAGAATTCAGGCAACTGCAATACAGGGTAGATGGGGGACACAGATGGATTATGAGTCTTGTTAGACATAGGGAGAGGTGAGGTAGTGCGCATAGGAGAGATCTACAGGCCACCAGGGCAGCCGGAGAGGATGGACAACCAGATGATGGAAGAGATGCTAAGGATGGAAACAAAGGGAGAGCTGCTGCTGATGGTAGACCTCAACCTCCCAGATGTGTAATGGGATTCACTGTCAGCAGCAGTGCCCAGAAGCAGGGAGATCCTGGACTCCCTTCAAGTTGCTTTACTCAGACAAATGATTGGGGAACCTACTAGGTACAGTGGCGTGAAAAAGTATTTGCCCCCTTCCTGATTTTCTCTATTATTGCATATTTGTCACACTGGATGTTTTCAGGTCTTTAGAGAAAATGTAATATTAGATAAAGGGAACCTGAGTGAACAAATAACACTTGTTTTTTTTTTTAATTTCACTTATTTAATGAAAAAGTTAACCAACACCAACTGGCACTGTGTGAAAAAGTAATTGCCCCTTAATAACTGGTTATGCCACATTTAGCTGCAATGACTGCAACCAAACACTTCCTATAATTCAATATCAGTCTTTCACATCGCTGTGGAGGAATTTTAACCCACTCTTCCTCATAGAACTGCTTTAATTCAGTAACATTTGGTAGGTTTCGAGCATGAACTGCTCGTTTCAGGTCCTGCCACAGCATCTCTATTGGGTTTAAGTCTGGACTTTGACTAGGCCACTCCAAAACTTTAATTTTACTTCTTTTTAGCCATTCTGATGTGGACTTGCTTTTGTGTTTTGGATCATTGTCTTGCTGCATGACCCAACTACGCTTCAGCTTCAGCTGACGGAAGGATGACTGGACATTCTCCTTAAGAATTTTCTGGTACAGAGCAGAATTCATGGTTCCTTTAATTATGGCAAGTCATCCAGGTCCTTAGGCAGCAAAGCATCCCCACACCATCACACTACCACCACGTTTGACTGTTGGTATGGTGTTCTTACTGTGGAATGCTGTGTTTGCTTTACGCGAGACATTATGGGATCCATGTTGTCCAAAAAGTTCCACTTTGGACTCATCTGTCCATAGAACATTTTCCCAAAAGGCTTGTGGACCATTCAGGTGCTTCTTGGCAAATGAGAGACAAGCATTTATGTTCTTCTTGGTTAGCAGTGGTTTCTGCCTTGCTGCTGTCACATGAAGCCCATTTTTGCCCAGTCTCTTTCTGATTGTGGAGTCATGAACACTGACCTTGGCTGAGGCAAGAGAAGCCTGCAGTTCTTTGGATGTTGTTTTAGGATCCTTTGAGACTTCTTGGATGATTTTACATTGTGCCCTTGGAGTAATTTTGGCAGCCGCCCACTCCTGGGAAGGTTCACTACTGTTCCAAGTGTTCTCCATTTGGAGATTATGGCTCTCACTGTGGTTCGATGGAGTCCCAGAGCCTTAGAAATAGCTTGTAACCCTTTCCAGACTAAAAGAGGGCAACAAATTTTTTCAGATCTTTTCAGGAACTTCCTTTGATCATGGCATAATGTGCTTGTTGAATCTTTGTGCTGGCAATGTGACTCTGATGGTAAGGGCCAAAATAAGTGAGGTTTATATTGAGCAGGGCTGGCTGTAATCAAGCCTGGCTGTGTTCAATCAGCTGACTCTAATTATCCCTTTAATTGGGTTGATTTAACTAGGGGCAATTACTTTTCACACGTGCCAGTTGGTGTTGGTTAACTTTTTCATTAAATAAATGAAATAAGTGAAAAAAAAAAGTGTTATTTGTTCACTCAGGTTCCCTTTATCTAATATTATATTTTGTCTAAAGACCTGAAAACATCCAGTGTGACAAATATGCAATAATAGAGAAAATCAGGAAGGGGGCAAATACTTTTTCACGCCACTGTAAGTGGTGGTGTTGGACATGGTGCTCACAAATGAGATAGGGTAGGGAACATATCAGTGGGGGACAACCTTGGTACCATACCGACCATGGTATCATATGGTTCATGCTACGTAAGTCGGCCACTATAAATTGAACGAAGGTGAAGGTGTTCGACTTCAGATGAGCAGATTTTAGCAGGATGTAGAATTATGCACAAAAGCCACTGGAAGGAGTGAGGTAACTCGAGAGGGTGGAGGAAATGTGGGTCTCAATAAAGGATGCCACAGTGGGAGCCACAGACCTCTGTGCGAGGAAGGTGAACAAAAATAGGAGGAAGAGAAAGCCACTGCAGTTCAGCAGGGAAGTGGAGCACAGCATCAGAGCCAAGAAAAGAGCCTTCAGGAGGCTTAAAATGGCACAGTGGGGTAGAGGCTTGGGAAGAATATCAGGCTAGGCAGAGGGAGGCAGAAAGGGAGGCCAGGTGAGCAAAGGCAAGGACAGAGGAGAACATTACTAAGGTGGTTAAGAGGGGGGTGTATAGGAGAGAGGAGGAAAATGGAAAAAGGGATACCTAGTCTGAAAAATGGGTCGGGGAGAGGGTGAATGGGGACCAGGAGAATACAGAACTGCTGAACAGTTACTTCTGTTTGGTTACCAAGAAAGAAGAGGACTGGAGGGGGGGAGTAGCCATGGGGAAGCACAGGTGGCAGAGGAAGGGGTGGATATGAGTCCTTTTCAGGAGGAGGAGATTCTGAGGCAGCTTAAGGAGTTAAAGATGGACAAGGCCATGGGGCCAGATGGGGTGCGCCCAAGGGTTTTGAGGGAATTAAAGGCGATGTTGGCTGCTTCCTTGAACACCCTATTCAACAGCTTCTTAGAATTGGGGATAGTACCAAATGATTGGAAACAGGCAGATGTGGTACCCCTTCACAAGGGGGGGTAAAGGATGAGGTGGGCAACTACAGGCCAGTGAGCCTGATGTCTGTGGTGGGCAAACTCATGGAAAAGCTGCTCAAGGACAGAATCAACAGTTACCTAGAAACAAGTGGACTTAGGGACCCGAGGCATCATGGGTTCACTGAGGGCAGATCCTGTCAAACAAACTTGATAGAGTTTTTTGACTAGGTCACAAAGGAGATGGATCGGGGGTGTTTGGTGGACGTGGCCTACCTTGATTTCAAAAAAGCATTTGACTTGGTGCCGCATCTCAGGCTAATACACAAATTAGATCAACTAGGGTTGGGGAGGGGTAATAAGGTGGATCACCAACTGGTTGGAGTGTAGAACACAGAAGGTAGTGGTCAATGGGGCACTCTCTGAGGAGTCAGAGGTCACCAATAGGGTTCCCCAAGGGTCAGTGTTAGGACCATTTCTTTTTAACGTCTTCATAGGGGATATAGTGGTGGGTCTAGAATGGAGGATGAGTCTGTTTGCAGATGATGCAAAGGTCTGCAACAGAGTGGACAAGCTGGAGGGAGTGGAGATGATGCATAGAGATCTGGAGAGGTTAGAAGAATGATCCAATAAATGGCAGTTATCATTCAAAATGGCAACGTGTAAGATCATAACTTGGGCTGAAAAAATGGGAAGGCTGAATACCAGATGGGAGGTAGACCCCTGCATGTTACAGAAGAAGAAAAGGACCTAGGCATCATCATCTTACAAGACCTGAAAGTTACTAAGCAGTGTGGAAAGGCAGTGGCAAGAGCCAGCAGGATATTGGGTTGCATATGGAGGGTAATATCCAGAAGAAGGAGAGAGGTAATAGTTCCCCTGTACACCCAGCTGGTAAGGCCACACCTGGAATATGGGGTCCAGTTCTGGAGGCCATACTTCAAGAAGGACCATTGAGATGGTAGAATGTGTTCAGAGAAGGGTGACAAAGATGGTGAGAGGGCTCGATCACGTACCATATGAGGGGAGACTGAATGACCTTGGCATGTTTTCACTGGAGCAGAGGAAGGAGAGGGGTGACATGATTGAGACATTTAAGTATGTCAAGGGGATCAATAAGGTGCCTGAGGAGAGCCTTTTCCAACTAAAGAAGTGGCCCAGGGCGAGGGGGCATGAATTCCAAATCAAGTAGGGGAAATTTAGGGGTAACCCTAGGAGGTACGTCTTCACTGAGAGGGTGGTTGAAAATTGGAATGGGCTGCCAAGGGAGGTGGTGAGTGAAAAGACAGTGGGAGGGTTCAAGAGGGCATGGGATAAACTCAAGGGGATGTTGGGAAGGGCTATTGTAAAGGCCTAAGGGGATACCTAGGCCTATTGAGCAGACTGTGTGGGCCTGGCAGTCCTTTTCTGCCATCACATTCCTATGTTCCTATTAAAATACACAATATCTATACAGACTGGAGTCGCAATTATTAATACTTTTTTTGCAATATGTAAAGTAAACCTTATTCATTACTGAAAATGAAAATCGAAAGAAGGCAGGGGAAGGAAGGGGGACAAGTGTGAAGAAAACAACTCATTGCAATCGTGGTGGTTCGGGTTGGGAGAAGTGAAGCGCCAGAACAATTTCTCAAAAACCATTATACTAGATTCATTCTGTAATTCCCAGCTCAAAAAGTTCACATGTCCACTTATCATTTGTATATATGCTACAGTGCCACTATAATATGTATCTTGTTTCATTAATATTTTTTACTATGGTTATTAAGCTCTACATCTGGATACCAACATGCACTTTATTTACCCTCTCCAGAATTAACAAGTCCTCAAACTTATCCCCCTCAGATAAAGATCTTTTCGGGGGAGGGGGTGTAATAAATCAGCTTTCCCTATGGATACATGTTGTCTTTGTGGAGGTTTCAAATTCATACATAATGGGACCAACTTGCAGTTAAAGTACTTTCATTCACTAAAATTATGAAATATGAGGATAAATAATTCCAGCTTCATTTTCTCCATTATTATTTTTTCTCCTCCATTTTTAGCTAACTCAAGCACATCACTATATATCTATTTAGAAATGAAGTGAATTGAAGTGTAAAATAATACCATTATGTCCAAACATAATATAGCTTCCAGGTTACCTTCTATGGACAAAAATGTGCCTGTTTAATAGAACAGGGCTTAAATTTCTACTTAGATGTCAAATTAAATTCAGCAAAGGAAAAAGCAATAATGATTAACATCTCTGAAACCTCTGGATGACATTCTTCAGTGAAGCTCCTCTAAGTGCAAAACATGATATAGGCATATCCGATTGATGTAATACCTGTTTCTAATTCTCCTCAAATGGACCTCTTACTCCTTCCCCCAATCTCTGAAACTGCTGCAATTAGTCAATATTGTTGAAAATCTTATATGCTGTCAGTAATGTTCAACTACTGACACATTTGTTCAGAGTTTCCTATGAAAAACTTAACTAGAAATTTAGAGTATTGGGATTGTTGTATATCTGTACCATTTCTGTCTAATGGAACCCCCACCTCACCCCTCTGATCACCATCCCCTCATGGCTTAATATTTCCCTGGTGTCTAGTGGTCCCCACCCTCCTATTACCATTCCTGAAATAATTACATATCTACCTGGTATCTAGTGGCACCTTCCAATCATTGTCTCTATCATTAATTACTTTAGCCCTCATGTCTAGTGGCACCCCCTACTCTCCAGTCTCTGTTCCCATAATTATTTTGTATTTCCCTGGTGTCCAGTGGTACAACCCACCTTCTGATCACCATCCCCATAATAATTAAATATTTTTCTGGTGCCTAGTGGCATCCCCCACCCTCCAATCACTGTCCCTGTTATTATTGTATTTTTCTCTAGTGCCCCCCCCTTCTGATCACTGTTCCCATTGAGATTTTTTATTTCCCTGGTGATTAGTGGCAACCCCCAACCATCCAATTGCTGTCCTTTCTGAAATAAAGAAAGCACTCCCTCAATGTCTTTTTTTTCTTAAAACCTGTAAAAAAGAAAACAGTCCCTCACTGATCCCACCCTCCCAACCTGACCTCCCATTCAGCAACCACCATCCCGCACCCCCTACACTCCCCGCACACCATCATTCACCTGAACAGGTCCCAGGGTGAAGATCCACTGTCTGATGAAAGACATGTCTTGCTGCTGTAAACATCAACTGCTATATGAGAAAACAAGGTGGCCCAAATATTCAACAGAGTTGAGCCATGCGCATAGGGTTGCGCCTGCGCAAGTACGAAAATGCGCCATTCTGCGATATTCAGCAGGAGGCAGTTGCGCCTTCCAAATCATGCTGAGCAACAGCGCAGTGATAATGAAGGTATGTGCAACTGAAGGGGTAGGAACCATGCATAAATGACGCAGTGCGATATTCAACAACTTGCGCCATGCGCAATAGGGGAGCCAGCGGAAGTTGCACCATAGATGAAATGAGCCAAAATAAAAGGGAGCAAGGGAGAGGCGCAAGAATGTTACGGGGAAGCCACATGAGAGTAAAATACAGCAGGACACACTTGGCAGCAGGAACACACAGGACCAGGCAGGAAAGGACACCTGGAAGCAATAGCCACAGGGGAAGGTGTGGGGAGACACAGCAGTGAGGCAAGCACAGGCAGGTGTTCCCGGTGCAGGGGAAGTAGCAGTGAGGACAGCGGGGGGAATACAGTAACAGCTGCCAGGGGGGGTGAACACAAGCCAGGGACATGGTCAGTGCCACCTTCCAGATGGAGGCCGTTATGAGGGGGGTGAGAAGGCGGGCAGCAGGGGGGGCGTGGCCGTGGAAGGGCCCATTGGTGGTATGCCCCCAACAGGCAGTACCGAGCCCGCACCAGCTTTGACCTATACAGTGATACCGAGATTGTAGGCCGGTACCGCCTGAATCAGGCAATTCTGAGGTGGCTCTATGAGCTGTGCAGTGATGTGATGCAGGCACCCACACGACTGAGCCATGCCCTGTCAGTGGAGACCAAAGTGACAGCTTGCATGTGCTTGCTCACCACAGGTACCTTCCAGAGACCAACTGGGGACACCACAGGCATAACCCAGTTGGCCATGTCATGCCACCTCACCCAATTCCTCAGCGCACTGCTGCCACAGGCTGCGGAGTACATCGATTTCCCCAGCACACCAGCGGAGCACACAGCAAACATACAGGAGTTCCACAGGGTAGCACGTATGCCTGGCATGCTAGGGGCAATAGACTGCACCCATGTGGCCATCCGCACACCACCTGGCCCTGAGGCGGCCACATACATCAATTGCAAGAGCTATGCCAGCATCAACTGCCAGGTGGTGTGCGATGCCAGGGGTTGCATAATCAATGTCTGTGCCATGCACCCTGAGGGAGCACACAATGCCTTCATCTGGCACCAGTCAGCACTGTGCCACAGATTTGAGAGTGGGGATATCCCCACTGGCCACCTAGTGGGTGAGTATGCAAACCACATGGACAATCATAGGGCCTGGGGGGGCATGGTCAGAGGTGAAATGGGTAGTGGCCTACATGGCCTGGGGCAGGGCAATGCTGATCACCAAACTAACCTCCACCCTCATACACAGGTGACAGTGGATACCCACTCTGTCCCTGGCTGCTCACACCCTACCGGTGGCCCGTGACCCCATCGCAGCAATGCTACAATAAGGCATACGCCACCACACGTAATGTCATCGAGCGGGTGTTCGGGATGCTGAAGGCACGTTTCTGTTGCCTGGACACCTCTGGCATTGCCCTACAGTACAGCCCCTCAAAGGCCTGCAGGCTATTCCTGGCCTGTTGCATCCTGCACAACATGACCAATGAATGTGGGATAACCATACAGGTTGAAGAGGGGGACAGCGATGGGGACAATGAGGATGCCTGTGACGATGGTGATGGGCAGCTCCCCATTGGGCAATGGGACCCTCGACTGCTCCGGCTGGCACAGCTGCACCGGGACACCATCACGGAGGAGCACTTCAGCCAACCCAGGTAAGTCATGGGGCCATGTGGCAAGGCAAATTTATTTAAAAGACGCCCAATCCCGAAGGCTCTGGGCACCATACAAAATTTTAAATAGCATTGTACACAAAAGACATTTATACAAAATAAAATTATAATAAATCACAGACTATAAAATAAATCCTACTCTAAACATCAAATGCTTGTGAAAATAGGAGTGTCTTCAGGCGGGCCTTAACAATATCTACAGTGGGGGCCTCTCTGACCAAGACTGGTAAAGAATTCCATAGAATGGGAGCAGCAACACTAAAGGCTCTGTCGCCAGCTGATTTAAGCCTCGTTCTAGGAACGGTTAGGAAGCCACCACTGGAAGATCGAAGAGGGCGGATAGAAGGACTAGGTGTCAGGAGGACTGACAGGTAACCAGGGCCCTGTCCATGTAGGGCCTTATAGGTGAGAAGACCCACCTTAAAGAGGATTCTCCACCTGACTGGCAGCCAGTGCAACTCGCACAGTACCGGTGTAATATGAAAACATTTTTGCTGCCCAGTCAATAACCGGGATGCAGTGTTTTTCACCAGCTGCAGTCTGTGGAGAGATTCCCCTGTGACCCCGAGATAGAGCACATTACAGTAGTCCAGCCTAGATATGACTAAGGCATCTATCAAGGTAGGGAGGTCCAGAGGCGGAACAGGGGGCTTAATCCTGGCAGTGTTTCTGAGATGGAAAAAACAGGTACGAACCACGGAAGATATTTGAGCCTCCATGGTCAAGTTCCTGTCCAGAATCACTCCAAGATTTCACACCCAAGAGGAGGCCTTCAATGACACAGCTCCAAGAATAAGTCCAGTTGCTGAGTCAGAGGCCATCCTATCATGAACTCTGTTCGACTCCACTACCAATACCTCCGTCTTGTCAGGGTTCAGTCGCAACCAGCTGGAAGCCATCCAGTCATTAATCTTGGTCAGACAGATATTTAGCACATCCACAGCGTTGGATGTTCCTGGGGCAAAGGACAGATATAGCTGAGTATCATCGGCATAGCAATGAAAACTCAAGCCATACTTCCTAATGATCCCCCCGGGGGAGCATGTACACTGTGAACAACATTGGGGCCAGTACCGAACCCTGAGGGACTCCACAGGGAAGGAGACAGGGTGTAGATGAGAAATTACCCATCATAACCCGTTGCCTCCTGTTGGTAAGAAAGGACTCAAACCACTTAATGACGGTACCGGTGAGTCCACACAACTCCCTGAGGCGGACAAGCAACACACAATGGTCCACAGTGTCAAATGCTGAAGAGAGATCGAGGAGAACAAGAATTGTCCTGTCCCCCTGATCTCTGGCCCTGAGAAGATCATTCTGCACCCGAACAAGTGCAGTTTCTGTACTATGTCTGGCCCAAAAAGCCGACTGGAAGGGATCATACAACTCGTGAGTCACGAGGTGCTCTTCCAATTGAAGCGCTACCACCTTCTCCACCACTTTCCCCAAAAATGGAAGGTTGGAGATAGGACGGTAATTTGCCTTGATCTCCTGGTCCAAAGATGATTTCTTCAAAAGGGGTCTCACCAGAGCCTCCTTCAAGGCATCAGGAAAGACTACCTCAAGTAAGGAACACCGTACAATCGCGGCAAACACCGGGCCAACAGAGTCAACACATTTCATTAAGAAACGCGTTGGCACTAGGTCCAGCTCACAAAAGGTATGCTTCAAATTGACTGCCACCTCAATAACCTCACTAACCTCCACTGGTCTAAACTCTCCCCAACTCGGCGGAGTGCACTCAGAACACATTTGGCGACCACTGTCAGCTATAGTATTGCTGACTGAAGAAGCCTCCTGCCGGATCAAGGACACCCTGTCTGAGAAAAACCGAGCAAACTCCTCACAGTCTTTATTAGAAAAAAACCCTCCCGGGCTGCAAACAGACAGGATGAAGAAGTCTATTCACAGTCCGGAAGAGAGAAGCTGGTTGGTTTTTCCCAGCAGCAATCTCCCTGGACAGGAACACTGCCTTCTTATGGTTGACTGCCTCCTGATAAGCACGATAGTGCATACGCCGGACCAGTTTGTCCGCCTCCAGGAGGGACCTTCTCCAGCAGCACACTAATCTCCGACCCATCTTCTTCATCTCCCTGAGGTCTCCATCAAACCATGGAGACCTCAGGTATGAAGTTCTGGGTCGTACACGGGCAGGTGCGAGGGAGTTGATGGTGTCAGATAACACCCTATTATAGGTGTCAACCCCAGCATCAACACCTCCGACACATGCAGCACCCACACTAGACAATTTAACTGCTGCCAGAAAACCCTCAGGGGTAAGACCCCGTAAAGGGCGGCAGGTGATCTTCTCAGCAGGGGAAGGGCTTATGGCGGGAGCCCCAAGTGTGAACCTCACCGTGCAATGATCGGACCAAAATACCCTATCAATCCCGAGATCAGTGATCTCAAGCCCCAGTGAAAACACCAGGTCCAATATGTGGCCATCCTGATGGGTTGGTGCAGCAACGACCTGCGTCAATCCTAAAGAGGACATACTCTGCAAGAAATCACTGCTGCATCTTTGATCTCTGTCATCAATCCAAACATTGAAATCCCCCAGAAAAACACATCTGGGGGATCCCAATGTTTAACTGGCGATGAATTCGGCAATCTCCTGCAGGAAATTCCCCATCGGGCCAGAAGGGCGATAGATGAGGAAGATCCTGCAGCCCACGACGAAACCACCGTGAATAGCCACACACTCGAAGGAACCAGGAGTTTCCTCTGGGTGCATGGTGAAGGTCAGGCTGGATCTAAAGCAGATAGCTACACCGCCACCCCTGCGATTCACTCTGGGGCAGTGCACCACGGTATACCCGGGAGGGACTGCAGCCTCAAAAATTGGGCCTACATCATCTCCCACCCAGGTCTCCGTGATGCAAGCCAGATCGACCGATGAAATCAAGGCGGCAATAATTGCCATCTTGTTTCTGATCGATCTGGCATTGCACAGCACTGCTGTCAGAGGATTGGAGGGTGGTGCAGCCCCTCGGGTTACCTGACCACTCGGTCTGATGGACTCCCTGGGGATGGGCACCAACCACGTCTGGCCTCTCCCAGATGCCCGTCGTAACCCAGGGTGCCTTCTGGACCTAACGATCTCTATCTTACCATCACCCATACCCAGGTCACCCCACTGCCAACAATCAGCATGACCCTCTACAATCCCCACTTCCCGACAACGTCTAGCAGTAGTATCAGACACTGGGAGAGGGACGGAGGGACGTAAATCATGTAGCAGTGAGCACCCATACATAATCCTAGCCCCCATAAATCCTCCCATATAATCCCTACAAATTCCAAGCAATATACACAAACAGCTATTTAAACACAATTTAAATGACACCAAATTAACTGCCTAACCTACTTAATCCAATAAAACTAATATATTAAAACAAAACAGATTTAAATTATAATAGTATTCCAACTTACCATTTCTTACCACAAATAAATAAGCGCAAACTACTTAACTTTGCACACATTAAAAACCGTGCAATAGACCAACCCATTTCCCTTCTTTGGTGAAAAACAAAATTTCCAGTACCGAGTGGCGCTCGCGCCTGCGAGTGGCGCTTCAATTTATGGAAAGCAATGTCCTCGCCCCTTCAACAGCAGTCACAGCTTCCCCTTGCTCACACCTTCAGCCAGGTAGAAAATAGGTAGACTGCAGCACAGCCTCTCATGCCATGCAAGTCCTGCCACCAGAGGGCAAACGGGCAGTTCACCCGCGAGCAGGGGAGCGGCAATCCCAGGCAATGATCCAGGCGCAGAAACCGGGCAACAAGAAAAATGGCAGTCCAGACATCCAGCCGCTTACGAGCGGCATAACGGTAAGACTAAAAACAATCCCAACATGTGCAGCCAACAGTGGCTAAGGCACAACCCACAAACACGCATGGACACACACCAGGGGTGCATGCCGTCAAGGGAAATGGCAGGGCATGGATCCACACACCCAACCAGGGATGGGTGAAGTCTAACATGCTGCATGAGCGGACACACACACACACACCGCGCAAACATGCACAAAGGGTGGAGGCACACGACAGAATGCCACCCCAGCCACACACTTGTCCACAGACCACCACGCCACTGCCTGTCCATGGCGTGTGTCAGATGCTGATACCATTGCACATTGGTGTAGGCGCAATGCAGGCATCATCATGCAAGCAACTGCGGACGCAGCGGGGAGGGTGTGCAGATGGACTGTATCCGGCGTGCGGGCGGGTACCCACCCGTGCACTGCCCACTGAAAGACACAATACACACAGGGCAGCACCAGACAGTAGCTGCATTGGGAGACAGGTCAGTCACGTGACACAGTGCCCCAGCCGCCAAGGATGCGTGGGCGGCCCCGCCGAGACCCACCAGCACTGACAGGCCGCCCACTGGCCTCATGGGGTGGCACCGATGGTCCCCCAAGGGTTCTACTGCGTGAACGTGACCGTGCTCACGCAGTGGTCTGCAGCACACTGAACATGCCTGCGCCAGGTGTGCTCGGGATGCCCATAGCTGAACCCGGTGTCGACAGGGAGGGTGTCACACGACGCTGGGAACAGAGGGTGGACAGTGCACTGCGTGGTCTGCTCGACACACGGGCACATGACTGTGTGCCCATTGTGGCCATGACAGCAGTGAATGTCTGTGCATGCCTGTCAATGGCAGCGGTCACATCCTTCCGCAGCCGGTCCATCCCTGCCAGGATCAGAGCAGTGTCTCTGCTGCGATGCTCCTCTGCCCACTCTAGAGCCGCACACAGTGCATCCACTGACGTTGCAAGCCGCATCTGCTGCTGGACTGATGCTTGCAGTAGGCGGGTGTGCTCATCCAAGAGGTTATCTGCCTCCTCAGCATCCTGTCCCTCAAGGTGTGTGCGGCCCTGATGCTCAGCACCCCTTGAGGGTGGGTGCTGCACACCAGGACCAGGTCTGGGCATGTCCACAGGTGGTGCACAGACGCCGCCGTTTGACCCTGTTCCCCCAAGCCCATTGGCCGACTGCTGATGCTGCCCTTCTGGCTGCCGCTCCCCAGGGTTCAGTGGTGCCACCGCGGTAGCATAACAGTCCCACTGTCCTGAACACACACCAGTACTGCCCACTGGTGCTGACAGGCACAGGCTGGGACTGTGCTGACACGCAGGCCTCCACGGCAGCACCACCCACAGCCATGGCCGCGATGTTACCTGCTGTGTGGCCATCCCATGGCACACACGTGTCACTACCCATGCTGTTAGCGACATCATCATCATCGGTGATGGACTCGGCACTGAGCCAAGTCACAGCATGCTGGCATCAGTGGATGCTGGCACGCTGGGACATGGGCAGGGCTTCCTTAGCACCTGTTACAACAACATCAGTGTGGACAGCCAGGTGGGCCCACTGTCACACTGAGCTACGTATACCTGTGGAGGGGGATGGGCCCTCCTCCATCTCCAGCTGACTGTCCTTAGTGGACAGGCCCACCACCATTGACCCGTGCAGATGCTCAGGATCTGTAAGGGAAAACAAAGTCGCGTTACTGCATGTGACCTACCCTGCCCCCCCCCATAGACAGACCATGACTTACCATGCAGTGATGGGCTACTACCTGTCTGGAAGCCACCACCTGGAACACCCTCAATGGCACAACGCTGCATGCTTCTAGCAATCCTCTCCTCCTGTGGGGTCAGGTGTACCACCTCCGCTATCCCCCACCTGTCGCAGCTCATGCTGCCCTGATGGCAGCCACCTTCTCCTTTATCCTCCTCCTCCTGTCTGTGCCCATCTTCTTCTTGCACTCCTGCACGGAGTGCTGGTGGCTGCCATGCAGGTTCACAGCACGTGCCACCTCCTCCCATGCAGCAGCACGGGCTTGAGGTGTTCCCTGCAGTCCGCTGAGAAGCGGCTCCTGATCCAGGTAGGCCTCAAACAGGGCATTGTTCTCGGCCTTGGTAAATTAGGCTTCCTCCTCCTCCCACCACTGTGTTCCTCCTCTCCCACAACGCTCGGTCATTTTAGCCTGTAAGAATGACAGTTGTTACCTGTGACTGTGCAGTCCCATGCATGTCCCTAAATCCACAGTCCACACTCCCCAAACAGCATGCAACTCACCAATAGACTGCAGTAACGGCTATGGCCTGCAGCCCAATGTCACACTTTATAAGCGCAACCCATGCAAATGAGGTGAGGCACAACTTTAAGTGGATGCAATTGCGGTACTGCGCCATTGCATGGCTGATTAGTTGTTTTGCATGTGACTGAATATCAAGCTGTTGCACTTTGCGCAATTGTGTTGAGTGTGCTGAGCCAAGGGCGCAGTTCTGTGACATGCGTAGTACACACCTCACTGTGCATGCCTGGGTTGCTGACACAGGCATCTGCCACGCTGCTGACATGCTTTGCATGGGAAGCAATGCAGGGCACGGCCACCATTGTGCCAGTGGCGCTACAGCTATGTTCACCTACATGGTGCTGTGGCACTGGGCCATCATAGGCGCACTGGGGCAACAGTGCAGTAGGCCACTACTGGAGGCAGCACACAGGCAGCCAATCATGCTACACGCATTGGGTTCCAATGGCGCTGTGCATGTCTGTGCGCCAGAGCCCCTTGACCCTGTGCCAGACCTTTTCCCCTAGGCACCATGCATCAGGCATGGGTGCACCACTATCGTGCTGTTCAGTGACAGCACAATAGGGAATGGCAGCGCTGTACCACACAGCATCTGTACGTGGGGAGCTGCACTACAGAGCGCCATTTCTGCAGACCAAGCTATGAGAATGGCACGCAGGAGGGCTGCTCAATGGAGCCAGGTCGAACTGACCAACCTAGTGACCATAGTGGAGCCACACCATGGACCACTGTTTGGGGAGGCACCCCTGGACAGGTCCAGGAGCCAGGTGTGGGAGGAGGTGGCCACTGCACTGGAGGAGGCCACTGGAAGGGGGTGGACAGCAGAGCAGTGCCGCCACAGGTATGGGGACCTGCGGCGGAGGGAGCCAGACCTGCTAGCCCACCTGCGGGCACGTGCAAGGAGGGGCATGGTGTCACGGCCAGGTAGGTGTTACGTCAACACACTTTTATCTTCCATATGGGTATCACGGTTGTATGTGTCCAGCACATGGGGGAGGGACCATCCGGTGTTGGCTGTGGTGGTGTTATCAGGGTGTGAGGTGGGTGGATCTGGCTGGGTGGGAGGCACACACCTGGGGCAGGGGCTTTGCTATGGGGTGTGCTGATGTTCCTCTCTTCATGTTTGCACCACAGGGCGGAGGAGGGCACCTGTGCCCGTGAGCTGCAGGCGCAACAGAGAGGGACAGGGAGGCAAGGCGGGCGGGGTCCACAGCGCCCAAGGGACCGGCCCGATGATGGTGAGTGCCATACCTCCATGATTACTATTGCATGCTGTGTAACAAGGTGGGCAGCGGGGCATGGCCACCATCCACTGACACCACTGCTATGCATGCAACTTGTTACAGTCAGCACTGTCCAGTGGCAATGCATGTCTGGAAGTGCGTCAATGGTGGTCCATGCATGCACCGGGTACATGGCTGTGCCACTGCCTTTGCACCACATAGCCATGTCACTAAACGGCCACATTGGTGCTGTGCGTGATTTGGCCGGTGGGTGTGTGCAGCGTTCCACATGGCTGTGTGCGTCTGGGTGGGCAGGTCATGTGGACGTGATCAATATGGGTGGTCACACACCATCACAGAGGTATGTCCCACAGCCATATGCCATGCACAGTGGGTGGGCTGTATGGGGCTGTGCATTCACACCTATTGACTGTGCTCCCTTGTCCTAGGTGTCCACCAGCTGAACGTCATCCAGGAGGCATTGCGGGAGATCCTGCACGTGGCAAGGGTGTCCCTGGAAATCCTTCGCCTCATTGATTAGATTGGGGTCCGCAGGAGGCACCGGCAAAGGAGAAGCCAGAGTGGGGAGCGGGGCTCCCGTTGAAAGTCCCTCTGCCCATGATATCCCCTACCCCCCTGGAGCCACCTCACACCCCCTTACTGTCCCATTTGTTCACCCTGCCCCTACCCACCCCACCTTGTTTTGGCCCTCCACTTTGTATATAGTTAACTTTTTATATTTTGTTTTAATACAGATCTTTTGATATGAATACTGTGGTGGTCTCCGATTTGTAGTGGGCTATAGGTGCTCAGCTGCAGTGGTGTGCATGGTATCAGGGGTGGTGCAGTCATGGGTATGTGTGTGTGTCCATGGGGAGGTGACTATGGTGTGGTGGTAGCTATCAGTCAGTGTCTGTGGTGTGTGTGTTGTGCCCTGTGCACTGGATGACTATGTGCAGTGGTCCATGATGCATGCTCTGTGTCCATGGGGCCCCTGTCAGCCCATCCATGGCCTGTGCAGCTGACACCCATGCATGTCTGTGACCTGCACGGTCTGCTGGCATGTCAGTGGTGGCTGTCCATGCAGGGTAGCCACTGTACCTGTCACAATTCTGGGTTGCCTTCTGTCACTGGTGTGGTGCATGTCTGCCTCAGGTGACACTGTGGCCTCCACAGTTGTTGACCCACCTCCATGCTGTGGCTTGTGTGTGTTGCAGGGCATGTGCACCACTGTCTGTGACTAGTGCTCCAGGCAAATGCTGGTGGCATACAGGTCCACTGTGTCTGCGCAGGGTGGCTGACACTCCTGTGCCATGGAGGACTGCAGGTTGTGTGTACACAGTTTACACGGGCCCACGCTGGGGGCTTGGTTGCCCCGCTACTGCGTCCCTGTGTTGTTGTGCCCTTGGGTATGGGTGGGTGTCTGTCCATGCACTGTGTGGCATCCGGTGTGGTGCATGCTTCCATGCACCACTGTGGGTATCTGCGCTGGCTGTCGTGGCCAGTGCTGGGTCGGGGTGTGTCATTGGGAGAGTGTGCAGGGTGCTGTACCACTGGTGGTGGGGTCCGGGGCATGACCTGTCCCGTGTGGGGTACCTCATGTGCTGACGCATGGTTGGTCTCTCAGCAGTACCTCAGGGGGGCTGTGCATGGTGGCACTGTTTATGCCGTTGTTGCATCGCTGTGTGCTGCCACCCGCTGATGGGTGCTCGTGGTGGGGCTGCCTTGCATGGTTCTGTGGTGCACAGGGTTGCATTGTCACAGTGGGGGTGGTGGCATGCATGGGGTTTCCTGCAGTGGTGGATGCTGCTCCTTGGCAGGGTGTCTAGGGGTCACGGTGCAGGGTGTGCTCTGCATTGAGGGGATGGTGTGGCATGGGGTGGTCAGCCCTCCTTGTGTGCCAGTCACAGCTTGCTGGGGGGTGTGATGGGGCACCATGGCCCGGCTGTGGGTTGGTTGCTGGTCTCCATGGGCCAGTGGTTATTCCAGCCCTCCCCCAGTTGTGCAGTGCATGGGGTGTGGGAGGACGATGTCTGTTCTACTGTGTGTTCCTCTGCCCATCTGTGGCATGGGTGGTGGGCCCCTACCTCCCTGGTTGTGCAGTTGCATTGCCGCCCTGCTGTTGGGGGGCATCCCTGGTTGCGCTATGGCACCTCTGGACTGCTCAGCTGAACATCCCTTGTTGCGCTATGGTGAATCTGATCTGCTCAGCTTCCCCTCCCTTGTTGTGCTATGGTGCAGGTGGTGCAATATTCAGTCGTCGGCTGTAGGCGCAGTTTGGCTGGGTCAGTTTTTGAATATCGCGCCTCTTGCGCATGGGCGCAATGGACTTGCGCTTGCTCCTGCTATTGTGCACTTTTTGGGCACAGTTTGAATATCTGGGCTGGTAAGTGCTGTTCAATGTATTTCAAAGAGGTTTTCAACTTTATTGCATAATTTGGCCACTTCTGTATATTTTTACATCAGATTTGGAACAGTCCTTTTTGACACTCCACTTCATGAACAATGACAGTGAAATTCCACAAATCTGGTCTGAAAGGCGATTTCATGGTCACTTGGTGAAATCACCTTTCAGTGGGATTTGAAAATCCTCACAACCTTTGTCATGAGGTGGAGTCATTTGAAGGCTATTTTGAAAATTTGGGGTCAGAATATGTAAAAATGACTAAGTTATGTGCATATGTTGAAATTTTACTATGCTGGCTTGTAACTTTGTTAATTTTTAATATTTTACCACCAAATGTTCAACTTAGCCATTTCTTTACACCACCTCATAAACACGATAACTGTCATATTTCAGATCTTGGCCAAAATGTATTTTCATGGCTGTGATGCGGAATGATATTGTGGTGGCGTGGCATAACGTTTTGGTGGGATTTTAAAATTTTCAGAACTGGGTACACGACATGGGATAATAAGAAGTATATGTTGACAATTTAGTTGCTGTTGCCCTACAAATGGAAATGCCCACGGGACCCTGCACTTCCATAGCAACATATATATATATAGATATATAGATATATATATATATATATATATATATATATTATAGTGGTCGAGCCACTATAGTTAGGGTTCAGCGGTCAGTTACATACTGTTAAAGTTAAAGGTTTGGATGTTAATAACTTTGGACCCATTCAATGGATTTGCCTGAAATTTGGCATGCACAGTGGGGCATGGTAGATCTCTTAATCTGCCAAATTGTATTTTGGTTGGACTTACAGTCTTTGCATACGAAAGCACTGAAAAATGCTAAATTAACCATTTTTGGAGGCACCTTTTGGGATTCTGGATGTGGTCCTGCACGGCCGTAGTATGGCATGGCACTCTGCAAGATGACTTGTTTGAAAGAGCTTTGGTGGCCGAATATGCCACTTTTCATTTCGTAAAAAAATATTAAGGCATTCAAAAGTTATGCCACTTTTAAGTTCCCATTATAAGTCACTGAGAAAATTTACATCTATGTTTTGTGAACAAAGAATGGGGTTCTGGCCATCTGGACCCACCTGGTGATCAAAGAATTTGCAGCCTCGCGGTTCAAGACTCTTTGTCCCAGAGGATTTTCAAAAATCTTTGATATTGAGGTCCGCCATCTTGTTTTTAATTTTCCAATCGGAAAAACACAAATATCTCGGCTCAGGGGTCACTCCTGAAGTAAAATGTGGATGGGTTTTACTCAGGGGGCACCAATCTATCGAGCCATGCCTTTGGTTGCATCCAAATTGGTCTAAAAATAGAGTTATTATCATTTAAAATCTTCGTTTGTGGCTCGCTAACGATCTTTGATCGCGAGCCTGCAAATTCTTTGATCGTGAGATTCTTTGATCGTGATCATGCATTGCAAGGGAAGAACGAGATGACCAGATTTAAAAGTTAATTTTCTGAGCCCAGGAGTGCCCTAGAAACATATATGAGGCTGGATTTTGCTCAGGGGGCCTCGTTCTTCCCTATCAGAATAACTATAATAGTGTATGACATATCCCTGGTAGTCTAATGTCACCCCCATCATAGTAAATAATGTAATGATGTCTAATGTACTGGTACTGTAGTGGCCCCCCTAATTTTTTTTTAATCCCTCGCAGTCTAGTGCCCCCCCGAGATGTATAAAACAATAATAAGTATTGATATCCCTGGTAGTCTAGTGCCCCCCCATCTGTATGAAATAATATGCATTGAGAGTATAGATTTCCATGGTAGTCTAGCTGCCCCCTCTCCATTATATCTAGTGCCCCCGAGTTGTATAAAAAAAGTAATAAGTGTTAATATCCCTAGTAGTCTAGTGGCCCCCCATCTGTATGAAATTATATCACTGTTCCTGTAGATATCCGTGGTAGTCTAGCAGCCCACCTCCATTATAATAAAATTAAGAATAATTTCACATTCCTGGTAGTCTAGTGGCCCCCACCCCATACCCAGCCGTGTCAGCCCACCCAGCTGGCAACTGGCACAGCCCACCTCTCACCACCAAGGCCACCTGCCGACTGTCTGGATTACAAGCGCTAATGTAAAGAGACGCTCAGAAATATGTCTTGAGTGCCTCTTTGCATTACCGCTCATAATGCACACATCGGTGGCTGGCCGTGGAGGTGAGAAGGTGCGGTGTAGTCGCCGGCTGGGGGGTGCCAGTGGGCTGGCATGGCTGGGTGGGGTGGGGGCTACTAGACTACCAGGAATGTGAAATTATTCTTAATTTTATTATAATGGGGGCGCTTAGGCTACCACGGATATCTACAGGCACTGTGAAATTATTTATACAGATGGGGGCCACTAGACTACCAGGGATATTAACACTTATTATTTTTTTTATACTACTCGGGGGGCACTAGATATAATGGAGGGGGGCTGCTAGACTTGTAATGGATATCTACACTCACAATGCATATTATTTCACACAGATGGGAGGGCCACTAGACTACCAGGGATATCAACACCTATTATTTTTTTATACAACTCAGGGGGCCACTAGACTGCCAGGGATTAAAAAAAACATTGGGGGGGCCACTAGAGTGCCAGGACATTAGACATTATTACATTATTTACTATGATGGGAGGACACTACACAATCAGGGATATGTCATTATGTATTATAATTAGTCAGATGGGGCAGAACAAAGCCCACTGAGCAAAATCCAGCCTCATTTGTGTTTGTAGGGCACCCCTGGGCTGTAAAAAGTGATTTTTAATCTGGCCATCTCGTCCCTCGCTCTTTGTTTGCGAGCGAGCAAATTTTTTGATCGCGACCATGCAAATTCTTTGATCGTGAGATTCTTTGAATGCGATCATGCATCATGAGGGGAGGACGAGATGGCCAGATTAAAAAATCAATTTTCTCAGCCCAGGGGTGCCCTAGGAAGTCAAATGAGGGTAGGTTTTGCTCAGGGAGCTTCGTTCTGTTGAACAATGGTGGTGGTTTGCCAGAAGTCCCTCAATTTTTTGATTTATAGCATTTTTTATTCTTTGTTCGTGAGCTTACAAATTCTTTGATCACAAGCCTGCATGTTCTTTGATCATGAGATTCTTTGATCGCCATCTTTGATCGTGAGATAGGGACAAGATGGCCAGATTTTTTATAATGGAATAGATAAGGAAATTTTACCAATCTTTAACATTGAATATCTTGGAAACGGTTTGGTCTTTTTACTTGAAATTTGGAGGGTGTTTACGGCATGTGCTGTCGATGTAAATTACAGTATTTACATGTCAGAGAAATATTTTTTGCCAGAGATATGGCGTGGCATACTTTACGTGTTGCAGACAGTTATTTGCTTGTGGTGGTGGCTTGAAATTTATAGGATACCTAGCCCTAGTGTCATGGATGTAGTTTTCAGTCATTGTGTGTGTTACATGTCAACAGGTGGGGAACTGTGCCACTCTGACGAGTGAAAATTTCAAATTGTGACATGTTATATCTTGGACATGGTTTGGCCTTTTTACTTGAAATCTGGAGGGTGTTGACAGCATGTAGATGTTAATAGAGGTATTTACATGTCAGACAATAATTTTTGTGCAGATATATTGTGTGGCGCAGTTTAGGTTTTGTGGACAACGTTTTCTATTGTTCTACTACATTAACATTCATTTTGTGGCTGGCTTTTCTGTTGTGAATGTACTTTTTAGTCATTGGGTGTGTAATGTGGTTTGGCACTTACAAGTTGTTGGGAGCGTGGGGCCCCCCACCAATTTGCACAATTTTCTACTTTTCTATTCTTTCTTAAAAAGTAAGGAAATTCTATACAAAAAAATTAATTAATGCACCATTTAGGGTTCTTCTACAGTGTAAAAAGTGAGGAAATTCGATTTTGGGGTTCCCACCCCTTGCACCCAACCCCCACCAGTAGCCATCGGGGTGTGGGTTTTGGTCATTGGCCCTAACTCTCACCCCATTCTCCTGCACTGCACCACCTCAGCTTGTTTACACATGGGATGGGGTGAGAGTTAGGGCCAATGACCCCCATCGCACCTGGGGCAGGGTGGGGTGGGGTGCAAGGGTGGGAACCCTAAAATCGAATTTCCTCACTTTTTCACTGTCGAAGACCTCAACTGATGCATTAATGACGTTTCTTGTATAGAATATATATATATATATATATATTCTTTGCAAAAACCGCTTTAATGCAACAGTTAGTGTTTTTTATAGTGACAAAAGCGAGGAAATTCAGCGTTTTCAGCCCTAACTCCAACTTTTCCCTCCATTGCTACACACACACACACACACACACACACACACACACACACACACACAACTAGGGGGGTACAAGGGAAAACAACCAATCACAGACACACACTATAACACAACAGAAATAACATACAACTTCTTAAACATATCACAACAGGCATCCATCATCATGTTTCTCCAACAGCGTCACTTCTACTGCCATTCCAGTCTCATAAGTGCTTACACCAACATCCTGTACAACCATGGAAGATGAATTCCGCCTGCAGAATTAGTGTGGAATGACTATTCTGCAGGCAGAATTTCCACTGGAATTTTGCTTGTTCACCTGCAGAATTTTGCCTACTGTGATCCGCGGAATAAAACTTTACGGAACAGTATTTTTTCCACGGAAAATTATTCTGCAACAATTTCTGCAGAATATATTCAGATCCACAGAATAATATTTTGCAGAACAGTAATTTTTCTGCTGAAAATCATTCTGCATCTATTTTATGCTGTGTAATTTTGACATTGCGTTTCTGGTGCAATTTGGCAGAATTTCAGCAGGATTTTGGATATTCTGCAGAATTATGTTCCGCTGGGATTTAAAAATTCCGTACAGCACTAGCTCCTACCAATACATGTGTTTTATTATGTATAGTATGTTGTTACATAGAAATGGCCAAGTTGATGCTTTCACCAATACATGTGTTTTGCTACTTATATAATGGTATTATACAGAAACACACAAGTTGGTAGGAACATAGGTGCTATGTTATTATGCTGAAATGGGCAAGTTGATGGGAATATATGTGCTTTGCTACTTAAATTATGCTGTTATGCAGCAATGGCTACTTTTGGGCAAGTTGGTAGTAGTGTGGGGGACCAAAGGGTTCTGTGTTCTCACCAACATGTGTGTTTTGCTGCTTATATTATGGTGTTATGCAGAAAAGGGCAACTTGGTGAGAACATGGGGCTATGCTGTTATGCACAAATGGGCAAGTTGCTGGGGACTAGGTCCCACACTTTCACTAATACATGTGTTTTACTGGTTATATTATGATGTTATACAGAAATGGGCAAGTGGGTGGAGGCATGGGACTATGCTGTTATGCAGAAATGGTCAAGGTGGTGGTAGTATACGGCTATGCTGTTATGCAGAAAAAGGCAAGTCATTGGCAGCAGAAGTGATGCAGTTGGTGAAACATGATGATGGATGCCTGTTGTGGTATGTTTAAGAAGATGTATGTTATTTCTGTTGTGTTATGGTGTCTGTCTGTGATTGGTAGTCTTGCCTTTTACCGCTCCCCCAGTTGTGTGTTGTGTGTGTGCATGTGTGTGTGTGTGTGTGTGTGTGTATGTGTGTGTGTGTGTGTGTGTATATGTGGCAGTGAGGGGAAGTTGGAGTTAGGGCTGAAAACCCTAATGCCGAATTTCCTCACTTTTGTCACAGTAAAAAACCCTAACTGTTGCATTAACGCAGTTTTTTGCAAAGGATTTCCTTACTTTTTGAAAAAGCATACTTAAGTACATTCTCAAGCAAGTTGTTGGGAGCGTGGGGCCCAGACTTGCATATTTGTGCATAACATAACAATATAAGTACTGAATAATATGTAGATTGGAGCGCAGGGCCCAAAAATTACATTTCCTGGTACTGCATAACCACATACATCTGCCATACCTTTTGAACTGCCCTATACCTTATAATGGATATCTTCCTTCACAACCAAATATGTGCTCACTATGGCTTTCACAATACACAGAAATACTCTTCCATTAAGTACAAGGAACATGCACCACAACTCAGCAACCGTAAGTGGCACAGACACAAAAACGTTCACAGTCTAAGATCCATGAATAATCTTTCTACATCCATGGCACTAGGGCTATGTACCCTCTAAATTTCAAGCCACTGGGCACAACCGCACCCCTATAAAATATATATATATATATATATATATATATATATATACATACAGTATATATATATAAAATAGAGGTGCGGTCATGCCCCTATTGTTTGGGTTGAGTAGGCACTTCAATGTTAAACTTCAATTTTTGTGAGTTAATAACTTTGCAACCATTCAACGGATTTGGAATGTGCAGTGTTGTATGGTACATCTCTTGAAAACAGAACGCAGAAGTGATACAGCTGGTGAAACATGATGATGGATGCCTACTGTGGTATGTTTAAGAAGTTGTATGTTATTTCTGTTGTGTTACGGTGTGTGTCTGTGATTCGTTATCTTGCCTTGTACTGCTCCCCCTAGCTGTGTGTTCTGTGTGTGTGTGTGTGTGCTTATGTGTGTGTCTTTGTGTGTGTGAATGTGTGGCAGTCGGGGGGCAGTCAGAGTTAGGGTTGAAAATGCTAACATCGAATTTCCTCGCATTTGTTGCTGAAAAAAAAAACACACTGTTGCATTAATGCAGTTTTTTGCAAAGAATTTCCTTACTTTTTGAGAAATAAATAACAAGCATTTGTCAATGCCGAATGTTTGCTTACTGGCATTGGTAGTGTAGAAGTTACAGAGCTGCATAATAGGAATGGCAGTGAAGTATTGAACTGAAGCCAACCCCACCACCACCCTGCAGAGAGTGACAGGCATTGGGGTGTGCCTTTGGGTCATCAGGCATAATGGCCACGCCATTTCACCACACCCTACCCTGCAGACACTGACAAGTGTCACGGTGTGCCTTGGGGTCTTTGCCCCTTATGCGCACCCCATTCCATCAGGAAATATGGTGAGATGGGTGCGGTATAGGAGAATGGGGTGAACTTTGGGGCCAAAGAGTCCAAGGCCTACCTCGATGCCTCTCACTGGCTGCAGGGTGTGGAACGGTATGAGCATTACAGGCAGGAATCCCAAGTCACACCCCTGATGCCTGTCATTCTCTACAGGGTGGGGTGTTATGGTTGGAAACCCTAACACCTCAGGCATTCGTTGGTATTTTCACTCCAAATTTTCAACATGGTTTTTGTGACCCCACCTCATGAACAGTGGCAATATCAGTTTGTTAGCAAAAGCTGCTTATGCACAGCGACTATGGCATTTAGCACCACAGGTGCAAAAACACATTTCAAACAGGATATGAAAAATGACAGCTGAACTGTTCATGGGGAGGTGTAAAAAATGGCAATGTTGCAAATCTGCAGTAAAAATACACAAAAAAACTGGTGAAGTCATGAGCGTGCATAGAAACTGTGCAACGCACACCCATAATGTAATTAGTTTGGGGATTTTTTACAAGCAGATTGTCAACACAGGCATTTTGGGACCTCCGATCATGAACAGTGTCACTGTGATTTTCTTTATCTGTCCCGAACAATAATTTCCCACAGTGACCATGCATCTGTGCGCTGAAAGTGTGAAAACACGTTTGGCCATGTTGTGAAAAATGGCAGCTGTACTGTTCATAAGGAAGTGTAATAAAATGGCAATGTTGAAAATCTGGAGTGAAAATTCACAAACTTACAAGCGTGCATAGGAACTGCGCAATGCACGCTCGTAAAACAGTCGTTTTTAGGAATTTTTTCACCAAATTTTCAACATAGCTATTTTAAGACTTCTGCTCATGAACAGTGTCACTGTGATTTTCTTAATGTGTCCCATACATTGATTTCACACACCGACTGCGCCATTGTGCACTACATGGGCGGAAACACATTTTGGGCAAGATGTGAAAAATGACAGCTGTACTGCTCATAAGGAGGTGTGGTAAAATGGCAATGTTGAAAATCTGGAGGAAAAATATTGAAAATTCATGAACTTACGAGCGTGCTTAGGAACTGCGCAGCGTACGCTCGTAAAACAGTCATTTTTAGGAATTTTTCCACCAAACTTTCAACATAGGCTTTTTGAGAGCTCACCTTATGAACAGTGGCAGTGTCATTTTGTTACTCAGTCCCAAAAGGTGATTTCATGCAGTGACTGTGAAATCACCCTTTGGGCCTGATTAATGCCATGACAGTGAAATCATTCATGAGAAGGGGTCCCAAAAGCCCCATATTGAAAATTTGGTGCAAAAATTCCCAAAAATGCCTGAGATATGCAGCAAAGTTGAAAAAACCCTATCTATCCCATTATACAGCTTACCGGCATTTCCTCAGTTCGCGGTCGGCTTTGAAGAGTGCAGACATGTTCCCGGTCCACCGAAGATAGTCACACCAGAGTGCGTGGTATGGGGTGAGAGGGTGTGTGGGAGGCGGGGTGTGCAGTGGGTGGGCGTGGGTGGGGGCAGAAACAGCGAGGACCGTTTTGTGTTTCAGTTTTTTTTTTTTTTTTAAATGATGACAACGTGGGACGTTTGCCACGCTGGGATGGGCTCCTAGCTTGGCAGAAGGATGGCTTTTTTTGTGGGGCGTGGAGCAGATGGGGGATTGGGCCCCCCCATCAGTGATAGCATCTGTTGCCACGCTGGGGTGGGCTCCCAGCGTGGTGCACTGTACTCTGGGGGGGGACCAGTGGAGTCAACGCGGGATTGGGCACCCCCGTCGGCTATAGGATGTGTAGCCACGCTGGGGTGGGCACCCAGCATGGCATGTGAAACTCTGTTTGGGGGGGAGCGCAGTACAGCAGACGGGAGATTGGGCACCCCGTCGGCTATACAGTGTGTGCGTGGGGGGGCGAGCACGTAGTATGCATGCATGTGCGTGTGTGTGTAGGGGGAGCGTGCATGAGCAGGCAATATCTTATCACTGCTCACTGAAGTGTAGCTCCCCCTTTCAACTGTACTCCACTGCATTTTCGACTGCTGTCATAGACAACTCCAGCAGCCATTGGAGAACTGCGGCCACACCTACAAACACACTGACTGAATTGGAAGAGGGCTGCCACACCTCCAAAAACTCGGATGATGGCACTATGTTTCTTGCACATGCGTGCAAGCAAACATAAAAATAAGTAGGTTGTCTTAGCACAGTACATGTAAACAAGATTGTGAAACCTTTATAAAAGAATGATTTGCAACAGTGCCTCAGCCAGGCAAAGCCCCTACCCCAGCACACCAGGTACTGTATCCTGAGTGCAGAGCCACAGCCCAACTAAAGCTGTGCACATCAACAGTATACCTCCCTGATACCAGCTGCACACATGTTAGGACACTGAGGAGTTGCATGGCCTCAGCCAGGCAATGCCCCCCAGGCCAGGTACTGGATCCTGAGTGCACAGTCACAGCCCAAGTAAAGCCATGAACATCAACAGTATACCTCCCTGATACCAGCTGCACTCATGTTAAGACACTGAGGAGTTGCATGGGCTCAGCCAGGCAATGCCCCTACCACCCCAGACCAGGTACTGGATCCTGAGTGCAGATCCACAGCCCAACTAAAGCCACAGACATCAATGGTTTACCTCTCTGATACCAGCTGCACACATGTTAGAACACTGAGGAGTTGCACGGCCTCAGCTAGGCAATGCCCCCATCCCCCCAGAACAGGTACTGTATGCTAAGTGTAAAGCCAGAACCCAACTAAAGCCATGGACATCAATGGTATACCTCCCTGATACCAGCTCCACACATGTTAGGACACTGAGGAGTTGCACGGCCTCAGCCAGGCAATACCCCTAACCCCCCAGACCAGGTACACAGTCCTGATTGCAGAGCTACAGCCTAACTAAAGCCATGGACATCAACAGTATACTCCTGTATACCAGCTGTACACAAGTTTGGACACTGAGGAGTTGCATGGGCTCAGCCAGGCAATGCCCCCAACCCAGACCAGTTTACTGGATCCTTAGTGCAGAGCCACAGCCCAACTAAAGCCATGGACATCAATGGTATACTCCCTGACACCAGCTGCACACAAGTTAGAACACTGGGAAGTTGTACAGCCTCAGCCAGGAAATGCCCCCAACCCCCAGACCAGGTACTGGATCCTGATTGCAGAGCTACAGCCTAACTAAAGCCATAGACATCAACAGTATACTCCTGTATACTAGCTGCACACAAGTTTGGACACTGAAGAGTTGCACGGTCTCAGCCAAGCAATGCCCCCAACCCCAGACCAGTTTACTGGATCCTTAGTGGAGAGCCACAGCCCAACTAAAGCCATGGACATCAATGGTATACTCCCTGATACCAGCTTCACACAAGTTAGAACACTGAGGAGTTGCACGGCCTCAGCCAGGAAATGCCCTCACCCCCCCCAGACCAGGTACTGGATCCTTAGTGCAGAGCTACAGCCCAACTAAAGTCATGAACATCAATGGTATGCCTCTCTGATACCAGCTGCACACTAGTTATGACACTGATGAGTTGCACGGCCTCAGCCAGGAAATGCCCCCCCCCCCAGACCAGGTACTGGATCCTTAGTACAGAGCCATAGCCCAACTAAAGCCATGGACATCAATAGTATACTTCCCTGATACCAGCTGCACACATGTTAGGACACTAAGGAGTTGTATGGCCTCAACCATATAATGCCGCCCCCCTCCAGACCAGGTACTGGATCCTGAGTGCAGAGCCACAGCCCAACTGAAGTCATGAACATCAATGGTATACCTCTCTGATACCAGCTGCACACTAGTTATGACACTGATGAGTTGCAAGGCCTCAGTCAGGCAATGCCCCCATCTCCCCAAACAGGTACTGTACTCTGAGTGCAAATCCACAACCCTACTAAAGCAATGGACATCAACGGTATACCTCTCTGATAGCTACTGTATATAAATAATACTCAAGACACATAAGATAAGGTTTAAGATTTTTTTATTTGTTAACTATTTAACTATTTTTAGGCCGAATTGTTTGTTTGCTCCTGGGATGGGCAAAAAACAGCTCCTAATAAATAATGAAAATTATTTGTTCTCTTTTTAAGTCTTGCTATTTCACATGCTAAATCTACACTGTCACATTTTCTTCCTTACTAGATATTTAACTTTGAATTTACATAGACCAACTAAGTAATTACCAATGTGACTTTATGTAACAGAAGATGTATCGTACAATTTCAGATTTCACTTACGTCTATTGCCAAGCAGTATTAATAACATCTCCATCAAGACTATGACATGAATTCAATAGGCTACCTAGTTAGACATTTAGATAATCGACACTAACAATCGATAACTGTTCATATGAATATCAGTATGTGGCACCTATTTAAAACAAGTCATTAGAAGAAAAATATAATTTGTTTCACTGAACAATTTAACAACATTCTGTTTTTCACTGCCATCTTGAAAACATTATTTTCGTAGTGCTCCAGTGCTCCCTCCTCCCACCCTGCTCATCCAAAAACATCTACAATCAGAGCCGGCCACTGACTCAGCCGTCCTCTCAGCACCACGGTCGGCCTGCAACTGATGCAAAAATAAGGACAACTGCAATGAATGAGACCATCAGATGTTAACTATGCACCAAATACAAGACTGTCCTCAATAAAGTTATTTTCTAGAAACTAAACAACTTCTACAGTGAAAGTCTCACCGTATTCTCCCCATGAAAATACATTTTTACATCACGAATGATCCTCACAATGAATGTAACTCACAAGCAAAAAAATTCCATGCTCATGATCAAAGATCAAAAAAACAATGAAATCCAAAACCACATTTAAAAGACATATATTTGTGGATAATCCACGTGGTATGGCAAATAAAAGTACATCTTAACACAAAATCCATGAAAAACTCTCTCAAATATCTATTTTTCCAAAAGTAAAGAAGTTCTGCATTCAAAATCTTGTGTCATTCTCGCGATCAAAGATTTTGCTACCTTGTGAGTGATCCTCGTAATCAATGCGAGCCGCGATCAAGGAAATTGCAGGCTCACGATCAAAGATTGAAAAAAACAAGAAAAAACTAAATAAGATATGCAAACCACAATATTTTTGCCCATTCCACGTGTGATAGCCAATAAAGCCACATTCAACCACAAACTACATGCAAAAATAAAAAAATTTTTTTTTTCAAAGGTAGACAAGTTCTACATGCAAAATCTCGTGTTATTCTTGTGATCAAAGATTTTGTAACCTTGCGAACGATTTTTGCGTTCAAAGCGAGTCGCGATCAATAAATTAGTACGCTCGCGATCAAAGATTGCAAAACACCATAAAATGTAAGAAAACTTTCAAAAATCATTATCACTGTAAAATCCAGGTCTCATAAGTAATAAAAACACATATTTATTTTATTTTATTTGTTGTAGGAATACAAGTACCTTTGAGCCGAGTCTGTTTTACAAAGATTCCACGTCATTGGTACAATTGAGACAAACATAAGCAAAGATAACAATTTATAAAATTAAACACAAAAACACATAGTCTTGTAGATGAAAAAAAAAACAATAAGGTGAAACTTTGGGGAGGGGAAAGGGAAAGGAGGAGGGTGAAATCAGGGAGACTAAGTGGATGGGAGAAAAGGGGAGGTAGGTGGGGGGGGACAGAGAGAGGAAAGGTGGAAGGTGGGTAAGAACAGAGGTAGTGCAGCTGGGTGGCATTTGTCATGGGCCAGCAGGGGAGGTGAAGATTGGTGGGGGGTGCTGGCAAAGTGCAGGAGTAGATGTGGATCCAAAACGGCATCTTCAGCTATGGAACCAAAAGACATGTTTAGCCACAACAGTCACAGAGGTTGGAGGCAGTGAGTGTTAGGCGGAGCCGAGTCTTAAAAGTGCTGAGCGATAGTGAGGATGAGATGTGCTGGGAAGACCGTTGTACCAACTAGCGGCCCAGTAAGCAAAGGATCTTTGGCCTTGTGTTGTGTGGCATTACGGCATATAGCTACATACTCAGCTTAAAACTGTTAAAAAGGGACTTCAAATGCACTTGCAGGAATTAAACCAATGCACTTGTAATCGCTGAACTTCACACTAGATTCCTGTTGCTTGCCTAGTGTTTGAATATGATTGCTGACCTCACCTAATGTGTATGACAAAGAACTGATAATAGTCCCCTGTATTACTCTGTATGCCTAAATGACTGTCTCCTTTTATGAAGTATAATTTAACTGTATGTTGTTGAATTTAATGTAAAAGTTATATCCTGTTGTGCCATTGTTGTAATTAACCCCGGGTCGCCCCTGAAAAAGGGACTATTATTGGTCTCAGCGGGCCTACCCGGTTACGACAATTTAAATAAATTAAATAAAATAAATAAATAAATGTATTTTTTTAAACTACACATATTCCACAATCAAAATCTTGCATTATTCTCGTGATCAAAGAATTTGCAAGTTCGTGAGCGATCCTCACTATCAATCCAAGTCACAAAGAGTTTGCATCTTTGTGAAAGAAGAAATGGCAAACTTCACCATGTGACTTCTATCAACCAATGGAATCGTATAATAACACTTTGTGCAGCCATTTTGAGACTGTTAAACCAGCAGCATTCGCTCCAGGACAGAAAAGTAAGTACATATCAGTCTACTATGTAACAATTGCCTAATTAGCAAAAACACATGCTGAAAACAATTACCATTTCTCAAAATCAGACTTTATACACTTTGGAATGATCTATGCAGGATATTTTTTTTTTAAAGAGAAATTTATTTCTTTTCCCAAAAAAAAAATAAAACAGACACACACATAACCCGGAAGCCCGGACGCACACTCCAAAACTGAATGTGCAAACTATATACACCCCTTATTTACAAACTCCTGGATACCCCTCCAAAGACTTCGACTACCGCATATATAATAACACAGATAAGCTAACAGAAATGTAATTACTAGTACATAATACTCTACCAACCCTCAAAATCTCTCTTTACCCACACCCATCATCATCATATAAAAAAAAACAAACAAACTCAAGACTCCTCAAAACATATTGAAATCCAAACAACCCAATCGGATATCCAGAGTAACCCCTGAGAGAGAGAGAGTCCCAAGCCAAGGGGGATTACCCATCCCCCAACAATCATTCCTCATTAGATCTGCGTCCCAATCAGATTAAATGAAAGCCTCTAATTGTTCCCTCCTAGAAATTCCTCAAACCATAGGGTACCCATGTAGGACTATAATCCTTTATGTAATAAGCCAATCCCTTGGTACCTATCCTACTCCGCCCATTGTAATAGGCAGCCCCCCTTGCATGTATAGGTCATCATTCAGAGGCTCCAATCAAACTATAAGTAAGCTGCCTCCAAGCTAGCCCACCTTCTTATATATACCTCCTGTCTACCCTCGGACAAAAGATGATTTTTGATCCTATCCAACGACCTCAATAGATCTTTCACCCACTGCTCATATAAATATGTCTGGCCATCCTTCCAGTGACTTAAAATGAACGCTTTAACTACTGATCCCATTAGAGCTAGGTGATACCTTGGGGCAACTCCCTCAATGAGGGAAAAATCCCCTAATACACAGATCTCCAGCGTAATGTAATCCTTATATCCCAGGCAGGGGTCAATCCCCTGTCTGATCTCATCCCATAACAACTGAATTTTTTCACAGTTCCATAAGATATGTAGCAGATCCCCCAATACTTTTTCACACCTAAAACAGAGATCAGTCGACCTCAGACCCCTCGACGCTAGTTTAACAGGTGTATAGAAAATTGTGGGTTACCCAAATCTGTGTAACTCTATATTTGGGGATAACCAGATACTTAGTAGCTTTCCAAATAGAGCTCCAATTAAACTCAAAAGTCAATGCTTTATCCCAATGGAAATAGAAATTAAATCACTATCTCTACGGAGTTCAAGAGTATCTTATATACCTTTGAGAGTAAACCAAATCCGTTAACCACCCCTTGTAGGTGGTCTCAATTGAGAAAGCTATCCGTAAACTCCCCCTTTTCCCCTCGAACTCCCACAATCAATTGCTTAAGCTGTAACCTTTGAAAAAAGGGCAGAGCCTCACATTGTGGTGGCAACGAGACTCTCCCATCCTGCTGCATATCCCTCAAAGCAAGCCCTTCCAGGTAATTAACCCACCTCTGGCCAAGCACCTGGCCTCCGATAGTCAAATTAGGATTCCTCAGTAAGGGCTGATCCCGCAAATTGATCTGAGAGTCTCTTTGCTTCGGGTAAAGGCACCACAAGCATCCAGAGACTTCCTAATAGGATTCCCCTCCTTAACTTTACCTTGCACCGCTTTCAGCCTGGCATAAATTAGTGATTCAGGCGAATAATTTATATCCTTTAACCCCTTCCTTTCCAACTGTAACCAGGCAGGACAGTATTCTCCCTCCTCCAAGTCCCTTGCCCATTGTGCCATCAAACCCAACTGGCCAGCTACATAATAGGCCTGGAGGTCAGGCAATTTAATTCCACCTTCATCAAAGGGCCTACATAGCACTCTATATTTGATCCTAGTGGGTTTATTACCCCATAAGAAACCCAACACCATTTTCCTAATAACCTTAAACCATTTACTGGATAGCATAGGAGCCAAATCGTCGGTACAACAGCCTCGGCAAATATTCATCTTAATAATACCTAATTGTGCTGCAAAGGTTCAGGTAGCCTACTCCACCTTAGGACATCCCTGATATCTCAGAGATAATTCCCCCCAAATTAACATCTGCTCCCTCTGTCCAATCCGCAGTGATCCAAATGCCCAAGTACTTCAACTTATCCTTATTCCATTGAATCCCCATGGGAGCAAAGTCTGCCCTAAATACATGCGGGGTCAGGGGCAAAATTTGTGTTTTGGTAAGATTTAGCTTATAACTAGACACTCTCGAATATTGGTCTATAAGCTCCCTAACAACACCAAAAGATGACACTGGGGCTTGAAGATGGAGCAAAATGTCATCTGCAAAAACAGATATCTTTAGCTCTATATTGCCAATCCCGATTCCCTGGACCCTGACCTCCCTATTGATCGACCTTAATAGGGGCTCCAAATAAATATTAAACAGAATCGGTGATAGAGGCACCCTTGCTGGGTACCATTTATTAACGGAAATTCTCTGGAGAGATAGCCATTGCATAGTATCCTAGCCGTAGGCGCAACGCCTGAGTTTTAATGCCCTAATCAAACCCTCTGGGAACCCCATTTCTCCATAGTGCTGAACAAAAGAGTGGAAAACTCGGTCAAACGCTTTTTCAGCGTCTAGGGAAATCAAGGCCAAGGGAATCCCAGAGTCTGAGGCAAAATTTATAATATGATGTAATTTCCTCAGTGCATCTAATGCCCCTCGTCCCGGCATGAAGCCAACCTGATCCTGACTAATTAAATTTGGAGCTACATTTAGTATCCTATTAGCCAGTATCTTTGTAAGTATCTTGGTATCTTGATTTATCAAGGATATAGGCCTATAACTTCCCATGACCTCTCTCGGTTTATCAGGTTTGGGTATTAGTGTGACATATGCCTGGTATATGGGAAGATGGTCAATTCCCTCCCGCATAATAATGTGAAAAAATTCCTTTAAAATTGGGAGAATAGACTGAATATGGGTTTGATAAAATTTCGCCGTTAGACCATCAGGCCCCGGAGATTTCCCTATTGGGAGAGACAGGACCACTTTTATAATCTCAGAGGAGGTTATTGGAGCCTCCAATTTTTTAGCCAATATGGGATCCAAAATCGGAAGCTGAATACGATCCAACTACTCCCTTATCTCCCCCTCCCCCCCTGAGGAAGTTCCCTGATAAATTTCCTCAAAAAAAGAGGCAAATGCCTCAGCTATTTCCTGAGGATCCGTTTTTATCCTCGCCTCATGCGTAATCGAGCTAATAATCCTGGTCGCTTCCCACTCTTTAATTCTTGCAGCTAGAAGTCGCCCCGGGACATCCCCCTGAAGGAGATATTTAGCCTTAATCTTATTTAGCCAAAATTCAGTCTTACCATACAGAATCTCTGAGAGGTCCCTTCTTAGACTTTTAAGCTCCCTATCTATTTCCTCTGAAGTCCCTTCTTGCTGTGATAAAGAGCAAATAGCAGCCTCTAGAAATTCCTCTTTCGCCTTTCTAATCACTCTCACTTTGTCGGCTAGCCTCTTAGCAGCCATAGAATAAAGAAATTTGCATGTAGGCCAAGCTAACTTTTTATTTGTCAACGTGGGTATTTGTACCCTTATAATTTCCTGCAAAGCCCCCTCAAGTTCTTCCCTTCTCCCCTCTGATGTTAGAAGCCAGTCCTGAAGCCTCCATCTAAAAGGCCTTATGGGCAGCCTTCTTGGTTCCCACTGAATCCGAATCAAGGAGTGATCAGAAAGAATTCTACCCTCAGTCGAGAAGGCTCTGATCCCCCCTAGTGCCTCCCTATTCACCAAAAAAAAATCTATCCTTGTATGAACCCTGTGCGGCGCTGAATAAAATGTCATCCTGGAGGCCCCATCACCAAACAAAATCGCTGGATCACTCAATCCTGCCACTTCCAAAAACCTAGCCAACGCTGCCTGGGCTCTAGTTCTGGAACCCCTAACAGGAGGCATCCTATCTTTTCTATTATCATAGCAAAGATTCCAATCACCCGCTAGAATCAATGAAAGTGATGGGAACCCTACTATATCTTCCTCTAATGAGGCAAAGAATTCAGGGTCTGGAGGAGTTGGCCCGTAAATAGACGCCACCACAACCGCCTGCCCATGTAAATTGCCCTTCACAAAAACTCCCCTACCATCCTGCCGGGTTACCACCTGATCGACCTCAAGGGGACACAACCTATTTATTAAGATTGCAACCCCACCCGATGCTCTCTCTAGGCCCACCCCATAAGCCTGGCTTACCCAGTGCCTTTTCAAAAAACTTCACCTCCTCTGACAATAAATGTGTTTCCTGTAGAGCTGCAATGTGAACTCGTTGCTGCTCCAGGTACCTCAGGATTGTCAATCTTTTATGTCGGCCCCTTAAACCTTTGACATTCCAAGAAATGAGATTAAATAATGCCATCCGACTATTACACTCCTAAATATCAAAGCCTGAATGCAGTCTATCCACGATCCACTCCCGTAATCTCCCAGATTAGGACTCTCTCTCTCCACCCCCACCCCCCTTCCCCCGGTCCCACGACCGACCAACCATAGTTAAATGAGTCGTGAATGAACCATTTTCCCCGTCCCCCCAGAATCCCAACTGAGTTACTAAGCCCGAAATATGGCCCCCGAGCTCCATAACAAACCCCAAAGAGCTATACAGCATCAGTTGCAACATAAGAATCCCGAAATATTCCCTTAACCTTGAGGGAAAAAGAAACTGACACTTTAAAAACTAACAACCCCATAAACGACAAATCCAAAATCAATCCAGGTTGACTAAACAAACCCTCTTATAGAACGCTTCCAGCTGAAGTCCATAGCTGCCCTCGGATTCCCCAAATAATACCTGCCCCCAATTACGCGCCACTATCCCCAGTAAATCCAGCTGATCCCACCCTTATGTTAACCAGGCCCTTTAAATTCCATGACACCCCCTTGTATTCATCATAATACCCCTGAGGCAGCCCTGAATCCTCATGTTATCCTCCATCCTCCCCACCCCACCACCCCCCCCCCGCCACAGGGGCCCTTCAACCATCAAACCCCAGTCTTTATATATTTGCCTCCTGTTCTGGTACAGTCCAACTTAGTATAGCCAAGCAATATTAATGTTCCAAAGCTTCTGCCACTCGGCTCCCAACAAGTCCTGCCCTCCCACGGAGGGTAACTTCAAGTTAGCCCTTTGAAGAGGTCTGGAAGATTGACACATAGTCCATCCCAAGCATCCTTTGCAGTTACAAATTTCTTTTCCCCCAAGGACAGCCTCACCATGAGTGTAGCCGGATAGATAAGCCAAAATTTTATACCAGCCAGATAGAGCTTCTTCTTAATGTCGCTATACTCTTTTTGTTTCTCCCTGACCCCAGGAACCAGATCTTGAAAGAACCAGATTGAGGCCCCGTTCCACTGCAGAGGCCTCTTTTGCTTAGACATCTGGAGAACATACAGCGTTTCCTTATAGTTTAGGAATCTCATAATTATTACTCTCGGTCTGGCCCCAGGTGGCGGGACCTCTCTCAATGCACGATGCGCCCGCTCTAAATTATATCCTTCCCCAAATGGCGAAGGGCCAAACATTTTTAGACGTAGCTCTTGTACAAAGGAGACACAGTCTGGGCCTTCTGTTCTCTCAGGAAGCCCCGCCAATATTAAATTGTTTCTGCGATTTCTTGCTTCCTGATCCTCGAGCCTTTCCTCTAATTTTTTCAATTTTTTCCGAAGTAACACCATCTCTTGGTCCAAAGTGGTCACTTTTCTTTCCTGGGAAGCAATCCTGGCTTCCGCATCATTCATCCTCTTAGCCAAAGAGTGCAGCGCCGGTTTTACTTCAGCAAAGTCGACTACCAGTCCCTGCAACAGGGACTTAATCTCCCTAATGTCCTCGGTAGAGACTCCCGACCCTCCTTCCACAGGGAGCACTTCACCTTGCTTCAAGTCAGCTGGTGAGTGGGGCTTTAGCCTCTTAGATGCTGTGGCACGCTCCGTAAGAGGAGCTGCTGCGTCGGTCTCCATAAACCACTCGAGGTCGGGCTCGGCAATCTATGCTGGATATTGACAGTATGTGCCTACCTCTTAGAATAACAAGATATATTTAAACTGTGATAGAGAATATGTGTGGCAGTTTCTGTTCCTTATATATCCACACTGCTCAGTAGAAATATGTATTAGGAAATAAGCATCACATCAAACAGATAACACCCCACTAACTATTTTTTTTTGCAAACATTTTCCATGCATACTGGCATTGATCTGGCAACATTTTTGTCTTATTGCACAAACATCAGATCTACTGTATGATCTGTCTGATATCCACTGTTCCATTAAGTTTTTTTGTATTTTATTGTACAGCGCCTTGACAATTTGAAAGTCGCTTAACAAATACATTTTTACTTACTTAAGTTAACAGTGATCTGAAAGTATACTGCCATAGAACTTAGTTTTGTTTAAACTCTTTGCTTCATTCTACATACAATATGAACTACCAGTTAGATTTTTTCCTTACTATGTAAAGCTTGTTAACAAAAACTTGACAATCAAGCCTGAAATGTTAACTCTGTAGCTGCAATCACAGATTGTTATAAACTTAGTAGTGTTAAAAACATTATATGGCTCGCCGGTGGTGCAGAGGGTTGAGATGCTGGACGTCACACCTCAAACCATGCCAGCGACCCGGGTTCGGAAACAGACTTGGGGCGCAGGGGGCTGACAGGGGAAGGAGAGAATTGAGTGTCCGGAGGACTGCTCTCCCCTCCTGGGGTGGGTTAGGGGATAGCCCCCTCTGTAGCAGTCCCTGGTGGAGACCGGGGCACTACAATCAGCGGTGCAGGAGGGACTCAAGAAAACCAGAAAACAGCTCTGGAGCACACTGGATGATGGCTTCCGCCCTCCACGACATCAGGACCTCCGGGAATATCCTCCTCCACAGCGGCGCCCCCAGGGCTGTGTGAGCAATAGTGTGCTGGGTTTCTCCTCTCCCCGGTGCCTTCCCCCTCAAAGGAGGGGGACCTGCCCTGGCAATGGGATATGCTGGGACCAACTCGGGGTCGGCTGCTATCTGTGGATGGAGGAGCTCCTGAAGAGGATTGCCTGGGTTAGTGGGGCGCGAGGAGGTCTGAAGGAGAGGTGGGATCCGGAGTGTCTGTGTGGGTAAAAAGAATATCAAAAAAAAAACCCATTATAAATGTGTAATTGTCAGAATACACATACTAACCAGTAAATAATTACAACTAAAACAGTCCTACTGTTAGAAAAAAAAAAATAGAACTCTGAACTATTTAAAACTGTATCAGTAAGATAAATAGCTGTACTTGCCCTCACCACTCATGCTGCTAGATGAGAAAGAGAGGGAATCCAGCTTCACTGACCAAAATGACTACTAACTGTATCCAATAGAAATGGTTATTTTTGTCAAGTTACTTAGTGTGACCAGTGGACAGATCATATTCTCCCACAAAAACAAAAATAATTTTTAATAAACAAAACACCAATGGAAACATCCTTTACAGACAAAACAATTACTTTTTGCCTGTATTTGCCAGTCTTAAATCAGAATCTTAGTTGTGATTGTTTCTCACTGTATTTATTTTAGACATGCAACTCGGCACTAGTCATTCTGCTGATTAACCCTGGTAGTGTTCAGTCAGAGACAGACACATTTCTGATATTTCTTCATCTGAGTTTTTAGAGGTTTATACTCAGCAAGGCAGACAGATCCAGAGTTAGTGTATGGATTGTGGGGTCGAGCCTGGTCAGAAGGGCAGCAGTGTTCAGTAGAGCTAGTCATTTTGGCAATGACTTGCACCTACCTCACTGCTCAGTGTCTTGGTTTGGGAAGGGTGGCAGGAGATGGGAGCAACTGATGCCAACCGTGTACCACTTGCTGGAGACACACCCAGTACCAGACATACTCCTTATCCATCTTGGAGGTAATGATTTGGGGGAACAAAAGGGCAGCTTATTTAACAGAAGCTGCACAGTCTGACTTGTAGCAACCTATCAGTATGTTACCTGCTTGTAAAACTCTGTATTCAAGCATTACACAGCGAATGATCTGGAAAGGTGAGGATTACTGTCCTGCACTTGAAAGGTCATATACAAAGGTGAACATACAAATATCTAGATTCCTCCGTGCTATGCGAAAGTACACCATACATCACCCCCAAACTACATATCGCAAACATTGGCTGCGTCTAAAAGATGGTGTGCACTTCTCAAGCAAAGGTAACAACATTTTTGTTGGGGACCTTCGAAATGGCATCCTTGCACTTCTGTAATTGTTCTCTATAACAATATCTCTCAAGTACATACTATAGACTGTGAAAAAATAGCTTTTTTAAGAGCCAATCAAACTGGTAAAAAAATAGAACAAAATACACACTACATACATATACCCTGTGTGCACCTAGTATCAGGGAGGTATACCATTGATGTCCATGACTTTAGTTAGGCTGTGGGTCTGCACTCAGGATCTAGTACCTGGTCTGTGGAGGTGGGGGCATTGACTGGCTGAGGTTATGCAACTCCTTAGTGTCCTAACTTGTGTGCACCTGGTATCAGGGAGGTATACCATTGATGTCCATGGCTTTAGTTGGGCTGTGGCTGTGCACTCAGGATCCAGTACCTCGTCTGGAGGGGGTGGGGGCATTGCCTGGCTGAGGCTGTGCAACTCATCAGTTTCCTAACATGTGTGCAGCTGGTATCAGGGAGGTATGCTGTTGATGTTCATGGCTTTAGTTGGGCTGTGGCTCTGCACTCAGGATCCAGTACCTGGTCTAGGCAGGTGGGGACATTCCCTGGATGAGGCTGTGCCACTCATCAGTGTTCTAACTTGTGTGCACCTGGTATCAGGGTGGCATACCATTGATGTCCATGGCTTTAGTTGGGCTGTGGCTCTGCACTCACGAACCACTACCTGGTCTGGGGGGGTGGAGGCATTGTCTGGCTCAGGCCATGCAACTCCTCAGTGTCCTAACTTGCATGCAGCTGGTATCAGGGAGGTAGACCATTGATGTCCATGACTTTAGAAGGGCTGTGGATCTCCAGTCAGGATCTAGTACCTGATCTGTGGTGGGTAGGGGCATTGCCTCAGGATCCAGTACTTCCTCTGAGGGGGGAGCATTGACTGGCTGATACCATACAACTCCTCTGTGTCCTAACTTGTGTGCACATAGTATCATGCAGGTATACCATTGATGTCCATGGCTTTAGTTGGGTTCTGGCTCTCAACTCAGGATTCAGTACGTGGTCTGGGGGTGTGTGGCCATTGGCTGCCTGAGGCTGTGCAGCTTCTCAGCATCCTAACTTGTGTGCAGCTAGTATTAGGGAGGTATACTGTTAATGTCCATGGCTTTAGCTGAGCTGTGGCTCTGCACTCAGGACCAGTACCTGCTCTGGGATGTGGGGGTGGACATTGACTGGCTAAGACTGTGCAACTCCTCAGTGTCCTAACTTATGTCACCTAGTATCAGGGAGGTATATCATTGATGTCCATGGCTTTACTTGGGCTGTAACTCTCAACTCAGGATACAGTACCTATTCTGGGGGGAGGTGTGGGCATTGCCTGCCTGTGGCCGTGCAGCTCCTCAGTGTCCTAACTTGTGTGCAGCTACTATCTTAATGCTGTATCCTCCCACATATTCACCCAATCCTTATCTGATTAGCAATACACAACCACAACAACCATGGTAACCATGTACTTTGTAGTTCCGTATTAGTGGTACTTGTCATTGTAAAAGTGGTATACATGTAAATAAGACACAAAATCTGAAAAATATCAGTCTTTTTAGCACAATAGCACAACAGCTCAGCTTTTTCTTATAGTCAACGTCAATTTTTTAACAGATCATCAAACAGCAAAAAGACTTACATTTATTTTCAAACAACAAAAAAGTAAATAATCAAATATTCATTTTTGTTTTAATTGTCTACAGCTCAGAATACAAGGATGCTAAATACAATAATAACGTGAGAAGCATTACAATTGTCTATTTAGCATCCTAATTTTTTTGGGCAGTGCTGCCACAGGCAGAGATGGGGGGAGGAGACAAGTGTACTGAAACCATGATGTGTTAAATATTTTCGGGGCTGGAGCTCCAACAAGTGACAGGGAGGACCACTATCACACCACGGCTTTGTTTTATACTCTTGTTTTGGGTGAGGCAGATATAGGCAAAGCAGAACCACAAAACCACCTGGAGCCAGAGTGGGTGACAGGTGGTATAGTGCTGTGGGCTGCCTGGGGGTGGTGCATGGACTTGCAGGGTGTGCAAGCTGTCACCTATAGCATGGCAGCCTGCCTGTGGGTGGCCACCTAGATAAGACTAGTGGAACTACATTTTTCTTTTGGAGGCATACCCCCAGACTAGCCCTAGTGATGCACCTTTGACTTGTGCTGCGAATGGGACTGTGCCAGATATGCATAGGCACACCCTCTTCACTGCCACGCCAGATGCACCACATGTCATTAGTGGGACTGAGTGGTGCATCTACAATGCACTGGCACATCAAGTTTGCGCTGCCGCATGACAGCCCTACCTAAAGTGCTTTCAACACATGCCAGGAATGTGCCAATGCATCTCAGATGCACTGGGTACATATCCTCTGTGAGTCCTGCCCGAACAGTTAAAGTACAATAAATCTTAAGCTCCATGGTTCTAAACAAATAAATGTATTTTTTCACAGAATTAAAACATTCCAAAATCCTGGATTGACAGGGGAGTGCTGACCCTAGTTCAGGCTGTGCACCACCACGCCAACCCCAGGATTGTAATTAGGGCCACAAACCTCACTCTAGCATAGACCTGTGGTAAGGTAAGTCACATTTTAAATTTACCATGTGAAAATATTTTTTTCTTACCTATCAATTATAGTAGGATAATAATATCTGTGGAGCAATACTGTAGTAGTACACAGTATTGGCAAATAGCAGACTGCTTAGAGGTGTGATAATTTCAAGAACTACAAGCACTAGGTGTTATAGACCAGGACAATGTTTCTGTTGAGCTGCAGTAAAAAAAAAAAAAAGTATGCGGTATTCCCAAGGGTTCTGAGTGGCAACGGTTGCATGTTTCAGTTCACCCAGTGAAAGCCGATACCAGTCAGAGGGCTAAGAGTGGAACAACCATGAATTTCCAATACCACAGATTTGCACCCGCTTAGCAGGTATTCAACATGGCGGTTTCCAGCCACTAATGATCGGTGTCAAATTTATTTTACAAAGGTGGCTGACTGGCACCTTTTTCCATTGGTAATGCTAGAATTTACAATGCCTGAAAGGTACCAGTTAGCCAATCAGAGTGTCTGCTTGTTGAAGCCATTGTATAATACTGCATAATAAACTGCTGTTTTTGTGAATTAGACAAACCATGAGCCAGGTACTCTCATTATATGTAAGCAATAAGACACGACAGGGTGTGCATGGAACATATTTTACCACATGGCCAGGGGCGTAATAAGGCATGAGGCCTTGACCGAGTGCCTTAAGCCCCTGGGTGCGGTTAAATATGTTCCATGCACACACCTGTAGTGTCTTATTGTGCTTATAAAATGGGCACCTATATTTATTTTTATTTTTACAGGTAGAAAAATCTTACTTGCATGTAGAAAAAAAGACTAAGATGCTAATGTATGATAAAATAGTCCTTCCGCAGACACTGAGTTATATTATTCATGAGCTGATTTGCATTTATGACTCCAGGTTATGTGTACTGTGCAGTCTGTGCTGCAAACGAGTGCTGAAACATATTTCAGATCTGCATTTATGTGACTCCAGTTTGCTATAATTGTAGTGTGCACAGTCTGCAAATGAGCGCTGAAGCGTGTTTTTTTTCTTTTGTAAACACGCCTGCTGAAGCCAACTGAAGTATGCTATCCCCAGTCCATGTACCTCCCGCCAGCAGTTGTATGTTTGTGCTGCTCTCATGCGGTCACTTCCCCTCCGTTGTTGACCGAGCCTTTCTCTACATTTACAGTGGCATTTTGATTCCTCTGATTAAGAGACCCACACAGTGGAGAAGAGCAATTGCTACGGGAAACTATCTGGGAGCAAGCAGCAGAAAAACAGACTAGACGGCAACTGGGGCTGACTGCCGTACAAGACATGAAATAGCGCTGCTTCACAGGGGCTGTATGCTGGAAAGAGACTTGTGGCAGGGTTTAATGGACAGTAACAACAAACTTTAGTGGGAATTTGTAAACTGCATTCTATTCAAAACTCACACATCTGTTCAAATGTTGATAAATTAAAATGAAATAAATTGAGTGTTAGCGAGTGAATAGAAAATGGCGGCATTTTAAATGCCAACATTCTAACGCTCCTAATTTCATTTGGAAATGTGGTTCTGCTTCTCTGACCTTTTTTTCACCCATGCATGGAACACATTTCATGCATAGGTAACTAGCCAGTCAAATTACTTGATTTAGCCTACCCATTTTATAAACATTTACATACAATGTAGTAGCACAAATTAAGTAAAAAAAAGTTTTATCTCTCAGAGTAACACTTACTACAGTACCTGATGTCTTAGCACTAATACCTAAAATTGAATATTTTAGCATTTTTCAATGAAAGAAATTAAATAATTTGCAAAGAGGGTGCGCTAGATGAGAGGAGGGGTGCCACATAGCTCCAACACCTCACTTGCTAACCATAAAATATGTGTAAATCCCAAAGCAGTACACATACAGTTACACTTGTAATACAGTAATGTATAAATTCACCACATTCAAAACCATTACTAAATCATTACTTGCTTATTTCTTTTGCATCTTTTTATACAGGTTAGCCGTGCCATGGGGTGGGAAGAAATAGAAAGGTCGGCGGATGACTGTATGAGGAAGTGGAAGCCCATCCGTCTAAACCTATATAGAGCGAAGCGAGGTGAGGATGGGAGCACCCGAGTGGAAACGAGAACGTTTACTATGTGGGAGGAAGCAGGAAAGCCAGATTTTGATGAATGACATCATAGTTGTAAGTACATTTTTTAATGGTGTTCAAAGTTTAAAATGTTATATCTTCAACAAATCTGTTGGAACAGTTAAATCAATCCAATGACAACCTCAGTATCTCAGTAAGCTGGTGTCAGAATCTTATTAACTAATGTCATATATGACACATAACAGCATTAGTAGACTCTAATTGTACTTCAGTACAGTATTCCATAAAAAATGAAGTGTGATTGTCGCCTCATGAGATAGTAATATTAGAATGTTTCTTATTTACTCTGCCAATCTCTAAGTCCCATACATACACACATTTTTCTCATATTTTGAAACGCTGTGAAACAACTTGTTAATCCTGTTGAAATGCTTGGTCACTAACATAATCAGCCCAAACTGCTATTCAAGCAATATACTTCGAGAGGCTCTGGCTGACGTCAGGATTTACCCATGGCTGATGTGTTGTTCAGTTCCGAGGTGCAGCCGAGGTACCAGCAACACACCAGCCGTGGGTAAATTCTGGCATCACCCACACCCTCAAGTGGGATATTGCTATTATACAATTAGGATTTTTAAAAATGAAATGTTGGTATTAGAGGTGTTATTAATTGTTAGCAGAAAGTGATTAATACAGTGATTTATTGCTGTGAAGGAAAAAAATAGTTCATCATAGAACTGTAATTGCTATTGGTGCCGGTTCTGAAACAGTTGCAGAGGCTGGCTGGTTGAATGCTCAAACTGTGGTGTGAGGTAAGTGCAAAGCAGAGTTGTGAGAGAAATTGTTTTTGCTAGAAAGGTTTTCAGAATGTTAGAAAAAATTGCATCAAACTCAGTCTGATCTATCAGTTTTAAGGAACATTCCATGTTTTTTGTTTTTTTAAATTTACCGCAGTCAGTAGCAATGGTATGCAAGATGGCAGCAGAGGGCTTTGATGTTGTATGTCGGAGGGATTCTGATAGGGTATAGGGCAAGGGAGCACAGCTGAGACTTTTTTCCCGTTGGTTGCTAGCAGGATTTATATGTTGTTAATCCTGTTCAGTAACGAATCAGGAGACAGCTTTTGTGTTACCTATTGTATTATTAAGTGTATAATACTATAAAACCAATAAGACATGATAGTACACGTGTCATGGTGAAATAAAATATCTTACATATGTTCTATGTGAAACCACAGTACCTCACAAACAGTTATCCCACCATAACTCACCATCTGAACTGCCTTATCTCAGTTATGGTATATCCAATCTTTACCCAATGTATCTGCCTTTTCCTATTTATGTAACTTCTAACTGTCTCACTCAGCTAAGATGACAGATGACATAAAACATACTGTTCCTAGACTGTAAGCTAAGTCTAAAAGCAATCAATGATATATAGTACCATATGTAAAAGTGTGTGTTAGTTAGTACTGTGTTACATCAACATGTAACACATGCTAATAAAGCATAACAGAATATTTCAGTAATAATGCAAACACACCTTTGAGTACTACTAAAGTGAAATTGCACAGTATACACACATATAAAAAGCATTCAATATTTGTTTCTTTCTCCCTCAGCCACCGAAGCCACCCTCCCTGCATCCTCCCAACACATGCAGCTCATACCACTCTTGGAAGGTGAGAACTGAGGGGCTCAAGTCGAGCAGCTGCTAATGTTTGACTCTGCTGGTGAGTCACAGTGATATAGTGGGAATCTGTCTTTGCACTCAGGGTCCGATACCTGCTCTTGCCTACTGGCAACATTGCCTGGCAGAGGCCATGCAGCTACTCAGTATCCTAACTTGTCTCACCTGGTATCAGAGAGATATAATGTTAATGTTAACAGTTTTATTTAGGCTGTGGCTCTGTACTCAGGATGTTTTACCATGTCTTGGGGAATGGGGGCCACTGTCCGCTGAGCTCATCCAACTACTCAGTGTCCTAACTTGAGTTCCGCTGATATCAAGGAGGTATACCACTGATGTCCATGGCTTTAGTTGGGCTGTGGCTGTCCACTCAGCAGCCAGTACCTGGTCTGGAGGGGGGTGAGGCATTGCCTGGCTGAGGCCTTGCAACTCCTCAGTGTCCTAACTTGAGTTCAGCTGATATCAAGGAGGTATACCATTGATGTCTATGGCTTTAGCTGGGCTGTAGCTCTGCACTCAGGATCCAGTACCTGGTCTGGGGAGGTGGGGGTATTGCCTGGCTGAGGCTATGCAATTCCTCAGTGTCTGGACATGTGTGCAGCTGGTATCAGGGAGGTATACTGTTGATGTCCATGGCTTTAGTTGGGCTGTAGCTCTGCACTCAGGATCCAGTACCTGGTCTGGGGAGGTGGGGGCATTGCCTGGATGAGGCTGTGCAACTTGCTAGTCTCCTAATTTGTATGCAGCTGGTATCGTGTAGGTATACCATTAATGTCTGTGGCTTTAGCTGGTCTGTGGCTCTGCACTCAGGATCCACTACCTGGTCTGGAGGGTGTGGGGCATTGCCTGGCTCAGGCAGTGCAACTACTCATTGTCCTACCTTGTATGCAACTGGTATCGTGTAGGTATACCATTGATGTCCATGTCTTTAGTTAGGCTGTGGCTGTGCAACTCAGGATCCAGTACCTGGTCTGGGGGGGTTGGGGCATTTCCTGGCTGAGGCCGTGCAACTCCTCAGTGTTCTAACTTGTGTGCAGCTGGTATCAGGGAGTATACCATTGATGTCCATGGCTTTAGTTGGGCTGTGGCTCTCCACTAAGGATCCAGTAAACTGGTCTGGGGGTGGGGGCATTGCTTGGCTGAGACCGTGCAACTCTTCAGTGTCCAAACTTGTGTGCAGCTAGTATACAGGAGTATACTGTTGATGTCCATGGCTTTAGTTAGGCTGTAGCTCTGCAATCAGGATCCAGTAACTGGTCTGGGGGGGTGGAGGCATTTCCTGGCTGAGGCCGTGCAGCTCCTCAGTGTCCTAACTTGTGTTCACCTGATATCAGGGGGATATAATGTAAATGTTAACACCTTTACTTTGCATGTACCTCTGCACTCAGGTCCCTGTATGTGGTGTTGGTGGGATGGGACCAATAGCCACTCCAAACATGTAAGTACTCACTGTCCTAACTTCTGTTTATATGTTGTTATAGATTAATTACATAACTGTTTATAGATTTAGTAGGGTTGTGGTTCTGTTCTGATGATGCAATACTTATTCTTGGTTGGTGGTGCCATTGCCTGTCTGAGGCCATGCAGCTGCTCAGTGTCCTAACCTATATTCAGCTGGTATCAGAGAACTGTAACATTAATGTTAACAGCATTACTTTGCATGTGCCTCTGCACTCAGTATCCTCTAACTGGTCTTGGGGCATGGGGGGGTAACACGCATTCCAAGCATACAAATACTCAGTGTACTAACTTGTGTTAACCTGCTATCAGAGAGGTATAATGTTAATGTTTACAGCCTCAGTTGGGATATTGCTATACACTCAGGATCCTCTACCTGGTCTTGCAAGGAGGGAGACACTGCCCACTAAGGATATGCAACTTTTCAGAGTACTAACTTCTGTACAGCTGCTATCAGTGAGGTCTAACATTATGGTTTATGCCTTCAATGGGCATGTGGCTCTGCACACATGGTCTAATAGACTTGTCATAGGTGATCCAGGCATTGTGTACAGGTCATATCAGAGAGCTATAACACTTAACTGTATAGGTTCAGCTGAGATGTGGCTCTCCCACTCACATCCACTACTTGATCTGGGCAGCTAGGGCCATTGCCTGACTGACGGCATGTGACTCCTTTGTCTTTTAAATTCACTACAACTCGTATCACAGAGGTACACATAAACATAACAACATCTACAGACAAATAATTTTCTCCCTTTCTCTATGTTTTTCACAGAGGACGAACCATCAATGGAGGGAGCTGCTGGAGCAGAACAGCCCACAGAGGAGGTCAGAATACTAACAATTGACCCCTCTGTGGAGGAACCAACTACAGCTCCAGCAGCGGGTCATCCAACAAGTGCTGCAGGTTTGCCTGGGCCTCCAGCTGAGGAATGTAAGTAACTTCAGTTACACCATGGACATAATTGAATAGCCAATGAAATAATCAGACTGGCAGTTTTCCACTATTGTAAATCCTTTGATAACCAATGGCTGTTGATGACTATATCATCTATTACATCTGGAGCATACAAGTAAATACAATAAAAACCAAAACAGAGCGATTTCTTAAATATTTGTATTTTATTATAATAAGGCAAGGCAAGTTAAGTTTTATTTAAGAGACGCCCATCCCGGGGGCACTGGGCACCACACAACAATCAAAATAAATACAAGACAACATAATATTAAACATTTATATACAATATTCCAAACAGTGAAAACAGAATTTACTACCCTCTTCAGCAACTAAATTCAGAATAGGTAGAAACTAGATTAAACATCCATTTCTAAAAGACAGGTAGGGACTATAAAACACAGTCCAGGAAGACCTGATTATACAAGAAGGGCTTGAGGTGGGCCTTATATACCTCCACAGAAGGGGCCTCCCAGACGGCTAAAGAAAGCAAATTCCACAGGACAGGGGTGGCAACAATAAATGCTCTGTCGGCAGCAGTTTTTAACCTCGTCCTGGGAATCGCGAGGAGGCCCCTAGAGGAGGAGCGGAGGAAGCTGACCAAGACAGCAGGTGCAAGAAGGTCCTTCAGGCAGCCAGGACCCAGGCCATGTTGGGCCCTAAAGGTGAGCAAACCAGCCTTAAAGAGGACCAGCCACCTAACCAGCAGCCAGTGCAGCTGACAGCACCAGAGTGATGTGACAATACTTAGGCTGTCCTGTCAACAGCCTCGCTGCCGCATTCTGCACCAGCTGCAGTCGGCACAGGGTACCCCCAGAGACCCCAAGATAGAGTGCATTACAGTAGTCAAGCCTGGACGTCATGAAGGCATGCACCAAATTGGGGAGGTCCAGTGGCAGAACTAGGGGCTTTATCCTGGCGATATTCTTCAGACGATAAAAACTGGTACGGACAACGGACACCATCTTAAACTCAAGTGTCAATCTGCTGTCAAGAATAACACCCAGATCACACACCCTAGAGGAGGCCTTCAATGGTACAGAGCCAAGACAAAGTCCTGTCTGCACCAGAGGCCAACCTATCATGCCCTCTGTTCGACTCCACCACCAGTACCTCTGTCTTACTGGGGTCAAGCCGCAACCAGCTGGAGGCCATCCAGTCATTGATCTCAGCAAGGCAGCAATAAGCCATAGAAACATAGAAGGTGATGGCAGATGAGGGCCGCAAGGCCCATCCAGTCTGCCCATTTCTTTTTCTACTATATGAATGTGCCATAGGCCTTTGCTCTGTCAATGGCCTATCTATTCATACACATCTGTATTGCTCCCTTATGCCTATCCCATGCCTGTCTGAAGCTCTGCACTGTATTCATATCCACCACCTCCTGAGGTAGGCCATTCCATTCATCCACCACCCTTTCTGTGAAAAAGAACTTCCTCACATTACCCCTTAATCGGTCTCCCTCTAATCTCATGCTGCGTTCTCTTGTCCTGCTATTTTTCTTATAGTGAAACATGTTAGACTCTGTCACCTTGTTAATGCCCTTAAGGTGTTTGAATGTTTCAATCATATCACCTCTCTCCCTCCTTTGCTCTAGGGTATACATATTGAGTTCAGTTAATCTATCCTCATATGTTTTCTGATGCAGTCCCTGCACCATTTTGGTTGCCCTTCTCTGGACTGCCTCAATTTGGTTAATGTCCTTGTGAAGGTGTGGCCTCCAGTACTGCATGCAGTACTCCAGATGGGGCCTAACCAGTGTCTTGTAAAGAGGGATTATTACCTCCCTCTTCAAACTTGTGATACCCCTACTAATACACCCCAACATCCCTCTAGCATTACCTACTGCTTTAGAGGTCTGCTTGGATGATTTAAGATCATCCGTGATGATGACGCCCAAGTCTCTTTCTTCCCTTGTAACTGCCACCAACTCCCCTCCCAGCCTATAGGTGGCTTCAGGGTTTCTCTTCCCTATGTGCATGATCTTGCACTTCTTTGTGTTAAACCCCAGTTGCCACTCTTCTGACCATTTTGCTAGTTTATCCAGATCTCTTCTCATTCTGCCCACTCCATGTGGATCATCTACTCTGTTACAGATCTTGGTGTCATTTGCAAACAGACAAACCTTACCCTCCAGTCCATCTGCAATGTCACTAATGAAGATATTGAAAAGGACTGGCCTCAGGACTGATCCCTGAGTTACCCCACTTGTGACTTGCATCTCTTCTGACTGTATACCGTTTACCACCACTCTCTGTTTTCTGCCCGTCAACCAGTTTGCCACCCAGTTGACCAATGTCTGACCCACCCCCAAGCCTACCTAGCTTATTAATCAATCTTCTATGTGGAACAGTATCGAAAGCTTTGCTGATGTCAAGGTAGACAACATCAACTGCTCCCCCTTGGTCCACCACTCTGGTTACCCAGTCAAAGAAATCTATGAGATTAGTTTGACAGGACATTCCTTTTGTAAACCCATGCTACCTTGGATTCTGTGCTCCTATGGATTCCAGATGTTGCACTATCCTTTCCTTAAGGAGTGTCTCCATAATCTTGCCTACTACTGAGGTAAGACTGACTGGTCTGTAGTTCCCTGCCTCCTCCCTGCTACCACTCTTGTGGAGCGGGATCACATGAGCCCTTCTCTAGCCTTCTGGGACCTTCCCTGTGCTCAGAGACTCACTAAACAGTTCTGATAATGGCTCTACTAGTTCCACCCTTAGCTCCTTTAGTACCCTGGGATGTATGCCATCAGGTCCCATTGCCTTGTCCACCCTGAGCTTATCGAGCTCTTGTAGGACCCTTTCTTTTGTGAAGGGACTAGTGCACACCTTCCTCCTTCCCTCCTATGTCCATGGTGCAGAGTTGTGGGACCTGCCCTACCTTCTCTTCAGTAAATACTGAGCAGAAGTATCTATTTAGGATAGATGCTTTTACATGGTTCTCCTCCTCACATGCCCCCTTATCCCCTTTGATCTTAACAATACCCCCCCTGGACTTTCTCCTTTCACTAATGCATCTATAGAAAGTCTTGTCACCTTCTTTCACTGTCTGTGATAGTGTTTCCTTGGTTTGGGCCTTTGTCTGCCTTACTGCCATCCCTGCTTCCCTTAGGGAAGTTTGGTATGCCTCACTATCTTCATCCAGCTGCATTCCCTTATATTTCCTGAAGGCCAGCCTTTTGGCTCTGTCCTTTTCTGCTAATGTGTTTGAGAACCAAAGTGGTTTCCTTCTTCTTTTGCATTTCCTTTTCTCACTAACACAATGGGATGTTGCTTCAAGTATTGCATCTTTAATGCCTGCCCATTTTGCCTGTACCCTCTCACCTGTTTTTCTTTTTGCCAGGGCTAGCTTAACTCTGTTGGCCATCTTATCAAAGTCAGCTCCTCTGATGTCCCATATTTTTGCCTTGGAATGGGATGATGTAGTTCTACTGGCCAAATTGAACCATACCATGTGATGGTCACTGGCACCCAGGTGACCTGCTACCTGGAGTTCTGTGATCCTTTCCCTGTTAGTCAGTACTAGAGCTAGGATAGCCCTGTCTCTTGTGGGTTGTTGTACCAGCTGTTTGAGGCCCTCCCCCTGCAGGGAATCCACCACGTGTCTAGTTCTGGCAGATGTCCCTGCTGGTATTGACCAATCTGTATCTGGCATGTTGAAATCTCCCATTATCAGAACCTCCCCTTTAGCTGTCATGTTTTGGATATCTTCAAACAGTAATGTGTCTATGTCCTCCCCCTGGTATGAAGGCTCGTACACAACCCCAGTTCATATGGCTGTTCCATTTCCTGTTTCCAGGGTGACCCACAGTTCTTCTGGCTCCTTATGTGTATTCTGAATTTCTGTAGCATTGATATTTTCGATGACATAAAGGGCCACTCCAACCCCCCCTTTTTGCACCTCGGTCTCTTCTGAACAGTACATAGCCAGGTACTGAAGTCTCCCAAGTGTGGTTACTGGTAAACCATGTCTCGCTAGTGACTACTATGTCCAGTTTAGCCTCTGTCATTATTGCCTGCAGGTCTGGGATCTTGTTTCCCAGACTGAAAGCATTGGTGTACATGATTTTCCATTGGTCAGATTTCGGTGTGTTAGTTGTTGGGCGATGTCGGGCATTGCCCCTGTGCATCGTATGAGGAGCCAGACCTTTTTCTTTACAAACATGCTGCACTCTGTTTGACCACTAGCTGAGGGGGGGAAGGGTGTTCTTCCCATTCGACGTATCAGGTGCTGCACCCCTGTCCCCATTTGCTAGTTTTAAATATTCTGCAAAGACATCAAATTTCTGCCCCAATGCACTGACTTCCTCCTTAGTCAGATGCAGTTCATCAAATGTAAAGAACTCTCACTCCCAAAACTGTTGCCAGTTCCCTGCAAATTTGTGTCCTTTTTCCTGGCACCAGCCCTTGAGCCACATGTTTAGCTCCCCTATCACCCCTTCTCTGATCTTCCGTCCATCTGTCCCCCTCTCCCAGACTGGCAGTTTCTCAGAGAAGGAGATGCTGGACGAAATGGATGATAGTTTGTCACCCAGCCAGATCAGGTGTTCCTTGGTGTCCACAACTGACTGGCTGGTGAGATCATTAGTCCCTATGTGTATCAGGACATCAATGTTTTCTCCTGCTTCCTGAACAATTTTAGCAATGCAGTCAGTGTCTCTCCACGTTGATGTATCTGGGAGACATCTGACCATTACCCCTGGCTGGAGATACGTATCAACTCTCCGAATCATGGAGTCTCCTATGATCAGAAGATTTTTTGTTTTGGTTCCTGGTTTGGGTGAGTTTTGTTGTGCTAGCTCCTGTGCTGCAGTGTTCTGCTCTGCAGTGTCCTCTGCCCCTTTGTTTGATTTTGTAGATAGAGGCAGCCACCCAGAACATGTGGGTTATCGGGATTTACCATGGCTGGGGAGGATTTACCATCTCAGCTGCAACTTGTAGACAAACCACTGCAGCCATGGTAAATCCTCTGATATCTGATGATATGAGAGACACTGGAGTATATTATGCCAATCTGAAAATAGCACTGAAGCGTTTGTGACTGGCAAATACTGCTTGACTATAGTTTGTTACAGACCATACAAGGAATGGGCCAACGTACAAGGACCCAGAACGTGTTGCTTCTTGTGCCTTATTGCTTGATTAACATACCCACTAGAAAGAGTATTCCTCTGTTTAACACTTAAACGACAGAGCACAAGAAGCTGTGATCTATAGAAAGAATCCAAACTAACACATTCTGCTTAGTTGGACATTTACCAATTCCTTGTATGCTACGTAACAAACCACAGTCAAGCAAAATTTCCATTCACAAACACTTCAATGCTATTTTAAAATTAACACAATGTACTCCACCATCTCTCACACCATCCGATATAATTTCTTCTTCACTGTATGAAGCACTTGACCTAACACAACCATTTAAGAGGTTACTCATTACAGACTAAAATACTAACCATAGATACAATCTTGTAACAGTGATAGATACCCAGTTAATGCTATGATGCCAGCCGTATTGCATTTCTTGAATCACCCACTTGGCATAATGGTATGCTACAGAGTGTAAACATCAAAACTATTTTTTCAGGTCTACATATCTATAACAAGTTGTTTCACAATAACATTTGTTTCTTCCAATAATTAGACATCATTATGTGAGTGCCTGATTTCAACAGTTACACATCTAGTTGCAGCTATTTAATTTGTTCTATTTTCTTGAACTAGTTTTTTCCACATGTATAGCCCACAGTAATTGTGGCAGATAACACCATTGTACAATAGTACTGTTTGTAACCCCCTTGTTACCTGGGGTTACTAGAAACCCAGTAAGACCTAGTGGTAGGCAGGGAAGGCAGCTTGTGAAATTCCAGTTAAATGGGTTTCACACTGTCTCACTCTGTTCTCAGTCTCAGCTGAGACTGAGGGATGACATCACCATAGAACTGTCACAGCTGCATGATCCACAATGAAATCGGCAGCAGGGAGTTGGAATAGAATGTTGGGAGGTTTGAACAGTAGTCTGTAGGTGAGTTGGTGTTTGGAGCTTGCTGAGGGAGCAGCACAGCAGCTCTGGTTAGGCTCTTGCAGCCTCAGCCCTGACATAGGGCTACAGTCAGAAAAAAGGTGTGTTTCTACCTTAACAGAGACACAGAAGATAGTTTGTAAAGTGGTGGAGACCGCTGTTTCGGGTCTCAGTGCCCCCTCCCTCCGGAGATGGGGGCAGGAAAGGGTTTCCTGCATATTTCAGGGGCAACCCTCTGGTTCTGCTACTAGTGGAGAAGCTGCCTATTTGTTCCAGAGTTTTTGTGAAACAAGAAGATTTGTGAATCACCTGTGGGGCACCTGCAACTAGACAGTGAGTGTCTGCTTTTGCTAAAGAGCCTATGTTTTTCACCCTGGGACTTGTGTGATTGTGGGGATTGGACTACTGAAATAGAGGGAAGCCTAGAGTAATAGGCTTAGCCAAAAAGTAAAAGTATGTTCAAGTCCAGCACTTATGGGAAGTCAAGACATGTAGAGGAGATGTGACATACGTCTACATCTACATACGTCTGAATCTACATTGCCAAGTTTTCAGTAAAAGAGTTGTTTAGTTTCCAGAGAAATGGCCGGGTATGGACTGTGGGAGCTGGAGGTGGGAGACCCCCCATCTTTAGTGACCAGGTCCACCTCTACGGATTTTCTCTGTGGATTTCTACTTTGCCTCAGGCACTTGGCCAGTGATGAGGGAAGTACCCAAACATGGGATTGGAAGGAAAATTCCCTCTAGGAGTTGAAGGCTCTAAGGTGGTTTGGGGAGCCACAACAGAAAAATTGGTTCATTTCCCAAACTGGACCGTGGATCAAGTGGCAGGCGGGGAAGCCGGGCCGGTGGGGAAAACCCAAGTAGTGTACAAGTTGGGCTATGTACTCAAAGCTGCGTGCAAGTCCAGGCTGTGTGCCTGGTGGGTTCAGAGTCTGAGGACTGGAAATAGTGATAAAGTGTTCTGTTGTCTCTAATCTGCATTACCAGGAATGTAGCCCTGTGGGGGTCCGTCAGTGCTTTGTTTTGTTCAGCTTGGATGTGAATAAAAGCCACACTGTAGGATCCCATTCCTGGTTCTGGACATTACAGTTATTGCTTCCTGTGTTCGGATTTACTTGGGTGCCCCTGTGCAGAGTAGCCAAAACTAGGCTGCCTGTGCCGAGTAACCTGGTCCTCCCCGAACCCAGTCCCCACCAGGTACTGCTGTCAGCTTCAACAGCATGCCACCTGTTGTTTTTGCTAAAAGGCAGGGGTAAGGGGTTACATGTTCATTTTCTAAAATGAAAAATTTTAAGTCAAAGCAGTCTTTCTCTATACATATAAGGGATATGCATGCTGCACCTGTGGGATAACCAACTTACAGTATTTGAACAGTAGCCTGTGACCTTGAGTAACCTCATGAGTGGTGAAGCCACAAGTGAGGTTACCAAGACATCACAGATTACTGGACAAATAACTTTGTTATCCCACAAGCACACCATGCATCTGTAATTTATGCAACTGGACTTTTCAAATTCACTTTTGTTATATATTATTTTTCTCTTGAGTTCGTCTCTATGTTTTTTTCTCTGTCCCTAGTTCCTGTCTTTGGCTTTCAGGTTTGTTGTGGTGAGAAAGAGGTAAAAAATGTTTATTTTTTGTTAACAGTGTTTCAATTTAAAATGAGTTTCTGGTTTGGGAGAGAGTTGATTAAGCTCTGCACTTTCTGAGTCTGTGGGACTGTGATAGCTTTCTTTATCAACAGCACTTTAAGAAGGTAAAGGCGAAACAGGGAGGCAGTACTACTAAGCATGCAGCACACATGGTGGTACTTAGTCACTTATTGATCAAGTCACTGTGTAGATAAATGGGTGATGATGTCATCACTATATAGACATCTTGAAGTTATACACATAGGGTGGGATATTCAAAAGGGTTGGGCATGGCACAACACTGTTGCACCATACACAACCCAGTGATGCACCCCGGCGAGATGTTTAAAAGGGGAATGTGCATGGCACAAATCCCAATGCACCGCAGCGCATCAGTAAAATATGCAGGCGCAAGTGGGGGGGGGGGCGTGCCCATGCATGCTCTGCACATCCCGATATTCAGCCTGGGATGTGCTGAGCAGATGCAGGCACAATCCGTACCTGCGCCGCACACAGTTGAGCACAAAATAAAAGGAGCAACAGCTGGCCACCCACAGGTGAGCTGCCATATTGCAGGGTATAACACGGCAGCTGCCAGCTGTGGGTGGCCACGCGAGCTCCAGCGGCACCTTCGTGGTAGCTCCATCCACATGACCGTTCATGGGCATTAGTAATGAAAATGGTCCAACCATATGATCAGTGGACGCTCCCAACCGATCTTGATATGTATTCCATTAATGGTCCAATATCCCTGGTGGTCCAGTGGACTGCGTCCAGCCCGATCGCGGTGTCGGTTATAAAACATTAAAAACAATCCATCCCTGGTGGTCCAGCAGTACCCCTCTCCACCTGCCCTGAGCCCACCACCCTACTCCCCCAGTCAGTGGTGGGTGGCAGCTCCCACCATGCCACCCACCGCCACCAACTGACTGCGTACAGTGGGGCTGTACACCATTGGTCCAAGCATGGGCCAATGGGTGTGCACCATACCGATACCACAAGTCAAGAAATGTGATTCACATTTCCTGGACTGGTAGTACAGTACGGGAGTTGCACACACCCATTGGCCTACAACAGCAGACACCAATACGCATCAGCACCTACTGCTGCAGCTCAGTTGGCAGAAGGGGGGCATGCGGTGGGAGAGGCCCGCCACCGCTGACCGGGAGGAATGGGGTAGGGTCTCAGTGCAAGGCAGGTGAGGAAACACTGGACCACCAGAGATGGATTGTTTTTAAGATTTACAAATGACGCCTGCAATCGAGCTGGATGCGTCCACTGGACCACCAGGGATATTGGATCTTATTTAATATATGCCTAACGATCGAGCTGGAAGCGTTCACTGAACCCTGTGGATGATGACTTTGATTTACAATAATGCCCGAGATCGGGCTGGGAGCGGTCCACTGGACCACCAGGAATATTGGACCTTTGATTTAATACATACCGTATGCCCGTGATTGGGCATTGGGGCACTTTACTGCTTGTGCAGGGGGCGTCAGTCCCCGACGGCAGCAGCCAGGCAGGGCGCCAGGCGCAAGTCGCCGGGGATCGGCGCACGTGCATGCAAATGGGGCCATAATGACATGGAAATGGACCCATTTGTGCCTTGCATGCTTTATGGCCCCATTTGCATGTGCACTTTTGAATATCGCGGGTGATGCACCTAGCACAACGGCACTTGCACTAGCGCATCCCCCTACCCCTCTCTGGCCACTTGCGCTAGTGCACTGCCACTGCACCATGCACATTGCGGGTGGCCACAGCATGATATTCAACGGTGCTGAGCCATGGCACAGCACCACTGAAAATCACTCTGTCAGCTCCCTGGCACATCCCAGTTGCACTGCGCCCAGGCTTGTGCCACAGCCTGGCATAGTCTGACTATCTCACCCATAGTGATTATGTCACCACTCATTCCTGCACACATTCATTCACATATAGAGGATAATGCCTGATCTACAGGTGATTACCATGGAGCAATCACCTTGAGTGATTGCTAGGGCATCAGTAAACCTTGAGAGCACAGCTCAAGAGGTTTACTATTGCCCTAGCAACTACGAGAGATGATTACACCATGGTTATCACCTGTACATCAGGCATTGTCATTTATAGTGTATAGGACGTGATATAAAAATTTACACCCCCCCACCCCAAACACAGGTAATTTAGCCTTACCGTTTCAATGAATCTGCACTACAGCCACATGATTGTGTAGGAAAACTATTTATTAGGATACATGGACTGAACAACAGTGGGTTGAAATAGCAGTAGAATTAAAATTGCTAGGAGATAGTGGTTGCTAGACTGAGTAACAGTAAACTGAGACAACTGCAATGTTATCTGAGTGCTGTACTGAGACTAACAATCACATTCTGGGTGTGTAGAATACTGAATACACTGGCACTCCATTTTGCAAAATCACTGCTATGACATAGATGAAATAGGTTTATAAGGTTCTGACATCACAACAGTGGGATTACAAGGTTGTAATCTGCTTGATTTCTGTGGGTAATATGGGCTACCCATACATTATAACTGAAGTTAGGTGTCAGTTTTTATCCTGACACCTGTTGCATGAATACTAATATTATACAATGCAACATCAGAACCTTCATATGAAAACTACAGAAACCTGTACTAGAATACCCAGATAAGTGATACTGCAAACCCCCCATCATAACCATACTTGCAATAGTACATAACCAACATATTTACAGAAACACACACAAGTCAAACCATCATTTCCCCAATCAAAAAGTTACAATTTCAATGATAAAATGCACCTTATAACATGGGCAACGTAAAACATCCAATTTGATTGGTGAAGCCACTGTGCATGACCATGCATTAATCTGTGATATCTGAATAGTTAGAGTGATGCGGCTGCATACTGAATCCATATGCAAGTCTCTCTGTAATGCCACAAGTTGTTCACACATGAGACAGCATTGTCGCTGTCGTCGTGTATGTACGTGCTGGGTCCTGGTGCTGACACCTTTGTCCTGCAGTGGAGAGACGCATATCTTGTTTCCCACCCACCACCCCAGCAGACACTGTAGTTTTCTGACTATTTTCCTGTCCTTATCAGTTTGAGGGCTGCGGGAAGACAGTGCAGGAACTGACAGTGTTGGGCCAGCAGAAGGAGAGTCAGCATTGAGACAGGATCCAGCAGCACTGTCTCCCACTCCTTTAATGTGTCCTGCACTGCAATAAAGGAGTGGTATCTTCGTACTGTGTCCTGGTCCTGTAATGGGTGCTGCAGTGGAGACACACATATGTTCTTTCCCACCCACCTGCTCTGGCGGACACTGTATTTCTCAACATATTGTACTGTCCTGGCCACGTGAAAGGAGCGTTAGCTTAATGATGAGTGGCACCCTCCCCGATGACAATGTGAGTGTGTGTCACGATCGCAATAGTCAGTGAGGGAGGCAGACCGAAGTAGTGTGTTCCTGTTGTATTTTGGTACAGGACAGTTAAAAATAGCAAGCTAATTTATGTAAAATGTATTTTGCTTTAAATGCACAAATACCAGTTTATTATTTTAGCCAGAGTTTCCTGCGGCACACTGAAGTTTTGCCCTGTGATATGGACCAAACATCGGAAGGTGTGTTTCTTCAGTACTGCTATTAACGCAGCACAGTGCAACTGAGAATGTCTTCCTCCGTTCCTACTGCACAGCTAGTATTTTTGTAACAAAAACACTAGTTTTGAAACATACAAATGTGCTAAAACCATAAATGTTATAAATGTAGCAAATGTGGTTCTGTGTGATATGTTTTATACTGTTGATACCCGTTATAGCATACTATTTTACAACGTTTCTATTTGCAACATGACATACTGTGAGGAATGTAAAAAAAATATTAAAATGCATATTCTAAAAATGTACTGTTTCCTAGCAATATGTGACCTAAAATATGAGTATGTTACTGCAATAGAACTGTAAAAAAACACAAAGAAGACCATGTTTAAGAGGTACTACTTTATTAAGAATAGGGATATATACCAGAACGTAGACATTTCATTGATTTAAAAAAGAAAGATTAATATTTCAGACACTGTAATAAGCCCATGCTATAAGCGTAATAACCCACTCCAGGGTGTGTGGTTACTGGGGATTAATCAATAGCCTGGGTGCTGTGAGAACACTCAGGCTTTGCCCTCATGCCTCACAGTGCACCCAAGGTGTTGATTAATCCCCAGTAACCATACACCCTGTCATGGGTTATTGCTTACATATACATGGCAATCACAAAGCAGGCCATAAAATGTACCTTGCTGCATGCATTACATGTGATACTCACACAGAGGTCAGATGACCTCCTCAGAAAGGCACAATGTTCACAAACAGTAATATTTAATTGCTTGTAGTATTCTGTTATCTGTTATTCTGTGTAGTTCTGTTATCATCATCACACACCACACCTTTTGAATAACAAACCTGGTTCAGTTGCACACTTGCATTCATCTCACTTCATCCTACAAAAAACAGTCAATAAAAGTTTGTACCACCATGTCAACAATATAAATCACCATATTATTTATTATCACATGATACCTAAATATATTCACTTATAAGAATTGTTCATCCATTTCAGTAACATATTATTTTTGTCATTAATCCACAAAAGTCAAACCATCTAAAAAAAGAATGTGATTACAGTAAGGAACCTTGCATCTTTTTAAACTATGAACACTTGCTTTTGCTAGTAGTTTACCGTTATCATCATCTGCATGTCTTTGTAGAACACACATGCTATAGCTACCTACCTGCAAAATCCCACCTCCTCCATGCAATGCATGTAAAATGTACTAAAATAAGCTTGTGTAATATCCTGCATGGTAATCAACATGTGAAGTAGAATAGCAAAACAGTAGCTACTTATGTGATAGTCGAATAACAGAACTCTTGGCAAGTGAGCTCAGAGTTCAATCAGTTGTGGCTACATCCACTCGTGATAACCCCTGACCAGTGATGAAAGGGAACAGGAATGCACAGGAACAGAGTTCCTGTACCTTTTTTGCAGCAGGAACGGAGTTCCTGTACTTCTTCCCACTGATACTGGAACTGAAATTCTTAAGATAGCAATATAATGAACATTTCTGGGCTTGTGATTTGAAATCAGGGGTTTCCATGACAAAATTTGACTTGTACAATAATGTAATAGTCATAGATAAATTGGACTACTTGCACCATACACATAGATTTGTCTGGATTGAAAGAGTTATCCTTCAGATGGAGGATTTTCATTCTGCATGTCATATTTTCTAATGTCTGAGTTCCTGTACTTCTTGTCTACCACTTTCACCACTGCCCTTGACCTCACTTGCCACTTGTGGTGATATTATATCACGTATCACATAAGTAATTATTGTGCATCTCCTTATAATCAAATCAATTCTAGCAGCAATGCACTTTGTTAATTACATTATGAAATCAAGATAGCTATACTAATCTAGCATAGATGTAAATACAGTGGCTCTACCCATTAATTAAAATATACTGCAGTACAGTACATTAACATAAGAGTACAGAACAGCTCAGCTTACTGATATGTCTCTTGTTCTCATTTTTTCTCCACAGAGTCTCTTGCTGTTCCACATGACATCAACAGGAATCTTAGCCTGTTGCTCAAGGCAGTGGAAGGTTGCAACAGGGCTGCATCCCAACACACTCATGTCACTGCAGAAAAATTAGACCAAATTATTGATCAAAATTCAGAAATGATTGATTTGCTGCAGTGACATGGGTGTGTAGGGCATGTGGCCTTAATTGCCACCCATGGTCTCGAGAACAGCAACAGAGGCCTCACCCAAGCCATCAGATCACTTCGAGAAATGGAAGACGCCTCTGTTGCGTCTCTTGAGACCACCCATGGCCTCATGGTGTGGCTGGCTGAGAACCAGCTGGAGGCCACAGAGGTGATTCACTACCTTCTACGCCAGGACCTGCAGCACCTTCAAAATGACCCACCCTCCACAGCTTCTCAGCAGCAAGAGCCCCTCGAAGGTGCCCCTCCCACAACACCACCAACAACTACTGATGAGGGGCACCAAGTCCCACCACCTCCTGCACAGTGTTCCTCTTCCTCCTCATCTCCTACTCCACAAGGCACAACAGCCTGAACAGCCAGCACTTCCCTGTCATTCCTAGCCATTTTTTTTAGTTTTTCAGCAAATTATGTTATTTTTATTAGCACTTACATCCCCCCACCTTGTGTGAAGAAACACTTTTATTTATTTCACAGCTTTAATTGAATATATGTTTTATTTATTATCGCTTTGATCCCAACCCTGTGTGAAGAAACACTACTATTTATTTTACAAGCTTTTATTAAATGACATAGAAAAAAACTCTTTTTTAAATGTACTTTTATTTTGTAAGTAAAACATTTTTCTTTTATAATCATGTATTTGTCTCCTTATAAATACAATAAGTTGTGTTCACCTGCTATAAAAAAGGTACACTATTCATGTTTACAGCCTTGGTTGGAATCTGCCTCTGCACTCAGGATCCTGTATCTAGTGTTGGCAGGTGGGGGGCACTGACTCCATACAAATACTCAGTCTCATAACTTGTGTTCACCTAGTAGCAGACAGGTTAAATGTCAATATTTATGGCTTTAATTGCCATGTGGCTGTACACTCAGGGTCCAATACCTGTTCTCGGGAGATGACGGCATTGCCTCACTGAGGCTATGCACCTCCTCAGTGTCCTAACTTGTGTGCAGCTGGCATCAGGGAAGTATACTATTAATGTATATGACTTTAGTTGAGCTGTGGTTCTGCACTCAGGATCCAGTACCTGGTCAGGGGGGGTGGGGCCATTGCCTGGGTGAGGACGAGCAACTCCTCAGTGTCCTAACTTGCGTGCAGCTGGTATCATGGAGGTATACTGTTAATATTTATCACTTTACTCCAGATGTGACATTGTACTCACGATCCAAAACCTGGTCTTGGTGAGGTAGGGGCATGGCCTGACTGAGGCCATGCAGCTGTTCAGTGTCCTAACATGTCTGCAGCTAGTATCAGGGAGGTATACCATTGATGTCCATGGCATTAGATGGGATGTGGCTCTGCACTCAGGATCCAGTACCTGGTCTGGTGAGGGGTGGGGGCATTGCCTGTCTAAGGCCATGCAACTCCTCAGTATCCTAACTTGTGTGCAGCTGGTATCAGGGAGGTATACCATTGATGTCCATGGCTTTAGTTGGGCTGTGGATTTGTACTCAGTATCCAAAACCTGCTCTGGGGGGTGGGGGCATTGCCTGGCTAATGCCGTGCAGCTGCTCAGTGTCCTAACTTATTTTCAGCTGGAGACAGGGAGAGATAATTTTAATGTTAAGAGGATTACTTTGGATGTGCCTCTGCAGTCACAATTCTACCCCTGGTGTTCAGGGCTGCGGGCATGTCCCAGCTGAGAGCATGCAAGTACTCACTGTCCTAACTTATCCTCAACTACTTGTCAGAGAGGCTTAACATGAATGATTCTGCCTAACATCACAGTACAAGAACTCAATATCATCTGTATTGGTGGGAACACATATTGCTGGTAGCGCAGGGCCCTTCGGGCTCCACACTCCCACCAACTTGTCCATTTCTGCCTAACATCACAGTACAAGTACTAAATCTCATATGTATTAGAGGAGCACATATTGCTGGGAGCATGGGACCCTTTGGGCCCTATGCTCACACCAGATTTTATATTTCTCACTATCATCACACTGCAACTACTGAAAATCATACATGTTCGTGACAGCACATATTGGTGGGATCACAGGACCCCTCAGGCACCACCCTCCCACCAACTTCTCCATTTCTGCCTAACATTACAGTACAAGTACTAAAACTCATATGTATTGTTGGGAGTGCAGGGCCCTTCGGGTCCCACACTCACACCAACTTGTGCCCTTCCCACTAACATCGCACTGCAACTACTGAAAATCATACGTATTGGTGAGAGAACATATTGGTGGAAGCGCGGAGCCCTTCAGACACCACACTTCCATCAACTTGTCCATTTATTCCTAACATCACAGTACAAGTACTAAATATCATATGTATTGCTGAGAACACACAGTGCTGGGAGTGCAGGGCTCTTTATGCCCCATGCCTCCACCAACTTGTCCATTTATACACCTGTTTACATTTCACACACCTAACCAATGAAAATTTCCTCTGTGGCAGTAAGGCTAGATACCCTATACATTTCAAGCCACCAGGACAATGCAGAATGCTATCTGCAAAGCATAAGCAGCATCATGCAATATCTCCACAGCAAATTAATTTTCCAACACCTGAACACCACAATTCACATCTACAGGAGATCCCCTCAACAGCCTCCAAATTTCAAGTTAAAAGACCAAACCATTTCCGAGATATTTAATTTTAAAGTTTTTGCACATTTAAAAATTCTTTGATCATGAGAATCGATCGCGAATTTGTGATCAAAGACCATCTTTGATCATGAGGGGACATTTGGTTGTGAAATTTTGGCTATCTGGTCCCTCCCAGAGACATCTGGTCCAGCAAAAATCTGGCCATCTCGTCCCACCCACACAAACGAAGCTCACGATCAAATACATCTCTCGATCAAAGAAATTGCAGGCTCACGATCAAAGAATTTGCAGGCTCACAATCAAAGAATTGAAAACGTTAAAACTGTACTTTTTGCCACAACTACATTAAACCACAGGCATGCCTTGATAGAGGGAAGCCCCTGAGCAAAACCCATCCTAGTTTGAATTCACAAGTCACCCCTGTGCTGAGATATTAGAATTTTTCCAACCTAAAAATCTGGCCAGCTCGTCCCTCCCTCGTGAACAAAGATAGCGATCAAAGAATTTGCAGGTTTGCAAACAAAAAATTTGCAGGCTCATGATCAAAGAATAAAAAATGTTAAAACTCCATTCTTTTCACTGAACTACATGAAACCACAGGCATGGCTCAATAGAATGAATCCCCCTGAGCAAAACCCATCCTAGTTTGACTTTATAAGTCACCCCTGGGCTGAGATATTTAATTTTTATATCTGGCCATCTCATCCCTCCCTCGCAAATGAAGATTGTGATCAAAGAATCTCGCGTTCAAATAATTTGCAGGATCACGATCAAAGATCGTTAGCGAACTGCGATCAAAGAATTAAAAAGTTTAAAACTCTATTTTTTTACATAACTACATATAACCACAGCCATGGCTTGATAGAGGGAAGACCCCTGAGTAAAACCCATCATAGTTTTACTTCAGAAGTCACCCCTGAGCTGAGATATTTGTTTTTTCTGACCGCAAACTGAAAACAAGATGGTGTCCATTGCGATCAAAAAATTTCTCATGATCAAAGATTCTTTGATCGTGAGCCTGCAAATTGTTTGATTGTGAGGACTGACCAGATGGCCAAAACCCCATTCTTCTTTTGCAAAACAACCATATATATTTTTAATAGACTTATAATGGGAGCTAACAAATTTAATAACTTTTGAATGGATTAATATTCTTTCACCAAACAAAAAGTGGCATGTTCCTTGACCCAAGTTATTTCTACGTGCCAAGTTACAGACTGGCACACCACACAATGGCTGTGCAACGCCACGGACAAAATTCAAAAAACTGCCCACAAAACTGGTGAAATGTGCCTTTTTCAGTGTTTTGGTGTGCAAAAAACATAAGGCGGACCAAAGTGAAATTTAGCAAATCAAGAGATCCTACCATGCCCCGCCACACATACCAAATTTCATGCAAATCCGTTGAATGGGTCCAAAGTTATTAATGTGTAAAATTTTAAGTTTAACATTAAAGTGGCTACATAACATTAACTATGGGGCATGACTGCTCACCTATTTTATATATATATATATATATTAGAGGCAGTATGGCGCAGTGGTTTAAGGCTCTGAGCTGCAAATCTGGAGACCTGGGTTTGAATCCCACAGCCCCCACTTGCATACTGTGTGACCCTGAGCAAGTCACTTAACTTCCCTGTGCTCCCAGGTTGCACCTGTAAACAAGCTTTCAGCTCAGTGTGTCTCACCTGGATAAACAATTGAAAATAAATATATATATATATATATATATAAAATAAAATGGGTAGGTAAATTGTTTGGGATTGATTGGATATTGATCATCACATGACGTGCGTATATAGAGCACCACCACACACCTGCACTTTACCCCCTCCAAAACAATTTTGACACTTTATAAGATAGATAAACCACTCTGAGGTGTGTGGTCGCGCTCTGATATACGCACTGCTTGGGTGGTTTACTGGATTTACTGGATAGAATGGGACAAAAGAAGGTACCAGGCCCATCAAGATTGTCCCCTCAACAGAGGCTCATTGGTTACTTAAATATTGAGAAGTAAGCCATACGTCTAAGTAGGATTTAAAGGCTTCAAAGCTGGATATATTAATCAATTCTTGTGGTAGAGAATTCCAATATTTTGCAGCTCTTATGGAAAAGAAATTATCACGTTTGTTTGTGTTGACCCAATCCACTACTAATTGCTGGTTATGAAGTCTACCCACTATAATTTTGTTGGCTAAGATAAGGCCACATTAATCCATCAAGATAGGTGATTTAAGTAATTTACATGTGAAGAGAATGTCCCCCCCCCCATATCTTCACACATCTAGGGGATAAAGACCTGTTTCTCTTACATGGGATTCATACCTAAATGATTTGAGCCGAGGAACCGTTTTTGTAAGTCGTCTCTGTATTTACTCTAGGCGAATGATGTTACCCTTGAGATAAGCTCTCCAAAATGGGGATCCATAGTCTAACTGTGGTCTAACATAGGTCCTATACAGGGGCAGTAGACAGTGTTCAGACTTACTCATAAGTGTTCTTCTAATTTGTTTCAAGAGAACATTAGCTGATCTTACCACTTTATTACAATGGTGATTTAAATTTAAATTATTATCAATTATGATGCCTAGATCTCTTTCATTGGATGTCAGTTTTATCATGGTGTTATTTAAATAATATTTGTTCTTTGGATTTTCATGGTCAAAATGGAGGACATAACACTTATCAGTATTAAAAACCATAGAGTTACTCTGTGCCCAAGATTCAATATGAAGAAGGTGAAGTTCAAGAGATCTTATAGATGATAAAGCATCAACCCTACCTCCCAATTTTGTGTCATCTGCAAATCTAGAGAGATGATTTTTTTGAGACACATTCATATCACTTATGAAAATGTTGACTAATAAAGGTCCCACCACAGAGCCCTGCCGAACACCGCTAGTAACTTGGCCAGTATCTAAAATTGAACCATTTATTTTTACCCTTTGGGTCCTATTTTGCAACCACTTGGAAGTCCAATTGACTAGACATGATGAAAATCTGAGTTTATATAGTTTGTTAATTAGTATATAGCGGGATAATTTGTTTGATGCACTCGGCCTGCAGCCTCGTGCATAAAAATGTAAACCAAGGCATGCATATATCAGAGCGTGACTGCACACCTCAGAGTGGTTTATCTAATATATATATATATATATATATTATAGTGGCAAGGTAGTGCCACTATAATTAGTGTTACACGGCTATTTCTATGTTAAACCTCAAATTTTGCACTTTAACAACTTTTGAACCCTTAGTCCGATTTGCCTGAAAGTTGGAATGTAGAATCATTTTGCATAGATCTCTGGATCTGGACATTTTTGTTTTGGTCGGATGTACAGTTGCAGAACCATAGTATGCTCAAAAAGTGAAATTTCACCATTGTTGTAAATTCTTTGGCCAGGCATAATGGCCCAAAGAATGCATTTGAGTGGGTTCAGATTTGTCTGTCTACATGTGTCCGGGGTTGCATTGATGCCTTTTGAACATTTGGTAAAAAAATATTGCTCTGTTCAAAAGTTATTTCATTTTTTATGTCCCATTATAGCCTATGGAAAAATTTATATGCGCACTGTGAAAACATTCGCAATCACATTTTGTTGTCAAACTTGCCCAAAATTGTTGTTGTGCTGCCACCATCTTGTTTTCAGTTAGTGACAGAGAAAAAAATGCTGTAATTCAAAAATACTGCACTTTGGTAAACACCAAAAGCTGTGTTTACCTAATTGGGCTCTAAGGAACATGCCCCTGGTATTAGTTTTTGACCAGATTGTTCGGAAATACGTTTTTTTTAATTTTTCCGTATTTTCATTGCAGCAATATTTTTGTTGTTGTGGAAACAATCGCACTGGTGGGGAAAAAGTAACCGTGGCAACATTTTTTTATGCGTAGTAACATTTCCATTATAGAGATAGGAGAATCGCTAAAACATTAAAGTAATTGCAGCAACATTGTATGAACACATTTTGCTAAGTGTTGTTTTCTTTGTCACTTCATTGTGGCAAGGTGGATTGTGCTATTCGTCTGTAATTTTCAGGGTGGCAAGCCCTAGTTCCACTGATGTGCCTTTCTGTGGTTTGGTATGACAACATTTAACAGGCCCATTGTCACAGCACTCCGAAGATCAGTAATTTTCCCATGGGGTAACATTGCAGCTGCTGTTTTGTTTGTCACTTCGTTGTGGCAGCGTGCATTGTGCTACTGGCCTGAAATTTTCTGGGTGGCAAGCTCTAGTGTCACAGATGTGCCTTTTGGTGGTTTGGTCTGAAAACATTGAACAGGCCCATAGTTACAGCATTCCATGGATTAGACATTTTCTCATAGGATAACATTGAGATGCCCGTCACACTTTTCAGGGCACATATCTCAAAAACGGTTCAAGATATAGGTTCTATCATCTTGAAAATTCTTTGCAGAAGTAGGTTGGAAAGCCATAAATAACAAGAAAGTTGAATTTTTTTTCTACCTTGTACGGTTACTGAGATATTTGGAAATTACTATTCCAATTGGTAATTTTCATGTCCGTGACCCAGTATTACGCCTATAGAGTTAGCATTCACACTGCTTTTTCGGTGCCTGTATCTTGGAAACAATGTGAGATACGGATTCAGTTGATCTGATGTCCTATGCAGTGCTTGTTTTTGGTTTTTAACTTTGATTTTTGTGCCTACTACAGCGCTCCAGTGGGGGCATCCAGCTACCGGCCCTCACTGACCCTGAGGACAACAGGCTTAATCGGCACATGGGGGTCAGGCTTGGCCATTACCAGGACCCCCCAACTTGATTCTATGACAAGCCTCAAAGTCGGCCGGAGCACGGCCATCAATCTGCATGGTCACGCCCAGCCCTTTTCCACCTTAGTTTTTTGCCCCAGGAGCCAGCAGTGCAATGACGCCCAGCATGTACGCAGGTGTCTTTCCAAACTCCTCCCATTCTGATGCCGCACCTTGTTCCACCCCTGGTCATCATCAGGGGCCACTCAAGTGTGACACAACCCCACAAACCCACTCCAGAAGAGGGAGAACAGTCCCGGGATGCTCAATCCAAACTCTCCCCTGTCAGACCCCGGTGGCCTGAGTCCATTCCCAAACCCGAGTCACTGGTGTGGTGCGAAGTGTGGCATCCAGTGCCTCCACCCTCAGCACCAGTGGGCCGGCTCTGTGTAGTACTTGTTGTCATGATTACACTGATAGTTGAATTCTTTTCCCTACGTGCTACGGTTTCTAACATATTGGCAAATTAGTGTTACAAGGCTTCCTTGTGGTGTAGGGGTGTTGTATGGGTCCATAGTCATCTGTAAGTGAGAGTGCAGGGCCCGGATGGTCCATGCTCCCACAGACACACATGATTATGCACAAATGGGGAGATTGGTGGCCCCGTGCTCCCACCAGTGTCCCCATTTATGCATAATTATATGTGTATGTGGGAGCAAATTGGGAGATTGCTGACATCTGTCATCATTTTTATGACCATTTAGTGTGTGTTAATGGCTACTGATCTTAGCAGGCTATAACCACATAGTCTTTTACTTTACTGTCATGAACAGAGCCCTGCAGTGACGTGATTAACAGCTGAGTACTGCATCAAAAATGACTATGTAGTTATGACTGGATAACAGAAGACAACATTTACACCATCCTTTAGTGTGTGTTAATGTGTGCTGATGTTACCCCAGCATAACCAAATAGTATTTTACTTTACTATTATGATCAGAAACCTGGACTGACCTCATAAACAGTTCCGTATTGCATATATGGATACAATTTTGGCCAGAGGTTGTTATGAAGAGACAGATGTATATCATTATGTACACATGAACAGCTTGATGCGCGTGTTGGACCTGAAGGTTCCTGCACTGCTACTTACATTTATTTGTTTTGGGGAGAGTTTACCAAAACAAATATATGTAAGTGGGGTCCAACGCTCCCACTTACATATATTTGTTTTGGGGAAAGTTTTTCAGTTGAAAGCAATGTGCATGTTTGTGCACAGATGGAGACCTTGGTGGAAGCATGTGAGTCGAAGGCCCCCATTCCCCCCCTTTTGTGGTTATGACTGGATAACATCTGTCATCATTTTCACCACCATTTCATGTGTGTTAATGCTGCTGCTCTTACCTGGTGATAACCAAATAGTCTTTTACTTTACTATTGTGACCAGAAGTCTGCAGTGATATCATTAACAGCTGTGTAGTGCATCAAAAATGACTGTGGTTATGACTGGATAACACCAGACAGTATTTATACCACCCTTTAGTCTGTGTTTTTGCCTTGTGATGTTACCCTGGCATAAGCAAATAGTCTTTTGCTTTACTATTAAGAACAGATGTCTAGACTGAGCTCATTAACAGTTCAGTATTGCATATGTGTATGCAGTTGTTTCTAGAGGTTGTCATGAAGAGCCAGATCTGTATCATGATGCAGACATGGTCAGCTGGTAGGAGCGGGGCCTGAAGGGCCCCATGCCCATGCTTCCACTCATGTTGTTTTGACCAAGTAACGTGTCCTGATTTTAAGCAGCCTTTATTGTGTGCTAATGCTGCTGATCTTACCTGGTGACAGCCACATAGTCTTTTACCTTAACAGCAGATGGCATTTACTCCACCGTCTGGTGTGTGTTAATGTCTTCTGATGTTTCCCCAGCAGTTCTTGGCAGAAGTTGTCATGAAATGCCAGATGTATATTATTATGTGCACATGCTGAGGTGGGTAGGAGAGTGGGAGTTGTAGGGTACCACACTCCCACTTACATATATTTGTTTTGTGTAGAATTGTGCAAAACAAATATATGTAAGTGGGAACATGGGACCCGAAGGGTTCCACTCTACCACTTATGCAAGTTTGTTTTGGGGCCAGTTTTTGGGTTTAAACTGTTGTGTATGTAAAGTGATGTGTATGTTTGTTCAAAGATGTAGACCTTGGTGGGAGCATGGGCCCCATGGTTCCACTTATGTGACTGTGATCAGATAACATGTCATCATTTTCACCACGGTTCAGCCATATAACATTTACTCTTTTTATTACACTTTTTTAAAAAAAAAGGAAATTGTTTAGAAAAAAGTCTCAATGCATTAGTAAGTGTTGTTTCCACTCTGAGAAGTGTGGAAATTCAATGTTAGGATTACCAGCCCTCCCCCGCCTCCGTCCCCATCCCAGCATTTCTTGTACCCTCCACACACCAACAGATGGAACTGGGTGACCTGTAATTTAATCGGTTCTCCATGGGTGTTCTTTCCATAATGATCTGTTGTGTCTGATGCACCAGAGACATGCATGCAAATGTACTCAATTAGTATACACAAATATGTAACATGATACATTTTTGAAAAAGAAAGTACACAGTGATAACGTATTTCTTTATTTATTGTTTTTAACAAAAGTAAACGTTATCTTCTGTAGTTATTTATAATTGAAAAATATACTATATAAAAATATTTTTATTTGAAAACAAAAAAAATCTCTTCATTCATCAAAACCTTTAATTGTTATTGCAGTAAGAAAATGAAATATCAAAGTAATATACAATTTTTTTTTATTATTATTGATATGCTGTACCAACTGCCTCTGGTGCTGGAGGGTGTGAGGAGGCTTGGAAGGGGGTCGCAAGGTAGGAAGGTGCAGGAGGAAGTGGAAACTACTCTGATGATGGTGGGAAGGTGCCAAACAGTTAAAGAGGAGGGGACGGATGACTTGTTGACTGGAGACAAGGGCTTTCTTCCGTCTGAGTTCCTGAAGCTGTTAATGGCTGACTTCTCTTGCCCATGGTGGTTTTCAGTACTGGACAGTCTGATACATGTATTTTATTTGTGTTGTGTTTGACTTAATGTTTTTTTCTATAATGTCCAATCTTTGAAATGTATTTTGTTCGTGTCTATTGGTTTTTTGGGCCAGTTCTATTGATAATTTAATATTTTAGTTCATTTCTTGTTGTACCTGAATCAGACTGTCCAGGCACTGACATAGAGCTTGTGTATGCGTTGTTTGTGAATCTGTTACAGAAGAAAGAGAAGCATATATTAAGTTCTATAGCTGTGAAATGTGAGTTTTATACATGTAAGTTTACTCCTGTTAGGCATACTAGTTGTAGAAATATTCTTATAATACATAATTGATAATGGAATACTTGGAAGGTGTGCTACTGTCTTGTTTGTAAATATTATAGGTCATAGATATTCATAAAGGTAAGTAAGCTGTACGGTGGGTAATGACTTTGGTAACATGTCTGAGTAACAACAGTTCAACAGGAGCTGCAACTAGCTTACCTCCATTGATTGCCAGTGTGTTATACAATGGGCTTTCAGTATACCCACTGTAAAAGTTTAATATCACTATAAAAGTGAAAAAAAAAACAAGTTGAACAGTGTATGATGGTATTATACTATGACAAAAGAGGTTATATGGGTGGGGGTGGGTGCAAGAGGAACCCTGAGAGGGGTAGCTGGGGAAGCGAGGAGGAACTGCAGGGCTAAATCCTGTGAGGGTGTAGGGAGGGAGAATGGGGGTAAGAGGATGAGGGGGGCAGTGTGTGGAGGGAAAGCTCAGGGCAGGGGGACGAAGGAGATGGGCACCACTGTGGGGGTAGCAGGTAATAGGTGTTCAGTGTCGCATCAGAGGTGGCAGTGGAGTTGTTGGAGATCAAGGTGAGGGGAGAGGAGTATGGTAGTGAAGACCCAGGAGTCAGAACTCAGGCTGGTAAGGGAAAAAGGGGTGAGGGAAAGAGTAGGGTAGAGGGAGAGGGAGAAATGGGAAGGGAGTTGTAGGAGTCACAAATGGAGCAACTAGATAATAAGGGGCAGGGCAGTGTGTACTCGGGAAAGATGGACAGGGAAATGGGAGAAGTGGGGGTATGGGACAAGAAGAAGGGGGTACTAGTGCTTGGGGAATGCATAGTCAAACAGGTCAGATGGGGCGGAAGGTTAGAAATGCAAAGTCGTATCTGGGTTGGGGCTATTCCCGAGTTGAGTTTGGGAAGGGCAGGGCAGACACTTCTCAAATGTGCATGGAAGGGGAGGAAGAAACCTCACATAGTGATGCACATGGGTTCAAATGACTTGGTGGGGGGTAAGTGTAGAGGTGGTGACGGAGAGGTTCAAGCAGTTGGGTAGGCACTGTGTGAAGGTAGGGGGATCGTTGGCATTTTCTGAGGTAGTTCCGGTTACATGTGCGAGTACAGAGAGGAAAAAATGGAAAGATGAGTTCAATGAGTAGCTGTGGGATTGGTGCTGTACCAGGAAGTATGGATTTGTGTGAGACTGAGGCAGGATTTGGGGCAATAGTGACTTATGTGCACGGGACAGGTCACATTTGAGCAGGGAGGGGAAGGGACTAGTAAAAAGTGGAATAGAGGGGTATATAGCAACAAAGGTGGATTTAAGCTTAGGAGGGGTGGCAGTGGAACTGGTGATAGGAAAAGGGTCTGGAAAGGGGAGTATGGTGAGCAGAGGTGAAGCGGCAGAGGGAGGGAGCATACAGGGGTGCTAGCTTGGAATACAAAATGCAATATCCTCCTGTAATAACATTGAGGATAAGGGGACAGGAATACTGACAGGAAAGAAGCAGGAAATTACCAGCCTGTCAGTCTGACTTTTATAGTGCGTAAACTTATGGAGATGATAATGAAGGCGATACTGGTGTCATTTCTTTGATGGTAATGGCCTCTAGGATAGGACACAGCTTGGGTTCATATCGGGGAGGTCTTGTCAGACCAATCTAATAGAATGTTATGACTGGGTAACAAGGGAGCTGGATATGGGTCATGCTGTAGATGTTTTGAAGTTGCACTTCAGCAAGGCTTCATGTGCCTCATGAGAGACTGGAGGGGAAGCTGAGTGCTGTGGGGGTGGGGACAAACCTGACAAACAGGATAAGTGACTGGTTACAGGACAGGCTGCAATGGGTTGTTGTGGGTGGGGAGATCTCAACAACTAGAATGGTGACAAGGGATGTGCCATAGGGATTAGTGCTGTGTCTGGTGCTAATTGGGGTGTTTATCTCAGATATTGCACACGGAGTTGGGGGCAGGGTTTGTCTGAGTGCAGATGATGTCAAAATGGGGACAGTGGCGGATGCAGAGGATGGAATGAAAAAAAAACTGCAAGGGAACCTACCCAAACTGGAGCAATGGTCAGTGAAGTGGCAGGTGGGATTCAATGTGAAAAAGTGCAAGGTTGTGCATTTCAGGGCAAATATGCCAAGGAGGGACTACTGGCTGGGAGGAGTGAGCCTGGGGATAACTGAGGAAGAGAAGAATGTAGGGGTGTTGGCAACAGGGAGCATGAACAACTCTGCCCAATGCAGGAAAGCAGCAGGTAAGGTGAACAGGATGGTAGTCTGTATCGCAAGGGGGTTCTCAGCCAGGCATAGGGAGGCGATCTTTAGTCAGGCCACAGTTGGTGCACTGTGTGCAGTACTGGTAGTCATATCTGAAGAAGGATATTGATTTACTGGAGGGGTGTAATGGAGGACAAGAAAGATTTTACAGGGGATGGAGGGGAAGGCCTATGAAGACAAGCTGCATGAGCTGAATATGTATACACTGGAGGAGAGGAGGGATATGGGGGACTATGATTGAAACATTCAAGTATTTGAGGGGGATAAACAAAGCTAGCACTCAAGTGGTGTTTAAACTGAGGAGGGGTAGGGAACACCAGGGGGCATAGACTAAGATTGGAGGGTGAAAGATTTAGGAGGGAGATGAGGAGGCACTACTTTATGGAGAGGGTGGTGTCTAAATTGAATACTCTACCAGAGGGGCTGTATCATGTAAGACAGTAGGACGTTTTAAGAGGGAGTGGGACAAAGGAAGACAGAGGTCTGGATGGTGGGGACTGAGGTTGTCAAAGGAATGACAGATGGGGAGGGTGTTGAGGCACTTGCAATGTAGGGTGCTGACTGCACACTCGAGCAGACATTGATAGAATAGGTGGTCTGTTTGTGCTGGGAGATTTGTATCTCTGTATGTTTCTGTGTTTGTATTTACCACTTCTGGTATGGTTAAATCAGTCGGCTGTGCCGTGTGACCAAACCACACCACGTGTGCTAAATCTGTTAATATACCTATTGCCTGTCATGATACATTCCTTAAGTAACTCACAACTGAGAAACAGCATTTGTAAAAAACATAGTTAAAGAGATTCTAAATTTATTTTACACATGGGTCCATTGCATGGTTGTGATAAGGCACTGCAGCGTGTTGGTTATTGAGGGATTTTGCCACTTCTTCTGTGGTTAAGTCAGTCTGCTGCACCTTGGGACACACCACGCAAGGTGTGGGTCCATGCCCCAATAAGCGACACCCTGTTGTGCTTTATTGGTTAAACATACTGTTATTTTTATACATGAAATACATACTTTCAGATGTTTCTGAGTCTGGTTCCTCTTGTTTAATTGTTGGTAGTGCCCTGGTCTCCAGTGGATCTGTAGGAAAATAAATATATTAAGTGTTAAGGCATCAGAAACAATATTTTTTAATTTTTTGCATGACTGTTTCTGGTACAGCAATGCTTTGGTATCTGTGATGTGTTGGCTAACAAAGAACTAAATAATTATTTGCAAATGATAGTATGTCTTTAGAGACTGAAGTTGGCAACCTCTTCTTGGGCAGATTTGCATTCCTGCACTCACAATCATGTGTCAGTGTAATTACATACGTAGAAAGTAGCTGTGACATTCTAGTTCATAGTGTGGTTGTTTGTGTGATATGTGTAAGAGTTGTGCACACAAACTACAAGCCATGGGAAAGTATCAACAAAGAAGTTATTGTGTATTTCAGATACCATCTTTTACCCAGTGGTGCACTGTTAATTGTCTGAACCTACTAACAAGTGTGATATGTGTGGCAACATGGAGGTCACTGAGGCAAATGAAACTGTATGATATAGGCATTGATGACCAGACACTATATATAGTAGCAGCTGGACAAATGTATGGAGAACCACTGTCTTGTGGCACCTTGAGGTAGTAATTTGAATTCAACTAATATACTAACATACTAAAATGCCAGCAGAATAGGCCTAACGGTCTTTCGTGTCTGCTCGTTTGGTCAGCCCCAACCCTGGGAGCTGATCTTGCTGCCCCCCTCTCCCTCTTTGACTTCTCCCTTCCCAGTCCCTAGTAAGGTTCAGTTTCAAGGTGATAGCAAAAGTGGTCTCCTTGATAAGAGACACACTGGTTATGCATAGTTGAGCATTCTGTGACCTATGGTTAAACAAGCATTTGTCAATGCCGAATGTTGTCTCGCTGGCATTGACATTGGTAGCGCTGGAGTTAGAGATGCATAATAGGAATGGCAGTGAAGTATTGAAGTGACGCCAACCCCACCCCCACCCTGTAGAGACCGACAGGCATTAGGGGTGTGCCTTTGGGTTGTCAGCTATAACGCTCATGCCATTGTACTGCACCCTACCCTGTAGACACTGACAGGTGTTATGGTGTGCTTTGGGGTCCTTGGACATTATACTTACCCCATTCCATAAGGAAATATGCTGAGGTGGGCACAGTATAGGAGAATGGGGTGAACTTTATGGCCGAACACTGCAAGGCACACCACGATGCCTGTCACTGGCTGCAGTGTGGGGGTGGGGGTGGAATGGCATGAGCATTACAGACGATGATCTCAAGTCACACCCCTGACGACTGTCAGTCTGTACAGGGTGGGGTGACACAGTTGGAAACCATAACACCGTAGTCGTGTGTTGGTGCTTTCACTCCAAATTTTCAACATGGGATTTTTGTGACCCCACCTCATGAAGAGCGGCACAATGAGTTTGTAAGCTGAAACATGCTTTTGCACAGCTGCTATGCCATTTGGTGACACAGGGATTAAAACACATTTTGAGCATGGTCGAAAACACATTTTGGGTAGGAATGTGGAACATGACAACTATTGTTCATGAGGAGGCATAAAAAATGGCAACGTTGAAAATCTGGAGTGAAAAAATTGAAAATTGGTGAAATCGTGAGAGTGCATAGAAACTGTACAACACATGTCTGTAACCCAATTATTTATGGGAGTTTTTTAGCCACATTTTCAACATAGGTATTTTGGGACCTCCCCTCATGAACAGTGGTGCTGTGAGTTTGTTAATGTGTGGCAAAAAGGTGATTTCCCACAGCAACCATGCCATTGTGCACCACAGCTGCAGAAACGCATTTTGGGCAGGCTGTGAAAAATGACAGCTGTACTGTTGATAAGGAGGTGTGGAAAAATGCCACTGTTGAAAATCTGACATGAAAATATTGCAAATTTACGAAGTTACAAGGGTGCATGGAAACTGCTCAATGCACGCTTGCAACACAGTCATTTTATGGACTTTCGGCACCAAATTTTCAACATAGGCATTTTAGGACCTCTGTTCATGAACAGTGTCACCGTCATTTCCTCAGACTGTCCCGAAAACTGATTTCACACAGTGACTGTGCAATTCTGAGCCAGACATGCAAAAACAGATTTTAAGCAGGATATGTAAAAATGACAGCTGTACTGTTCATAAGGAGGTGTGGAAAAATGCCAATTTTTAAAATCTGGAGTGAAAATATTACAAATTCATGAAGTTACGAGCGTACATGGAAGCTGCGCAACGCACGCTCGTAAAACACTAATGTTATGGACTTTCATCACCAAATTTTCAACATAGGCATTTTAGGACCTCTGCTAATGAACAGTGTCACTGTCATTTTCATAATGTGGCTTGAACACAGAGTTCCCACAGCGACCGTGCTATTCTGCGCCAGAACTGCGACAGCACATTTCACCCAGGATGTGAAAAAATGACAGCTGTACCGCTCATAAGAAGGTGCAGAAAAATGGCAATGTGAAAATCTGGAGTGCAAATATTATAAATTCGTGAACTTATGAGCGTGCATGCAAACTGTCAATGCACGCTCATAACACAGTAATTTTATGGAGTATCATCACCAAATTTTCAACATAGGCATTTTAGGACCTCTGCTCATGAACAGTGTCACTGTCATTTTTGTAATCTGTCCCGAACACTGATTTCACACAGCAACCGTACTATTCTGTGCGGAAGTGCGAAAACACATTTTGGCTAGGATGTGAAAAATGACAGCTATACTGTTCAGGAGGGTGTGGAAAAATGCCAATGTTGAAAATGGGGTGAGAATATTGCAGAATTAGCGAAGTTACGAACATCGTAGAAACTGCGCAATGCAACTACATAAAACAGTCATTTTGGGATTTTTTTCCACCAAATTTGCAACATAGGCTATTTGAGAGCCCACCTTATGAACACTGGCACTGTTGTTTCATTAATTGGTCCCAAAAGGTGATTCTACACAGTGATCACGAAATCACCTTTCCGGGCAGATTAACGCCATGACAGTGGCAGAATTCATGAGGAGGGGTTCCAAAAACCCCAAGTTGAAAATCTGGTGCCGAAATTCCCCCAATGTCTGAGATATGCATCAACGTTGAAAAAAACTTATTTATTCCATTATACAGCTTACCGATACTTCCTCAGTTAGTGGTTGGTTTTGAAGAATGCAGACGTGTTTCCGGTCCACCGAAGATCGTCACACCAGACTCCACAGGTAAGTATGAGGTGAGGGGGGGCGTGGGGAGGCAGGGTGCACAGTGGGTGGGCATGGGTTGTAGGAGGCAGGCAGGAAGATCGCTGAGGGACCATTTTCTTTTCCCACAGGTAAAAAAACAAAACAAAAAACAGTATGTTGGCTGCGCATGTGCGCGAGCCAACATAAAAATTTGTACACACTAAGAGCTCTCTGCTTGGCTAAGACCAAGACCAAGGTGGGGGAGTAGGGACATCAACTTACAATAGATTTTTCCTTGAAAATAAATGCAAATTTGGTGTACTGCATTACTAACTGCAGCTATGGACACCCTGAATGTTCAAACATGGTAGCTGTCATTATTTAACTATTGCTTAACAAGGGATGAGATGTTCTTCACCAAGTACCAAGCCCCGCTGAGAACAGCAAGTGAAGAATGCTCATCGCTCTTGTTGTACTGAAAAAGGAAAAACAGGTAGGCTGAATATTCAAACTGGGTAGCTGCTATTTTTTTCTGTTGTTCAGTGAGACAGTTGCTTACTGAATTAGTCACTGCTAATAGCCCCACTCCCCCTGCCCTCTTTGTTTAGTTTGAATAAATATAAAAAGTCACCACAGATTTTGTAAAAAAGGAAAATAAATGAAATAAAACAATAAAGCCATCAATGCCATTGCATTCAGGCTTCTGCAGTTTTCAAAAGGGCAGTGCAAGGCTGTCCGCGGCAGCGAAATACACAACTAGTACTTTCTCATCCTGCATGCCACGATCGCTGTCCTGCACCATGAAACGTACGTGCAAGCCCTGTAAACAGTTTTGCAATACTTACCCAGTGATCCTGCATGGCAGATCAGTCATGCAGAACAGCCAGTAAGTGCTCTGGCACATCCCACCTAGTCCAGTGTGATTGCAGTGTAGTACGGGGCCACAGGGATCAACTTAAAACAAGAAAGACTGATATTGCAAAAATAGACACAGGGTGTGAGAGAGGAAATGGTAATTGTAAGAGTGTGCGCGGGTGGGGGGTAACCTTTACAGAAAGCTGCAAAGTAACATGTACAGAGGCCTGAGAAGGACAAATGTCCCTATCTCCCAGAAACAAAAAAAAAAAATTATTTTAAAAGGAGGCTTTCCACTAAATGGCAGGCCAATTTGTTCTGGGCCCCAGCCAGAGATAAAGAGCCTGGGGAGGGGAGGAGGGGAAGTAGGGTGGGGGAGTGGGACCAGAAGGGGTGGGGTCTGTGTCATCACTGCTAGGATGTCTGATGAGTGGGGGAAGCTCACTGGCCATTGGCCGAAGGGAGGGGCCTGGGGAAGGGTCTTAAAACAAAGGTCTCTAGGGGATAATTAAGGGCACGCAACCAGAATTTGCCCTCTTTTTCTTGCTGTAAAATTCTGGATACAGTTCTGGGATACAGCACATTCACTGGCTCGGAAGTAAGGCACAATTTGAACTGTTGTAGGGCAAGTCGATTGGAGTTGGAATGGATCCAGTGTGAACTGATAAGTTGTTATGGTTTGGAATGCTGTTTAACGTAGTGATATGCATTATGTATGTTTAGATGAGGGGAGTAGCCTTCAAACCCAAAGGGGGAGGGGGGAAACAGACTGGGGGTGGAGGTTTCAGGAGGAGCAGAGGGAGGATGGAAGTATAAGGAAACTGGGTGGGGTTCGACAAAGGGGATCAGGGATAAGGGGTGGGGGTTGGTGCTAGTAAATGCCAGAAGCTTGGGAAACAAGTTGCCAGAGTTCCAGGCCATGCTGTTCGAGTGAGGGTGGAGGATGTGGCAGCGGTCATGGAGACGTGGGCCAACAAAAACCATGACTGGGACCTAAACGTGTGGGGGTACACTATGCTTAGGAAGGACAGAAAGGAGGGCAGAGGGGGTGGAGTGGCTATGTTCATTAGAGATGACATAGAAATTGCTAGGGTAGAAGAGGCAGAAGGAAATGTGGAGGCCTTATGGGTCACCTTACAATCCCCAGCAGGAGATAAGTTCAAGCTGGGTGTAGTATATAGGCCCCCAAGGATGGGTGATGTTCTGGAGGATGGTTTGCTGGACAACATCATTGCCCAGCATGGACCAAAAGGGGAAGGAGTGGTGCTGATGGGGGACCTTAATATGCCAGGTACAAACTGGGGAACCATGTCCTCTAAGGTGGCCAAGGAGCAGAAGCTGCTGGATGGCTTCCAGGATGTGTTCTTAACACAGCATGTGATGGAGCCCATAAGGGAGGGGCATGTCCTGGACGTGGTTCTGGCAGATGGGGATCTGGTAAGGGACCTGGTTGTAGAGGATCCCCTGACTGGGAGTGACCACAATACTGTCTGGTTTCAAATAAGCATGGGGGGAGGGGGGGTGAGATCTAGGACACTGGCAGTGGACTTCGGGGGCAGACTTTGTGAGCATGGGAAATATTCTCAAGGATCACTTGAAGGGGATTACATCAATGATACATGTGGAAAGGAGATGGGAGGTCATAAAATGGGGGCTTCATGAGGTAGTCAGGACCTGCGCTAAGGTGAAACGTAAGGGAGCAAGGTCACATAAACCATGCTGGTGGTCCAGTGAGGTTCAGGTAGTGGTCAGAGAAAAGAAGGCGGCCTACAAAAAATATAAAACAACAAGAGGGGATAGGGATAAGGAAATGTACCATCTTGCATCTAGAAAAGTCACCCAGATGGTGAGGGGCGCAAAGTCCAGTAAAGAGCAGCGGCTGGCACAGGGGATACATGAAGGGGAAAAGGGATTCTTCCTGTACATTGGGGAGTGGAGAAAAACTAAGGGCCATCTCAGCAGATTGAGATCAGAAGGAGGGTGGGTGGAAGAGACGAGGGACCAGGCAGAGGTATTTAACGAGTACTTTGCCTCTGTGTTCACTAGGGAGGGGGATGGGGTATCTGCAAAGCAAGGCTCAATGGGGATAGAAGTGGCAGTGAGTGGGATCAGGGGAGCAACAGAAATGGAGCAAGAGGGAGGAAGAGGTAACCCAAGGGTGTCACATCAGGATAAGGATAAAAAGGCCAGTAAAGTGGAGGGGGACGGATGATGCTATCTCCACCAAAAGGGTGTGGTTAGCCCTCAAGGCCCTAAAGAAAGACAAATCTCCTGGGCTGGATAGCATTCATCCAAGAGTACTATGGGAATTGGCGGACATACTGGCTGCACCCCTGGCGGAGCTCTTCAACAGGTCACTTGAGACAGGGAGGGTACCTAGGAATTGGTGAGAGGCACATGTGGTGCCAATCCATAAAGGGGGGTCGAGGGAAGTACCAGGTAACTATAGGACCCATCAGTTTGACTCAGAGGTGGAAAATTAGTGAAGAGTATACTAAAGGAATGATTGGGGTGTACTTGGAGGAGGTGGGAAGGCTGGATAGTCGGCAACATGGGTGTGTGCCAGGTAGATCATGTCAAACCAATCTTGTGGAGTTCTATGAATAACATCAGAACTGGACAGGGGAAAGCCTGTGGATGTATTATTCTTGGACTTCAGCAAGGCTTTTGACTCTGTCCCCCACAATGGTCTGGTGGAGAAACTGATGCGGTTGGGAGTAGGCCCTTTGATGGTCAGATGGATTGAAAACTGGCTAGCTGGATGCACCCAGAGAGCAGTGGTCGGAGGGGAGCTCTCAAACCCTAGAGAGGTTGGTAGTGGGGTACCGCAGGGCTCTGTCCTGGGTCCAATCCTGTTTAATGCACACATATCAGACATCAGGGAGGGTATAGGGTGTGAAATGAGTCTCTTCACTGATGACTCCAAGATGGGAGCAGTAGTTGAGGGAGAAGAGGGGAGGTTGGCCCTGCAAGGGGACCTGGACACCCTGGAAAGCTGGGCTCACACATGGAAATTCAGTTTCAATATCACTAAGTGCAAGGTGTTACATCTTGGGCAGGGAAACCCTAAACATAGGTACACCCTGGGAGGGGAGGCACTGGAGGCCTCAATAGGAGAAAAAGACCTAGGGGTCGTGGTGGATGCATGTATGAATAACTCTGAGCAGTGCAGGAGAGCAACTAGCAAGGCAAACAGGATGTTGGGATGCATCATAAGGGGGATCACCTCTAGGAGCAAGGAAGTGATTCTGCCACTGTACAATGGACTGGTTAGACCACACCTTGAGTACTGTGTACAGTACTGGAGACCACACTTGAAGAGGGACATACAGCTCCTGGAGAGGGTACAGAGGAGGGCAACTAAGATGATATGAGGACTAGGGGATTTGACGTATGAGGACAGACTTGAGGAGCTCTGCCTCTTTTGCACTGGAGGAAAGGAGAGACAGGGGGGACATGATTGAGGTCTTCAAGTACCTCAAGGGAATAAATAGGGTAAACTTGGAGGGGATCTTTAGACCAAAGCAGGGAGGTATCACCAGAGGGCATGGTTTGAAGTTGGAAGGTGAAAGGGTGAGGGGGGAAGAGGAGGAGGTTTTTCACTGAGAGGGTGGTGGACCCTTGGAATGCACTGCCTGGTGAGCTGGTTCAGAGATCCACAGTGGAGGGCTTAAAGAGAGGGCGGGACAGACACAGAAAGTGGATGTATCAGATGATGGCCTGTCGGGGGATGGATGATAGGGGTTTCTGGAACACAAGGGGGGGAGGGCCTCGGCACCCAACTAGGGATCTGAGGTTCGAGCAGACTCAATAGACCATAAGGCCTAATCTGCTGGCAAATAGTATGTTAGTATGTTAGATTAGCTATGGATGATATTTCGTTGAATTTGGTGTGGAATGTTAGAACTTGTGGCAAGCAGGGCCATTTGGCTGAGTCGGTGCAGACCCGATGGGCTGGCAGAAGTGATTTTGCCATTGATTTTGTGGGTTTTCATGGTTTTGAGCATGGAGAAGGCGTGGAGCACTTGGAAGGCGAGGTAGGCCCATGGGCCGAGCCTGGTGTGTCCGAACGGTAGGTAGAATTGGTTGGATGTGGGTTGGAAAATAAACAAAAGAGGAAAGGAGAGGAAAAAGGAAATGGGCTGGTCGCTCACTGAGTAGGGGACAGTGGGATGGCTCAAGAGTTGGAGAGCCACATAGAGTGAGAGCGGTGGTATGAGCATGAGCAGGCCTCACCAGATGGGAGGTAACAGGCAAATAGATCAGTGAGAGGATTGCTGCAACACGGGGGACCAGCCAGTGGAAGCAGCATCTTCTTTTGCACTTCCCAATGAGGTGGGGGGATATTTTGGGGAAAGCATGTAGGCCCAGACAGCGGCAGAGCAAGCTGATTTGAGCCAGGGCCTCCACCTGGAAGGGTGTTTCTTTTGTTCACTTACAGAGTGCAGGCGCCACAGAGGACGGAAGACTGAGGGTCTCATGAGCCAGCTAGGGTAGTAAGGGGTCAGTGGGTAGGGCCAGATGGTAGCAGAGAGAGCTGATTTGAGCCGAGGCCCCCACATGGAGCTGCGTTTCTTTTGTTCACCCTACGTAGTGCAGGTGCCACAGAGGGTGGAAGGCCGAGAAGCTGACGAGTCAACTAGGGCTTGCAGCTAGGGCATGCACAGTTTGAGCCTGGGCAGCAGGCATTTAGGGCAGTGAGGCACCATCCTAGGCGGGGAAGGAACCGGAGAGGCCTACAGGGATGGGAAGGCATCTGCTTGGTCTCGGATGCCATTTTGAAAAAAAAAAGAGAGAAAAATATATAAATAAATATTGAAAAGCAGCAATGGAAGAGGGGCACCACAGCAAGGCCAGTGGCGGGTGGGGAGAGGCCAATAAAGAGGCCTGGGGTAGGGAAGGTGGTTAGACCCACCTCAGGCCTAGGTCACCATGTGGTAGCAAGGGCAGGTCCACGGGCCTGGGGGGCTGTGAGGCACCAGTAGCAGAAACAAAAGGAAGAGGAAGAACAAAGGAATAGATAAAGGGTGGGTAGGGGGTGATGTGCATCACTATTCGGGTACAACCAAGAGGGACACAGAAGGGCGGGGGCGATGCACCGGTAAGAGGACAGGCGTCCTCCAGCACAATTGGCGCAGGGGATCAGAAATCTGTTGTGGCCTGCATGACAGGGAAGGGCCCAATGTTGCACAGGTCAACAGGCCAGGTGAAGGGTGGCATGGCCCCAGGCCAAAGAACTGGGACATGGGAGATGGAATGTGGGGGAAAAAAGCGGAAGGCCCAGTGGAACCCTGTAGGGTTCGGGGGGCAGGCCCTATCCGAACATGGGGAATGAGGACGAGGAACTGACAAGGAAGCCCAATAGAGAGGGCACTGCAGGGAGCAGCAGGATACAGATTGTTAGTCATGGGGTCGGGCTTGGCGGGGGAGTATGCTGGGGCAGGATGCTGAGGCCAGGGGCATAGATGGGACTCAAAAAGAAAAGGGGGAGGGACAAAATGGGGGTCAGGTATGTCAGTGCCTACTGGGAAAAGAGGAGAGGTTTTTCGACTGTGGCTGTCCACCGTGACCCTGGGCAGCGTGGTATTGCGAAACGAAGACTGCCCCCCACCCCCCCAATTCTGTTGATTGGGGGGCCGAATAGCTATTTTGTATGGGAAGGTTATTCAGATGTTTTTTGTTATGCAGCTTGTACGAGGTTATGGCACCAAGAAGAGCCCCAGCATCTAGCGCTACCATGCTGGCGGAAGCAGTGAAGCTCATGGCACAAATGACTGAGTTGATGGAGGCAGCGAAGAAGAGGAAGGCCGAAGAGGAGGCTCAGAGGAAGTGGAAAGAGTGGGACAGAGGGGCTGGCACTGGAAGGGGCAACAAGCAGCCGAGGAGAGCAGGACCCAGCACCCTGGCAGCAATGAGGACAGGTGAAAACCCAGATCGGATCCCGGTTGAACCGCAACCAGATGGGGGTAAGGATAAGGTGGATATGACCAACGAAACGAGCTTATGAGAATATATTGAAGGGTTAGTAGGGGATATGGGAGAGCAGGGGGTGTCCAAAATTGAGGCAGTGCAGGCCATCAAAGAGAAAAGTAAAGTGGAAAAAGGGTGTGGTCTGCTGGGGGGAGGAAGTTAATGACAGCCCAGTCAGGTTTCACTTTAGGCGCACTACATGCCAGCGACAATTAAAGAAAAGATTGGGAAAGGGGAATACATGGATATCTTTGAGCTGGTCGATGAAGAGACAGCCAACAGATACGAACAGAAGGAATTGGTAGGAAAGTCGAAGATGGTGGTGGCATTGACAGTGGTAGGGCACAAGACGGAGGAGGCTAGGTTTAAAGGAAAGAGCAACGACACGTGGCAGACAGGGTTTTTGATTTATAGCGCTTTGGTGCTGGAGAAGCAGCCCAAGCTAGCAATCCCTCTGCTAACCTTCATGGCTATCATCAGGGACGTGCACTGGACAAAGCTGGGTTTTGGATGGCTTAAGTACGATGAGGCATTCCGGAGACGCATGGCCATAAAAGGTGATCTAAGGTGGGATTGCACCCACGTGGAACTCTGGGTCCGTACATTGTTGGGAGCAGTAGTGACACAGGGAACAGAACAGGTAAAAAAGGGGACTCAAATCCAGGGTACCAAGACCTGCTGGGCCTACAACAGGGCCATGTGTAACTGGCCTAGTTGCAAGTTTAGGCACATTTGCTCTGAGTGCAAGGGGGCACACCCGGCCACTGGTTGCAGAATAGGGGTGACAAGATGGGGCCGGCTGGTGGGCAGGCCCAGGTGCAGCCCTTTCGGCGCAGCGGGGGGGGGAACTGGCAGTGGCCAGGTGGGTCCCGGGAGAGGAGGATATCCAGCCAATTATGGATGGAGTTAGACCACAGCAGGGGGAACGGAGGTGGGGATATTCCTTGGCTCGCACACCCATCAAACAGGTGGTAGTGGAATGCTGGTCCAGGGATTACCCCAACAAGAAAGATGCAGAGATGTTAAGGCATGGTTTTCAGGGTGGGTTTGCGCTGGGTTTCCGGGGGGCATGGGTGGGGATGTGGGCTAAGAATTTGGGGTCAGTAACAGGAAAGGAAGACATCATATGGGAAAAGATCCAGAATGAAATCCGGGCAGGGTGGGTGGAGGGGCCACTGTCCGAACCCCCCTGTACGAGCTTCCAGGTGTCACCATTGGGATTGGTACCCAAGAAACAGGGCAGGGGGGCATAAAGGCTCATCCTTCACCTGTCTTACCCGAAAGAGGGATCAGTGAATGGAGGGATCCGAGAAACTCTCAGCATGTTCTCATATGCATCACTGGACCCTGCGGTGGAGTTGATCCGGGCGGCAGAGGGGGCATGGTTGGCCAAGACGGACATTGAGTCCACATTCCAACTGCTGCCAGTACAGCCAGCAGTTTGGGACCTCCTGGGGTTCCAATTTGAAGGCAGGTTGTACTTCGACAAGGCAATGCCCATGGGGTGTTCCGTGGCCTGCGCCACATTTGAGGTCTTCAATTCTTGGGTACAGTGGGTATTCAGGTGGCATTATGGACACAGAAGGGTAGTCCATTACTTGGATGATTTCTTACTGATCGGGTCCAGTCAGGAGGAGGCAGGGAAAATGCTAGTGGATTTCCAGGATATGTGCAGGTCCATAGGGATCCTATTGGCTGCTGGGAAAACCGAGGGTCCGGTGCGCACAATAGAGTTCTTGGAGATTGAGGTGGACACGGAGCAGGAGTGTTTTCACCTCCCATGGGATAAAGTTGCAAGATGTAAGGGGCTACTGGCATTGGTAGGGGGGAGGATGAGGGTGCCGCTGGTACAGGTACAACAACTACTGGGGCACCTCAATTTCACCTGCAAGGCCATATGCCCGGGCAGGGCATTTACTAGGAGGTTAGGGAGGATCACAGGAAAAGCAGAACTACCGCACCTCTGGGTGGACATTAACATAGGGGTTGAAGGAGGATTTGTGGGTATGGGAGACATTCCCGGAATCCTACAATAGGGTGATATTTTGGAAGGAGGACTGGGCCTCCAACGCAGACCTCAAGCTGTACATGGATGCAGCCTAGGGCCTGGGGATGGGGGCCTACTTTCAGGAGAATGGATCTCGGAGGCATGGCTAGTATGATGGCAAGATCGGGGATGGACAAAGGAAATCATGTTCCTCGAGATTTTTCTGATATGGGTAGCTCTGGAAGTTTGGGGTACATGGATGACAGGACATCGCATAGTTTTCTGGTGCGACAACAAGGGTGTGGTTGAGGTGATCAATAGACAGACAGGCAAGATGGAATCGGTCGAGGCGGTATCGAGGGGTATGGTTTTGTTAGGGCTAGAACTCAACATGTCTTTTAGGGCAAGGCATATTGAGGGGTCAAGGAATGAGGTAGCTGACTGTCTTTCTCGTTTTCAGAAGGAAAGGTTCTGAGAGCTGGCACCGCAGGCTGTGCTCACCCGGACCAGGGTCCCGGGTCAGCTATGGGAGATTGGAGAGAGAGAGAGAGAAGGCCAGGGTTTTGTATAGAGGGTCATGGGCAGCCGGCACCTTAAGGGCCTATGAGAGAGAGAGTGGGAGGGTTTCCAGATGTTTAGGGCCAGAATGGGCTGGGAAACAGGCGAACCAGCCAGTGAAGAGGAGGTAATGCAGTACATGGTAAAAAGATGGGAGAAAGGAGTGGCACATGCCACCATGGGGGCCCAGCTGGCAGGGATCAGCTGTGTTTGCTTGGACAGGGGGTGGGCAGATGTTACTGGCGTCCATGTCATCAGGTGCATGGTGGCAGGTTGGCAGAGGGGTCAGGGAAGACAGCAGGATGGAAGAAGGCCCCTGATGGGGTCCCTTCTCATAGAGGTCCTGCGGGCAATGGGCCACATCTGTTACTCAGCTAATAAGTTTGCCTTTTCAGGGCCATTTTCACCGTCATGGCAAAGTGGGGCTTTCCAGGTGGGTGAAATGGTGGCTCCCAGAAAGGGGGTGACCAATGCAAGGCTGCAGGAGAAGTGTGTGAAGTTAGGAGGGGGGGAAGGTAATAATCGTACTGCAGAGGTCAAAGATGGACTAGCAGGGTAAAGGGGTCACCGTAGAACTGCGGAGGGAAGCGACAGCAGAGACCTGTGCAGTCCAAGCCATAGGAGCATACGCGAGGATCAGAGGGTGGAGGAGGGGCCCTGGTTTGTGCACGGGGACAGGTCACCAGTGACCAGCTACAAGGCGGGGGCAGTTCTGAAAAAGACATTGGCATTTGTGGGCAAGAACCTCAATGAGTTTGTTCCTCACTCCTTCTGGATTGGGGCAGCTTTGGAGGCTGCCATATCAGGAGCAGGGAGAAGGAGATCAAGAGATTAGGGAGGTGGGCATCGAACTGTTATATGAGGTATGTAAGGTATTGATGGTGGCTAATTGGTATACCCCTTTTTCTCCCCCACAGCAGGCTACAAGAGACAGGTGTGGATTATGGGGCACTTTTTCATATGTTGGGCAGAGAGATTTGCAGAGGCCACAAGGATGAGCACCCAGCTGTACCAGGGAATTGAACACACAAGAGTGAGATGGAGGGGCCGGAGGGGCATGAGATGGCCACAGCTGCTGCCTTTGTTGGAGGAGCTGCGGGTGCGATAGGCCAGTCTGGATGGTATTATCATCCACTCAGGGGGCAACGACATAGAGGCTATGCCATGGGGATCTCTGATGAGGGACATTATAGCGGATTTAGAAAGAGTGAAGAGCTGGTGGCCCAGGGTGGTGATTGGTTGGTCTGAGATCACATCTCGGAGGGTGTGGAAGGGGGCAAATAGGCCCCAGGCGGTCGAAGTGGTGAGAAAATGCCTGAACCGGAAGGTGGTCAGGGCAGTCATCGAGACGGGGAGGATCCATATACAGCATAAGGACATTTCATTTGATCAAGAAGCAGTGTACAGATTGGACGGTGTCCATCTCACTGAGTTTGGTATGGGTTTGTTCCCATGGCCATTTGGGGAGCTGGTAGAGGTCATAAATAGGAAGGGTGTGAAGGGCTAGCCCACAAGGGAGGGAGCCCCATCTTCCATCGCAAGCTGGAGATGGGGCAGTTGAAGTTTTAGGGGGAGCAAGGGGAAAACAGAGGGAAGATAGGGGAGGGTAGGTACCACAGGCTGGGGACAAAGGAACCCAGCCGTGGGAGTAAATAGAGGGTGGAGGAAGGTCATAGAGCTAGGGGGTGGATCATGGTGTCCACACCTGGCGTGGGGGGGGGAGTGGTCCGGGTAACCTGGTACTTGATGGTGGTGATTGAAAAGGTGGGGGGCCGGATCATGGTGTCTGGACCCCAAGAAGCATGATGAACAGGAGGAAAGCAGGGCGGCGATCAGCAAGGAAGAAGGCAGGACTGTTTCATTTAAGAAGGCCATGGGGACTGTTATGTCATAATTGTAGATATGAAATGATATGAAATATGATATTTGGGATGTAACAAATTAACTGTGCCTATGACATAATAAATACTGCCAGTGAGCATCCAAAAGTTATAAAGCTGTGGCCTGAGTTTATTTCTGGCTGGGGATCCGGGGACAAAACAGTATTTAAATGCAGGTGGATAAACTATTTTGTTGCAAAATGAAACAAACATGTAAGAATTTTAACATTAAAGCATTCAATTTAGTTGATTTTGAGCAGATATGCTACACTGTCCCATTTTGTAAGTGCCATAATTCCCTCCAGTGTGGGCAATACTGGGGTTGCAGGGGATATAAGGCCCTACGCCGTCAGGCCTCATTATACCCCTCAGCTTTCTGGTATTGCCCAATATCAGCCACCCTGTTGGGAATTATTGCTTCCATAGTGTATGGTAACTCTATGTAGATACATTATGTTGTTTCAATGAACTGTATTGATTCCCTATAAAGTGCCTTTTTGGGTGTAGATGGACTCATATTCAGTGCTGACAATTATAATATCGTCACCCTCATTTTCACATTCTGTCCCCCTCCTCTTCAGGGACTGGGCCTGGGGCAGATGATGTTTCTGCAGCTGTGGCTCTAGGTGCTGTTCATAATTTAAAAAAATTAATTAAATGGATATCATATCAATTCAGATTACTTTAACAATATCTTATGCAAAAGCAAAGAAACAGAACACTGGTAATGCTACTGATTGACTGCCCAGAGGGAAGTGGAGTGCACACTTCCATCTTGACTCTCATTTCAGTGTTATTTCAGTCCAGACTGACAAAGCACTGCTTTTCATCAGTGCACTGTTAATACACTGCATTGACTTTCTGCTACACTGTTGTACCACTGCTCAATCTTTCTTATTTTTTTGATGCAGACTGTAAGAGCACTGCAAATAATTATTAGATTTTCATGCACACTTCTTTAGCACTGTTTTTCCTTCACTAATTTTTGTTGCACACTGCAGTAGTATTGGCAACGCTTTATAATTGTTATCACACTTCTTTAGCACTGCATTGTTTCAGTAATCTGGTTACCCTTACTGAATTTGTCACAATGGCATTACAGTGGTATAGCAATGGCAATACTGTGGTCAGCTGAAAAATCCACAATGGTACTACCCAGTGGTACTCTGGTATCACAGTGGTAGGTGATGTATAGATTTTCCTCTATGCATTGGTAGTGCACTGGCAGAATGGTATCCCTATGGCATTTTTTATACATACACTGGTAATACAATGGTATCATGAAATTTTTAGATTTTTTGTCGTCTCCCACAAATACTGGTACTCTGGTAGCACAATGGTACTGAGCTATTTTGACATTTCAGCATTTGGTACCTCTCACAGCAACCCTAGACTGATGCGGTAGCACAGTGGTACCAGTATTAATCTCATTATACTCTGTACTCTAACGCATTATTAAGATAAATTACCTTATCCACCTCATGGAGAACAGCTCTCCATTCCATATTTTTATTTGTTCACTTGTCTTTATCTTACTGGTAATGGACTGTTATTGTTCACATAGACCAGAACATTCAAAGAGCATTTGCGATTGCTAAATGAGTAAGTGACTCTCAGACAACACTTTGCACCCCAAAAACAGGGTAGGATCACAAAATGATATCTTGAATAGCATTATTAGTGAGTCTCTGACCAGTAGGTGAATGGCTCTAAAAGATGTTGCCTCCTTAACCAGGTATTATCACCTCTGCCTCCTATCCCTGCCCCTGTGAGCTCCCACCATCAGTAATATCACACTTCACCTGGTGTTCAGTGGTGCTGCTGTCCATTCTGTATGTCAAAAACTGCCAGTACCTACCTGCCTACCCAGTCCCATCGCTCGCACCATTCATGGCCCCCACCATATGTTTACACACTCTCCCCACAGTGGCAATTGGCAGAGACACTTTGCTAACCTCTGTGACCAACTGGGGACAGAATGCCAGTTTTCCACTCATGTGCCTACTGTATAAACAGCTGTGTACAGTTAGCACATGATTGTGAACTATCATCCATTTTGTACCCGATCAAGGCACTGAGAGGATGGTCTGTGCCAAATGTGGAACGGTGTCAAATATATAGTAAGCCTGGGGACCATGGGGTAGTAATTGCTGTAAGAACTAACTAGGTCATGGTGGGGACTTTGGATATACAGGGGCCAAGGGCTTTTACTCAACACACCACTGCTCACTCTATCAGGCCCTGGGCTGGCTTCCCCCATCAGCCCAACAGACCTATCTCCTTGCCAGCACAGTCAATAAGGCCATCCAAAACTGAGCTACCTCTCCGCAATCCCACCTCCTTTGGCCAAAAGTGTTCGTTCGAGAGCTCTGCCTCACTGCTGGCCCCATGCTTGTGTGACCCCAGTCTCCACCTGTATGGGTAAATGTGCATTCTCATCTGCAGCCCCTTTTCTTTGGAACAACCTGCCCACTCCACTTAGCACCACTGACTCTCCAGGAATCTTCCACTCTCTCCTTGGATCTCACCTTCTGTCCTCTACTCCTTGCTCCTGCCCTCCCAACTTATTATCATGCCTCTACTTCCCTTCACTCCTTTTCCTTCTTGGTCCATACCTACACTTCCATGATGCACTTTTTCCTTTACTCATCTCAGATCATGCCTAATCTGTATTACAACTTGGCTACTACTGTACCTGCTATTGTCATAAATGTTATTTATCCATTGTGCTGCAAGTTTATATATGTCTTCATATAAATATCCTGTATATTTTTATTACTGTCTATTGTATGCCTTGTCCCAGCCTCCTTTGTACTTGCTTTTATTCCTGTGCCATCCTCAATGACCCAGGTCATGCCTGAAAATGGTTCTCGGGCCAGTGCACCTACTCGGTAAACAAATGAATGAATAAATAAGTAAATGGGAACCACTGGACATCAGGGATAGTAACAATCTACTGTATATCTGTGGGGTGATTGTAGGATGGGGTAGGACTGGAGAACAGGTAAATTAAGAACCTGGACCTGTGGAATAATTAGGGGAGGGGCCCAATGGAGAGTGTTTCCCAGGATGGTGCTTTGGTGGTGTAACTCCCGGGATACGTTATGCCTGGTGCAGTAATGTGGCCTGTGACAGATGCTCTACCAGCACAGGCACTGGCTGGCATCAAGTAGAAGACACACAGCACCATAGTCAGCCCTGCATAGCTACTGCAGAGTGAGGCAACTGTGATGACCACTGAGCTGTGGCAGCAGTTGCCAAGCAAGAGGACCCTGCTGAAGATTGTGAACAGGACCCGCCGCAAGGACCTCTCACCAGAACCAGTGACACTGGTGGACCTCACTATCCCTAAGCAGCAACAGACAGTGACTGGATGGCCATGGTACAGCAGGATCACCGGCAGCACCACCCACCAAGTCCTTCTACTCACTACAGAGGACAACATCAGGGACCTGGCTCAGGCACCCTTCTGGGTGATGGATGGTATGTTCAAGACTGTGCCACACCTGTTCACTCATTGTACACCATCCATGCACCCATGGGGACGGGCCCTAACAACCTCATCATGTCATTGGTGTATACACTGATGACAACAAAAGCTTGCAATGTTACTGCACCTTGTTCCAGGAGCTGAATAAATATGCCAGTATACAGTCCTGCACCCTCAAACTACCTACGATCATCACTGACTTTGAGCAGGCTGCGATCAATGCCTGTAAGATGGAATTTCCGAAAGCCATAAACAAGGGTTGCCTGTTCCACTTTGGGCAGATTGTGTGGCAGAAGGTCCAGAGCTTTGGTCTTGCACCACAATACAAAAGTGACCCAGACTTCAGCCTGAAGATCCATGAACTCGTGGCCCTCACCCATCTCCTGGCACAGGACATTCCAGCAGCATTCAGCCTCCTGAAGCCAACCATTCCACCCAATGCCACCACACTCCTCTATTGTTTTGAGTAGACACATGTGCTGGCAGGATATAGCTGTACAGTAGGGTGGCCAAGGTGCCCACGAGATATGATCCCATGTTCCCACCTCAGCTGTGGTTGGTTGTGGATCTCAATGAGTGAGGTATACTGAGGACCCAAAGCAATGTCGAGACCTGGCACTGCCATCTCCATGCCCTGCTCGGGAAGGTGCATGTAGGGGTCATGACAATGCTAGCAGAGCTCCACAGGGAACAGCAATGGACGTATGTCACCAGGGAAGGCATTTATTGTCGACTGCCATGGACACCACCCAAGAAGAGCTATGAGGAGTGGATAAGGATGGTACTGGCATCCAAGGACAAGGGCAAGCTGCTGAAGTTCCTCTGTGGCATGGCACACAACACCACCATGTACGGTTTCCATGGTGACATGGCACCTGACAGTTGTACACTCACAGTACACATCATGCACTGCCACCAGGTAGCCACTGTGGCCCCCTACTGTTGAATAAAGTTTCACCCCCACATTTCACATGCACCCCAACCTGGTGGCGATGTCTCATCACAACAATTTTGGGTATCACCAAGCAGCCCACTGCACACTGCCACGTCTGCACTGTGTGTCACATGTTGCACAGGCCTGACTCTGTGTGAGTCCCCCCAAAATCTTTTCAGCTGTTCATGTGTGCAACACGTTGCACAGACCTGAAGCTATGTGAGTGCCCCCAATCCTTCCAGCTGTGCAACTGTGTGTCAACAGCATTCCCACAATGGGCCCTTGTGGAACCCCCCACAACACACCTGGCAGCCTTCATGCCACAATGGGCTCCTGTGGCACTGGCCCCCCCAAACACCTCCAGACTTTTTTCTGTGTGCTTACTGCAAGCCCATAGTGGGCTAGCATGACACGGCCACATGTACACATTGCACGATTGGTGCGATGGCATTCTGCTCTGTGTCCTGGCATCCACATGTGGTGTTGCTGTGGACCATTTCCTGGTGCAGCTATCCATGCTCTTGCTGTACCACTCTGCTATGTGCCTGCAGTGTCATGCATGCACCAAGCAACAGGCATGGTTCTCCAATTCCTTCACACATGCCCAGCTGGCTGGCTGTCAGCTGACATCATCATGCATGCAAGGATGCACAGGCAGTCGGCCATGCTGCCTGGGATGGCTGGTCAACACACTGGGGCATGCAAGGCTATTTGTTTCATCCCTGTCCCACGGATGGTGAGACAGTCATCCTTACCAGGAGTCTGTGATCATGTCAGTGTGTCCTCAGAGGATGCACCACATAAGGGGTGGGTGTTTTCACATCGTCTGTGCTGTTCAGCAGTGGCTCAGGTCCTGGGATGGGTGGCATAGGTCGGGATCGTGTGCTTCATGTATTTGTGGAAAATCCACTCAACAGCAGCACAGCATCCTGACATCCTCTGATCTGACAGTGTGTCAGGCATTGTCCTGGGTCAGGCCACTGTGTGTGGGGCAGCTGGAGCTGTTGTGTTGTTGTGTGTGGTATGCAGCATGTCAGACTAGTAAGTGTTGGGATTATAAAAGGGTACCTAGCAGGGCAGGGTTTTCTATGTGCAAGGAGAGTGGTCAGTGGTGGGATGGGCAACTGGTATCTGGGCAAGATGGGTAGTCTGGGTGGGTCCAGCTGCAGAAAGAGCTGTTATCTAGGGGGTGCTGGTCCAGCTCTAAGGAGGGTGCTTTGTTTGGTGAGGCTGGGAGGTTGGTCCAGCTGCAAGGAAGGTGGTCTACTGAGTTGAGGAGGCTGGTCTGGGGCAGTTCCATCTGCAGGGGAATCTTGTCTGAGGGTAGGAAGGATGGACTGGAGCAGCCAGCTACAGGGAGGGTGATAGTTGATAGGGAGAGGCTGGTTTGGGGCTTATAGGGTGGACTAGCTGCAGGCAAGGTACACAGCTTAGGAGAGGTATATTGGGATGTTGATATGGTTGTCCAGCTGGGTGGTCATCTGTGCTGGGGTGTTCAAGATGTGAGTGGTCATGGGGTGCAGGTCCAAAGGGCTGTACTTGGGAACCCTCACTGAAGTCAAATACCAAATTTAGTATTAAAGCATTCATTAATTTGCCTTCAAAGACTAATTTGCATCATTTTTAATAATCTTTAATCATCATTCAAAAATACAACCTCTAAGAATACTAAATTCTAAGAAGTAATTCAGCAGACTAGTTGTTCAAGAGTAAGTTATTGCTAAATGAAGATTACAAATAGATCTGCAATGCTGTTAAAAGTACATTTTTTTTATACAACTGAATCATAAATGAAGATTACAGTCAGCGGAGAAGTTTTAGGATTTAAATTAGCCAATGAAGGCTGGGTACATTACCGTGCATTTCAGTTTTACTAAGCAAGGAGACAGATAAACAACCAGCAACACTAATGAATTTTAGAGAAGGTAAGCAATCATAAAATGTGGGGGTTTACCTTGAAATAATATGGTTTAAAAAAAGTTGGCAGTGTTCCTATAAAAGTCTATTCTAAACTACATTTCCCATAAGTCTACTCAGAGGCCTACATTTTCCAGCTCACTTCCTGTCTGTGTCCAGCCTGATGAAACTGCACGAGAACTCTGTGGTCTCCATTTTTGAACAACTGGGGTTTCCTACTGTTAAGATTTACATGGTAAGGTAAGAGCTTATGTTGAAAAAGTACATATTTTTAACTCCCTGAAATGTTAACTACAGTAAGGGAATTATCGCTCAGGTGTTTTTTTTTCTAAATAAAATCGTGGCTAAACTTTGAAATACACGTTTTATTTTCAATCACCCCCCCCCCAAATTGTCTAGGATGCATTGTGCCTCTAGATTACTTGTTATTTGTGGAATTTTTGGTGATTTAGTTACTTTACAGTAGTGGCGGTGGGGGCAGGAGAATGAACAGCAGGAAGATTGTATAATTGAACAAATTCAGAATGCATTTTCTGTGTGCATCCATTTAGTAACCTATTTAACTATATTTACAAAGAAAAGATTACAACTTTTTTAATTTGAGAAAATCTGGAGTTACCTGCAGATAAAGGAAAAATTATTTACTGCAGATATTTGAGTGTGTTTGTGGGGGAACTGTTTTTTTTGCATTTAATATTTGTATTTAACAGTTGCATGTGTTAATCCATTTTGTAATCTGGGGATCAGTGCATTTTTTTTTTCCTTTGCTGAAGACTGCATTAATTTATATTTTATGTTTATTTTGTTTTTGTTGACCGGCTAAGTGCACTAGATAGATTCTTGCCTATTTTCAGGCACAACCCGGAGGGAGGGAGATACAGATAAAAGTCAACTGACCTTGAACCAGATTAAGCTGTTGGTGATATTTTTAGTGAATTGGGGGAAATTTGGCCAGGGCACTGGAGAAAATTCCCCTGCTTTTTTCGAAAAATGCCATGGGATCTTTAACATCCACCTGAACTACCACCAGAACAGGCACATGAGACCTTGGTTTAACGTCTTATCTGAAAGACAGTGCCTCAGGAGTGCAGCCATCCCCCTCATGCTGCACTACAGCATCAGTATTGGGATATTAACATAAGTGCCTGGTATGGGAATAGAACCCACTACCTTCTGATCGCCCAGCCTCGAAGGTGAGTGTGCTACCTGCTGAGCCACTGACACTGCAAATGCAATATGTTAGTGTCACGTATTTATTTTTGCTAATACTATGTTGAGAAGTATGGGGTCCATGGTTGAGGAAGGGTGATGGGGGGGTCTAGGTGTAGGTAGGTTCTGCTCTGGATGGAAGGATGTGTCCAGCTTTTGGAAAGGGTGTTCAGCTCTGGGGAGGTTACGCAACCTGCAGAGGGGAGGGGGGCTGGTCTTTGGGTGGGAATGAACACAGGGGTCCAGCTGCAGGGAGGATTTTCTGCTGGGGGAAGGCTAGTCAGGGCATGAACAGTGAGCCAGCAGCAGGGAGGGTGGCTGATGGTGAGGGCTAATTCAAGGTTGGAAGTGAGGTCCAGCTGCAGGGTGGGTGGTTGGATGGTGAGGCTGGTATGGGACTTCTGGTGGATCTAGTTGTAGGTTGAGTGGTTGGGTGGGGGACTGCTGGTCCAGGGGCTTGGAGGGACAGCTTCAGATATGTGGTCTGTTAGAGTGGAGGTTTGGGGTGGTGCTCCAGCTACATGGAGGTTGTATAGAATGTAGTTGGAGGCTGGTCCAGAAGTAGGGAGGGTGGCTGGCTGTGTAAGTGGCTGGCCCGGAGCCTGTGTGGTGCTCTAGCTCCAGTACTCGTTATGTGAAAGGCTGGGGCTAGAAGGGTTGTCCAGCTGCATGGAGGATAGTCTGGTGCCAGGAAGGGTGATCTAGCAGAGAGGAGGGTGGTTGACTATTTGGGGGGGTGGGCGAGGCTAAAGTGATTGATCAGCCTAGGAGGGATCCAAAGTGGTGAAATTAATTAGAAACTGGTTAACATGTGTGCCCTTCAGCTTAACAGTAGCACTATGACCTGCGGTGGAGGTGACCTTAGTTCAGGAATGAGCTCGCGTCAGGGGCTCCCTGGGGAGAGGAGGAGGATCAACTGTTATACAAGAGGCTCTCTTCTGGGGAAGGAGGACAGCCAGCTCAGCTGTAGTGCTGCCAACTGAGTGACCACAAGTGGCAGTGCAGGTGGGAGCAGCCCATGGGTGGGAAGACATTGACTGGTGCTGTGCCACACATGTCTGTGCAAGTGTTTTTGCACCCTTGCCGCTTATGTCCTAGAAGATGGAAGAACATGTAAATGTATACTGACTACCTAGGCAGCTGCTCCACTTATTGGATTCATTCTATGGTGGAGGAAGTCCTGGCAGATGCCAGAGTGATGGTGTTGTGGTAGCTGAACAGAAGGGGGGTAACCAGAGATGCAGGTTGGAAAACAGAGTAGTAGCTGGGGGTGGGAGTTAAGGTATCAGAGGGTGATGGTTAATGGCACTCATTACAGTGATGGGACAGTGAGCAGCTCAGCTCAGTACTGGTGCAGATCCTCTTCAGTGTCTTCATAAGTGACATTGCAGAAAAACTGGCAAAGAAGGGAATGCCTTTTTGCAGACAATACCAAAATTTGTAGGGTGGGCACTAAGAAGGGAGCAGAGAGAATGCACATGCCTCTTGATGAAACTCGAAAAGTGGTGAAGATTGGGGCAGTTGGGGTTCAATGACAAAGTGCAGAATCGTGCACCTAGGGCATAGGAAACCAGGAGCTGCTATATAGGGTTGGGAGTGGTACTGATGATCACTAAATGGGGGGGGACCTTAGAGTTATTATGATCTTAAAAAGGCTCACCAAGATATTGCCCTGCACCATACCCATCGGTGCCGTACCACCAGAAGACCCCAAGGAAGTTAATATGTCCTTACATTTATAAGCCGTTAAGTTTTGTCCCTCATAAAAATATATAAACCGGGTCCCAACGACTTCCTGTTTTTTTTTTTTCTGCTGCACCAGCTCTGCCCCCATGCTCACTAGCAGGATGACGAGATGCCAGTAAGGGCGTGGGGGTGCCCAGAGGGAAGTGAAGTGTTCAAATAGTCACTATATGGTGTTATTTCAGTGTTACAGTAGCAGTGTACACTTCCTGCACACTTCATTTCATAATGCAGTCCATCAGGATTTAATTAGTGCATCTTCAGGTCTCTGCTGGTGTACATGCAGTGCTGACACAGTGTGTGCAATTATGTTAATTAGCACTGCAATCACACTGCAAAAGTACTGCAATTAGCAGTGTTTTGTTATCAACACTGCCTGAAGCAATGTTGGTACAGCAATACTGGCTGATGCAATGTTATGTCAGCAACACTGCCTTAAGCAGTTTTGCACTGCTTTTTCAGTGTGTGTGAATTATGTTAATGAGCACTGCAATCTCCTTGTAAAAGTACTGCAAGTAGTAGTGTTTTGTCATCAACACTGCCTGAAGCAGTGTTTGTGTAGCAATACTGGCTGAAGAAGTGTTGTGTCAGCAACACTGCCTGAAGCAGTCTTGCATTGCTTTTTCAGTGTGTGCGAATTATGTTAATTAGCACTGCATCAACACCTGTAGTGCACTTCAGTGTGCAGTGTGATTTTGGTAGCACTCCTGTCAGCAGTGTTGTAGTTCTGTTTCAGTGTATTAGGCTGCATTAAAGATGGCGTCACATAAAATTCAACAAAAACACAAGTATTCATCTGCAAGTATCTGCAACCTCAGCAGAGGAAGCTTTGCTTAAGGGTTCCTGGGTGAGAAAGTTGTCTGTGAATTCCAAAGAAGATGAAGATCTTGGGGGCTATGTCTATAGGAGGTACTAAAGTGTGTTACCCCAGGTTTGACTTAAAGTCACAAGGAAGGGGGTGGACATTTAGTTAAAGGAATGACCACCAATGGTTCGGTTTTTCAGAAAATGGATTTGTGAAAAATGGATGGTTCTGGTCTACAGAAAATGGTATGGGAGCCTCCCTGATATGCAGGGCCTCACCAGTATTTCCAGGTTTATCTTCAAAACGGAGAAGAGATCCTCTTCGGATTGGGAGCGCATGCACAGTGGGGAAAATGATTTTCGGTATCAAGGGGCTGTTCTGAGTGAAATGTGTGTGTGTGTGTATATATATATATATATATATATATATATATTATCTATAATGGGATTATCAATTGCATTGGACAAACACCATTAGGTGACCGTGCGTATATCAGAGTGCGACCACACACCTGCACTTTTACTGACCTCCAAAACAAGTTTGCCATTTTATAAGATAGATAACCCACTGTGGGGTGTGCAGTCGCACAATGATATACGCATGGCTTGTGTGGTTGATGCACTCAGCCTGTGGCCTCATGTGTAACAACGCACACCAAGGTGTGCGTATATCAGAGCATGACCACACACCCTACAGTGGGTTATTACACATACACACACATATATATGAGACAGTACTTGTTGCAGAACAAAAACACTACATTAACGCAGGCAGTAGAATGCAAAGCACACGAAGCAAGAAAATGAAAAACAGGGTTTGAGCCTCACGAGTCTTGGCAAATTGGTTGTGTGGTGTTCCCTGGAGTTCCCAACCTTAATGCCCATCCCATACCCCCCAGCCCATAGCCTCCTTTCTAAAGCACAAGGTACAGCTCCAATCCAGTGTCTCCCATGGCAGCCATTCGTACCTGTAAAACAAGAACAGCAATGGGCTCACAAAGGATCTGCAGCTCGTTATGAACTATTATATGACAAACAATGTAGGGTAAACAAATAAACAATACTTATCTGATACATATAGGGTCAGTGTCCTCCTACTCCTGGTCAATGTCCTGTCAGACCTGTAGATATAAAAGGGAAAATGGGTCAGTATGAAAAATAAACATACTGATCAGCTGGGTCAGTTGGGAAGGCTCTGTTGAGGTTAAAATAAAAAAAGTGGGTTGGGGGAAGGATACCAAACCTGTACCACACCATCAACCTGGCTTTTAGAATGGACTGGGTCACTCAGGAGATGTCATGGTTGGGGGAGGGAGGAAGACTCCTTGCCTCTGTGCCCCTAGAACAAATCTTTTTTGGGGTAGGAGGTCATGTTGCTCCACACATCAACCAACACAGGGCAGGATAAAGACACCAAGGGACAGATATTCAAGGCACAATGAATGCTTCCCTGGTGGTGTAGTGGATTCCCCTCCCTTTTCCCAATCTGCCTGTAGAATACACAGGAACATAGCTATGTGACAGCAGAAAGGGACTGCAAGCCCATCTAGTCTGCCCAGTTTGCCTAGATATCCACTAGGCCTTTTCTGTAGTCCCCCCATGCCAGTTGCCCTCTGTGCTTATCCCATGCCCATTCCAGTTGTCCACCACCTCTCAGTGAAGAGTACTTCCTAATCCTTCCTCTAAACCCCCTCAACGATTTGGAATTTCCAACTACCACTCCATTGCAGTATAGCACACCACAGCAGGCCAACTGTGACCATCTCTGAGCAGATATCCGCAGCCACGACCAGTCCCAGAACTCCCTGCAGCTGGCACCAGAGCAACAGGTAATAGAAGTTTCAATAGCCTGCAGTGCACATTTGAGCTTCCACAATCTCTGATCAGATGTTTTCCACTTCTGCTTTTCTCCAGAGGATAAGTCAGTCCATGACAGAACTTAGCCCAGGGAGTACAGTGGGGCCAGTAAACAAAAGATGAGAGCCTATATAAACTCCTAACATGCACTGTAGGACAATCTCCCACTGCAAAGAACTCCTGGATTTGCTGAAAATGAAGCTGTCAGTGCAGAATCAAGCAAAACCAGTTCATCATAATCCACTACACTACAGCACACAGCAGGCAAACCAAAATGGCTCCATATGCAAAGTGCACATTGGCACCAGACCCACACTTGTGTGGGACCCTTGACACAAGCCAGCCAGTGGGTATTGTGGTAAGAAGGGACAAAACCTTTTACATGCAGGTACATCAGGGAGAAAATGAAGGCAAGGGGAGATATTGAGTGTCTGAAAAGGGTGGATGGAGGGAGGGTAAAAGATGACCACCAAAAAGCAGAAATACTGAACAAATACTTCTGTTCGGTTTTTACAAAGGAAGGGGCAGCAAATGGGCCAGCATTAGGTAATAAGAATGGAGAGATCACAGATAAGGACACAGGTCCCTTTGCAAAAGAAAGGATCCTCATGAACTGGCAGCAATAATGGCATGGGCCAGATAGATGCACCCCTGGACACTGAGGGAGCTAAGGGAGGTGTTAGTAGGGCCCCTGACTACCCTGTTCACACTGTCTTTGTAAACTGGTGACATGTTTAGGGATTAGAGGAGGGCTGATGTGGTCCCACTATACAAAAGTTGGAACAGGGAGGATGCAGGAACTACATACTGGTCAGCCTGACCACAACAGTGGGAAAAGTAATGGAAATACTGCTGAAGGAAAGAATAGTAGAAAACCTGGTTGTCAGTGGTCTACAGGGGAAGTAGGGGAAGGGAACATTGTTTAACCAGGAGTAGTACACTAAGCTGAAGCTTGTTTCCAGATGCAGCCTGGAGCACAAGGAAGTTAAGTAACCTGCTCAGGATCACACAGTATGCACTTAGACGGCTGTTGGATTCAAACCCAGGTCTCCAGATCTGTAACTCAGAGCCTTTACCCAATGTGCTATACTGCCTCCAGGACCCAAGGCAGTTTGGTTTTACGAGAGAGAGGTTGTGCCTGGCAAACTTAACTGAGTTTAACTGGGTAACAAGGAAGGTGGATGAGGGAGGATGTGGCCTACCCAGATTTCAGCACGGCTTTTGACACTTTGCCACATAGAAGCCTGGTAAATGAGCTGGAAGGCTTAGGGGTGGGACAGAAAATAACAAGGTGGGTGGAGAACTGGTTGAAAGACTGAAAACAGAGGGTGGTGGTAAGGCAAATGGGGTGCATTTCAGGGTGGAAGTGGTGTGCCCCAGGGGTCAGTGCAGGGACCCATCCTTTTTTAATAACTATAGCAACGATTAGCCCAGTTGCAATCAGAGGAAGAGAGCTGTTCTTTCTGGACTGGGGCTTTTCACTGTAAGGGGTCGGGGCAGGCATTCTGGGGCTGCATTGGAGGTGGGGGAGGATGGAATCACATCGGCGATCAACAAGGAAGCTCTTGTTGGTGGGGAACAGGCCATGCATACCGGGGCCACATCGGCCACAACTTTGCAAGCTGGTGACTCAGGAAGGAACTGCCAATCGATGAATAGGGCATGAACCTTTGACTGTGTGACTGGGCCATAAAAGGCAAATAGTCCAGTCACAATCAGAGGAGGAGAGCTGTTCTTTGTTCCACATCACCCACCCTGGCCCCGACCTCTATTAAATGGTCAGTAAGGGTGGAGCCTTGGAGGAGGGCAAGTCGAGATTGGGTGAACTGGAACACTAGGAAGTTGGATTGTTATTGATTGGGGGAAAAGGGCCCTGTACACTGTGCTGCCTGGACAACATTTGACTACTACCAGGAAAGGGCGTAATGAAGCAGACTGTATAAATGACTGTGTATGCCAACTACATCTGAGGGAGTAGGCAAACTGTGTGTGACTTGATTACTGCTAGGGCCTCTGAGCTGGCTAGTGTTGTGGTGGGCTAATTTTGCTTGTGAACTGTCTACTGGTAGGGTTAGAAAACTGGCTACTGTCAAGAAAGAGGGAAAATTGCTGTAATTGGAGAGGGCAAACTGCTTGGGTTTTAGTGCAACACTGACTGAATTATTTCTGTTAGAGGGCTGCATTGCTCACCTAAAATGAGGGTAGACTTGGGGGTGGCCAAAGCAGGCACCTTCGGTAGAGTGATTGGGTGTACAGGGTGTGGGGCAGCAATAATATTAAATTGGGCATGGAGGTTCAGAGAGTGTCCATTGTGTTTTCAGTTGGCAAGTCTTAGGGAGGAAGTAGAGGGGATCAGAAGGCTGCTGGAAGGCGAGAGGGGTTGGGAGGCAAGGTGTGGAAAGGACCTCATGAGAGTAGATGAGGCCAATATGGCATAACCCAGGGAACAGGTGGACAAGGATCATATGGTTACTCAGGAGGGGTGGGGCATGAAACAAGCAATGTACGGAAAATCACTTCGTAAGGAGGTGGCTAACCAGAAGGAGGGGACAGGAGAGAGCAAGTCGGGGGCAAGCATCACACTTACTAATTGATTCACCCTGCTTTATCTGGGAGATGAGGTGGAGAGGCTGCCGGGCGGAGGGGAGCAGGTAGACAGAAAGGGTTTGGTCAGTAAGCTGGGAGAGATGGGGCAGGAGAGAGAGACAGATCCACAGAAGGGGAGGGGGGAAGAGACATTAGCCTAGGAGGGAGGAAGGTGGGGAGGAAGGGGGAGTGCAGAGTGAAGCCAGGGTGGGAGGAGGGAGGACAAGGGTCGGGCAAGCATCCAGGTTAGGGAAGTCAGCCAAGGATAAGGACTACCCTAGATAGGTCAGCTTCATGGTGGGAGAAATCAGATGAGGGTAGAGGAGGGGAAGATGGGGTAGGGAGAAACACAGCAGATGGGGTGAAGGATGCAGAACTTGGGGGAAGGGATGCAAGGAGGGAAGCAGCAGAAGGGAGCCTGGGTGGGGGATCTGAGGATACCAGCCATGAAAGAGAGTCCGGGGAGATCTGGGGGGGCAATCTTTGCCACCCAGGAGGTTGGGGGGGTGAGGAGCAAGCTGGGAGCTACAGGTAGAAGAATGAGCCTGGTAGAGCAAGCATAGCCTTGTGATCCCCCAGGCTGAGGGGGGCAAGAGAAGTTAGCTGGGGGTTGATGACAGAAGGAAGAGCCTGGACGGAATCAAACAGGCCAGTAAAGGTGGGGGGTGATGGTAATCCTGCTGGGTGACTCCATGACTTGGGACATCCAGTGGAAGGGGGTGGGGAGCGAAAAAGCAGCCCAGTCTAGGCTAAATGTATCCCAGGCCTATCCGTACACAAGTCCAAATTCCAGCTATACTCAATAGCATTGGAATGCAGGGAATCCAGACTTCCTAAAACATCTGGAAACAAATGACTTAGAGGAAAACAGTGAACTAGAAATCCAGGCGAGATTCCGGGAACTGGCCAGGGGTTTACCACTCTATAGGAAGTGCAGTCTCCTTCTTTGAGATTCTGCCAGTACCTAGGGCGTCCGGGGAGACCAAACATAAACTTAGAGGTGTGAACTAGTGGCTCAGGGACTGGCGCAGGGCAGAAGGGTATGGGCTGGTGGGGGACTGGGGGATACATGGGAGGACAAGGGGTTATATGCCAGGGATAGGCTACACCTCAACTTGGAGGGGAAGGAGATCTTGAAACTAAAACTTGCTGGATTCATAGTTGAGAGGTGGAGTTTAAACTTGTAAAGGGGTGGTTAAGTAAAAGAGTGGCTCCAGGAAGGCTGCTCTATGGTCCAGGTCTAGGGCATGAAAAGAAGGCAGGTGACTGTGATGTAAATCTATCCAGAGCTGTGCAAGAAAGGGCATCTAGGGACTGCTCATGGCCGAGATGACTGGAGAAGGGTCGGGGTGGAGGATGGCCCTGATCAATGCTAGGAGCATGGGTAACAAAATGTCCAAGCTCCAGGCGATGCTGGTTGAGGGATCAGTGGATGTGGCAGCAATTATTGAGACATAGGCCACTCAGAAAAATGACTGGGACCTAAATTTGGTGGGCTACAAAATATTTAGGAAGGATAGAGGAGAAGGAAGAGGAGGGGGTGTAGTACTGATAGTCAAAAATGACATAGTGGCTAGTGGAGTGGAGGAGATCTGGGTAACTCTACAAATGAAGGGAGGTAAAAGATTGAAAATAGGGGTGGTGTACAGACCCCCCCAATGATGGAAGAGGTCCTGGAGGACAAACTAGTTGAGAACATCAAGGACACTAATGACCAAGTGGAGCAGGCCATGGTGGTGATAGTGAGTGACATAATATGCCCGGGACAGACTGGGATGATATGGCATCCTCTGTGGTCAGGAACAGAGACTGATGGATGTGTTCCAGGATGCCTTCCTGGTCCAGCAGGTGGGGGAACCTACTAGGGAGAAGCAGATACTGGATGTTGTCCTAGCAGGCAGTGACCAGATAAAGGCCCTGGAGGTGTGCAGCCTGCTGGCTGGTGGTGACCACACTACGGTCTGGTTTCTGCTGTATCTGGGGGGGACGACAACCATTCTAATACAGTAGTAGTGGACTTTGGGGGGGCGGACTTCGTGGGCACGGGCAGGATTCTACAGGGCAGCTTGTACAAGATTAGGCTGGACATGGATGCTGGCAGTTTGTGGGAGGCCATTAAGAAGGAAGTGCAGGAGACTACTAACTCCTGTACAAAGGTAAGGCGTACGGAGGCAGTATAGCGCAGTGATCTAAGGCTCTGAGCTGCAAATCTGGTGACATCCAGCAGACCAAACCCATGTTTGAATCCCGCAGCTTCCACTTGCATACTGTGTGACCCTGAGCAAGTCACATAAGTCCTTGTGCTCCCAGGTTGCTCCTGTAAAAAAGCTTTCAGCTTAGTGTGCTATACCTGGTTAAACAATTAAATGAAAAAAAAAAAGCATGGTAGAGCCAACAAGCTGTGTTGGTGGACCAGGAGGTGTAGGAGGCGGTGTGGGATAAAAAGGCTGCTTATGCATGTTTTAAGCACTCTAGGGGGGATAGGAAGAGGGGTATGAGTTTATGGCTAGAAAGGTCACCACAGTGGTGAAAGGAGCCAAGGTGAGGAGGGAGCAAAAGCTGGCTGGGGATATCCGGGGGGGGAGGGATTCTATAGATACACAAGGAAGAAGAGAAAAGGGAGGGCACAGATCAGCATGATTAGGACTGAGGAGGATGGACTCAGGAGGAGGGGAATCAGGCAGAGGTGCTAAATGAGTACTTGCCTTGATATCTGAGGGGTAGGCAGGGATCCCTCCAGCCCAATAGGAGGAAGGGGAGCCAGCAGAGTTGAGAGGTCAGATGGAGTCTAGAGGACTGAAAGATGTTGGGGTTCAGGCTGGACCAAGTCTAGAAGGGGATGAGTGGTTAAATGAGGGGTGGGCTGGGAGGAGAAATTACAGTGGAAATGGTGAGGGAGGCCCTTCGGACACTAAAAACTGATAAGGCACCAAGGCCGGATAGGCTGCATCTGAGTGTTATGAAGGAATTGGCGGATGAGCTAGCAGCACCACTGGCAGCACTGTTTAACACCTCTCGGTTGACAGGATGGGTGCTTCAAGACTGGAGGGTGGCTCATGTGGTGCCTATCCACAAATGGGGGGTCTAGAGAGGAGATGGGGAATTATAGGCCTGTTAGCCGAACGTCTGTGGTGGGCAAAGTAATGGAGGGCATTATCAAGGATAGGCTCAGGAGGCAGCTGGAAAGGTTGGGGTAACTGGATGACAAACAGTATGGTTTCATCCCGGGGAGATCGTGATATACCAACTCCATAGATTTTTATGACTGGGACCCTGGACCGGCATAGACTGGAGGACGTCCTATACCTGGATTTCAGTAAGGTGTTTGATTCGGTACCACAAAATGGGCTGCTAATAAAGCTGGGGGGGGTGGGGTGAGAGGAAAGTTGCTTAGATTGGGGGGGATGGGGTGAGATGACAGTTGCTCAGATGGGTAGAAAATTGGCCAACAGGGCAAATTCAGAGGGTAGTGGTGGGTAGTCTCCTCCCCCAAGAAGGTCACCAGTGGGGGTCCCCAAGGTTCGTTACTGGGGCCACTCCTGTTCAATGCCTATGTCTTGAATATGGGGAGGGCGGTTAAGAGTAGGATGAGTCTCTTTGTGGATGACTTAAAACTGGGAGCACTAGTGGACGGGGACGAAGTGAGAGAGACAGTCCAGAGGGACCTGGATACCCTGGAGGGGTGGTCAAGGAAGTGGGGACTGAGGTTTAATGCAGGGAAATGTAGGGTGTTGCACCTGAAGGTCCGAAACCCAGGCCATGTATACACCTGGGGGGGGACATACTGCAAGCCACAACGAGTGAGAGGGATCTAGGGGTGGTGGTAGACATCAAAATGAATAACGCTGAAAACTGCAGAAGAACTGTGGCCAAAGCACACAGGATACTGCATAGCCAGAGGGATTACATCCAGGAGGAGGGAGGTGATCCTCCCTGTGTATAATGCCTTGGTTAGACCACATCTAGAGCACTGCATGTAGTTCTGGAGACCTCACCTCAAGAAGGACGTAACACTGCTGGAGAGTGTCCAGAGGAGGGCAACTAGGATGCTTCAGAGCATGGGAGGAAGGCCCTATGAGGAAAGGCTGGAAGAGCTTGGGCTGTACTTGCTGGAAGAACGGCGAGACAGGAAGGACATGATAGGGGTCTTCAAATATGTAAAAAGAAATGTTCAGACTAAAGAAGGTGTGGAACAACCAGGTGACATGAGTGGAAGCTAGAGGGGGGAAATTACAAGGGGGAATGCAGGAGACAATACTTCATTGAGAGGGTGGCGGAGCACTGGAATGCACTGTCCAGGAGTCTGGTGGAGGAGGGCACAATGGAGGGCTTCAAGAGAGAGTGGGACAGGTACAAGGGTAAACTGAAGCAGAGGATGACTCAGTCTGGGACTGGGTGGGAAAGAAAGCACCCATTAGGAGGATGGCTACCGAGCAGACACAACAGACCATCAGGCCTATTCTGCTGGCTTTTAGTGTGTTAGATATAGTAGAGGGACTGCAGGGGAAGGTGTGCCTATTTGTAGAGGATACGAAGATCTGCAATAGAGTAGACACCCTGGTAGGGGAGGTGGAGGCAGTGAGGGAGGGTCTAAAGATTCTGGAGAGGTGGTCGGAAACTTGGCAGCTGAAATTTAATGCCAAAAAGTGTACAAAATGCACATAAGTGTAATAACCCATAAACTATTTACACACAAGGGGGGGAGGGGGTAAGGAAACTCAGCAGGAGAAAGACCTGGGGATTATAATTTCAGATATCCTTAAGGCGGAGAACCAGTGCAGCACAGTGGTGTGCAAAGGGGGGCTTATAAAATAGAAAGAGGAAGATGTTGATGCACCTTTATAAATCCATGGTGAGGCTTCACCTGGAGTATGGGGTTTAGTTCTGGAGGCCTCACCTACATGAGGACATAAGACAGGATTGAAAGGGTTCGGACAAGGGCAACCAAGATGGTGCACACTATGCATAGAAAGCCCTATGAGGAGAGGTGGAGGGAATCAGATCTGTACCCGCTGGAGACTAGTAAGGTGAGAGTGGGAAGCTTATTTGCAAGGAAAATAAGTGCTAGAACTAGGGATCATAAACCAAGATTAGAAGAAGGAAGGTTTAGGGGCAATGTGAGGGGGCATTACATCACTGAGAAGGTGGCGGAGTCCTGGAACAGACTACCGAAAGAGGTGGTGTGCACAAAAATGGTGATAGGATTCAAGAGGGCATGGGACAGACACCAGGAGCTGACCAGTGGGCAGAGTGGGGTGTCTCTTGACAAAGATGATGATTGTTGGGGGGGTAAGGGGCAGACTCAATTGGCCAAAATGGTCCTTTTCTGTCACCAGATTTCTATGATTCTAAGGCAGTTAAGTAATTAGGACTTACCTGCTCCATCAGAGTAGGGGAGTCCAGAGTTGGGGTGTCCTTGGTTCAGGGTATTCTGGTAGGACCTGAAAGGGAAGAACAGAGAAGGCTGAAGGGACACAAAGGGTTGGAGGTGCTAGAGGAGAGATTAGAGTGTTAGAATTAAACAAAGATACTTATCTGATTGGTATGTTTGGCCAGACATATAGAAATAAAGGGAAAAATAGATCAGTATGGGGAAGTTATAGTAGCAAGAGTAGAGAGATACAAAAATGGTATATAACACATGAGTAAAGGAAGAGAAGTTTCAGAGGAAAAGACAAACTAGGTCAAAGCAAGGAAACTAGAGATGGAATAAAAAATGCAGACAGCTAAGAACAGAGAATAAAGTGGTATTTGGGACTCGGCAAAAAAAAAAACCTTAGCGCCCCTAGGTGACCTGCAGGTAGCCAATAAATTTAAGAAGCAGTCCAAATGGGCAGATGGGAATGAATTTGGGCTAGTGGCTCCTATATTATTTAAAAAAGGGGACACTGGTGGTTCAGGAGTCTTGAGTTGTCCCAGGAGGCCAATGGCTTGAAAGGTATTGCTCCGGTGATATAATGGGTCACTCCCTCATGGACAGTGGCAGTGATTTTTATTTTGATATTATCTTTCCCTGGTACCTAGTGTGGGGGAGGGGGAATATCCTTGGGCCCAGACTGTATGTAGCAGGCAGGAGGCTGTTCAGAAAACTGTTGACCAGAAGTGCTACAGCTGTTGCTAGGCAGCCAGTTTAGTGCTACTGAACTACAGTGACAGTAATGGCAGGCACTTTCAACTGCCAGCCCAGAGGAGGGCAACTAAAATAGAGAAGCGTCTGCACCAGAAGCCATACAAAGAGAGACAAGCTGAATATATGAGGAAAAGGGGTGGGGGGGGCAGGATAGAAAATTTCAAGCACCTCATGGGAATCAACAAAGTCCAAGAGAGTAGCATCTTTCATAAATAGAGAAATAGAGATGCGCAAGAACAAGGGGCAAAATTTGAAGATAGAGGGGACGGCTCAGGGGCAGCATGAGGAAGTATTTTTTCACAGAGAGGGTGGTAAACACATGGAATGACCTTCCTGAGGAGGTTGTGGGGTCAGAAATAGTGGGGGACTTCAAGAATACATGGGACAGACATGAACCAATTCTATTAGTGGGTAGGAGGAAGTCAGCTGTTGGATAACTAGGATCTGCAGCTTATCCACTAGGTAGGGAAATGGGCCGACTGAGTGGGCCAAGCAGTCCTTATCTGCCATCAAGGTCTATGCATCTATGATTCAGCCCACAGAGCTCAGACTGTAGCCTGCTCCATGTGTGGGGGAATGAAGATGTGATATTTTTGGGAGGGGAAGTAGGCTAGAGCAAATATGCCTCCCTCTACCCTTCAGCCACAAAGTGGCATGTGAAGAGCCCCCACGGGGCAGGTTAAGAGGGTCTGGATGGTGGGCAGCCAGCAGTAGGTGGCAGGAACCTTTAGCTAAGCCGCATGGTGGCAGACTGTAGATGCCCTTAGGGACCCTGGTAGAAAAGGACTGGGAGAGCAAATGCACAAGATAGGGGCCACAAAGGAAAACCCACAGTGCAGCTGAAGGCAATGCCTGAAATTACTCGAGGATGACGTAATAACTATATGTATAAATGTAAGATTCTGCATGTATTGAACTTGATATTGAAATTGACAAGTAGCTGTGGGTGGGAGGCAAACAGGGGAAATCAGTGGGCTCCCTCAGGGGACCATGAAAGCAGCAAGCAGTGCATACAATAGAGTTGCACAACAGCTAATGTCAAAGTACCAGAGGCTAACAAAAGGATTTGGGGGAGGAAAAGAACAGCATAAGGTCCAGGACAGCTCACAATTAAAAACACAGAGCAGTAAAGAGAAAGTGCCCTGATGGGTTATAAATATTAAGTAAATTTATGCAATAGGGGTGGACATAAATGGAGTGTGATAAATCCATTTTATCTGAGCATGTAAATGTATACATGCAGAATCTTACATTTATACGTATAGTTATTACGTCATCCTTGGGACCCAGTTTGTATATTTTTATGAAGGGCAGAACTTTTTAACAGATTATAAATTTAGGGACATATTAACTTCCTTGGTGTCTTCTGGAGGCAAGGCACTGATGGGTATGGTGCAGGGCAGTATCTTGGTGAGCCTCTTTAAGATCATAATAACTCTAAGGTCCCCCCCATTTAGTGATCATCAGTACCACCCCCAACCCTATATAGCAGCTCCTGGTTTCCTATGCCCTAGGTGCATGATTCTGCACTTTGTCATTGAACCCCAACTGCCCCAATCTTCACCACTTTTCAAGTTTCTCCAAGAGGCATGTGCATCTCTGCTCCCTTCTCAGTGTCCACCCTATAAATTTTGGTATTGTCTGCAAAAAGGCATTCCCTTCTTTGCCAGTTTTTCTGCAATGTCACTTATGAAGACACTGAAGAGGATCTGCGCCAGTACTGAGCTGAGCTGCTCACTGTCCCATCACTGTAATGAGTGCCATTAACCATCACCCTCTGATACCTTAACTCCCACCCCCAGCTACTACTCTGTTTTCCAACCTGCATCTCTGGTTGCCCCCCTTCTGTTCAGCTACCACAACACCATCATTCTGGCATCTGCCAGGACTTCCTCCACTGTAGAATGAATCCAATATGTGGAGCAGCTGCATAGGTAGTCAGGATACGTTTAGACGTTCTTCCATCCCCTAGGACATAAGCGGCATGGGTGCACAAACACGTGCACAAACTTGTGTGGCACAGCACCAGTCAATGTCTTCCCACCCATGGGCTGCTCCCACCTGCACTGCCACTTGTGGTCACTCAGTTGGCAGTACTACAGCTGAGCTGGCTGTCCTCCTTCCCCAGAAGAGAGCCTCTTGTATAACAGTTGATCCTCCTCCTCTCCCCAGAGAGCCCCTGACGCGAGCTCATTCCTGAACTAAGGTCACCTCCGCCGGAGGTCATAGTGCTACTGTTAAGCTGAAGGGCACACATGTTAACCAGTTTCTAATTAATTTCACCAATTTGGATCCCTTCTAGGCTGATCAATCTCTTTAGCCTCGCCCACCCCCCGAAATAGTCAACCACCGTCCTCTCTGCTAGATCACCCTTCCAGGCACCAGACTATCCTCCATGCAGCTGGACAGCTCTTCTAGCCCCAGTCTTTCAAATAATGAGCACTGGAGCTAGAGCACCACACAGGCTCCAGGCCAGCTGCTTACCCAGCCATCCACCCTCCCTACATCTGGACCAGCCTCCAACTACATTCTATACAACCTCCATGTAGCTGGAGCACCACCCCAAACTTCCACTCTAACAGACCACATATCTGAAGCTGTCCCTCCAAGCCCCTGGACCAGCAGTCCCCCACCCAACCACTCAACCTACAACTAGATCCACCAGAAGTCCCATACCAGCCTCACCATCCAACCACTCACCCTGCAGCTGGATCTCACTTCCAACCTTGAATTAGCCCCACCACCATCAGCCACCCTCCCTGCTGCTGGCTCACTCTTTCATGCCCTGGACTAGCCTCCCCCAGCAGACAATCCTCCCTGCAGCTGGACCCATGTGCTCATTCCCACCCAAAGGCCAACCCCCCTTCCCTCTGCAGGTTGATTAACCTTACCCCAGAGCTGGACACCTTTTCAAAAACTGGACACACCCTTCCATCCAGAGCAGAACCTCGCTACACCTAGACCCCCCCGATCACCCTTCCTCAACCATGGACCCCATACTTCTCAATGTAGTATTAAAAACAATAAATACATGACACTAACATATTGCATTTGCCGTGTCAGTGGCTCAGCAGGTAGCACACTCGCTTACGAGGATGGGAAATCAGAAGGCAGTGGGTTCTATTCCCATACCAGGCACTTGGGTTAATATTCCAATACTGACACTGTAGTGCAGCATGAGGGGGGATGGATGCACTCCTGAGGTGCTGTCTTTCAGATGAGACGTTAAACCGAAGGTCCCATCTGCCTGTTCTGGTGGTAGTTCAGGTGGATGTTAAAGATCCCATGGCACTTTTCGAAAAAAGCAGGGGAATTTTCTCCGGTGCCCTGGCCAAATTTCCCCCCAATTCACTAAAAATACCACCAACAGCTTAATCTGGTTCAAGGTCAGTTGGCTTTCATCTGTATCCCCCTCCCTCCAGGTCGTGCCTGAAAATAGGCAAGAATCTGTCTAGTGCACTTAGCTGGTCAACAAAAATGAAATAAAATAAACATAAAATATAAATCAGCAAAAGAAAAAAAAAAAACACTGATCCCCAGATTACAAAATGGATTAACACATGCAACTGTTAAATACAAATATTAAATGCAAAAAAAAAAACAGTTCCCCCACAAACACACTCAAATATCTGCTGTAAATAATTCTTCCTTTATGTGCAGGTAACTCCAGATTTTCTCAAATTAAAAAATGTGTAATCTTTTCTCTGTAAATGTAGTTAAATAGGTTACTAAATGGATACACACAGAAAATGCATTCTGAATTTGCTCAGTTATATAATCTTCCTGCTGTTTGTTCTCCTGCCCCCACCCCCACTACTTTAAAGTAAATAAATCAGCAAAAAGTCCACAAATAACAAGTAATCTAGAGGCACAATGCATCCTAGACACTTTGGGGGCAGGGGTTGATTGAAAATAAAATGTGTATTTCAAACTTTAGCCACGAGTTCAGAGAAGAAAAAATGTTTTCAAGACAAAACATTGATAGTGAAACCTGCACTGCATTTCATTAAGAAAGAAAAAAAAACACCTGAGTGATAATTCCCTTACCATATTTAACATTTCAGGGAGTTAAAAAGAGATACTTTTTAAATATAAGCTCTTACCTTAACATGTAAATCTTTGCTGTAGGAAACCGGAAACCCCAGTTGTTCAAAAATGGAGACCACAGAGTGCTCGTGTAGTTTCATCAGGCTGGACACAGACAGGAAGTGAGCTGGGAAATGTAGGTCTCTGACTGAGTAGACTTATGGAAAATGTAGTTCAGAATAGACTTTTAAAGGGACACTGCCAACTTTTTTTCCTCCATATTATTTCAAGGTAAAAACTCACATTTTATGATTGCTTACCTTCTCTAAAATGCATTAGTATTGCTGATTGTTTTATCTGTCTCCTTGCTTAGTAGAACTGAAATGCATGGTAATGTATCCAGCCTTGATTGGCTAATTTAAATTCTAAAACTACTCTGCTGACTGTAATCTTCATTTATGATTCAGTTGTATTAAAAACATTTTACTTTTAAGAGCATTGCAGATCTATTTCTAATCTTCATTTAGCAATAACTTACTCTTGAACAACTAGTCTACTGAAATACTTTTTAGAATTTAGTATTCTTAGCAGTTGTATTTTTGAATGATGATTAAAGATTATTAAAAATGACTAAAATTAGTCTTTGAAGGCAAATTAATGAATGCTTTAATACTAAATTTAGTATTTGACTTCAGTGAGGGTTCCTAAGTGCAGCCCTTTGGACCTGCACCCCCCTTGACCACTCACATCTTGAACACCCTCTGCCCAGATGACTACCCAGCTGGACAATCATATCAACATCCCAATAGACCTCTCCCAAGCTGTGTACCTTGCCTGCAGCTAGTCCACCCTACAAGCCCCAAACCAGCCTCTCCCCAGCAACTATCACCCTCCCTGTAGCTGGCTGCTCCAGGCCATTCTTCCTATCCTCAGATAAGATCCCCCTGCAGATGGAACCTCCCCCCCAGACCTGCCTCCCCACCTCAGTAGACCACCTTCCCTGCAGCTGGACCAACCTCCCAGCCTCACCAAACAAAGCACCCTCCTTAGAGCTGGACCAGCACCCCCTAGATAACAACTCTTTCTGCAGCTGGACCCACCCAGACTACCCCTCTTGCTCAGATGCCAGTTGCCCATCCCACCACTGAACACTCTCCCTGCACATAGAAAACCCTGCCCTACTTATTTTTTTTTTGAAATTATAGTTCTTTTTTATTTATATAAAGGTAATGCACCTGACAGAACAGTACAAGGATTACACATTATGGCCAATGACATAAACTGTATTGCAGCTGCAGAGTGACAATATACAGCATTTTACCAAAATCCCTGGATTTGGAAAAGCAATGAGATATAACCCCCTACCTCCCTCACCCAAATCCCCAAACCCCCATCCCCCCACCCCCAGTATGTGCCTTCTATAAGAGAAAAGAAAGGAAAAGAGAAGAGAAGAGAAGAGAAGGAAGAAAGGGAGCTGATTCTGATACATATGAGATATATAAAGGTATATCGGTTGCCAAGGTAGCTAGAGGTGTACCCAACAGGATATTACTTCAAATAAAGAGCATATGTTTTGCCCCATTTCCACTCAAATGAAACCAGACAATTCTGAGAACTTGCTATTAGCTTTTCAGTCCGAAAACAGAGAGAAATTTCACTGATCCATTCTGCATACGAGATAACCAGTTGGTCCATCCAATGCCTAAGGACCAATCTTTTAACAACCATCGAGATTAAAGCCATATGGAATCTACGCTCCATCACTTGTATATTGGAAAGTTTACCTAGGATGCAAACTTCTATAGTGAATAAGTCATTCAGGCCCAAAAGAGGGTCTAAATTAGATTGGATGGACTGCCATAAGGGAGCCACCTTCTTACAATACCAGAAAATGTGTACCAGGTTCCCTTCCACTGTGCCACACCTTGTGCATAGGGTTGAAGATAATCTATTTAATTTAACCAGTTTAACTGGGGTATAATACATGTTGTTCAATATATGTTATTGAGTGAAACATAGAAACATAGAATTTGACGGCCAATAAGGACCGCTTGGCCCACCCAGTCTGCCCATTTCCCTACCTACTGGATAAGCTGCAGATCCTAGTTAACCAGCAGCCTACTTCTTCCTACCCCCAACCCCCAGAATTGCCTTATGACTATCCCATGCATGCTTGAATTCCACCACTGATTTTGACTCCACAACCTCCTCCGAAGGCCATTCCATGCATCCACAACCCTCTCTGTGAACAAATACTTCCTAAATTACTTCTGAGCTGCCCCCATCTTTAAATTGTGCCCTCTTGTTCTTGCACACCTCTTTTTGAAAGATGCTGCCTCTTGACTTTGTTGATTCCTTGAGGTGCTTGAAAGTTTCTATCATGTCCCCTCTCTCCTTTCCTCGAGGCTATACATATTAAGCTCTTAAGTCTCTTCATATGTCTTCCGTGCAGACCCTGCACCATTTTAGTTGCCTCCTCTGGACAGCTTCCATCATGTCTATGTCTTTGTGGAGATTGGGTCTCCAGAACTGCACACAGTACTCAGATGGGGTCTCACCAGCTGTCTGTACAGAGGGATAATAATTCCTGTTTTCTACTGGTGATGCCTCTCCCTATGCATCCCAGTATCCCCCACCCTCCTTGCTGCCCTCTCACATTGCTTGCCCATCTTTAGGTCATCTGATATGACTACCCCAGGTCCCTTTCCATTTTTGTTGTTGTTAGTATCTCACCCCCCATTGTGTACTTTTCCCTGGGTTTTTGTTTCCCAGGTGCATTACCTTGCACTTCTTAGCATTGAATCTAAGCTGCCATACATTTGACCATTCCTCTAACCTTGCCAAGTCCCTCCTCATCCTTTCCACCCCACCCTGTGCATCAACTCTGTTGCAGATCTTAGTGTCATCTGCAAAGAGACATACTTTTCCTTCCAGTCCTTCTGCAATGTCGCTTATAAAGACATTGAAGAGGACCGTCCTAATACTTGAACCTCAAGTGTACCCCACTAGTAACCCTCCTTTCTTCTGGAGGACTCCATTTACTATTATTCTCTGTGTCCTATTCTCAGCCAATTCTTTACCTAGGCTGTCATCTTGGGACCCACTCCAGGCTGGCTAACTTGTATATTAATCTTTGTGTGGGACTGTGTCAAATGCCTTGCTAAAGTCTAGGTAGGCCATGTCTACAGCCCCTCCCTGATCCACTACTTTGGTCACCCAGTCAAAGAAATCTATCAGATTCGTCTGGCATGACCTTCCCGCTGTGAATCCATGCTGCCTGGGTCCTGTGCCCCTCTGGCCTCTAGATACTCGACAATTCTTTCCTTCAGAAGTGATTCCATCATTTTCCCTATCACTGAGGTTAAACTAACAGGTCTATAGTTTCCTGCTTCTGCCTTGCTCCCACTTTTGTGAAGGAAATCACATCTGCCCTCCTCCAGTCCTCGGGTACCACCCCATCCTCCCATGATTTGTTAAAAAGGGTAGTCAGTGGTGTCACTAGTTCTACCCTTAGTTCTTTTAGAATTCTGGGATGAATCCCATCAGGCCCCATTGCTTTGTCCACCTTCAGTTTTAAGAGTTCTTTCAGAACCCTTTCTTCTGTAAATGGGCCGGTATCAACTTCTGTATCCAGAGTGTTACTACTGTTTGTTTTATTTACCTCTCCCTCTTCCTTTGTAAATACTGAGCAAAAATATTTGTTTAGTATCTCTGCCTTTTCACAGTCTATGTCTGTCTTGAGAAAGATACCGATATGTGTCTACCCAAATTTGTTTCCAATCTAGAAGGGTATCTGGCAGAAGAGAAGACCAGCATTTGGAACCAGTTAGGTAGTCCGGGAACTTAGTATCCAATAGGAAGGAATAAAGCTTAGAGATGCTATGAGCCTTAGTTGCTTGTTCCTGTATCTGGTTTAGGAAGGGTTTTATATGAGACGGTGTAGGATTGGGGCCGAAGCTGGAAGCCACTAGTTGTCGTAACTGGAAAACTTTAAAAATGTGCTTCTGAGAAATATTGTACCTGGCCAGGACCTCCCCAGAAGATAAAAGAGAGTTATTCAGGAATAAATCATCGACACAGCAATCTCTCAGCTGAGGAAGCCAGTCTAGAGAAAGCGGGTGACCCCCAATCCTAATATTTAAGTTTAGGGTAAGAGTTTGGGAAGTGTCTTTCCTGGGAGAGAGACTGAAGAAGTGCCAGCATTGATTCAACACCTTGATAGAAGTGCCAATGATGCTCTCCTGTAAAAGTGGAGGCAAAGTGGATAGGTTATAATAGAGGAGTCCGGATGGGGGAAGTCCAAACTCAGTTAGCATCTTTTTCTCAAGTTGTACCCAAATTGGTAGAATCTCATCCACCCTCTGGTTGTACCACCTCCCAATTTTTGCCATGTGGCATGCCCAGTAATAGAGCATAAAGTTGGGAAGATGGAGCCCTCTCTTCACCTTGGGTAAATTAAGTTTTAAGAAGGCTTTCCTGGGCTGTTTGCCCTGCCAAATAAACTTGGAAATGGACCTGTGGAAGTGATGAAAATAGGACATCGGTAAGAAAATGTTCATTAGGCTAAGTGGGTAGAAAACCCAAAGCAACACATTCATCTTAACAATATTAATATGGCCCCAAAGCGATAAAGGGAGGGCAGACCATCTCTGAAGGTCTTGTTGAATTTTAAACAATAGATTGTCTAGGTTAAGCTTCCTGAAGAGTTCAGGGTCCTTAGTAAGGAAAATGCCTAAATATTTGAGAGAGGAGGTGGGCCAATTCATACCAAACTGAGAAAAGCTGACCTGAAGCGTGTTGACGTTCAGTGGGAATATGATTGATTTAGCTAAATTCAACTTGTAATTGGCCACCTGGTCAAACTGGGCTACAATGTGTAATATATGTGTTAGTGACACTTCGGGGTTAGTCAGGTGTAAGAGAATATCATCAGCATAGGCCGAGAGAACCAGAAACTGCTGTTGAATGAGACATCCTGTGACCAGTGGAGAATTTTTAATTCTGAGAAGAAGAGGCTCCAGGTAGAGATTAAACAAGAAAGGTGTCGGGGACAGCCCTAACAGGTGCCTGTAAATAGCAGAAATCGAGAAGAGAAAACCCTGTTACAATAGATTCTGGCAGTAGGGGATTGGTATTTAATCCATTGAATAAAGATCTCTGGGAAGCCCATTCTCTTTAAGATAATCCAGAGAAATTCCCAATGGACTCTATCGAAGGCTTTCTCTGCATCTAATGATATCAGAGCCATAGGGATTTGAGAGTCTTGGGCAGCATGAAAAATATGTGAGAGAGTTCGCAAGTGGTCTATAGAGGACCTGCCCTGCACAAAACCTACTTGTTCGGGACTCAACAAGTTAAGCCAGACCCTTTTGAGTCTGAGGGATAGGATTTTCATTAGGATTTTAATGTCGTAATTGAGAAGTGAGATTGGGCGGTAACTAGCAGGGTCGGTCAGGGATTTATCTGGTTTCAGTATCAAAACAATGGTGGCTTCCAGCAAGGAAGGGTCCAGAGTGGTAGTGTTAAACATATATTCAAATAATTTCGTGAGGAGAGGGGCTAATTCCTTCTCAAAAGTTTTATAAAAATTGGAGGGGAAGCCATCGGGTCCCGGAGCTTTATCCGGAGCAAATTCCTTGATCACCTCCTCCACTTCCATTACCATGATAGGAGTAGTCAAAGCTTCTCCTAGCTGAGTTTGGAGGGTAGGGGTTGGGAGGCCCTCCAGAAACTGGTCCACAAGGGAATGAGAGAGGTGGTAGGTACCACTGCCGTAAAGTTCCTTATAGAATGACTCAAAAATTTGTGAAATATTTCTAGAAGTTTTAAGGGAACCATTGGAAGATAATAATGAGGGAATCCATCTTGATCTCTCAATTTCCCTCAACCGTAAAGCTAGCATTTTACCCGATTTATCCCCCTGATCGAGATAGAGGGCCTTTGTTTTCAGGACAGCATACTCCGCCTTGTCTCTTATCCAATCTGAGTACTCATTTCTGAGTTTCATTACGGTTTCTAGATCAGCTTGGTAAGAGGAGGAGGATAACTTATTCTCTGCCAACCTAATTTGGTTCGACAATAACATGATCTTGGCCTCCCTTTGTTTTTTTCTCCTAGATGCGAGTTTAATAAATTCGTCCCTAATGAAGCATTTAAGGGAACATCAGAGCAATTCCTCCCCCTCGATTGAATCTGTATTGGTCTCAATAAATGAGGTGATGAGGGATCTAATATGGGAGACTGTGCCCCTATCTTTTAAAAGCTGGGTGTTTAGTTTCCAGGCAGTGTCTCTTTGCACCTGCGGGTTTGGGGAGACCAGAATCCAAGCCACCGAGTGGTCTGATACCACTATGGGCTCAATACCAGACTGGAGTACTCCCAACAGAAGGTTATTGCTGACTAGGTCTTGTGTACTTGGGAATAATAAGAAAAGAGTTGTCTTGTGGGGTTAAGTAAATGCCAAGGGTCACACAGGCCCAGTAAGTCCATAAAATTCCTCAGGGCTAGTTGTGAGGAGGAGATTGGTTTCAGGGGTCTATAAGATTTATCCAAATCTTGTGAGGGAGCTATATTCCAATCCCCCCAATTATTAGCATTGAGGGTAAGAGTCCACTCAACTTTTCAGCCAGAGTCACGAGGAAGTCTGGGTCTCCCCCTACTGGGGCGTAGATCACCACTAGTGTTATCTTCACATTGTAGAGTGACCCTTTCACAATAATGAATCTATCTTCGTGATCCGATAACATCTCTTCTGCCAGAAAGGGAATATGCTTCTTAACCAGAATGGCCACCCCCCTACTACAGGATGATCCCCCTGAGGCAAAAACCTGAGCGTAACCTTGACGGTGAAGCCCTTTGACTTCTGATGACAGCAAATGGGTTTCTTGCATCAAGAGACTATCAACATTCAGTAAAGCACAGTTTTTGAAAACCTGGTACCTTTTAGTTAGGTCTCAGACACCTCTTACATTCCACGTAGCAATTTTAAGAGCTGTAACAGTCATTGTCTAATATACAGTGCAGCAATGGGCTATGAAAATATGGAAAAGCAGACCACCTTAGAAGACACATCCTGCCCTCCCCCCAAAAACCCACCATCGACCAAGTTCCACCCCTCTACCCTCCCTTCCCTCGAAACCAGTAAGAAAGAACTGAAGCAGTATAAATTCCAGACATAGTGTTACAAACTTTACCAAATCCGGAACTAAGAAAGAAAGACCCCTCCCCTACCTACGCCCCTCCACATCCCTTAAACTATATACAACTGTTCCCCCAACTACTTCTTGAGAAGAACTGAAAGTAATAGTAGTTAGAGTGGGGAACAAAGTCCCAAAAGCCACCGCTAGATGGGTGTACCAGGAGGTAAACATGAGCCGGTAATCTGAGGAAGTGTCGGGTAATAAGTATAAAGTAATTCCCTTATAAGTACTGAAGACTTCCTGACTGAAAAAAAAAAACATCTGGGCTGCTCTCCCCCCCCCTTTGGTGCGTTTAGCAGTCCCACCAGGGCTGACCCTCCCACGGAGCCCCCCCAAGGCAGATATATCAGATTAAGCCTACAAAAATACTGGGAAAGATGAGAACCTGATCGAAATCTTGGGGTTATACTGAGAAAGTGCCTTTAACCTGGGTTAGAAAAACCAGAGCTCACTAGAAAGTGAGAGCCCATCAGGATCTCCTGGATTTCGGTCATCACCAGGAGAAAATAGCCCCGAACCAAATTGCTGACCGGCTGGTTCGTCACCTGCCTCCATCCCCCCAACTGCCATCTGAAGTCCTTAATCCCCTCAAGATTAATAACCAAGTTACATTACCCACATAGGTTCCAAACTGAATAGGGTAGGGGATAATAACCTTGAGACCCCAATGGTAATGTTAAGAATCAGAGTCAGCCCCCTCAACCCAAGGAGCCAACCACAAGCTTCACCGCCATCAAAACCATCAGCGGTACAAATTGTGTGATAGGGCACAAGCAGGGTCGAACTGATGTCCTGCCACCCCCCCCAAAGTGCTCACCTCAACGGCAACAATCCTTGTTGCCTAATATCGGCCCAGCTCATCACTTTATTCAAAAAGCCTCTCCAACCCACCAACTACACCTGAAGAATCCCCCAGGATATCCTAATGAGCTCTACAGTCCAATTTACTGTGAAATTAAGTGAGCTTAATTACCTGGGCTGGGGAAGGACAAGATGAGCCAGGGGAGCAATATTTACTAGGAGGACCAAAAGGTCCCACCGGACTCCCATTGTGCGGAAACCACTTCTGCACCCCTAGTTCCCCTCACCCCCCCAAGTGAGCTGGCCCCATGAACCACTGAACAACCGAGCCCACTCAACCTCTCCACAGAACACCCCAAAGCCGCCACCCTCCACCACCAGGCAAACCAGACGAGAGAGAGAAGAAAAACCAGAAACAAAAGGTGAGAGTCCAAAAATGCAGCATGTAGCAAGAGGTAGCTTCTTGGCATTGTCTCAGCGATTCGGCCCGGTTTAAACAAGTTAGGCAGCTTGATTGGGAGATCTTCACCAGACAGTCCAGACGAGAGAGAACTGAGGAATCAAAACCAAAAACAAGAGTCCAGATATGCAGCATGTAGTAAGAGGTAACTTCTTCGCTCTGCCTCAGCGATTCAGCCCGGTTTAAACAGGTTAGGTAATTTGATTGAGAGATCTGATGCCGCTTTGTCTGGGGATTCATAAGAGAGCCAGGAACCCTCAATGTCAACTTGAAGCTTGGCAGGATAGATCATTTTGTAGCGAATGCCTGCTGCGATCAGCTTGCTCACTGTAGAAAGAAATGCTGAGTGCTTTTGCCTTTTCTCGTAGGGAAGATCCTGAGTAATACGCAGCTTGGAACCACTCCATAGAATTGCCTGTAATTCTCTTGCCTTTGATAGAACATGTTTTTCCTAGAAGCTTAGAATTTAATAATAATAGGTCTTGAGGGCATCTGCAGCAGGCTTCGGTCTAAGACAGCGATGAGCACATTCATTATGATATTGTGGATTAAGAGGTGAAGGCCCAACCACTTTGCTTAGGAACTTCTGGAGAAAGAGATTACTATCAGGGCCCTTCTCAGACTCGGGGAGGCCCAGGATCACCAAGTTGTTTCTTCGGCTCCTTCCTTCTAAGTCTTCCATTTTGAGTTGCAGTTTACTGATCTGTTGTCTAAGATGAATGATTTCTGGGTCTATCTTATCCCTCCAGGTCTCCAAGGAGGAAGTTCTGGCTTCCGAATCTCCCATTCTGGTGGTTAGGGCACTGAGAACTCCCCTTAGTGATTTCAGCTCAGCAGAGATATCATCTAATGTTTCCTTGAAAGGAATTAACTCTTGCAAGAAATGATCCTTGGTAAGAGGAGTTGGAGAAGTATTGGAAGGGGATGATTTTACTGCAGGCCCCGAGTTCTGGTTTTTAGATTTTTTGGAAGATTTCTCCAGCGTAGAAGGTGGGGTGTGCTTCATGCCAGCAGGCCTCATCTCCGCTTCCATCTCAATCTGCTTCCAAGTGCATTAATATGCAGAACGCAAGGTGCTGCCAAATACGAAAGGGTATTGTCTTTACATTGGATGCAGAATATAACTTTAGATATCGAATTAGTAGGCTGAAAATAGTTAGAAAACAGGCGGGAAATGGGAGCTCCACGAAAACGCTGCCTCTAGCTGCACTGCATTACGTGACCCCTAGGTACCCTTTTATAATCCCAATGCTTATTAGTCTGACATGCTGCATCCCACACACAACAACCCAACAGCCCCAGCAGCCCAACACACAGTGACCTGACCCAGGACAATGCCTGACACACTGTCAGGCCAGTTGAGGTCGGGATGCTGTGCGGCTGTTGAGTGGATTTTCCACAAACACATGAAGCACCCGATCCCGACCAACGCCACCCATCCCAGGATCTGAGCCACTACTGAACAGCAAAGACGATGTGAAAACACCCACCCCCTATGTGGTGCACCCTCTGAGGACACACTGACCTGATCCCCCACCCCCGGTAAGGATGAATGTCTCACCATCCATGGGACAGGGATGAAACAAGTAGCCGTGCATGCCCCAGTGTGTTGACCAGCCATCCCATGCAGCATGGCAGACTGTCCATGCATCCCTGCATGCATGATGATGTCAGCTGTCAGCCAGCCAGCTGGGCATGCATGAAGGAATTGGAGTACCATGCCTGTTGCTTGGTGCATGCATGACACTGCAGGCACATAGCAGAGCGGCACAGTGAGAGCATGGATAGCTGCACCAGGAAATGGTCCACAGCAACACCACATGTGGATGCCAGGACACAAAGCAGCATATCATCGCGACAACCATGTAATGTGTATGTGGTTGCATCATGCTAGCCTCACTAGGGCTTGCAGTAACCACAGAAAAAGTCTGAGGTGTTTGGGGGGTCCTGTGCCAGGAGCCCATTGTGGCATGAAGGCTGCCAGGTGTGTTGTGGGGGATTCCATAAGGGCCCATTGCGGGAATGTTGTTACCACACAGTTGCACAGCTGGAAGGATTGATGGGCACTCACATAGCTTAAGGCCTGTGCAACGTGTGGCACACATGAACAGCTGAAAGGATTTTGGGGGGACTCACAAAGAGTCAGGCCTATGTAACATGTGACACACAGTGAAGATGTGGCAGTGTGCAGTGGGCTGCTTAGTGATACCCAGCAGTGTTGTGATGAGACATCGCCACCAGGTTGGGGTGCATGTGAAATGTGGGGGTGAAACTTTATTCAGCAGTAGGGGGCCACAGTGGCAACCTGGTGGCTGTGCATGATGTGTACTGTGAATGTACAACTGTCAGGTGCCATGTCACCATGGAAACCGTACAGGGTGGTGTTGGGTGCCATGCCACAGAGGAACTTCAGCAGCTTGCTCTTGTCCTTGGATGCTAGTACCATTCTTATCCACTCCTCATAGCTCTTCTTGGATGGTGCCCATGGCAGTCCACAACAAATGCCTTCCCTGGTGACATAGGTCCATTGCTGTTCCCTGTGGAGCTCTGCTAGCATTGTCATGACCCCTACATGCACCTTCCCGAGCAGGGCATGGAGATGGAAGTGCCAGGTCTCGACATTGCTTTGGGTCCACAGTATACCTCGCTCATTGAGATCCGCAACCAATCACAGCTGAGGTGGGACCATGGGGTCATATCTCGTGTTCACCTTGGCCACCCTACTGTACAGCTATATCCTGCCCAGTACATGTGTCTGCTCAAAACAATAGAGGAGTGTGGTGGCATTGGGTGGAATGGTTGGCTTCAGGAGGCTGAATGCTGCTGGAATGTCCTGTGCCAAGAGATGGGCGAGGGCACAAGTTCATGGATCTTCAGGCTGAAGTCTGGGTCACTTCCTGTATTGTAGTACCAAGCTCTGGACCTTCCACCACACAATCTGCCCAAAGTGGAACAGGCAACCCTTGTTTATGACTTGAGGAAATTCCATCTTACAGGCATTGATGCAGCCTGCTCAAAGTCAGTGATGATCTGAGGTGGTTTGAGGGTGCAGCACTGTATACTGTCATGTTTATTCAGCTCCTGGAACAAGGTGCAGTAACATTGCAAGCTCTTTGTTGTCATCAGTGTATACACCAATGACATGATGAGGTTGTTAGGGCCCGTCCCCATGGGTGCATGGATGGTGTACAATGAGTGCACAGGTATGGCACAGTCTTGAACATACCATCCATCACCCAGAAGGGTGCCTGAGCCAGGTCCCTGATGTTGCCCTCTGTGGTGAGTAGAAGGACCTGGTGGGTGGTGCTGCCGGTGATCCTGCTGTACCATGGCCATCCAGTCACCGTCTGTAGCTGCTTGGGGATAGTGAGGTCAACCAGTGTCACTTGTTCTGGTAAGAGGTCCTTGCGGCGGGTCCTGTTCACAATCTGCAGCAGAGCCCTCTTGCTTGGCAACTTTTGCCACAGCTCAGTGGTCATCGCAGGTGCCTCACTCTGCAGTAGCTATGCGGGGCTAGCCATGGTGCAGTGTGCCTTCTACTTGATGCCAGCCAGTGCCTGTGCTGGTAGAACATGTCACCTCAGAGCATGATTGTGCCTATTTTTTCTTTAGGTAGTGCTGGCCATCCTGGAGCAGTGTGATGGCCTGGCCAAGGCAGGACTTGGACTTATGGTGCTGGCAGCACCATTACGCTGTCTCAGGCTGGCCCAGTGGTGCTGAGGGTTGAGGCACTGGATGCCACACCTTGTGCCACGCCAGTGACCCGGGTTCAGGATTGAGCCCGGGCCATCGGGGGTCAGCAGGGGAGGACTGGGATCGAACATCCATAGACTGCTCTCCCAGTTCTGGGGTGGGCTGGGGAATTTCAATGTGCTGTAGTGGCCCCCTTGGGATGCCCAGGATCATTACTAGTGCTGGTGACACTAGATGGGGAGCCAGGCAGATGTCAGTACATTGTGACTGGACGTTATTGCATGTCCTTGCTACTGGGGTCAATTGAAAGAAAATGGCTGGGCACGACCTTGCAGCTTGATGGCTGTGCTCCGAGCCACCCGGAGGACTTTGGTGGAGACCTGTTGAGAAGGGTCCGAGGCTGTCCTGGCTGGTAGAGGCAAAGGGGGAGCCCTCCAGCAGGATGGCATGATGGCTGTTCCTGATCCTCCTGGGTGCAGTTTGAGCTACCCAGCTCTCCAGGTGGGTGGAGCTGGCAGCTGGATGCCCCAAGCTGGAGTGTGTGCCACAGCAGATGAAAAACATGATATGATAAAAAAACAGTACACTGTCTCATTGCATGTCCATTCATGGACCAGGAGGTAGCCATTCACATTCAGCCTTGACTTTCCCTTCCTGGATGTTACCACCTCACAGATTGTCCCTGTTGTTGGGGTTGCAGTTGAGCACCCTGGCCCCTCCATGGCTTCCACACTGTCCTCCACTGTGCCAGAGAACTGTGCTACACTGTCCGGCTTTGGTTCCCTCTCAGGCATGCTGGTGTGATTGCACTTCGTTTGCACATCTCACTCCATGGGCCACACCTGTGCAGCTGCTACTTGTCTGTGGGTGGTTTGTACCAGTATAGTAGTGCCACTCTCAGCCCACAGTCCCAGTGCTTCATGGCTGTGCTGCGCACCATGGTCACATTCAAGTTCTGTGTCCACAGTGTCCTGGGCCCCCATCAGCTACTGTGCTGCAGTGGGGCTATGCTCCATGGTACACTTCCTTGCTGTCCAGCATGCAGGGATCCCTGTGTGTTGTGTACTTTACCTACAGGTCAGTGTCCACCTACCTAAGCTGGGCTTTGCACCCCCCAGCATTGGCATCCCGGCATCTGTAGTTCCCATGCATGCCGTCATGAGTGCACATCCGTCCGCTGCCCACATGCATCATTTTCTGATGCCTGCCTGTTCTCCATGTTCTCTTCAGCTATAGTTTCCTGACCTGTGACTTCTCCAGTAAATGACCTATTGTAGCCCTTATTGTGCTCTTTTCTATGGGGCTTCCATTTTCTGCCCCTGTGCTGGTTTGTTTGTCAGAGTTCCAGTTCACCTGCTTTGTTTACTAACCACTCTCCCCATCTGAAATCACCCCTGCCCAGCCAACCACTCTCCCTGCAGCTGAAACCCTTCAGCCCCTGGAGAAACCCTCCCAAGGAAAGCACTGTCCATGGACCATTCCACAATTACAAGGAGGGAGGAAGAGGCCCCCAGCTAAGTAGGAAGCAACTACTGGTGGGGGACTTAATTAGGGGGATAGACTTGTGAGCAGGGTGGGGTAAAGAAGAGAAAGGTTAAATACCTGAGAGGTACTTTGACTTGGAGGGATGAGAACAGATACAGTAGATCATTAGGCAGCAGAAGATGAGAGGGAGCTATATGTCATTGTCCACCTGGACAAATGACCCAGAAAGGGACGGGTAGGGGTAGTGCAGGGAAATTTCTGGGATGGGGGGTCCTCAAGCATGCATGGTGGCTTTTGCCCAAAGGTTGCCTATATACATCTGGGGAGAAGACAGTACTCTCCACACCATCTTTCAGCAGTTAGTTAAAGGCATGGTGCGGGGTGAGTCTCAGTACTAGGAGTGGGCCACTTCAATGTCTTCATAAGTGAAATTGCAGAAGAACTGAATGGGAAGGTATGTCTTTTTGCAGATGCCACCAAAACCTGTTATAGGGTGGACACTCAGGAGGGAGTGGAGAAAGGGTTCACCCATGCTGGTGTGACAGCCATGTTGCTGATGCTGATTACAGCACAGGCCACATTACAGCACCAGGCAAAACGTATCCTGGGAGTTACACCACCAAAGCACCCTCCTGGGAAACAGTCTCCATTGTGGCCCCTCCCCTAATTATCCCACAGGTCCACATTTTTAATTTACCTGTTGTCCAGTCCTACCCCATCCTACAATCACCCTGCAGGTATACAGTAGAGTGTTACTATCCCTGATGTCCAGTGGTTCCCATTTATTTATTTATTCATTCATTTGTTTACCGAGTAGGTGCACTGGTCCGAGAACCATTTTCAGGCATGACCTGGGCCATTGAGGATGGCACAGGAATACAAGCAAGTACAAAGGAGGCTGGGACAAGGCATACAATAGACAATAATAGAAATATACAGGATATTTATATGAAGACTTATATAAACTTGCAGCACAATGGATAAATAACATTTATGACAATAGCAGGTACAGTAGTAGCCAAGTTGTAATACAGATTAGGCATGATCTGAGATGAGTAAAGGAAAAAGTGCATCATGGCAGTGTAGGTATGGACCAAGAAGGAAAAAGAGGGAAGGGAAGGAGATGCATGATAATAAGTTGGGAGGGCAGGAGCAAGGAGTGGAGGGCAGAAGGTGAGATCCAAGGAGAGAGTGGAAGAGTCCTGGAGAGTCAGTGGTGCTAAGTGGAGTGCAGGGTTGTTCCAAAGTGAAAGGGAGCTGATGAGAATGTCATTTACCATGCAGTGGAGACTAGGGTACTCAAGCATGGGCCAGCAGTGAGGCAGAGCTCTCGAACAAACACTTTTGGCAAAAGGAGGTGGGATTCCAGAGAGGTAGCTTGGTTTATTGATGGCCTTATTGACTGTGCTGGCCAGGAGATATTTCCATTGGGCTGATGGGGGAAGCTAGCCCAGGGCCTGATAGAGTGAGCAGTGGTGTGTTGAGTGAAAGCCCTTGCCCCCTGTATGTCCAAAGTCCCCACCATAACCCAGTTAGTTCTTACAGCAAATACTAACCCCTGGTCCCCAGGCTTATTTGACACCCTTCCACATTTGGCACAGACCATCCTCTCAGCTCCTTGATCGGGCACAAAATGGATGATCGTTCACAATCATGTGCTAACTGTACACAGCTGCTTATACAGTAGGCACATAAGCGCAAAACTGGCAGTCCTCAGTTGGTCACAGAGGTTAGCAGAATGTCTTTGCCAATTGCCACTGTGGGGAGAGTGTGTAAACATATGGTGGGGGCCATGAATGGTGGGAGTGGTGGGAATGGGTGGGCAGGTAGGTATTAGCAGTTTCCGATGTATGGAATGGACAGCAGCATCAGTGAACACCAGGTGATGTGTGATATTACTGATGGTGGGATTTGAAAGGGGCAGGGGTAGGAGGCAGAGGTGATAATACCTGGTTTAGGAGGCAACATCTTTTAGAGCTATTCACCAACTGGTCAGAGACTCACTAATAATGCTATTCAAGATGATCATTTTGTGATCCTACCCTGTTTTTGGGGTGCAAAGTGTTGTCTGAGAGTACTTACTCATTTAGCAATCGCAAATGCTCTTTGAATGTTCTGGTCTATGTGAACAATAACAGTCCATTACCAGTAAGATAAAGACAAGTGAACAAATGAAAATATGGAATGAGAGCTGTTCCATGAGGTGGATAAGGTCATTTATCTTAATAATGCGTTAGAGTACAGAGTATAATGACATTAATACTGGTACCACTGTGCTACCACATGAGTCTAGGGTTGCTGTGAGTGGTGCCAAATACTGAAATGGCAAAATAACGCAGTACCATTGTGCTACCAGTGTACCAGTATTTGTGGGAGCCAACAAAAATCTAAAAATTTTGTGATACCATTGTATTACCAGTGTATGTGTGAGAGACAGAGAAAATGGTAAAAAATGCCATAGGGATACCATTCTGGCAGTGCACTACCAATGTACAGAGGAAAATCTATATATTAATCACCACTGTGATACCAGCGTACCACTGAGTAATACCATTGTGGATTTTTCAGCTGACCACAGTATTGCCATTGCTATACCACTGTAACGCCACTGTGACAAATTCAGTAAGGGTAACCAGATTGCTGAGACAATGCAGTGCTAAAGAAGTGTGATAAAAATTGTAAGTGTTGCCGTACTACTGCAGTGTGCAGCAAAAAATCAGTGAAGGAATACAGTGCAAAAGAGTGAAAGGAAAATCTAATAATAGTTTACAGTGCTCTTACAGTCTGCACAACATAAGAAGATTGAGAGTACTTACTGCAGTGTACAGCAAAAATTAGTGAAGGAAATACAGTGCTAAAGTTGTGTGCATGATAATCTAATAATTATTTGCAGTGCTGTTACAGTCTGCACTGAAAAATAAGAAAAGATTGAGTAGTGGTAACAACAGTGTAGCAGAAAGTCAATGCAGTGTATTAACAGTGCACTGATGAAAAGCAGTCTTTGTCAGCCTGACTGAAATCAACACTGAAATAGAGACTCAAGATGGAAGTGTGCACTCCACTTCCTCTGGTGCACTCCATTATATGTATTGGGAGATATGTTTATTGATTTTAACGATATAGGGTTACCTGGCAGTTGCAAATGTAGGCACCGTTCAACCAACAAGGGCCTTATTACTTGACCGATGCCCACTTTTCATTGCCAGGTGGCCACTAGATCATTTAAAATCAATAGAGAAGCTGCCACCCATTACAGATGAAGAAGAGCACCCCCACACTCTCACTGGCATCTTGTCATCCTGCTAGTGAGCATGGGAGCGGAGCTGGGGTGGCAGCAAGCAACTGGGAAGTCCTTGGGACCTGGTTTGTATATTTTTATGAGGGACAGAACATTTTAACAGCTTAAAAATTTGGGGACATATTAACTTCCTTGGGGTCCCCTGGTAGCAAGGCACCGATGGGTGTGGTGTAGGGGCAGACTCAATTACCTTGGTGAGTCTCTTTAAAGTTGCTGGGCTGTGTGACAAAGCAGTGGTGGGCTAGGAGGATGCTGGGCTGCATAGGGAGGGATATCTTCAGCAGAAGGAGGGAGGTGGTGGTGTTGCAAGTAATCCCTTATTAGTGAGATCTGACTTAGAGTACTGTGTCCAGGTTTGGAGGCTGCACCTTAGAAAGGCCATAGGGTGGAGGCAGTATAAAGGACAACTAAAACTGTACATAGGCTGTGCCAAAAGCCCTGAGAGGAGACTGGGATCTCAACATATAAAACCTGAAAGAGAGGGGACATGATGGAGACCCACAAGTACCTTACAATGATGAACAGGGTGCTGGGGGGGGCTCCTTCAAATAGGAGAAAGGACCATGGGACATGATGAAGCTTATGGTGGGGGTAAAATGGATGTGAGGAATTACTACTTCACTGAAAAGGTAGTAGACACCTGGAACAGACTGACAGCATTATAGTGTTGGAGGTCAGGAGTGAAATGTGGTGGGGGGGCTTAAAACATGTGTAGTATACAGACACAGGGAAATATCAGTAAATAAGCAGGAAAGAGGGAGGGCCATAAGGGCCACAAGAGACCATTTAGAGTTTACAGAGAAGGACTTCACAGGAGCCTATGGTTGCAGTTGTAGCGAGGTCTGAAACCACAGCAGAAGTGTAGACTTAGAGTGAGGGTTCATCAGCAGTGGGTTTTGCGAGCAAGCAGTTTAAGGAAAAAAATATCTGACAGTTTTATGTGCTGGGGAGCTCTGGTGGTAGTTGAAGAAGGTTTGGGAAACCAGAGTGGAAGAGTAAGAGTGAGGGCTTATCAGTTTTTGAGGAAGCAGTAAAAAAAAAAAAAAGTATGTTTTGTATATTGAGAGGTGTGGCGAGGACACGGCAGCAGCATGCAGAGGAGTGTGACAGCTGGAGTGCAGCTTGGAGCAGCCAGTTGACAAAGGTTTGGTAAAAAAGCAAAAAACTAAAACTGTTAAACAGAAACAAATGATCGCTGTATGATAGCGTGAAGAACGGGGAGAAGTACGACTAAATGGCAGGTGGCGTGGCTGAGGGACGGTCAACCTGGAAGAAACAAAACTAAAAGCAAGATACCAGTAAGCAGTGTCAGACTACGGGGGTGAGGGATGGGGATGTGTGACGCAGTCCACTATGCACATTAATCGAGGATGACATAATAACTATATGTATAAATCTAAGATTCTGCATGTATACAAGTACATGCTCAGATAAAATTTATTTAATATTTATAACCCATCAGGGCACTTTCTCTTTACTATTCTGTGTTTTTAATTGTGAGCTGTCCTGGACCTTATGCTGTTCTTTTCCTCCCCCAAATCCTTTTGTTAGCCCCTGGTGCTTTGGAATTAGCTACTGTGCAGCTCTATTGCATGCAGTGCTTGCTGCTTTCATGGTCCCCTCAGGGAGCCCATTGATTTCACCTGTTTGCCTCCCACCCACAGCTATTTTTAAGTCAATTTCAGGCATTGCCCTTCAGCTGCACTGTAGATTTTACTTTGTGGCCCCTATCTTGTGCATTTGCTCTCCCAGTCCCTTTCTACCAGGCCTCCTCAGGGCACCTACAGTCTGCCACCATGTGGCTTAGCTAAAGGTTCCTGCCACCTACTGCTGGCTGCCCACCCTCAAGACCCTCTTAACCTGCCCTGTGGGGGCTCTTCACATGCCACTTTGTGGCTGATGAGTAGAGGGAGGTATATTTGCTCTAGCCTCCTCCCCCCCTCCCAAAAATATCCCATCTTCATTCCCACACACATGGAGCAGGCTACAGCCTGAGCTCTGTGAGCTGAATCATAGACACATAGACCTTGATGGCAGATAAGGACTGCTTGGCCTACTCAGTCGGCCCATTTCCCTACCTAGTGGATAAGCTGCAGATCCTAGTTATCCAACAGCTGACTTCCTCCTACCCACCAATAGAATTGGTTCATGTCTGTCCCATGTATTCTTGACGTTCCCCACTATTTTTGACCCCACAACCTCCTCAGGAAGGCCATTCCATGTGTTCACCACCCTCCCTGTGAAAAAATACTTCCTCATGTTGCCCCTGAGCCGTCCCCTCTATCTTCAAATTTTGCCCCTTGTTCTTGCGCATTTCTTTGTATGAAAAATGCTACTATCTAGGACTTTGCTGATTCCCTTGAGGTGCTAGAAATTTTCTATCCTGCCTCCCTGCCCATTTTCCTCAAGGGCATACATATTCAGCTCGACTCTCTTTGTATGGCTTCTGGTGCAGACCCTTCGCTATTTTAGTTGCCCTTCTCTGGGATGGCAGTTGAAAATGCCTGCCATTACTGTCACTGTAGTTCAGTAGCACTCAACTGGCTGCCTAGCAACAGCCGCAGCATTTCTGGTCAGCAGTTTTCCGAACAGCCTCCTGCCTGCTACATGCAGTCTGGGCCCAAGGACCCCACCACACACACACTAGGTTCCAGGAAAAGATGATATAAAAAGAAAAAAAAATTGCCACTGTCCATGAGGGAGTGACCCATTATATCACCAGCATATCTTTCAAACCACTGGCCTCCTGAGACAACTCAAAGACTCCTGAACCACCAGTGTCCCCTTTTTTAAATAATATAGGGGCCACTAGCCCAAATTCATTCCCACCTGCCCATCTGGACTACTACTTACATTTATTGGCTACCTGCAGGTCACCTAGGGGCACTAAGGGGGGTTTTTGCCGAGTCCCAAATACCACTTTATTCTCTGTTTTTAGCTGTCTGCATTTTTTATTCCATCTCTAGTTTCCTTACTTTGACCTAGTTTGTCTTTTCCTCTAAAACTCCTCTTCCTTTACTCCTGTGCTATATACCCTTTTTGTATCTCTCTACTCTTGCTACTATAACTTCCCCATACTGATCTATTTTTCCCTTTATTTCTACATGTCTGGCCAAACATACCAATCAGATAAGTATATTTGTTTAATTCGAACACTCTAATCTCTTCTCTAGCACCTCCAACCCTTTGTGTCCCTTCAACCTTCTCTGTTCTTCCCTTTCAGGTCCCACCAGAATACCCTGAACCAAGGACTCCCCAACTCTGAACTCCCCTACTCTGATGGAGCAGGTAAGTCCTAATTACTTAACTGCCTCAGAATCATAGAAATCTGGTGACAGAAAAGGACCATTTTGGCCAACTGAGTCTGCCCCTTACCCCCCCACCAGTCATCATCTTTGTCAAAAGACACCCCACTCTGCCCACTGGTCAGCTCCTGGTGTCTGTCCCATGCCCCCTTGAATCCTTTCACCATTTTTGCACACACCACCTCTTCCGGTAGTTAGTTCCAGGACTCCACCACCTTCTCAGTGATGTAATGCCCCCTCACATTGCCTCTAAACCTTCCTTCTTCTAATCTTGGTTTATGATCCCTAGTTCTAGCACTTATTTTCCTTGCAAATAAGCTTCCCACGCTCATCTTACTGGTCTCCAGTGGGTACAGATCTGATTCCCTCCACTTCTCCTCATAGGGCTTCCTATGCATAGTGTGCATCATCTTGGTAGCCCTTGTCTGAACCCTTTTAATCCTGTCTCATGTCCTTGTGTAGGTGAGGCCTCCAGAACTAAACCCCATACTCCAGGTGAGGCCTCACTATGGATTTATAAAGGCGCATCAGCACCTCCTTCTTTCTGTTTTATAACCCTCCCTTTGCCCACCACTGTGCTGCACTGGTTCTCCGCCTTAAGGATATCTGAAATTATAATCCCCAGATCTCTCTCCTGCTGAGATTCCTTACTCCCCTCCCTCGTGTGTAAATGGTTTGCGGGTTATTACACCCATGTGCATTACTGTACAATTTTTGGCATTAAATTTCAGCTGCCAAATGTCCGACCACCTCTCCAGAATCTTTAGGCTCTCCCTCACTACCTCCACCTCCCCTACCATGGTGTCTACCCTATTGCAGATCTTCGTATCCTCTACAAATAGGCACACCTTCCCCTGCAGTCCCTCCGCTATATCTAACATACTAAAAGCCAGCAGAATAGGCCTGATGGTCTGTTGTGTCTACTCGGTAGCCAGCTTCCTAATGGGTGCTTTCTTTCCTACCCAGCCCCAGAGAGGGTCATCCTCTGCTTCAGTTTACTCTTGTACCTGTCCCACTCCCTCTTGTAGCCCTCCACTGTGACCTCCTCCACCAGACTCCTTGACAGTGCATTCCAGGGCTCTGCCACCCTCTCAATGAAGTAATGTCTCCTGCATTCCCCTCCCTGTAATTTCCCCCCTCTAGCTTCCACTCATGTCACCTGGTTGCTCCCCCCAATTTTAGTCTGAACATCTCTTTTTACATATTTGAAGACCCCTATCATGTCCCTTCTGTCTCTCCTCTCCTCCAGCGAGTACAGCCCAAGCTCTTCCAGCCTTTCCTCATAGGGCCTTCCTTCCATGCTCTGAAGCATCCTGGTTGCCATCCTCTGGGCACTCTCCAGCAGTGTTACGTCCTTCTTGAGATGAGGTCTCCAGGACTGCATGCAGTACTCGAGATGTGGTCTGACCAAGGCATTATACAGAGGGAGGATCACCTCCCTCCTCCTGGATGTAATCCCCCTGGCTATGCAGTATTCAATTTGCTTTGGCCGCAGTTCTTCTGCAATTTTCAGTGTTATTCATTTTGACGTCTACCACCACTCCTAGATCCCTCTCACTCGTCGTGACTTGCAGTATGACCCCCCAGGCGTATACATGGTCGAGGTTTCTGACCCTCTGGTGCAGCCCCCTACAGTTCCCTGCATTAAACCTCAGTCCCCACCTCCTTGACCACCCCTCCAAGGTATCCAGGTCCCTCTGGACTGTCTCTCTCGCTTCGTCCCTGTCCGCCAATGCCCCCAGTTTTAAGTCATCCACAAAGAGACTCATCCTACTCTTAACCGCCCTCCCCATATTCAAGACATAGGCATTAAACAGGAGTGGCCCCAGTATCAAATCTTGGGGACCCACTGGTGACCTTCTTGGGGGAGGAGACTACCCAGCACTACCCTCTGTATTCACCCTGTTAGCCAATTTTCTACCCATCTGAGCAACTGGCCTCTCACCCCCATCCACCCCCAATCTGAGCAACTGTCCTCTCACCCCACCCCACTAGCTTTATTAGCAGCTCATTTTGTGGTACTGAATCAAATGCTTTACTGAAATCCAGGTATAGGACGTCCTCCGGTCTATGCCGGTCCAGGGTCCCAGTCATAAAAATCTATGGGGTTGGTCTAACACGATCTCCCCAGGATGAAACCATACTGTTTGTCATCCAGTTGCCCCAATCTTTCCAGCTGCCTCCTCAGCCTATCCTTGATAATGCCCTCCATTACTTTGCCCACCACTGACGTTAGGCTGATAGGCCTATAATTCCCCATCTCCTCTCTAGACCCCCCATTTGTGGATAGGCACCACATGAGCCACCCTCCAGTCTTGAAGCACCCATCCTGTCAGCAGAGAGTTGTTAAAGAGTGCTGCTAGCTCATCTGCCAATTCCTTCATAACACTCAGATGCAGCCTATCCGGCCCCGGTGCCTTATCAGTTTTTAGTGTCCGAAGGGCCTCCCTCACCCTTTCCACTGTAATTTCTCACTCCCAGCCCACCCCCTCATTTAACCACCCAACCCCTTCTAGACTTGGCCCAGCCTGAACCCCAACTTCTTTCAGTCCTCTAGACTCCATCTGACCTCTCGACCCTGCTGGCTCCCCTTCCCTTCCATTGGGCTGGAGGGAATTCCTTCCTCCCCCTGTAAATATCAAGGCAAAGTACTCATTTAGCACCTCTGCCTGATTCCCCTGCCTCCTGAGTCCATCCCTCCTCAGTCCTAAACATGCTGATCCATGCCCTCACTTTTCACTTCTCCCTTGTGTATCTATAGAATCCCTTCCCCCCCTCCGGATATCCCTAGCCAGGTTTTGCTCCCTCCTCACCTTGGCTTCCCTCACCACTGTGGTGACCCTTCTAGCCATCAACTCATACCCCTCTCCTTATCTCCCCTAGAGTGCTTAAAACATGCATAGGCAGCCTTTTTATCCCTCACCGCCTCCTGCACCTCCTGGTCCACCAACATGGCTTGTTGGCTGTACCATGCTTATGCCTTTCCTTTGTACAGGAGTTAGTAGTCTCCTGCACCCCCTTCTTAAAGGCCTCTCATAAGCTGCCAGCATCCACGTCCAGCCTAATCTTGTTCTAGCTCCCCTGTAGAATCCTGCCCATGCCCATGAAGTCTGCCCCCTGAAGTCCATATACTACTGTATTAGAATGGTTATCCTCCCCCCTGATACAGCAGAAACCAGACCATAGTATGGTCACCACCTGCCAGTGGGCTGCACACCTCCAGGCCCTTTATCTGGTCACTATCTGCTAGGACAACATCCAGTATCCACTTCTCCCTAGTAGGTTCCCCCACCGGCTGGACCAGGAAGGCATCCTGGAACACATCTATCAATCTCTGTTCCCTGGCCACAGAGGATGCCATAGTGTAACAGTCTGTCCCTGGCATATTAAGGTCACCCATGATCACCACCATACCCATTCCATGGTTACAGTGCCCCTTGATGTTCTCAACTAGTTTGCCCTCCAGGGCCTCTTCCATCATTGGGGTGGGGTCTGCACACCACCCTTATTTTCAATCTTTTACCTCCCCTCATTTGTAGGGTTACCCAGATCTCCTTCACCCCCCACAGCTTCCTCCACTCCACTAACCACTGTGTCATTTTTAACTATCAGTGCTACACTCCCTCCTCTCCCTCTCCTCTTTCCTTCCTGAATATTTTGTAGCCCACCAAATTTAGGTCCCAATAATTTTTCTGAGTGGCTTATGTCTCAATAATTGCTGCCACATCCACTGATCCCTCAACCAGCATCGCCTGGAGCTTAGGCATTTTGTTGCCCATGCTCCTAGCATTGATCAGGGCCATCCTCCACCCCAACCCCTCTCCCTTCTCCAGTTGTCTCGGCCCTGAGCAGTCCCTACATGCCCTTTCTTGCACAGCTCTGGATGGATTTACATCGCAGTCACCTGCCTTCTTTTCATGCCCTAGACCTGGACCCTCGAGCAGCCTTCCTGGAGCCACTCTTTTACTTAACCCCCCCTTTACAAGTTTAAACTCCACCTCTTGACTATGAATCCAGCAAGTTTTAGTTTCAAGATCTCCCTTCCCGCCAAGTTGAGGTGTAGCCTATCCCTGGCATATAACCCCTTGTCCTTCCATGTATCCCCCAGTCCCCCACCAGCCCATACCTTTCTGCCCTGCGCCAGTCCCTGAGCCACTGGTTCACACCTCTAAGTTAATGTTTGGTCTCCCTGGACACCCTAGGTACTGGCAGAATCTCAAAGAAGGAGATTGTGCTTCATATAGAGTGGTAAACCCTTGCCAGTTCCCGGAATCTCGCCTGGATTTCTAGTTCACTGTTTTCCTCTAAGTCAGTTGTTCCCAGACGTTTTAGGAAGTCTAGGAATTCTTCGCATTCCAATGCTATCGAGTTTAGCTGGAATTTGGCCTTGTGTACGGCTAGGCCTGGGATACATTTAGCCTTGATTGAGCTGCTTTTTCCCTCCCCTGCCCCCTTCCACTGGATGTCCCAGGTCATGGAGTCACCCAGCAGGATCACCTTCACCCCCCCACACTTTACTGGCCCGTTTGATTCCGTCCAGGCTCTTCCTTCTGTCATCAACCCCTAGTTTACTTCTCTTGCCTCCCTCAGCCTGGGGATCACAAGCCTTTGGTTGCCCTACCATGCTCATTCTTCTACCTGTAGTTCCCAGCTTGCTCCTCTCCCCCCTAACCTCCTGGGTGGTACAGATTGCCCCCCCAGATCTCCCCAGTCTCTTTTTGGGCTGGTATCTTCAGATCCCCCACCCAGGCTACCTTCTGCTGCTTCCCTCCTTGCATCCCCTCCCCCAAGTTCTGCATCCTTCACCCCATCTGCTGTGTTTCTCCCTAACCCCCATCTTCCCCCCTCCTCTCCACCTCATCTGATTTCTCCCACCATGAAGCTGACCTATCTAGGGTAGTCCTTATCCTGGCTGACTTCCCCTAACCTGGATGCTTGCCCGACCCTAGTCCTCCTCCTCCCACCCTGGCTTCACTCTGCACTCCCCATCCTCCCATCTCCTCCCTCCTCCCACCTAGGCTAATGTCTGTCTCCCCTTCTGTGGATCTGGCTCTCTCTCCTGCCCCATTCCCCCAGCTTACTGACCAAACCCTTTCTGTCTACCTGCTCCCCTCCTCCCGCCAGCCTCTCCACCTCATCTCCCAGATAAAGCAGGGTGAATCAATTAGTAAGTGTGATGCTTGCCCCCGACTTGCTCTCTCCTGTCCCCCCTCCTTCTGGTCAGCCACCTCCCTATGAAGTGATTTCCGTACATTGCTTGTTTCATGCCCCACCCCTCCTCAGTAACCATATGATCCTTGTCCACCTGTTCCCTGGGTTATGCCATATTGGCCTTGTCTACTCTCATGAGGTTCTATCCACACCTTTCCTCCCCACCCCTCCCGCCTTCCAGCTGCCTTCCGATCCCCTCTACTTCCTCCCTTAGACCTGCCAACTGAAAACACACTGGGCACCCTCTGAACCTCCTTGCCCAATTTAATATTTTACTGCCGCACCTGTACACCCAATCACTCTACCAGGTGCCACTTTGTAGCCACCCCCAAGTCTACCCTCATTTTAGGTGAGCAATGCGGCCCTCTAACAGAAATAATTCAGTCAGTGTTACACTAAAACCCAAGCAGTTTGCCCCCTCCAATTACAGCAATTTTCCCTCTTTCTTGACAGTAGCCAGTTTTCTAGCCCTAGCAGTAGATGGTTCACAAGCAAAATTAGCCCATCACAACACTAGCCAGCTCAGAGGCCCTAGCAGTAATCGATTCACACACAGTTTGCCTACTCCCTCAGATGTAGTTGGCATACACAGTCATTTATACAGTCTGCTTCATTATGCCCCTTCCTGGTAGTAGTCAGTGTTGCCCAAGCAGCACAGTGTACAGGACCCTTTTCCCCCAATCAATAACAATCCAGCTTCCTAGTGTTCCAGTTCACCCAATCTCGACTTGCCCTCCTCCAAGGCTGCACCATCACCGACCATTTAATAGAGATCAGGGCCAGGGTGGATGGTGTGGAACAAAGAACAGCTCTCCTCCTCTGATTGCATCTGGACTATTTACCTTTTATGGCCCAGTCATACAGACAAAGGTTCGCGCCCTATTAGCTGATTGGCCGCTCCTTCCTGAGTCATCAGCTTGCAAAGTTGTGGCCGATGTGGCCCCAGTATGCATGGCCTGTCTCCCGCCAACAAGAGCTTCCTTGTCGATCACTGATGTGATCCCATACTCCCCCCCGACGATGCAGCCCCAGAATGCCTGCCCCGACCCCTTCCAGCGACAAGCCCCGGGCCGGAACGAATGTGGCAAAGTGTCAAAGGCCTTGCTGAAATCTGGGTAGGCCACATCCTCCCCCATCCACCTTCCTTGTTACCCAGTCAAAAAACTCAGTTAAGTTTGTCGGGCACAACCTCTCTCCCATAAAACCAAACTGCCTTGCATACCTCTCAACTGTCCCTGATTTTCAGGTACGTCCCTGATTTGGCCTAAAAATTTTCCTCTGTCCCTTGTAAAATTTGTGCTTTTGTGACAGAACAGTGGGGATTAAAAGCACAAAATAATGTCAAACATTAAAGTTACAGACCTGTTCTTCTTCAGAAAATGCATCTTAACACAAATCCCTTTATTCTAACAGCTTTATGAGTGAATAGTTCTAGTTTTTAAGATGTGTCCCTGATTTGGGGTCTTTCTTCCTGATTTTTTTAAGCCTTGTCCCTGATTCATGAGGCAACAGGTTGAGAGGTATGCTGTCTTGGGTCCTGGAGGCAGTATAGCACATTGGGTAAAGGCTCTCAGCTACAGATCTGGATACCTGGGTTTGAATCCAACAGCTGTCTAAGTGCATACTGTGTGATCCTGAGCAAGTTACTTAACTTCCTTGTGCGCCAGGTTGCATCTGGAAACAAGCTTCAGCTTAGTGTGCTACTCCTGGTTAAACAGTGTTCCCTTCCCCCACTTCCCCTGTAGACCATTGACAACCAGGTGTTCCACTATTCTTTCCTTCAGCAGTATTTCCATTACTTTTCCCACTGTTGTGGTCAGGCTGACCAGTATGTAGTTCCTGCATCCTCCCTGTTCCCACTTTTGTATAGTGGGACCACATCAGCCCTCCTCCAATCCCTGGGCATGTCACCAGTTTACAAAGATAGGGTGAACAGGGTAGTTGGAGGCCCTACTAACTCCTCCCTTAGCTCCCTCAGTGTTCGGGGTGCATCTGTCTGGCCCATAGCCTTATTGCTGCCAGTTCCATGAGGATCCTTTCTTTTGCAAAGGAACCTGTGTCCTTTTCTGTTATCTCTCCATCCATATTACTTAATGCTGGCCCATTTCCTGCCCCCTCCTTTGTAAAAACTGAACAGAAGTATTTGTTCAGTATTTCTGCTTTTTGGTGGTCATCTTTTACCCTCCCTCCATTCACCCTTTTCAGGCACTCAATATCTCCCCTTGCCTTCCTTTTCTCCCTGATGTACCTGCATATAAAAGTTTTTGTCCCTCCTTACCAAGATACCCACTGGCTGGCTTGTGTCAAGGGTCCTACACAAGTGCGGGTCTGGTGCCAATGTGCAATTTGCATGTGGAGCCATTTTGGTTTGCCTGCTGTGTGCTGTAGTGTAGTGGATTATGATGAACTGGTTTTGCTTGATTCTGTACTGATTACTTCATTTGCAGCAGATCCTGGAGTCCTTTGCAGTGGGAGATTGTCCTACAGTGCATGTTAAGAGTTTATATAGGCGCTCATCTTTTGTTTACTGGCCCCACTGTACTCTCTGGGCTAAGTTCTGTCACGGACTGACTTATCCCCTGGAAAAGAGCAGAGGTGGAAAACATCTGATCAGAGATTGTGGAAGCTCAAATGTGCATTGCAGGCTATTGAAACTTCCATTGCCGGTTGCCCTGGTGCCAGCTGCAGGGAGTTCTGGGACTGGTTGTGGCTGCAGATATCTGCCTAGAGATGGTCACAGTTGGCCTGCTGCGGTGTACTATACTGCAATGGAGTGGTCGTTGGAAATTCCAAATAGTTTGGGGGGGAATTTAGAGGAAGGATTTGGAAGTACTTCTTCACTAAGAAGGTGGTGGACAACTGGAATGGGCTGCTGAGGGAAATGGTGGGAGGGTTCATGAGGGCATGGGATAAGCACAGAGGGCAACTGGCATGGGGGGAGGACTACAGAAAAGGTCTAGCGGATATCTAGGCAAACTGGGCAGACTAGGTGAGCTTGCAGTCCCTTTCTGCCGTCACATACCTGTGTTCCTATGTATTCTACAGGCAGATTGGGAAAAGGGAGGGGGGATCCACTACACCACCAGGGAAGCATTCATTGTGCCTTGAATATCTGTCCCTTGGTGTCTATATCCTGCCCTGTGTTGGTTGATGTGTGGAGCAACATGATGACCTACCCCAAAAAAGATCAGTTCTAGGGGCACAGGCAAGGAGTCTTCCTCCCTCCTCCAACCATGACATCCCCTGTGTGACCGAGTCCATTCTAAATGCTAGGTTGATGGTGTGGTACAGGTCTGGTATCCCTCCCCTCAACCCACTTTTTTTTTATTTTAACCTCTACAGAGCCTTCCCAACTGACCTAGCTGATCAGTATTTTTATTTTTCATACTGACCCATTTTCCCTTTTATATCTACAGGTCTGGCGGGACATTGACCAGGAGTAGGAGGACACTGACCATATGTATCAGATAAGTATTGTTTTTTTGTTTACCCTACATTGTTTGTCATATAATAGTTCAGAACGAGCTGCAGATCCTTTGTGAACCCATTGCTGTTCTTGTTTTACAGGTACAAATGGCTGCTGTGGGAGACACTGGGTTGGAGCTGTACCTTGTGCTTTACAAAGGAGGCTATGGGCTGGGGATATGGGATGGGAATTAAGGCTGTGAATTCCAGGGAATACCACACAACCAATTTGCCAAGACTCGTGAGGCTCAAACCCTGTTTTTCGTTTTCATGCTTTGTGCACTTTGCATTCTAATGCCTGCATTAATGTAGTGTTTTTGTTTTGCATCAAGTACTGTCTCATATATGTGTGTGTATGTGTAATAGATAACCCACTGTAGGGTGTGCGGTCACACTCTGATATACGCACACCTTGGTGTGCGTTGTTACACATGAGGCCGCAGGCTGAGTGCTTCAACCACCCACGCCGTGCGTATATCATTGCGCGACCGCACACCCCACAGTGGATTATCTGTCTTATAAAATGGCAAAATTGTTTTGGAGGGGAGTAAAAGTGCAGGTGTGTGGTCGCACTCTGATATACGCACAGTCACCTAATGGTGTTTGTCCAATGCAATTGATAATCCTATTATAAATATAATACACACACACACAAACACACACACACTTACTTCACTCGGAACAGCCCCTTGATACCGAAAATCATTTTCCTCACCATGCATGTGCTCCCAGTCCGAAGAGGCTATCTTCTCCTTTTGAAGATAAACCTGGAAATACTGGTGAGGCCCTGCATATCAGGGAGGCTCTCATACCATTTTCTGTAGACCAGAACCATCCATTTTTCACAGATCCATTTTCTGCAAACTAGAACCATTGGTGGTCATTCCTTTAACTAAATGTCCACCCCCTTCCTTGTGATTTTGAGTCAAACATGGGGTAACAGACTTTAGTACCTCATACAGACAAAGCCCCCAAGATCTCCACCTTCTTTGGAATTCACAGACGACTTTCTCACTCAGGAACCCTTAAGCAAAACTTCCTCTGCTGAGGTTGTAGATACTTGCAGATGAATACTTGTGTTTTTGTTGAATTTTATGTGACACCATCTTTAATGCAGCCTAATACATTAAAACAGAACTGCAGCACTGCTGACAGGAGTGCTACTAAAATCACACTGCACACTGAAGTGCACTACAGGTGTTGGTGCAGTGCTAATTAACATAATTCACACACACACTGAAAAAGCAATGCAGACACAACACTGCTTCAGCCAGTATTGCTACACCAACACTGCTTCAGGCAGTGTTGATGACAAAACACTGCTACTTGCAGTACTTTTACAGTAAGATTGCAGTGCTAATTAACATAATTTGCACACACTGTGTCAGCACTGCATGTACACCAACAGAGACCTGAAGATGCACTGATTAAACACTGATGGACTGCATTATGAAATGAAGTGTGCAGGAAGTGTACACTGCTACTGTAACCAGGAGTGTAGCCAGGAATTTTAAACTTGTACTCAAAACTGATGCACCGTTGCCCCCCCTTAAGTAAACATAAACCAAAATATGCACTGCCATGCCACACCAACAATAGCCCCCCCCCATTTGCCATGTTTGAGTTCAAGTAATCAGTTTCTTCCTGTAAACCTCCTTCCTTTGTTTTTCTGCCTGCCTGGTAAACTGTTCTTGTTTGTGTATTTGGCTGGTGGCATCAGTGCCCCATAGCAAACAACAAAGGCAAAAGTTCACAATGTCCTTGCTTCCCTTTTTTTGTTACCCCTACCTAATTTGTTGCCCTTGCCTGATTTTTTTTACTGTACCCTGCTGAGTACGGTGCGTATGCTTGCCGACACCCCTGACTGTAACACTGAAATAACACCATATAGTGACTATTTGAACACTTCACTTCCCTCTGGGTGTGAGCAACATTTGAGATGCTTTTTTGGGCTTCCAGCTGTGACAGATAATTACACTTATGCTGAAGACACAGAAGGTAGTCATTGTGTTGACTTGCATTGTTAATGAAGAAGTTCTTGCTAAACTATAATTATACAATGGCAAGAAAGAATGCTGGGCTCTGATTGGCCAGTTAGGGACTGGACCTGTTATGTTATCCCAGCATAACATCATGGCTGTGATGTTACCCTGCATAACATCATGGCTCTACTCTCAGCACTGTGAACCACTTGCTGATTCCTTGCCCACTGCTGATTCTTCGTCAGCTGCTGATTGTTTGTCAACTGTTGATTCTTTGCCAATTGATGATTCTTTGCAAACAAGCATATTTTTCCACACTAACTGAAACATCTTTAAAATTAATTTTTTACTCTCTATAAGAACAAGCCTTTGTATTATAGGCATAATGGGTGTGTGTCTTGCTGGGGTAATGTCACTTCTGGGGCAGTTGGTTGCACTTGCCCTGTGGCCTTGCGCCCAAGGATTCCAGGCATGATGTTATGTCAGCATGACATACATCCTATTGGGCATTATTCCATTATTACACAATGTTGGTATGAAAATCCTGTAACCTCACTGGTAAAACACATCACATGATCATGATAAATCCTACAGTTTAATTTCTGTAAAAGTTTTATATTACTATAAAAAGAAAAAAAAGAAAAAAAAACATGTTCAACATTGTGTGATAGCATTATACCATGACAGGGAGTAGGTTTATGGGTAGATTTACCACTTCTGGTGTGCTTAAGTCTCTTGGCTGTGCCTTGTGACTGAACAATGCCAGCGATGGTTAATGCACTAATATACCCACTCACTGTTGTGGTATATTGCTTATGAATACCATTAGATCACTAAGAAGTAATAGGTGACAGTTGTGAACTTTAAACTAAATATTGTAGATGCTTACTTGTCCTTGCTACATCTGATTAGATTTTAGCATGCTTTATGATCATTATTACATAGCTAGGATAGGGTGAAAGAATGCTGCTGTTATAACAGTGGGGATTTCAATCAATTAATTTGTTGCTGTAATTGAATTGTGTATGGTAGGATATGTTATCATGTTTTTATGTTACCAATATACTTATGGTGAAGCACTCTTTCACCAAACTGTGGTCTCCTTGCCTGGAGCCACAGCTGGTATACCTGGTCATACCAGGCCCGGTCCTTTTCTGGCACCTTCACCACATCTTTCATTTTGTAAAATCTTGGGTGGAGTAGTTTCCACTTCCCCCTGCACTCCCACCACTTTTTGTTGTCTATTGCATTCTTGTGATGAAGGAACTTTGCAACCCCCTCCATGTCTCCTCTAAGGGCATATTAGTTGCTCTCATGATTATTTTTGGGTCACAAATCTTTGTGATGCCCTCCAGCAGGAGAGGCGACTGGTCCTCCATCCAGTATTTGGCCATTTCTGTAAGAGAAGTAGAAGTACAGAAAAAAGAGGTTACTGTATTGCATATTTCTTACCACATATATAATTCTAAATTGTTATAAATTGAAGCTGTAGCTCAAAATATGTAACACAGAATGGTGGTATGTGGCTCTGGATATTATGATAGTAGAATATTTTGCTGGGGGGGCACTGTGCTGCTTAGCATGGGATGTGCCCTTAAAGAACATAGTTAGAGATCATTACCCTCCCCCCACCCCTTAACCAAACTGTAAGATAGCTGGCGATGCTTGAACAAATTGTAGTAACAAAATTGAAATGGAATGTGTTACTACTGCAAAATGCACCATGTTGTGGATTATTCTTTTTTTTTTGAGTCCCCACCAGCTCCTCTGATGCCCCCCCAGCACCTACCAGCCATGAGACCCCCTTCCCCTCATCTACCATGACTTACCCCTCATGGCAGTGGGTGGGGAGCGAGTCAACCCACCAGACTAGATCCAGTACTGAGGAGGTGCACCCCAGCAGTGCTACAAGGGGCAATCATCATTCATGGCTAGAACTCCATTTCTTGTTTTGTCCCCTTGCAGTAAGGAGCGTGCAATGTCACCAGTGATGTGAGCGTGCACGTGACTACATGTGCTCCCGACAGGCGTCGGCCCCATCACTGCCCCCCTGCTACAGCATCAGTGTGCTGCCCCCTAGCATCTGCTAGGGGCCAGTCGAGTGCCAATTGGTGACGTCCCCCACCCTGGAGAAGGAGAGCAGTCCTTTGGATGCTCAATCCTTCTGCAATCTAGCCAACTCCTGGCAGCCTGTGCTCATTCCCAAACCTGGGTTACCAGTGTGGCTCAAGGTGTGGCATCCAGCATCTCAGCCCTCAGCACCACTGGGCTGGATGTAGATTTTTCTTTTATAGTGTATAATGCAGCGTTGTCCTGTATGGAATTCCATCCCTTTTTAGAATGCTGTTTTACTACACGTCCAAGGTCATGGAATGTGATTGTACCCTACTGTGGTAGAACAGCATTCTAGAACCTCTAGACATTGCATGAGTTAGTTTCATTTTGAAAGAAAAGAACTCACGAAACATGTATTTCACATAGTACTATACACTACAAAAAATACAGTATGAGCAACTCTATGTACAACCAGTGTGTTTTGTCACCTCAGGGTTTTGATTCCCATGGAACTCTTGAGCTTTGTTTTTGAGGTCAGAGGGAATCAGAACTCCTCTGTGACAGAACACACTGGAACTGTATAGTTACCCATCCAGTATTCTCTATGTTGAATGTTTCTGTAGTTTGTTTGTGTGTTTTTCTGTGTATTTGTTGTTCTATTTTTTGACAAAGAAAGTTGGCACATAAAAGAACCTTTGGTTCTCTTTTATTAGTTTGCTTAGACACACGGTCTCTCAGATCACAGAGAGGATGCCATGTCAGAGGTCTCCCAAGAATAGGCAATTGCCAGTGTCTGAGAAATGTACACCATCTCTTAGATACAGACAATCTTTAAAATACTTTATTTCAGGATGACAGATTGTGCATATACCCAGATCACATAGAAATGCAGAGATGTGAATGTTAACTTTTTTCCTTGCCCTGTCGAGCAGATACATATGTTGATCAGCATGCCAGACCATACTCTCTGTAATATCCGAATATATGATTTTACAGGCAGATAACATCCCTATAAGTGAAACTAGGTCCAATTTAACTTCAGCAACTAAATCTACCCACCTTTTAGTGTCCAAATCATTACCTCTGAGATGGATCAGCAGTATGTCTGGAGCAGAGTGGTTACTCAAGAGGTGTTGCATGGTGGGTATGAGCTGCTGCCATCTCATGCCTCCCTTGCTAAACCAGTGAACCTTGCAATGTGGAAGATTCAAGTCACTGCCAAAGTGACTTGTCTTGGCATGTTGACCCCCTCAGCAAATTAAACTGCTGCCTGCCATCCATGCTGTGATTCTGGAGTTTTCTGCCACTGTCTAACTTTATTTAAAAAGAAAGTGACAGAGAGCTCAATAAGACAGTCTGAGTCTGCTGCTGGTTAGTGGCATCTGAATAATAGTGCCAGGAAATGTCTTAATTTTTCTTTTCTTCCTCAGAGACATAACAACAGTACTAAAGTAAATAGTAATTGGCTGTTGCCAATTGTATGGTTCCAATAGAAAAATGACACTACCTCAGTGGCAGATCATTTTTTTCTACCGGCTGTGGGGCAGACTAAACACAGTTTTGTTTTGATGGGAATTTATCCCTCTCTGAGTGGAAGCTTTGAAAGAACACAGCACAAGATGCATTCTGATTTGCTGGTAGCCACCTTGATAAACATACCCTTTTGAACTGATGTGTGGGGGTGAGTATTGTTTCAAGGTCTGTCTTAAACTGTTAAAATGTATAATGAAATTGATGATCTAACTTTTAGGAATTTAGAGTAGTGTAGCCAGAAAGCTACTACCATGAAAATACAATTATTTTGAACAGTTAGATGTATCTGGAAGCTGAGATTTTTAATACGTTTTAAAATGATGCACTTACTGTCTCTTGTGGGTCTTGATGCTGTTTTCATAAAATGGTGGTATTTCCTGCCTCTTTAGGTGGCTTAATCTGTTTCCTGTGTAACAATTTAGCTTTTAAAACAATATTGTTTGCATAAATTAGTGCCATGCTATGATCTGGTGGGTGTTGTGGGCTGTCACTCATGTTTCAGTGGATTCCAATTTGTTAGATTTGGTATATGGGCATTTTTTACAGAATAAAACATGGCCACTCTTAGTGGAGAAAGTTTATAAATTGGTCTCATTTACAGTATTACAGTATTTAATATAATGTATTTGTGTGCTTTTGCCAACATATTACAGTTGTACTGCTTAAATGTGCCATTTTTGCACCATTTTGTGTCTTTAGCGTTTCTAGATAAAAATTTCCAACACTTCCTGGTTGCAAAGCATCATGGGAGACAAAGGTACAAGGTCACGAAAGCTAGACAACAAAATGTGTGCACAACAAAATTTTTTGATCGTGGTCATGCCTCTATTGTTTACTATGTGACGCTCGAAAACATTTGCGAAAAGATTTTTTGATTGCTGTAGCGTAATGTATTTAAATGAGACTCGGCCATGTACCTCAAAAACTTTTTTTGATCATGGTAACATTATGTATTTCAATAGGGCTCTGTTATGGAGTTGGATAATTATCTCGCAAATATTTTTAGATCGCGGTAGATGTAGTTCAGTGGGAGTCGGCCATGTAGCTAGAAAACTTTTGCGCAAACATTTTTTTAATCATGGTAACATAATGTATTTCAATAGAACTCTGTTATTTATCTTGTAAACTTTCGCTAAAATGTTTTTTGATCATGATAACATAATGTAGTTCAGTCGGATTTGTCTATGTAGCTTAAAAACATTTACTAGGTTTACTAGGTTTTAGGGGAAAAATGAAGGCCGAGGCCCATCTAGATTTTCCCCCACACAGAGTGGGTAAATTAATGCATACAATTCTTGGATAACCAATTATCGAGACCCCTTTTAAAGATATCTACACTAGGATCATTGACCAAATACTGTGGGAGTTTATTCCATTGTCTCGGTGCCCTAACTGAAAAAAAATTTAGTCTCTGATTAATTTTAGCTTTTGGAACAATGAGTTATTTATTATGGCATCTAGGTACAGTTCACCTTACAGTTAAATTGAGTCCACATTGGTTCGTAAGTTCTTGATCTTTCATTAATTTATAGACTAAGAGCAGGCTCCCTCCAGTTCTTTTATGTTGTAAAGAATTTAGCCCTGTGATCTGAAGTCTAGTATGATAGGGGCTGTGGTGTAATCTTGGGACCATCTTGGTAGCCCATCTTTGGATCCTCTGAAGCCGGTTTATATCACCCTTTAAATAAGGGTTCCAAAAAGGAGACCCATAATCAACAAGTGGTCTGATACATGCCATATAGAGTAGTATTAGGCACTGTTCAGTTTTTGTAACAAATGAATGTTGAATTTGTCTAATTAACCCATTAGATGTATTGGCTGTTTTCAGACAATGATCTGTAGATGACAGTCTAGAATTTACCAGTATTCCCAGATCCCATTCTTAATTTGTAGATTTAATTAATTTATTATTTATATAATAATTGTTTTGTGGGTTATGAGACCCAAAAATGTAAGACCACACATTTATCAGAGTTAAACTCCATTTGTTTTCTACAGCCCATTTCTCAATAAGTTGGAGAGCTAGTTTAAGAGAATCAGGGTCTAAAGAATTATCCACGATATCCCCCAATTTAGAATCATCAGCAAACTTGGATAGCCAGTTATTGGGCCTATTTTCATATCACTTATGTAAATATTAAACAAAATGGGGCCAAGAACTGAGCCTTGTGGTACCCCACTAGTAATTGCACCAATGTTAGACACACAGTCATTTATGATGACTCTCTGGGTTCTATTTGTTAACCATGCATTAATCCAGTTTACTAGATGATAGAAAAATCCTAAGGTTTCCATCTTTTTGATTAAATTTCCTTGGGGGACCTTATCAAAGGCTTTACCATAGTCAAGCAGAAAGATGTACATTTGCTGTTTGTTGTCTAAACCCAGACTAATATTATTATAAAATGCTAACAGATTAGTAATGCAAGAGTGACCAGTTCTAAACCCATGTTGAGTGTTGTCCTTTATATTTAATTCTTTCATTTCTTCTATTAGAAATGTTTTTATTATTTTTTCCATAATTTTGCAAATGATTGATGTAAGACTTATAGGGTGGTAATTTTGGACACTTGATCTGCTACCTTTCTTATGTATAGGAGTTACAGATGCCATTAACCAGTCAGCAGGGATTTCAGCTGATTGTAAGAATTTATTAAATACTATTTTTAAAGGGATTGATATTAATTCAGCAGTTTCAATGAGGAATCTTGCACTAATTTGGTCAGACCCTGGACTAGTGGTTTTTTTTAAAGATTTCAAGAATGGAATAATGTCAGAACCAGTAATGTTGTGATTTTTAGTAAAGTCAGAGCATGTCCCAAGGTCTGCCTTAGGTAGATAAATTTATTTTTTTGAAAAAACTGAACAGTTACATGTTTTGATTGTGATAACATAATGTACAGTATTTCAACAGGACTCATTCATGTGGCTTGCAGACTTCTGTGCAAACTTTTTTTGATCGCAGTTACATGATGTCTTTCAATAGGAGTTGCTCACGTAGTTCAAAAACATTTGCGCTACAATTTTTCACTGCAGTAACATCAGATATTTGTAACATTTTCTGACCGCAGTAACATAATTTATTTCAGTAAAATTCAGCCATGTAGGACAAAAACTGTTTTGTTGTCGACATACATTTAAAAAAATTAGGAAAAAAATTAGGATGTTGTATATATAATTTGTAACCTTAGGGGTTACAGTGAAACATTATTATAAATAGAATAATAGATAGGTTCTGGTATATTACAAGGTAGTAATTCCATTGAGAGGTTCTAGGGACACAGAGAACCTCGAGAGCGAAGCTTGAGAGGTTTCATGTCTCCCCAGAACCTCGTGATGGAATTACTACCTTGTTATGCCAGAACCTATTTGTTATTTTTTTAATATATGGATACGAGGTGAATTGACTCACCTCTGTTTAAACAGTGGAGTCAGCGGGTCCATGTGCATGCTGGCAGGGTTCCACAGTGCTGTGTGGATGACCGGTGCTGTGGGCTTCATTTACCGCTGCTTTTTTTAAACTGTTTGTCGGCAGCGGTATCAGGCGAGCAGAGGAGCTCAATAAAATGTTTTCAAAAGTGAAGAAAAACAGTTGCTGCTGCTGTTGACCATTCACTCCCTAAGCGAGCGAGCAAGCCGCCATGTTTTTGTACTCGCTGTGCCTGCCCACAGAGCAAAAGTGGCCAATCAGAGGGCACACTTTGTAAGACGTTGGGGATAGACTTGCGCATGCACTCTTCAGCTTTCTTGATAATACTATTGATCGGGTGCCGAACTATGCTATTACGGCACCTGAACGATAGTATTATCACTTAGGGACAGTAGTATTATCGCTCCAGGAGCGATGGTATTACAAGGATTTTTTGGTATGCTTTTCAACCATATTATTTTCACAATCCATATATTAAAATGGTATTTGCCTGCAGTGCTTATTGTTAAATGTTTATGGTGACAGGTAACTGATGCAGATTTTTTCTTTTCTTTTATAGGTGTGTGATCCTATATCATTACATTGACTGAGAACTGTGAATTGTCTGTTCTCAAAATGCCAACTAAGCATAGACAGCAAAGTAAACATAGACAGGTTAAGTATGATGCTTATGTTAATCAATGAAGAGTATTGATGGCAGAAAACATATTACTAAGAAAGTTAAGGAGAGTAGGAAGTCTATTACCAGGTAAAGGTTGCATGACAATAATAACATGTATTCCTCTGTTTCTTTGTCAGACAGAAATGTGCAGTGCTTGGTTACTCGATGTGATACTGTCATGTTAGAGCATAGCAGACATTGACAGGGTAACAATGCTTGTATTGCAAGATGTAAATAAAAATAAAGCTCTGCTATTTGTGGCCATCTTAGCAAGCTGAAATTTTTCCGAAAACTAACTTCTAAGGTTAATGTTGATCAGATTATTTCTACCATTATGAGATGTCAAGGCAAGAGACTGAAGAGTAAATTGCCTTTGATGAATCTATGACTTAGGGTTCGTAGGTTTGTAAATATAGCACTTGCTGTTATTTCATGTTTGTGGATAAAAATGATAAAAGACATTGAACGTTTCAGTGGAACAGTGTAGTCCATTCATGATAGACTACAGAATGTTGAGGGTCTGAACAGAGACAACTTTTGTGATGTCTTTAAAGGTATGTGGCTACATAAAGAGCACTCAGAGGCTTTCTTTTGGGAGGAGTCATACAAATCAGCTTCTAAGGAGCTTGTTATCTCTGTTGGCAAGGCCAGTAATGCTTGTAATATGCTGTATGTGACACATGCAGAAGTAGCAACTGTCTCAGATGATGAGACTAACTCAGAAATTGGCACAGTGACCAGAAGGCCAGCATCATGGACATGTGATGACAGTTTTAATCTGAGGTAATTCTCATTTGATGGTAAGGCACATTTTGTGATGAACTTTGTTGCAAGTAAGAACAAAGAGAGATGCAACTTATTACATAAGATTGATCACTGTGAAATTCACAAGCATAAAGTCTTGTTGGGACATTATTTAGCTTGCTGAGACAGTGGTGTATGCAGCAGTGTGTTTCATCACTTGCACATGATTGCTGTGCACAATCCTGCCATGATCAGATTTGTGCACAAAATATACCAGGTCAGAAAAGCTGTTTCACTATACAAACAGCTTGATGAGTCACTGTCAACAGGAGATATGGAGGCTGCAAAACTTGTGATACAGGATGCGTAGTGTAGCAGTAAACATTATGACACACTCTGTGACAACACTTCTGCCACTGCATCATGTAGTCTCAGTCTGTCAGAATCTGAGATACTGAAAACATTCAGAAAACCAATAGCCAAGTTTGAGATGGCTAACAGAGAGAAATTTGACTCTGTTTGTGTCTCATGTAACAGATTACTTTACATCTCGCAGTCTGTAACAGTTGATCTGGAAAAGGTTATGTCTTTCAATGATATGTGGCCACGGTTGTTGGCTTACTTACTGGTGAAGAGTGACATTGACTTGGAATATGGTAATAATGTGTCAGTACTGTTTGTCAAAGGTGATAAGTAACACTCTGCTACCCAGGTCTGTTTTAAACAATATGGAGGCAGATGGCACATCAAATGAGTTTTCTGCATTGAATATGTTTAAGCGGATATTGATACAGACCATGAAACTGTTTCAGACCATTCTGTGACTGAATACAAAGAGTTGCAAGGTACCCCAAAAAGAACTTATGAAGTCTCTCAAAAGGACAGGCATGAATTTACCTCTTCCTCTGAAAGAGAATTTGTAGACAATCTCAAAGGAAAACAGTATGGTGATACTAGTGAATGGTGTACCTACAAAGTCCAAGGTGATTTGGCAGGACGTTGTCAATGTTCAGAAAGCAAAAAGTGCTCTGCAGTATCTGAAGAGCAATAATGCTTTCTATGCTGACCTTGACGTACATGAACTGTCTGACATGAGTGGTCAGTTTGGACTGGTAGACACTGCAAAGCCAATGATTGAGAAGGTTGATGTTGCGGCTCATGAAGATGTGTATGAACAGTACACAGTTCACCATCTTCATGGTAGAGACCCCATTGGTGATAACATTGACCTGTATCAGATGAAACAGGCTGAAGGTAGCCCTGTCAGCTTATGGGAGGAACAAACCGAAGCTCAATTTTTTTCTTGATTTGTTTCCAAAAGGAACAGGAGGGCATCTGGATTAGCATGAGGTTCGTGTTCCAGGTGCTGAATATCAAACATCAAGAGTGTAGAACAAGGATGGCAAATTTCGTAGACCCACACAATATTTGTTCCACCTGTTGTGGGAGAGTGAGCTTAGTGTGTTCACCGCATCCATTGCACATACACTCCGATTGACTACCCCATTGAAAGGTATGACAGCAGCTGAGTTTCTGCACTGCCTGGCAGAAAAGGACAAAACACTACGGGTGAATTTGACATCTCTGCTGTCAAGTCTTCATGGCACAAAAGAATACTGGTATCGTAGACACTCAGAGGTTATAACCACGCTGTGTGAGTATGGTGCAGCTACTTGGTTTGTAATTCTGAGTTCTGCAGAGTACAGTTGGGATGAGTTGGTTGAACTGTTGAGGTGGGCCAACTCTGATGTCAATGGCATATCATCAATGATATTTGAGGAGATGTGTCACTTGGTCCAATTTCAGTGTCACAGCATTTTCACCATCACTTCCATGAGATTTTTACATTTATTTTGTCTAAGAAAAATCCTCTTCTTGGCTTAGTTGAACACTACTTTTGGAGGACAGAATATTAGGCATGAGGCGCACCACACATTAATATGCTCTTGTGGATCAAAGATGCTCCTCATATTGGCGATAATGAGTGAGCTGAAGTGCTGAAGTTCATTAAACGGTATGCGACTTGCTACATCCCTGATAAGTACGATAGCCCAACACTAGAGAAGCTGTTGCAAAACTTTCAGCAACATCTTTGTGGGAAGTACTGTCGCTGACCAGTGAAGAGTCGCAATCAGTGTGTACACCAGGTGTCGATTTGGCTTCCCAAGATGTGTCTGCCAGCAGGGACATATGAATGACTTGTTTTCAGCCATGAATCCATTTCAAGACAAAGTTCACTAAGAGGGTTTATGAGTTACCCAGACAGGAGAATGAGATGTTCATCAATGATTACAATTCTACTCTTCTCCTGATGTGGCAGGCAAACATTGATGTGCAGTTTGTTGCAGATAACTGTCTCTTGTGCGGTACATCACATTGTATAGTATAAAACATGAGTAGACAAGTTTGCTTGAGCTTTGGGAAGACACATCAGCATCTAACCGATCATTGAGTTTGCAACTCTGGTCATTGGGATTAAAAACACTGTCTCACAGAGAGTGCAGAGCATATGAGGCCAGTGATCATTTGATTGGGACACACTTGTATGGCAAGTTTGATGCTGCACGGTTTCTCAATGTGATCTACAAAGAGAAATGAAAGCGTGTTTTAAAGTCTCATGATGAGATTGAAGAACTGGCTGCGAACCATCCTTCTTCAAAAAATATTTTGAAGAATAACCTGATTGACACATACTACCCATATCAGGCACATGCAATGGATGACATGTGGCTGCACCATGTGACTCAGTGGTATGACTACAAGACAGATGTTTCACCTGATGAGACTCGAGACATCTACAAAGTCAGAGACTTTGACTGGTGCCTTCTTAAAAAGGAAGAAGGCATGGCTCATTTACCATTGCAAACTGAGTCTCTCTACTACTGACAGCAAGGATCATTACTACTTTGCTCTAATGTTTCTGTTTAAACCATGGAGGGATGAGAGCACACTAAATGAGACTGTGACACATATGAAGAACAGTTCTACCTCATGTATGAAACCTTTAAGAGTCACCAGTCTGAAAAATACATTAGTATGCTGAAATTAGAGAGGGAGCAGATGGAACAGACTAAGAAACAGCTTGAGGAAGATACCCCAGGAAATTCTCAGGAAAATATGGATCCTGAGGGTGCTCCTCTGCCAGTGAATGATCCTGTGGTTCTGATGAGTGAAGCTGAAAGTGCTATGCAGCAATCTTCTCATGTTGCAGAGGATCCAAGTGTACTGATTGATCAGCTAAATACGCAGCAATATGCTGCCTATGATGCTGTTACTGAATCGGTTAGACACGGCATCCATCTTGACAGGAAACAATGCACATGTACAAACTATGAGCCTCTGCTACTCTTTGTCAGTGGTTCTTCTGGGTCAGGGAAGAGTTTTGTTTTCAAAGCTATCACAGTGGAGATAAGGAGGCATACAGAAGAAGTGATGTCTGTGGCTGTGACTACTCCAACCAGTTTGACAGCATACAACATTGGCGATGTGACGCTACACAGGTTATTCATGTTACCTGTAGAGCATGGCAAAACAGGAGAGTACCGCAAACGTTCCTGTTAGGTGGCATCTGAGCTGTGGCCAATGTTTGTAGAGATGAAACTACTCATCATTGATGAGATTAATATGGTATCAAATGTCATGCTGGCATGTATACATCTTCATCTCCAAGAGATACTCAGGAGTGATGATGGTCATCATTTGGTGATAAGAGTGTTGTTGTGTTTGGTGACCTCCTACAACTTGCACCTGTGAATGGAGAGCATGTGTTTACAGCACTGACTGTAAAGGAAGCAAAAAAAAAATATATTGGGTGCATTGGAGACATACATCTTTGGAAGCTGTTTACTTACATTGAGCTGTATGAAAATATGCGATGGAACTGTGATCTTGGGTGCAAGATACTTTTGGATCAGGCTTGAATTGGCTCATTGTCACAACAAAATGTTTCTCTGTTGAGCACATGATGTGTCAGCACTAAGTGCAATTCTCTCACAGCAGCATGTGATGTTTTTACTAGTGTGCACTCAGAATCTGCTTGAATCATGTGTCTTATGCCTCGATTGAAGTAGTGTGCTGAATTCAACAGCATAATGTTGCAGAGACAGGGGCAAGACACCATTACTCTGCATGCTGTTGACACTATTGATGGTGTAGTCTTGAGTCAGAATCTGGTAGCCAAACTGACCTAAGGATTGTCTGAGCTAAAGTCAGATGTGTCTTGTACAGGGGGTTAGAAGAAGTTCTAACTGTGTGCATGAATGCACATATCATGCTACATAGTAACCTTGATATAGAACATGCCATGGTGAATGGTGTAATGGGACATATAGTTGACTTTCAGTACAATGTCCAAAAGACATTCATAAAGGCACTTATTGTCAAGTTTGACAACATTTAGCAGTGTTCACCTATTTCTAGGACAACTGTCTAATTTCAGCTTATGAAAGACATATGTGACGAGGAAACAGTTCCCTGTGTGTGTTGCATATGTTGTGTCTATCCACAAGTCACAAGACTTAGGTTTGGACTTAGCAATGGTCGACATAGGCACTGGTATCTTCAAAGATGGCATGAGCTATGTTGCACTTTCATGAGTACGTACTTTGCATGGGTTGCATATCATCAGGATGGCACCACACAAGATACATGCTGATAGATGATGTGTTGTTGAGCACAACAGACTACGTACTTTGCACCAGCCAAAATTGCCTCTCATACCACTACCTATGCATGGTTCATGCTCTGATGCTACAGTGACAGTTTCTGACATTAAAAAGAGGTACCATACAGACAGACCAATATTGCATGTAGACCGCACAAAAAGCAATTCTAAATCTCAACAACAAAGTACCTCCCCACCACGTAAGAAGGCGCTTGGCATAGCAGTTGTTCCCGCATTTGACAACAGCACTGGAGTAAACTGTTATGCTAACTCTGCAATTCAAGCATTTTTGCATATGTCTCACTTTGTTAACACTATCAAATCTTCTTGTGACACACCGCTGTCTGTCACTAAAGGAAGTAATCAATGATAGTGATAATGATAAGCATGACAATAGGATACAGATTCTGACACCCTTGTCTTGGGTGGATATTAAGGGCATCAAACATTCTCCAACAACATTAAACAAGATGTAACTGAGTCTATAATGGCAATCACCAGCAGCTTGGAATCAGATAACATTCCAATGCAACAATACTTTATTGTTACTTATGGCACAAAGTACAATTGCTTGTCTTGTCGGCATTCACAGAAAGAAGTCACAGAAAACATGCTGTGGATTTCACTGTATGTTCCACAGGCTCATTCTGTTAAATTCAGACAACTGCTCCAGAATACAGAGTGTGACTGGAGGTGTAGTTGGTGTGGAGGAGAGAGTGTTTAGTCCATATGACTTAGGACCTCTTCTCAGTATCTTTTTTTAGTCTTGCAAAGGTTTGATGCACATGGACTATGAGTAGACACACCGATCACAGATTTTGTAGCTGAAAGAGTACAGTTCATGGGATCATGTTTTGATATTCAGGCTATCATATCCCACCATGGAGTATCTGTCCATTCAGGCCATTATGTTATATGGCTGAGGTACAGCAAAGGCTGGATGGAATGAAATGACTACATGAGCACTTTTAAACAGAGATTGCCTCGTAACCTAAAAGATGCTTATGTCCTGATTCTTAAGAATTACAATGAGCTTCAACTGGCAGAAGAATAGTGCATGTTAATATTCTTAAACTCTGTTTCATGCCCTGTTGCAGTCAATAGACTGCTACATGCAACCTTTGGTGGACATGTGCAACTAGTTTCATACTGTTTATGAAAATTTGCAGTGAGTAAGTATGTAGATGCAGGTATTTATGATGCCAACAGTTAAAGTACATGTTGCTGTGACTTTAGCATCAATGCAGCCTAAGAGGGGCCTTAATTGGTGCAGGCTGCCTGCTTGGTCACATTACATATAACTATTGCTTTCACTGTGGAGCACTAGTCTTACCTGTACATCGATATTACAGTGCCGTGCAATTGTGCTGTACTGATCTGTTTATTTCTGCATTGCTGCACCATGTTACATAGAATATGGTTTGATAGCTGTCAGACCATTGAATGGCAGTACTGTGAACCTTGCATAAATTCACAAATGTGACTACACTTTTTGTTTACCAATGTTCTGTGCTCATGCTGCACTATATATGTGTCTCAGATCTGCCTTGTGATGCAAGATGAGAGACTGTGCAACAAAGCTGACACTTTAGCTGTGTATGTCTTTGCACACATACTGTTGTGCAATACTTTATAAGCATAGTAGGAAACATGTCTAACATTTTATGTGAACTTCATGTCTTTCACTGATACCGTAATAGTATCCACTTTAAGTGGTATGTTTTCTATCAATTTTGCTTACTTCTGGGAACAATAGACTGTATATAATATTAAAATATAGATGTATACAGGACTACTCACTGTTAACACTGTTTATATGTTAAGATGTAAAACTCAAAAGTATTATCTCTATATATATAAAGTCTTAGAACTGTATTTTTAGAGTGGCAGCTGTAATATTAACATTTGTAAGAATTTGTAAGGTTTCATAGTACTTTATAGGACTGTGGTTTTCTGCTGTATGTAGTTATACATTAACAGTTAGTTGTTATAAAGGCAGTTTATGACTCTTATGTATTCAGATGTTTCTCTGAAACCTTAATTTGTTCAATACTTTGTAACTAGCTAACAATTTTATTTCTATGTGACTTGTCACTATTTCATTAGTTAGATTTTCTTATTAAAATTTACTATGCAACAGTGTTATTTATAAGATTACTAATTTAAAATGTTTAATTTAATCATTATCTTATTCCTGTTAAAATTATATGACTTTTTTTAAATGTGTATTATGTGTACTGAGGTATTAATTATTTCTTGTTTACAGACTAGTATTGTGAAGCATACACTGCACTCGATATCAGTTGAAGGTTTGTTCCTGATTATTTTCTGATTTCCTTTATTAAGGGGTTGGGTGAGAAAGTTTTCCAGATGCATGTAGTGGTAAAGTATGATAACATAGTAATGCACTACTGCAGCAATATTATCATTTGCTGCTTTGGTGACCATAGCTTTTTGACTGTTTTATGCATTTGGTTTTTGCCCACCCCAGGAACATGGACTTGCTCAGTCTCATATAACTTTTTTCCGCACTCTTAGTAATAGTTCTGTGATGCAATTACACAGCAGTGGTATGAGGCTGAGTGAGTTGTGCACTTTGACCTGTTTTACAACGGAATTGACACTGAATGATTAATAAACAATTTTCTTAACTTATTTTCTGTGTCTGTGGTGTTTCTTGAAAACTGCATCTGAATGATATATGACTCACCTTTGAAAATATGTGTTACTCAATATACTGAGACCGTAAGTGCATCTAGATGTGTCTAGAAGGTATAGATTGAGATGTCAAACTAAGGGTTTCATGTCTATTCTGTGGCACATGTGTGGGGTATGGTACAATGGCATTGTAGATCATTTATGTTCTCACTTTGAAAAATAATACTTTGGCAGCTTTGTATTTGTTGACTTTATTACAATGTCAAAAAAAGGAAGGACTTTTTTTGCAAAAAACCCTGTGCTTTAAAAGCTGTGCATGTGTTTGCTTTATTATAATGTCTCAGAAAGGAAGGACATTCTTTGCAAAGAACTCTGTTAATGCAACAGTTAGGGTTGTTACTACAGTGACAAAAGCAAGGAAATTTGACATCAGGGTTTTCGACCCTAACTCTGAATTTTGCCCGCCCCACCACCCCACATACACACACACACACACACACACACACACACACACACACACACACACACATACACACACACACACACACACACACCACACATACAAGTGGGGGAACGGTACAAGACAAGACAACCAATCAGAAACAGACACCATAAGGTAACAGAAATAACATACAACTTTGTAAACATACCACAACAGGCATCCATCATCATGTTTCACCAACTGTATCACTTCTGCTGCTGTCCCAGTGTCTTGGGTGTGTACACCTACATCCTATACAATCATGTGAGATGATCACTGCATGAACTTTGTATGCCATTGTGGGCAGTGGTTGACATGAACAGACAAGTGCTTTAAGAGATTAACAACCAAGATGCCTATGTGGTTATGACTGAATAACATGAGATAGCATTTGCACTACTCTTTAGTGTGTGTTAATCCCTCCTGATGCTACCCTGACATAACCAAATAGTTATTAACTTCACTGTTATAAACAGTGACCTAGAATGATCTCATAAATAGGTGAGTATTGCATATTTGTATACAGTTCTGGGCAGAGGTTGGCATGAACAGCCACATGTATATCATTCTGCACACTTGGCCTCCTTGATGGAGTCCCATGCTCCCACTTATGTATTTTTGCTTTGGGGAGAGTTTCTTAGTTGAAACACATGTGTCTGTTTCTGTAGAAATGGAGACCTTGGTGGGAGCATGGGTTCTGAAGGGCCCCATGCTTCCACTTATGTGGTTATAACCAGATAATATCAGACAGCATTTTCACCACCCTTTAGTGTGCATCAATGCATCCTGATGTTATGCCACCATAAACGAATAGTCTTTCGCTATAATATTATGAACATCAGCTTGCAGTGACATATAAACAGTTGAGTACAAACAGTTGAGTATAAACAGTTCTTCACAAAAGAAAGGGTCCTACAAGAGCTTGCTAAGCTCAGGGTGGATAAGGCAATGGGACCTGATGGCATACATCCCAGGGTACTTAAGGAGCTAAAGGAGGAACTAGCAGAGCCATTAGCAGAATTGTTTAGTGAGTCTCTGAGCACAGGAGAGGTTGCAGAAGACTGGAGAAAGGCTCATGTGATCCCACTCCACAAGAGTGGTAGCAGGGAGGAGGCGGGGAACTACAGACCGGTCAGTCTTACCTCAGTAGTGGGCAAGATTATGGAGGCACTCCTTAAGGAAAGGATAGTGCAACACCTGGAATCCATGAGGGCACAGGATCCAAGACAGCATGGGTTTACAAAGGAAGGTCCTGTCAAACTAATCTCATAGATTTCTTTGACTGGGTAACCAGAGTGGTGGACCAAGGGGAGCAGTTGATGTCGCCTACCTTGACTTCAGCAAAGCTTTGACACTGTTCCACATAGAAGATTGATAAATAAGCTAGGTAGGCTCAGGGTGGGTCAGAAGTTGGTCAACTGGGTGGCAAACTGGTTGACTGGCAGAAAACAGAGAGTGGTGGTAAATGGTATACAGTCAGAAGAGATGCAAGTCACAAGTGGGGTACCTCAGGGATCAGTCCTGGGGCCAGTCCTATTCAACATCTTCATTAGTGACCTCGCAGATGGACTAGAGGGTAAGGCTTGTCTGTTTGCAGATGACACCAAGATCTGCAACAGAGTAGATGATCCAGATGGGGTCGGCAGAATGAGAAGAGATCTGGATAAACTAGCAGAATGGTCAGAAGAGTGGCAACTGGGATTTAATGCAAAGAAGTGCAAAATCATGCACATAGGGAAGAGAAACCCTGAAGCCACTTATAGGCTGGGAGGAGTTGCTAGCAGTCACAAAGGAAGAAAGAGACTTGGGCATCATCATCACTGATGACCTAAAATCATCAAAGCAGACCTCTAAAGCAGTAGGTAAGGCTAGGGGGTGTTAGGGTGTATTAGGGGGTATCACAAGTCGTAAGAGGAGGTAATAATCCTCTGTACAAGACATTGGTTGAGCCCCATCTGGAGTACTGCGTGCAGTATTGGAAGCCACACCTTCACAAGGACATTAACCAAATTGAGGCAGTCCAGAGAAGGGCAACCAAAATGGTGCAGGGACTGCATCAGAAGACATATAAGGACAGATTAGCAGGCTCAATATGTATACCCTTGAGCAAAGGAGGAGAGAGGTGATATGATCGAGACATTTAAACACCTTAAGGGCATAAACAAGGTGAAAGAGTCTAACATGTTTAAATATAAGAAAAATAGCAGGACAAGAGGACACAGCATGAGATTAGGGGAGGCCGATTAAGGGGAATGTGAGGAATTCTTTTCACAGAAAGGGTGGTAGATGCATGGAATAGGCTTACCACAAGAAGTGGTGGCTATGAATACAGTGCAGGGCTTCAAACAGGCATGGGATAGGCATAAGGGAGCAATACAAATGACTATGAATAGATAGGTCACTGACAGAGCAAAGGCCGATGGTACATTTATAAGGTAGAAAAAGAAATGGGCAGACTGGATGGGCCTTGCGGTCCTTATCTGCCGTCAACTTCTATGTTTCTATGTTTCTATGAGTACTGCATATGTGTATGCTGTTGTGGACAGTGGTTGACATGAACAGAGAAATGGTTTCAGAGATTAACAACCAAGATGAGTATGTGGTTATGACTGGATAACATGAAACAGCATTTACACCACACTTTAGTGTGTGTTAATGCCTCCTGATGTTATCCCAACATAACCAAATAATGTTGGGCCCAATGCTCCCACTTATGTACTTATAACTGGATAACATCAGACAGCATTTTCACCACCCTTTAATGTGTGTTAATGCCTCCTAATGTTACCCCGACATAACCAAATAGTCTTTCATTTTAGTATTATGAACATCGGCCTGCAGTGACATCATAAACAGTTGAGTACTGCATATCTGTATGCTGTTGTGGGCAGTGGTTGACCTGAACAAGCAAGTGGTTTCAGAGATTAACAACAAAGATGAGTATGTGGTTATGACTGGATAACATGAGACACTAGTTACACCACCCTTTAGTGTGTGTTAATGCTTCCTGATGTTACCCTGACATAACTAAATAGTCTTGGGTCCCACGCTCCCACTTATATAGTTATGACCAGATAATATCAGACAGCATTTTTACCACCCTTTAGTGTCTCTTAATGCCTCTTGACATGACCCTGCCATAACCAAATAGTGTTTTATTTTAGTATTATGAAGAGAGGCTTGCACTTACGTCATAAACAGTTGAGTACTGCATATATGTATGCTGTTGTGGGCAGTGGTTGACATGAACAGAGAAATGGTTTCAGAGATTAATGACCAAGACGGTTATGTGGTTATCACTGGATAACATGAGACAGCATTTACATCACCCTTTAGTGTGTTAATGCATTCTGATGTGACCTTGACATAACCAGATAGTCGTGGGCACCATGCTCCCACTCATGTAGTTATGATTGGATAATATCAGACACCATTAACACCACTGTTTGCTGTGTGTTAATGCCTCCTTGATGTTACCCCGACATAATCAAAAAGTCTTTCATTTTCATATTAGAGCTAACATACTAACATACTAGACGCCAGTAGAGTGGGCCTATTGGTCTATTAAGTCTGCTCATATTTCAGCATCCTGATTGGGTACCGTAGCCCTCTATCTGTCTCCTTCCACTGTTACTCCATCCCCCAGTCCTGCCCCCCAGGCAAACCAGCCTCTGCTTTACCCCACCCTCTCTTGAATTCCTCCACTGTAGCTGCCTGTACCAGATCCCCGGGCAGTGCATTCTACAGTTCCACCACTCTCTCAGTGAAGTACCTCCTCCTCCTTTCCCCACTAATCCTACCACGCTTAATCTTCCAACTGTGTCCTCTGGTAATCCCACCCTCTTTCAGTCATGTACTGTTAGGCCTCAATCATGTCCCCCCAGTCCTTCCTCTCCTCCAGTGAGAACAGGTTGAGCTCCCCTAGTTGTTCCTCATATGTCATATCCCCAGGCCCAGATCATTCTGGTTGCTCTCCTCTGAACCCTCTGCAGGAGTTGGATGTCCCTCCTTAGGTGCAGCCTCCAGATCTGCACACAGTACTCAAGATGTGGTCTAACCAGGCTGTTGTACAGTGGCAAAATTACCTCCCTGTTCCTTGAGGTAATCCCCCTAGTGATGCATCCCAGCATCCTATTTGCCCTGACCGCTGCCCTTTTGCACTGCTCTGAATTATTCATACTAACATCCACCAAGACTCCAAGGTCTCTTTCCCTTGCCGTGGCCTGCAACTCATCCCCCCCCAGGGTGTACACATAGTTGGGGTTTTCCCACCCTAGGTATAGCACCTTGCACTTGTAGGAGTTAAATTTCATTTTCTAGGTGCAGGACCACCTATCCAGAGTATCCAGGTCCTCTTGCAGGGCCAATCTACCCTCCTCCCTCTCCACCACTGCCCCAGCTTAGAGTCATCCACAAAGAGACTCATTTCACACCCGATACCTTTCCTGATATCAGAGATGTAGGCATTAAACAGGAGTGGCCCCAGGACTGATCCCTGTGGGACCCCACTTATGACCTCCCTAGGAGATAAGACTTCCCCTCTGACCACTACCCACTGAGTATGACCTGAAAGCCAATTTACAATCCACCTAACCATCAATGGGCCTGCCCCCATCCCCATCCCAGCTTCTCCCTTATGCCAATGTGAGGGACTGAATCAAATGCCTTGCTTAAGTCCAGGAACAGTACATCTACTGGTCTCCCCCTGTCGAGTGCTGATGTCACCCACTCATAGAACTCTACAAGGTTTGGTTGACATGATCTACCTTGCACAAACCTATGCTGCCGCACACCCAGGTAACCCATCTCCTCCAAGAAACCTCCCAGCCTTTCCTCAAATATGCTGTCCATTACCTTCCCCACCACCGACGTCAAACTGATGGGTCTATAGTTTCCTGGCTCTTCTCTTGATCCCCCTTTATGGATGGGCACAACATGCACCTGCTTCCAATCCCTTGGCACCCTCCCAGTCTGGAGCAACAAGTTAAAGAGATCTGCCAATGACGCAGCCAAAACATCTGCCAACTCCTGCAGTACTCTGGGATGAATAGCATCAGGCCTCAGAGATTTATCCTTTTTTAGGGACTGGAAGGCTTCCCACACCTGACTGATAGGAATATCAGCATCTGTCCCCCCCCATTCAGCAGAACCAGCCTGATATCTCACCTCTGGCCTACCTCCCCCAGCAGCTTGTTCTTCAGCAGGTACCCCAATAGTCAGGTCTGCTGTGCCTTCTGTGTCCTTCAACCTCTTTTTTGGAAGTTCTCCAGCCTCCTCCCTAGTGAACACTGAGCTATAGTGAGCTCATAAACCACTGACATGAAAGCACAAGTGTATTCGTAGATTACCAATGAAACTGATTATGTGGCTATAACCGGGTAACATCACTCAGTATTCTGACCAGCATTTAGTGTGTCTAAATGTCTTCTGATGCTCCTGAACATAAAGAAATACTGTTTTACTTTACTGTTATGAACAGACAACTATGGAAACGGCATTAATAGTTGAGTGCTTCAGATGAATAGTCATGTGCGTTCATAGATAACCAACAAAAATACCTATGTGCCTGTGACCAGATAATATTAGCCAGCATTTTCAGCAGACTTTTCTGTCTGCTAATGTGTCCTGATGTTACCTGCCCTTATCTGTGATGGCAGCAGAAGTGATACAGTTAGTGAAACATGACGAGGGATGCCTGTTGTGATATGTTTACAAAGTTTATGTTATTTCTGTTACTTATGGTGTCTGTTTCTGATTGGTTGTCTTGCCATGTACCATCTATTGTTTGTATGTATGTTCTGTTGTGTGTGTGTGTGTGTGTGTGTGTGTGTGTGTGTGTGTGAAATTTCCTCACTTTTTGTCACTGTAGTAACAACCCTACTGTTGCATTAACAGAGTTTTTTTTTTTTGAAAATAATAAATATATATTATATATAGTAGGGCCAGCATAGTTAGGGTTGCAGAACCACTTCTATGTTAAACCCCAAATTTTGCACTTTAATTACTTTGCCACCGTACAACGGACTTGCCTGAAATTTTGCATGTATGCATGGTCTGGTACCATAGATCTCTGGATCTGGCAAGTTGTGTTATGGTCAGATGAGCAGTTGCAAAGCTGCAGAATGGCAAAAAACATAAAAAAAAATAACTTTTTGCTAATTTCTTTGCTCACTCCTACAGCCCACACAATTTGTTCATTTGGTCTGAAATCTTCAGGAAAGATGCAGTCTGGGTCACTGATGTGCCTTTCGAAGATTTGATGAGAAAATATTAAACCACTCAAAAGATATTCAAAAAACAAGTTTCCCATTATACTCAAAGGGAAAAACATATATGTGTCTCTCAAAAGCTGCTGCCAGTTCATTTTTCCATTGCAAATTGCCCTTTTACTTTTCAAATCAAATCTTTTTTTATCTAGGCGATCATCATTGAGCAAGCTCTTTTATAAGATGGACCTGCTGTTGTCCAAGACAGTTATATATACATAGATTGAGAATACAAAATACAACATGTGCAAAGAGTTACAAACAAATTTACAGAAAAGTGGTATGTGCACGATATACATTCCAAGCGTTCTTGTTGGAACATACATGCATCACTCAACTTTGCTGTGGTATATACAGACTCCATGTATGCAGAAGTTGAGGTGGTATGTTTAGTCATTCTTAGTCAAGCCTCCATCAGAGTGTACAATTCTTTGCATTTCAGCCCTCAGTGACCGTTTACCATACTTGGGTGAGGGTCCTGGGCTGCATGGGACCCCTAATGAGGTCTGTATGTTCCGCTTAAATGGTAAGAGGAGAGTAATATGGGAGAAGTGGTGCCTTGGGAGCTGAGGGCCACTATGGCAGCTGACTAGTGGACTTGATTAAAATAGGGAGAGGAGGAACTAGGTTCGTGGCTGGATGTGGTAAGGATACAGAGTGAACCGTCAGCAGGACACCTAGGAACTATGGAAACACTTACAGATTTCGGCGAATGTTTTGTCATAAATGATCCTAAACAGGGCAAAACTGACAGGAGAGCTGAGTCTCAAGGATCTTTGTACCCTGTTCCAGAGCGTAGGCAAAGCATGGCTTATGGCAGCCCTGCCAAAGTGGGTACTGATCCTGGGGATTTTCCAAGAAATTAGCGAGTGACTTCTTAGTGCATAGCTACTGACTGGGCTCAGGGAGAGTCAGGCAACAATGTCATCTGGGAGTTTGTTGGTAAGGGCTCAGAATGTCCAGAGTGCTGCATTTCTACACCACCTATATTGAAGGGAAGGCCACCCTACGGCTGCATATAAAGAGCAGTGATGTGTGGAGGATGGGAGACCAGTTATAAATCTTAGTGCTCTGTGGTACAGGACATCCAGTTTTGCAAGGTGTGAATTGGAGCATTGGCCATAGATAATGACGGCGTAGTCGATTAATGAGAGGAAAGTTGATTGAACAAGCTGTCTTCTTGTGTCTGCGGTCAGAAGGTGTTTAATTCTGAGGAAGAGGCCAAGCCTCTGCTTAAGCTTTTTCATCAGTTCTTCTGTGTGCTCCACAAAGGAGAGTTTGTTGTCCAGCCATATACACAGATATTTGAATTTAGGCACAAACTCAAGATCTTCGCCTAGAAGGGTAGTTATGGGAGGAAGGGTACCAGCAGCAGCAGAGTAGACCCTAGTGCTAGATGGGGTAAAGAGCATGGCCTTAGTTTTTTTTGCATTTAGCAGTAGCTTTTTGCTGAGAAGCTGATGCTGCAGCGTATTGAATTCAGTTTGTAGATCTGTGTATGCGGCTCCAGGGAAGTCATGGCTTAGACAGAGCACCGTATCATCAGCAAACAAGTGGATACTGGCTTCTGTAATGCCTATGTCCAAGTTGTTAATGTAAATGGCGAACAGTAGAGGGCCCAGTATGGAACCCTGTGGGACTCCTCTTTTTACTGGTTTGAGAGGAGAGAGCTCACCTTCAGCCTTAATTTGTTGCTGCCTATCAGAGACATAATCCTGGAACCAGTCCAGTGAGGTTGAGTCCATACCTATGGTTTTTGGGTGGAGAGAAGTAGGCAGTGGTCAGCAGTATCGAAGGCCTTGCTGAGGTCTAAAAACACAGCACAAATAATTTTTTTGTTGTCAAGGTCCCGTTGCCAGTCATTAGTGACTTTGGCCAGCACTGTAACAGTGCTATGCTTTGCTCTAAAGCCAGACTGCATGGGGTTAAGCAATGTAGAGTTGTCTAGAAACGATCTCAGCTGTAAACCCATGACTTTTTCCAGCACTTTTGAGAGTACAGGTAGAAGAGAGATTGGCCTATAATTGTTCAGGTCACATGGGTCCCCTGCTTTAAATTGGGGGATAACATGAGCGGTTTTCCATTCCACAGGGATAGAGCTCTGGGCTAAGGACAGGTTGAATAAGTGTGATATAGGTGGGGCAAGAATCTGGTATGCTATTTTCAGAAAGTATGGGTTGAAGGAGTGGGCTCCTGCACTTTTTCTGGTATCTAGCCATAGCATAAGGTCTTCAACTTCTTTTATGGTGGTTGGGGAAAAGGAGAAGATCGTATCTTTGTTACTTTGGTCTAGAGGCTGGGCGGTGAGCTGTGGACGGAGACTACTTACTTGTGCATTATCGAATGCCATGCCTGCAGTGGTGAAGTGGTTGTTGAAGGCTTGAAGAATTTCAGATTTATCACTGATAGTGACATTGTCGATGGTGATTTTGGAGGGTAGTGCACTATCTGGGGAGTGTCCAGACAGTTCCTTTATGGTGGACCAGAATTTGGTTGGGCTATTGGATGTGGATAGTAATTTGTTTTAATAATAATTGTCCTTGGCCTCTCTGACCATTTTCATGCAGGCATTTCTAGCTGTCCTAAAGAGACACCAGTCTGCATCGGCCTGTGATTTCCAGGCCTTTTTACATAGCTGGTCTCTTCTGAGTAAAGCATTCTTCAGATCCAGTGAAAACCAATGGTAGGTTCTGGTTTTTATTCGTGCTTTAACTAGAGGAACATGGTTGTTTAGGGCACTGGCTATGATTTCATGGAGATCATTATAGGCATCACCCACTGATTTAGCCAGGTAGAAAGTCTGCCAGAGCAAGGTTTTTTTTTAGTTCTTGTATGTAGGCCAGAGGGTCAAAGTTCCATCTGGATCTTTTAGTAGAAAACTTTGATGTAGATAGTGGGTTTGAGATGGTTCTTATGCCAGCTATGAGACAGTGGTCACTAACATCTGCTGGAAGGATACTGGCATGGGAAATGTAGTGTGGTTTATTGACAAGAAGGACATCCAGAAGTATGCTTTTCATTGGATTTTTCTTGTTGGTGCGCGTTGGTTCTGTAATCATTTGGGTGAACCCGTGGAAGTCACAGAATTGTTTTAGGGGTAGCGATCCGTTCAATATCCAGTCATAGTTAAGGTCAACTAATATAATTATTTCCAGAGGTGTCATGTCCATTTGTGAAGACAGATGAGCCAGGAGCTGTGGTCCCGCTGCTAGGGGTCTATAGCAACCTATTATGCGGAGTGCCACAGATTGGGACGGTTCGACCCTGAGAGACAGGCATTCAAGGCCCCCCGCAACAGAAGTAGCATCTAATATAGATACTGTAAATTTTTTTTAACATAGATGGCTACTCCTCCCCCCAGTCTTTCTATCTGTTCTGTAGAGGAGGTAGTTGGGGATATTAACCTCACTGTCTGGTGTGGATGCCCGAAGCCAGGATTCCGAGATCACAAGTATGTCTGGAGCAGTGTGGATAATCCAGGCCTGGACAGAATCCAACTTCTTTAGAAGGCTGCAGACATTGTCATGCAGAAAACTGATTCCTTTTAGGGTAGTAATTTTGGTTGGAGATGAAATCAACTTTGTGGGTCCAGGATTGAGCTCGACATCTCCTGAGCACAGTAGTAGGAGGAGCACGATACTTCTCAGATTGGCAAAGAAATCTTTAAAAGCACAGGCCTTGTTGCATTTTGTGTAGGTTAGATTGCAGGGATCCAGGGACTAAGTTGACCTCTTGTGTTGCCCTGCCAGTACGTAGATTAAGGTCCATGCAGAGTAACACCCGACTATGCAGCTTATGGGTGGCTGGGGTTTGGGGCCATGCATAGCCGAGTAGTTTGCAGTCCCCCTTCAAGTGGATTCAACAAAATTTGACTGAATCAGGGCCAATTAGGGGCAGCATAATGAATACATAGTCTTATTATGTGGATGTCCTAGTGGCGTAGGGCATGTGCCTTTATTAGAGTCAGATCTGTGAGGAGGTCCACTAATATTAGATATCAGGGAAATGCAGGCTAGTAAGTAAAGCCAGCTGAGACCTGCCATGGTAGCTTATTCAAAAAGTGGAGTGTACTATTGAGGGAGCTGCTAACTAGAGTCTTTAGGTCCCCAAATTTGTTGTATGGGTAGCTACTGCTGAGGTATGATAGGGGTCAGTATGCACTAAAAAGGGGATCTAAGAGTAGCCCTGACAGTGGCACGTCTCTGAACAAAATTTATTTGATGTGGATTCCTCGTTAAGGGAAGGAGAATGGACAGGAGGATGGAAAATGTCTGGATTGCAAGAGATATATTTTTTCAGTGGGGGCTGATAGAGGTGCCTGTGCAGATTGGAGTGGGCCAATGGAAGATTATATAGGTCCCAGGGGTCATTGTTCCGTATGCGACTTGTTTGGGGAACTTTAAAAAAGGAGTTATGCAAGATAAATGTATACCACCCTCAGCTAGAGAAAGGAGAGAGTAGCTTGAATTAATAGTGGGGCAACACAAAGGCTAGCAATCTGAATGAAAACAGCTCAATTAGCAACTGCAAAGCCTGCAATTTCCTTTGTGCCTTGCAGTCTGGAGAGAGCTACTAAGTCACAAAGGGGCTGTAACACTTGGTTGCTGGGAACATTTTTAGGCAATAAACACAGTTTTTTGGCAAATCAGTCATAGTTCAGTAATTTGTTGTTTTTTTTTCAGTGAAAGGGATGTTTCAAGTAAAACAGTGCCTTAACAAGACAGAATATGCTAGTCAGCAGGACAGGATATGCTAGTCAGCAATAAGCAGACCTAAAGTACCAAAGTAGTATGCCTCAGCAAGACAGAATGAGATAAGGCTGCTAGAAGGCTTAGTTGCAAAAAGGGGATGGGAGGAATTGCAGTTGTTGACAGTAAATAACCAAATAAATTGAAACATCAGATAGGAGTGGCCGGAGACTGTGCGCATTTAAAGGAGGCCTGGGAGCAGAAGGGGGGTGGAATGAAAAATCAAGGGGAAGTTTGCAGAGCTAGCACTGAATCAGTGCACATACAGTTGGAGATATACTGCAGCGGTGGGGGAATGGTAAGTTACAGTACACAGGCCGAGCAGAACAGGCTAAATTAAAATATATAAATTAGAAGCTGAGTACAGGGATGCAGGCTTACATTAAGCCACATGTCTCGGGTGCTTCTGTCTCAGGTGAGTGAGACCAGCCAATTAGGGACCTCTACACAGGCATGGAGCCAATAGCGCTACCCTGAAAAGGCGCTGAGGCTAGAAAACAGCAAATTGGCGATCCGGGTTCTAGTTTCACAGCCAGGAAATCGTGGAAATTTTTCAAGTGTCGTACCTTATCTATCTCTTTGGGGGGGGTAGGTGGATCAGACTTCTTGCACCATGGAGGTGCTATGGCTGGATCGTGACCGTTGCCTGAGGGGGCAAGTGGCACCTGTAAGGAAGGAGACAGCAGATTAAATAGGAGCAGATGGGGGGGATGTGTCTAAACAGAGACACACAAAGAGAGCTGAGCACCGACTTGAAAGACAAATCAGGGGGCAGTCTCAGACAGAGGCAAGGTGCTGGCTAACTCGGGAATCCAAAACAAGCACAAAAGAACAGACTGATGGGGGAGGGCAGGAGGGACAGAACAGAGACAGAGGAGGACAGGGGGACAAAGAAAGATGATTAAGAATGAAAGTCAAAGGCAGAAGCCTTAGGCTGAAGACAGAGGCTACACAGATTTTACAATTCACTGAATTTTCTAAGTCCATAGCAGTAAACATGTAAACCCAGTACAGTCTTAAATAGGATTAAAAAAATATATTAACAAAGCCAGTAAAACTTTTTTACAAACTCAGTTCAAGGCAAAAATCAAGGGGAAGTTTGCAGAGCTAGCACTGAATCAGTGCACATACAGTTGGAGATAAACTGCAGCAGGGGTGGAATGGTATGTTACTTTACACAGGCCGAGCAGAACAGGCTAAATTAAAATATATAAATTAGAAGCCGAGTACAGGGATGCAGGCTTACATTAAGCCACATGTCTTGGGTGCTTCTGTCTCAGGTGAGTGAGACCAGCCAATCAGGGAGCTGTACACAGGCGTGGAGCCAATAGCGATACCCTGAGAAGGTGCTGAAATTGAAAACAGCAAATTGCAAGTGATGATCTGGTTCAGCGTTCACACAGCCCAGGGAAATCGTGGCAATTTTTCAAGCATCGTACCTTATCTATCTCTTTGGGGGTAGGTGGATCAGACTCCTTGCACCGTGGAGGTGCTATGGCTGGATCGTGACCGCTGCCCGAGGCAGCAAGTGGCCCCTTATCTTTCTCTTTGGGGGGTAGGTGGATCAGGCTTCTTGCACCGTGGAGGTGCTATGGCTGGATCATGACTGCTACCCAAAGGGGCAAGTGGCACCTTATCTATCTGTTTAGGGGTAGGTGGATCAGGCTCCTTGCACCGTGGAGATGCTATGGCTGGATCGTGACCACTGCCTGAGGGGGCACTTTTGTGTGGTGGATATCTTGGTGAGAGAGAAAAATGCTTGGCAATTACATTTGGGACCCTTTAGGTAAACACTGATTGTTGTGTTTACCTAGTTGGGTCCTCAGGGTTCCAGCCCTATAATATTTTTTGGGTAAAACCCTCTAGAAATGCTGTTTTTAAAATCACCACCCCAGTACTGTCACAAATTGCAACAGAAACGGCCATGACACTGTTGCAAATCATAAAAGTGTCATGCTGTTTTTGTGAAACTGTCACAATTTGCAACAGTATTTTGTCTAAAAACTGTAAATCTTTGCCATCTCCCTGCAACAAAATGATTGGGGCTTTTGAGCTGAAATTTGCAGGGTGGCAAGCCCTGGTTCCACAGATGTGCCTTTTGGTGGTTTGATACCAAAACTTGGAATGGGCACAAAGTTACAGCACTCAGAATGTGTGAGAAATGTCCCTTAGGATAACACTGCGACACCCGTGATGCTTTTCGGTGCCCATATCTCAAAAACGAAGCAAGATACAGATTCTTTGCTACCCACGGCTTAAAAAAACAAGTTTGGGAATCATAGATTACACCTGCAGTGGAAGTTTGTTCCTACTTGCTACAGTTACAGAGATATTGGCAAAAGCATGTTACAAGGATTCATTTGAAGTACTGTGCCACTGCTGTTTTGTTCCATTCTAATGTGTAAGTGGGTGCACAGTGCCTCGAGGGTCCACGCTCCCACATACACATACCATTTCACTAAAAATGGACAAAGTGAAGGAAGCGTAGGGCCCAGAGGGCCTGACCTCCTAGTAACACATACCAGTTACCAGTTACAATACACTTTCTCAAAAAGAAGGGAAATTCATTGCAAAAAACTCCATTAATGCATCAGTTAGGGTTGATAGCACAATGACGAAAGTTTAGAAATGTGATGTTAGGGTTACATCCCTATTACCCCTCCACCACCCCCACCCTCCACACACCAGCAGGCATCAGGGCGTGTGCTGGGGTCATCAGGCCAAACTCTCACCACATTCTCCTATACTGCACCTCCTCAACTTGTTTCCACATGGAATGGGGTAAGAGTTAGAACGATGACCCCAATGCACACCCTGTTGCCTGATGGTATGTGGAGGGTGGGGGCGTGAGGTCTTATCTACCCCCAAAGAGATAGATAAGGAGCCACTTGCCCCCTCGGACAGCAGTCATGATCCAGCCATAGCACCTCCATGGTGCAAGAAGCCTGATCCACCTACCCCCCAAAGAGATAGATAAGGTACGACACTTGAAAAATTGCCACGATTTCCCTGGGCTGTGTGAACGCTGAACCGGATTATCACTTGCAATTTGCTGTTTTCAATTTCAGCTCCTTCTCAGAGTAGCGCTATTGGCTCCACACCTGTGTAGAGCTCCCTGATTGGCTGGTCTCATTCACCTGAGACAGGAGCACCCGAGACGTGTGGCTTAATGTAACTCTAACATCACATTTTCAAACTTTTGTCGCTGTGCTAGCAACATTAACTGATGCAGTAACAGAGTTTTTTGCAGTGAACATATGCATGTATTATAGGGGCGTGGTCATGCCCCTATAGTTAGGGTTGAGTTGGCACTTCAATGTTAAACTCAAAATTTTGCACTTCAGTTACCTTGCAACTGTTTAATGGATTTGGAACTTTGGTATACACCTTTCTGTGGTGTAAAGCTCTTGATGTGGCAAGCTTCATTCCAGTCGGATGTGTGGTCTCCAAGTTACAGAGAGGCCAAAAACATGTTTTTACCCATTGACTTTGCTGGGATTTTTCTTTGAACTTGCCTACAACCCAGAGGGTTTGTTTGTCTGGTATGACATTTTGAGGACAGAAAGGGGCTACTCCACAGATGTGCCTTTTGCTTGTCTGGTGAAAAAACAATTAGCCGTTTTTAAGTTATTGCAATTTAAAAATTTGAAAAAAATAATTCCTGAGCAAGCTCAGCTGGCAGCTGCATGATACGAAAGAGGAATCCTGCATTGTATGAGAAAATTCCTCTTTTGTATGGCTGCCATCTTGTTTCCAGTTTGCCTGAAATTCAAATTTGGAAACCTCCCAAAATTATATTCTGGGGAGGAACCAACACATGTAGCTTGCTTATTGTGACCCCATAGATGCATTCTGCACGTTAATGTTCGGAAAATGCCCATAAAATGTGTATTATTTAATATTTAAATTCTTTGTTCATATTGGAGTCATATGACGCAGGATCTTAGTTCGTATGATGATAGGAACTAGGATCCTACTTCATATGACTGATACAAACAAATAATTTAAATGTGGATATCTCAGCCATTTTTTGGTATTTTCTCACCAAATTTTCAACATAGGCATTTTGGAACACCTTCCCATGAATGTCACTGTCATCTCGTTACTTGGTCCAGAAAGATGATTTCATGGTCACTGCATGGAATCATCTTTTGGTACTCAAAATCACCTTTGGGACCGATTAATGAAATAACAGTCCCAGTGTTCATGAGGGAAGGTCCCAAAAAGCCCATGTTGAAGATTTGATGCAAGAAATCCAGAAAATGGCCATGTTACAAGTGTGCATTGCGCAGTTTCTATGCACACTTGCAACTTCATCAGTTTTTAATATTTTGTTGTTTAGCTGTTAGGGAACTATTTGGTTGCAGAGATATTCCATGACAAACTTGTCGTTTTCCTCATAGGATTACATTGCAGTCTGTGTCATGACATTCAGTGCCGTTATCTCAGAAACAAAGCAAGATACAGACTTTTCGCAACTGCAGCTCAGATCACCTACAGGTAATCTGTGCTGCTGAAAAACGATTTGAAATTGCAGAGTAAGCCTGCAGTGGGCTGTTTTTCATACATTACATGGTTCATGAGATATTGTGAAATTACTGTCACAAGGGTTCAAAAAGTGCCTGTCCAATGCTGTTCAGTGCCCATATCTCAGAAATGATTTGAGATACAGGTGCTCACTGTCACGATCACAATGATGCTATAATTTTTTGCTAGCTCTTACAGTTCACAAGATATGCACAAATTCCTATTACAATGGTTTGGTGTCCTAGAGGGCTGTTGCACGGCTTTGTGACTTTGTATAAGTGGGAGCATGGGCCCAGATGCATATTGTTATGCAAAAATTGGCAACTTGGTGGGAGCGTGGGGCCCATTCCCACCAATATGTGTTTTTTACTACTTATGTTACACTTTTTCAAAAAGTAAGGAAATTCTATGCAAACAACTGTGATAATGCATCATTTAGGGTTAAAGCAATAAAAAAAGTCAGGAAATGGGACATTAGGGTGGAACCCCTAACTTCCCCCACACATCCCCACCCCGATCCTCCACAGACTGACAGATTCCAGGGTGTGTCATGGGCATCGTGAGGCCTAAATCTCACCCCATTCTCTTTACTGTGGCATGTCAACATGCTCACACATGGAATGGGGTAAGATTTGGGCCTCATGACCCCAATGACACACCCCGGAGTCTGTCAGTCTGTGGAGAATCGGGCTGTGGGGGGAGTTAGGTGCTCAACCTTAATGTCCCATTTTCTGACTTTTATTTTTGCTTTAACCCTAAATGATGCATTAACACAGTTTTTTGCATATAATATGTATAAATATATATATATATATATATATATATATATATATATATATGATATATATTCTTTGCAAAAACTTCATTAATGCATCAGTTAGGGTTGTTTCTACAGCAACAAAAGTGTGGAAGTTCAATGTTAGATTTATCACCCCACCATCCCATTCCCATGCCCCCATCTTCATAACCCTATCTCCACATTCCCACCCCCCACACACACACACACACACATGTAAGCAGGGGAAGGGCCAAAGCAACACAACCAATCAGAGACAACCCGCATCAGGTAACAGAAGAAACATGCAACTCTCTAAACATAGTACAAGACACATCCATCATCATGGTCCACCAACTGTATAAGTTCTGCTGCCATGAGAGTGCCTTGGAGTACACACACATGCTGGGCAACCATGGGTGATTGCCCACAGTAAGCAGTTTTCTGTTATAAACGTCAATAACAAGATTTAAGCAGATGTTTATATTTCAATTGTTAAAAAATGATGAAACATACAGTATGTTATCTATAGATAGCTATTTTGGAAATGAAAGTTTGGATAACCCTAGCAACAGACAGTGGATGTTTGCATATTTTGTTTCTGATAGAGTGAGTCAGTCCTAATAACAAATGGTAGTAATAATAAAAGTAATTATTTGTATAGTTTACAAATAACATGTGAAAGCAACAGCTGTAACATCCAAAGCTAACCATAACATGCTGTCAATGAGTATTTCCAGGTGACGCAGTAGTATAACAACATGTGATGGTGCTAGTTTCATATGCGAGCAGTATCTGAAAAGTACTATGTATGTGTCAGCTTTATTTTTCCTGCTACCACATGCCTATGTGGTAGCAGCGATACCTGCAGCCAGCCAATTGTTGAATTATGACACATAAAAATCAATATTTAGAACATCTGTACAGACTAAGTTGCATTGTATGAAGATGATATGCCAGCAATAATGTGTCATCATACTGTGCTGGTAGTATAGAGTTGATCACACTATGTTTTTTCATTACATAGTCTTCTGTGAAATGAGTACAGTGTAGTGATTATTGTGCTTACAGATGTGATTGACTCATATGGTGTCTTACAATCTTGCATGTGTCTTACGTATGTGTGTGCATGTGTGGTTGGGGTGGGGCTTGGGGGGAATGTAGAGTTAGGGGTTTTGAGGATGGGGTGGTAACCCTAACATTGAATTTCCACACTTTTGTCACTGTGGAAACAACCCTAACTAATGCATTAATGAAGTTTTTTGCAAAGAATTTCTTTCTTTTTGAAAAAGTGTAATGTAAATAGTAAATGGTATGTGTTTCTGGGAGCATGGGGCCTGTATGTGTATGTGTATGTGGGAGAGCTGGCACTCCAGGCCTGTGCTTCCACTTACATATAGCTACAGAGCCATACAGTAGCCTATAGGGCAAGGAACCCTTATAACACAAATTTGCTAATATCTCAGGAACCGTAGTAGCTGGGAAAAAAATTAAAGTGTCGTAACTGTGACAGTGAGATGTCTATGTGCCATAAATTGACTGAGCCCATATTGAGCATCATTTCCAATATAGGGACATCGAAAAGCACTGTGAGCGCTAACTTTGAGAGCCTACAGACACGAAAATGAGCAATTGGAATACTAATGTCCAAATATCTCAGTAACCTTATAAGGGAGAAACATTTTTTTTAAATTCAAGGTATTAATGGTTTTCCAACCTACTTCTGTTCTTAGGAGGACTAAGAATTTTTGCAATGAAAAATCTGTATCTCGAACCGTTTTCAAGATATGGGCACCGAAAGGCATCACGGGCACCACAGTGTTATCCTATGGGAAAATTTCTCAAATTCGGAATGCTGTAACTATGGGCCTGTTCAATATTTTCATACCAAACCAGCAAAAGGCACATCTGTGGGACTAGGGCTTGTGACCCTGAACATTTCAGGCCAATACAAAAATCCACCTAGCCACAATGAAGTGACAAAGAAAACAACACATAGCAAAGTGTGTTCATGCAGTGTTACCACAATTACTTTAATGTTTTTGCAACACTCCTGTCTCTATAATGGGAATGTTGTCACTCACACAAAAATGTTGCCGTGGTTACTTTTTTTCCTGAGCGCGATTGTTTTTGAAGCAATAAAAAATGTTGACATGACCGAAAAAACAGTAAAAGTTTAAAAAACATATTTGTGGATGTGAGGTGTGGGATAAATTAGGACTCCAGGCCTTATGGATAAACTGATGTTTTATTTCTTTGTACTTATTCAACGGACTGAGCGACAAAACAAATAAAAAAAACAGAAACATACAAAATAATATATAAATACACTAGAACAAACTAGTGTCAACACTCAGAACAGAACCTGTCTGCTCTTCACAAAACTATCTCCTGAAATGAAGTAAAGCATCCCATTTATAGGGATCTGATAGGGGAGGAGTTTAACTCTCCACCCATCAGAGTCACAAGGTATATAAAGTCTTTAAATCAATAACTTATTAACTTCTAAACATGAATTATAATGTTATTTTCCATTAACATATTAACTTAGGTTCCTAATCGAAATAAAATGTACAAATTAAAGAATATAACTGAAAATGTCTAACAGAAGCTCCACCCCTTATGTGTCAGGTCTATAAGTATAGCAAAGCAAGGCCAGCTGGCTGGTATAGACCTGAACTCAGGGAAGGGTGGGGCTCTTAGAACTTTGGCTCAGCAACAATACAGCCTGCTGCAAACCATTCCAGGTAAATCCAAACAAATTCATAATTATCCCTTCCTACAGCATGTTTTGGAAGGATAGATAATATAAAATAACCTGGCAACTATAACATACAGTATTTATTTTTAGCTTCTAATTAAGCTTATAAGCAACTTGAACTTCATGAAGTTAAAACTGTGCTGTATGTGAAAACTCAAACTGTCAGGCAAATATTCAGCTAGAGGTCTTATCTATCCACCCTTCCTTCCACTAGAAACTGCTACACATTGCTACAGGAGAAGTTACAGGAGGGAGCTAATAACCCTGGTGTGTAAATAAAATATTTAACCTGAAACAAGGTTTTATTTTTATTAAAGTAATTGCAGCACTTTTATGACCTTATACAGCTGGCTTTTCAAGAGAGATTTAAAGCTGAGGTTTTAATTCACTGAATGAGGTGTCATTTATTAATGAAATGTGTAAAAATCTTCTTAAATGTACACATTACTAATAGCAGCCAAACCCACAGAGCTGCTTCAGCATGTTTGGCTCACAGTACACTGTTTTTTTTGGGGGGGGAACGCACTGTTTGCAGCCAGCTCCACTTACAGCTACAGGCACAACGTTGAGCTGAATTAGTGGGCAACTTCCTTACTACTTAAAGGAACTAAGACAAACAAACTGTATCCCACTATCATGGGTACTAGAAGGCAGGGCATGCTGAATGGATTCTGACAAGGGATTTCTAGGAGAGGACAGAATACAATAAAAATAAAGTATACTAAAGTAAAACAATATCAGGTGGCCAGCCTGACAATAAAAGAAATACAAATTAAAGCTACAGAAGGAACAAAGGAGAAAATGCTGTTGCAACAGACTTAAGACAGGATAGAGGTCCCTTGTACTGAATCCATTCTCACACTCCTCCCGACTCAGGAAAGAAACAGGGGGGAAAACACTTTATCTTTGTTTCTTTTTCCTTCAACAATACTATCTAGATATTTATACAGATCCCTTTCTAATATAATAAAAAGGGATGGAGCTTTAGCCCGCCCACTCCCAAAGCTCCACCCCGGTGTCCCACATTATTATAATGACTCAGCATTTCTCATTTGGCATCTTTATGCAAAGTTTCTGTATCTATTACCCCCGGGGTCTGTTAAATATCTATTAGCCCCAAAATGAGACAAATAGTCTGCGTTTTTGTGTTTGGCACCAGCATGATGTTGAATTATAAATTTATATGGTTGAAGGGTCAGATACCAATGCATAATGCGTGTGTTTTGGTCTTTCATCATATGCAACCAGCATAAGGGACTGTGGTCTGTAATTCTTGTAAACTCTCTACCCCATAGATAAAACTTTAGAGAATCTACTGCCCAACGAATAGCAAGGCACTCCTTTTCGATAGTGGCATATTTCATTTCTCTCTGATGTAATTTTCTGCTAATATATAAAACAAGATGTTCTTCGTCTCCGACCATTTGGGATAAAACAGCTCCAATTCCATGGTTGGAAGCGTCAGTTTGTAATATAAATGGACACTGAAAATCAGGGCTACGTAATATGGGGTAGGAACATAATTTGGATTTGAGGGCTAGAAAGGTCTCTTCACATTGTTTATTCCATATTATCTTCTCAGGTTGTCGTTTTTTTGTTAGTTCTATCAGAGGGTTAACTAACTCAGAAAAGTTAGGGACAAAATGACGGTAGTAACCTGCTAAACCCAAAAATGCTGGTACATGTGTTTTGGTCTGGGGTTGTGTGCTTCCAGCTATAGCATCAATTTTACTTATTTCAGGTTTAACTTCCCCCTTTCCAATAACAAAACCTAAATAAGTAGTCTCCTGCATTGCTAGTGAGCATTTCTTTGGATTTATGGTTAATCCTGCCATGGTTATTGCCTCTAGTACTGCTTCCAGATGTGTCATGTGTTCCTTCCAAGATGGACTGAATATTATGACATCATCTAAATATGCCGCACTATAAGATACATGTGGATGTAAAATCTTGTCCATAGCCCTCTGGAATGTGGCAGGTGCCCCATGTAGTCCAAATGGCATTACCTTGAACTGAAATAATCCCAAGGGGGTACAAAATGCTGTCTTTTCCTGTGATTCCTGATCGAGAGGTATTTCCCAGTAACCCTTTGAAAGATCTAATGTGCTAATGTACTGCGCATTGCCTAGATGATCGCTGATGTCATCTATGCGCGGCATAGGGTACCCATCAAATTTGGATACAGCATTTAATCTACGAAAATCTAAGCAGACTCTTACCCCCCCTTCCTTTTTTTTGTTTACCACCACCATAGGGAAGCTCCAAGGACTCATAGATGGTTCAATCACTCCCATTTGCTGCATCTTCTTTATTTCCTGTATAACATCAGACCGTACACTTTCTGGCAACCTATAAGGTTTTAGTCTGATATGTACCGTGTGTCCTACATTAATATGGTGAGTGATACCATCCATGTGTCCGGGTACTGTGGTAAAGGCTGCACTGTACTTTTCCAATACTTGATTTAATTCTTCCCTCTGTATGTCAGATAATTCCATATTAATACTAACATCTCTGACATTACCCTTCTCTTCTTATCTCTCATAAGCTTGTTCAAGCTCAGTTTGTTCTGGCTCAGGACAGACATAGAGAGAAGTAGGCTTACGTTCATACCAGGCCTTAAGTAAATTGGCATGGTATAGATGCACTTTTATTTCTTTTGTCTGGGCATAAGATCTCATAATTAACAGGCCCCACTTGCCTCTGTACAGTGTATGGTCCTTGCCACTTCTTCAACAATTTGTTGTCTGAACAATGTAATAATAGTAGGATTTTATCTCCTACTTGGAAGGATTTCTTTCCTACCCCTTGATCATAATAAGCTTTTTGATATTTCTTATGATCAGGGTTATATTGTTGAGCTTTTTTAGTGTATTGTGCTAATTTTTCCCTTAGTGTCTTAATATACTCAATATAGGCCAATGGTAAAGTGTCCGGAGTTTTTGTTTCCCAATTCTCCTTAATAATATCCAGTAAACCCCTGGGATTCCTTCCAAATAATAATTTGAATGGGGAATAACCAGTGGATGACTGTGGCACCTCCCTGTATGCAAACATGAGATAGGGCAACAGTCTATCCCAGTGTTTTCCCTTCTTCCTGGGTAAATTTCCTTAACATTGATTTCAATGTATGGTTGAATCTCTCCACTAATTCATCTGTTTGTGGATGATAGGGAGAGGTGTGTATAGCATGTATCCCTAATGCTGCATACAATCTTTTTAAAACTTGTGAGTGGAAATTGCAACCCTGGTCTGTCAATATTTCTCTAGGGATCCCCATCCTTGAGAATAACTTTACCAATTCTTCCGCTACCTTGTCTGCAGTAACTGTGCATAAGGGAATAGCTTCCAGATACTTTGTAGCATAATCACATACAACTAAGATGAAGCGATTCCCTTTTGCACTCTTTTGTAATGGACCAACTACATCCATTGCTATCCGTTCAAAAGATACCGAGATCAAAGGTAGCGGTTGTAAGGGAACTTTTTCCTTTTTTGACACTGTAGCCACCTTTTGACAATGCTCACAAGTTTTACAATATTCTTGTACCTGTTGTCTAATTCCTGGCCAATAGAACCGATATAATAATCTCTGAAGTGTCCTTTCAGCCCCCTGGTGACCAGCTAGGGGAACATTATGAGCTAGGGACATTAAAGGCTCTCTATATGTAATAGGCACAAATAACTGAGAGATTATTTCATTAGTTTTGGGATTTAAACACTCCCTATATAACAGCCCTTTTTCTATTACATATTTAGGCTTATCGCCCTGTGGTTTCCTAACCTGTAAAAACAAAGGACTCAAAGATTTATCTTTAGCCTGTTCAAGTCCAAACAAATTGTCTTTTTCTATGTCCTTCTCTTCTTTTCCAATGTGTGTATGGGTTTGGTACCATCTTTTCCTATCCAGTCGTTTGTCTTGTCTGGATTTCTTTTTAGCACCTGGTTCACCGAAAATATCTTCTCCAAATGGAAATACTTGTAGTAAATCTATTCTTTCTCTTTCCTGGGCCCTGGTAGTAGCAGCTCCCACATATGTGGATTCATTTAACAATATACTGAACTCAGAGTGGTCATGTCCAATTATAACAGGGACAGGAAGACAGGGCGCTACTCCCACATCAAGTCTGTGTTTGCTCTGGTGTACCTCTATGTCCACAGGAAATAAAGGTTAGAAATGTGTGTCCCCATGGATGCATGTAACTCCAGTCTGGGTCTGAGGACAACCATCAATAGATAACAGATTGGCTTTAATTAATGTCTGTCTACTTCCCGAGTCCAAGAGTCCCATTACTTGTCTACCATTGATAGTCACTGGAGTTAGTGACCCCAATTGGCCAAAACTAGCTGCGTGGGTGCTGACTTCTTCTTTGGACAAAAACGTGCTATATGTCCTTTTCCATGGCAATAGTGACAAATTATTTCTGCAGTAGGTGCTCTATCTGTTTTTAACGGTTTTGTGCCCCCACTAGTAGACTGCTGTACACTGACTTAGGATGGTATAGGAAAGGTTTTTACCATAGGGTGAGGTGTACTTGTCCCAGGATACCCTTTTTTGTCTATTGGGTCTGGCTGTGAGGTAATCCTCTGCTAGTTGTACAGCTTTCTTTGCAGTGTCTGGGCGGTGTTCCCTCACCCACAACTGTATGTCTTGTGGCATTATTCGTACAAATTGTTCCATCACTATAGCTTCCATCATCTGTTCTTTAGTATTACTAGATGGCTATAACCACTTACCACACAAATCTTTCAATCTAGTATAAGTCTCTTGGGGGGTATCTGATGAATGATATTCAAGATTCCAAAACATTGCCTATAAGTCTCTGAACAAATATCATATCTCTTGAGGATAGCTTCTTTCACTGCTTCATAGTTCTCACTCACAGTGGGTTCTACATGTCCATAGGCTAACTGGGCCTTTCCAGTGAGGTATGGGGCAAGTCTGATCACCCATTGGGCTCTGGGCCATTGACATGCTCTGGCAATCCTTTCAAAGGTGGTCAAATAAGTTTTGATATCATCGGATTCACACAATTTTGATAATTTAATATCCTTTGGACCCTCACCAGGACTTATGGGTCATCCAGCACTTAAGGCCTGTATAGCTCTGAGGGTATCTTCCCACCAGGCTTCAGATCTTTGTAAGTCCTTAAGTCTCTGCTACTCCAAGGCTACTTGCTGCATACACAACCACTGTAATAATTCCTGTGTATCTCCAGTTGGTGCAGTCACAGTCTCTTCCTCTAGTTCCTCCATCTCTGGTATACCTCCAACAGCTCCTTCTTCTTCCAGTTTTGTCTTCCGTCGAACATCAGGCATCAGCCCAGGCATCAGTGGTAAGCCCAATTGATCTGCCATCTTCCTTGTTACTGCACCAGGCCATGGTTCTTCCTGCATCAGCCGTGTCCTACAACAGATACTAAGACAGTATCAGAAGTCCTCTGAGCTAGACTTCTTTATCCTACTTCTGACACCAACTTGTGAGGTGTGGGATAAATTAGGACTCCAGGCAGCAGGTTATGGATAAGCTGATGTTTTATTTCTTTGTACTTATTCAACGGACTGAGCGACAAAACAAAAAAAACCCAGAAACATACAAAATAATATATAAATACACTAGAACAAACTAGTGTCAACACTCAGAACAGAACCTGTCTGCTCTTCACAAAACTATCTCCTGAAATGAAGTAAACCATCCCATTTATAGGGATCTGATAGGGGAGGAGTTTAACTCTCCACCCATCAGAGTCACAAGGTATATAAAGTCTAAATAAATAAATAAATAACTAATAAATTATTAACTTCTAAACTTGAATTATAATGTTATTTTCCATTAACATATTAACTTAGGTTCCTAATCGAAATAAAATGTACAAATTAAAGAATATAACTGAAAATGTCTAACAGAAGCTCCACCCCTTATGTGTCAGGTCTATAAGTATAGCAAAGCAAGGCCAGCTGGCTGGTATAGACCTGAACTCAGAAGAAGTGAGGCTCTTAGAACTTAGCTCAGCAACAATACAGCCTGCTACAAACCATTCCAGGTAAATCCATATAAGTTCATAATTATCCCTTCCTACAGCATGTTTTGGAAAGATAGACAATATAAAATAACCTGGCAACTATAACATACAGTATTTATTTTTAGCTTCTAATTAAGCTTATAAGCAACTTGAACTTCACGAAGTTAAAACTGTGCTGTATGTGAAAATTCAAACTGTCAGGCAAATATTCAGCTAGAGGTCTTATTTAGCCACCCTTCCTTCCACTAGAAACTGCTACACATTGCTACAGGAGAAGTTACAGGAGGGAGCTAATAACCCTGGTGTGTAAATAAAATATTTAACCTGAAACAAGGTTTTATTTTTATTAAAGTAATTGCAGCACTTTTATGACCTTATACAGCTGGCTTTTCAAGAGAGATTTAAAGCTGGAGGTTTTAATTCACCGAATGAGGTGTCATTTTATTAATGAAATGTGTAAAAAATCTTCTTAAATGTACACATTACTAATAGCAGCCAAACCCACAGAGCTGCTTCAGCATGTTTGGCTCACAGTACACTGTTTTTGGGGGGGAAAGCACTATTTGCAGCCAGCTCCACTTACAGCTACAGGCACAACGTTGAGCTGAATTAGTGGGCAACTTCCTTACTACTTAAAGGAACTAAGACAAACAAACTGTATCCCACTATCATGGGTACTAGAAGGTAGGGCATGCTGAATGGATTCTGACAAAGGATTTCTAGGAGAGGACAGAATACAATAAAAATAAAGTATACTAAAGTAAAACGATATCAGGTGGCCAGCCTGATAATAAAGAAATACAAATTAAAGCTACAGAAGGAACAAAGGAGAAAATGCTGTTGCAACAGACTTGAGACAGGATAGAGGTCCCTTGTACTGAATCCATTCTCACAGTGGACCACCTAATAAAAAACTAATGCCAGGGTCATGTTCCTCAGGGCCCGATTAAGTAAACACAACTATTGGTGTTTACCAAAGGGCATTATTTTTTCAGTTACAATGTTTTTTCTCTCTCTCACTAACTGAAAAACAAGATGTCAGCAGCACAAAAACAACTTCGGGGAGCTTGACAACAAAAATGTGATCACAAATGTTTTCACAATGCACATATAAATTTTCCCTTAGGCTATACTGGGACATGAAAAAACTGAATAACTTTTGAACGGAGCAATATTTTTTCACCAAATCTTCAAAAGGCACCAGTTCAACCCAGGCTACTTGTAGACAAACACATTTGAAGCCACTCAAATGCATTCTTCAGTCCATTATGGCTTACCAAAAAATGCACCAAAAAGAGTGATTTTTCACATTTTGAGCTCACCTCAGTTCCACAACCATACATCCAACTGGAGCAAAACTTTCCAGATCTAGAGTACAATGGTAGGCGGTTGTGCCTTCCAAATGTCTGGCAAATCAGACAAATGGTTGCAAAGTTATTAAAGTGCAAACTTTGAGGTTTAACATAGGAGTGACCATGCAACCATAACTATACCGGCACTACTGGGCCAGTATGATTGATATATATATATATATATATATATGTTCATGGCAAAAAACTCCATTTAATGCATCAGTTAGGGATGTTCCACAGTGACAAAAGTGAGGAAATTCAATGTTAGGTTTGAAAACCCCACTTGCACCACCCCCCACCCCAACCCCCAACAGGCATCGGGGTGTGCATTGGGGTTGTTGGTCCTAACTCTCACCCCATCCCATGTATAAACAAGTTAAGGTGGTGAAGTATAGGAGAATGGGGTGAGAGTAGGACCGATGACCCAACGCACACCCCAATGCCTAGAGAACATGGGGTAGTTTAACCCCAACAGCAAATTCTCACTTTTAGTCACTAGAACAACCCTAACTGATGCATCAACAAGTTTATAATTCCTCTTTTTGAGAACGAAGACTATAAATAGTGAATGGAATGTGGTGGTGGGACGCGAGCGCTTTAGGCCCCGTGCTTCCACCAAGTGATTTTTGGTCACTTAGTAATGGTAAGTGCAATGCAAATGCAAGTGCAAATGGTAATGTAGATGGTGATCCAAATGCAAATGGTAACGCAAGGGTAATAGAAATGTAAACACAAAGTGACACCAAAGCGAACAGTAATGGAAATGGAGATGCAAATGCAAGTGCATACGGAAACTCAACTGGTAACATGCACAGTCAAGGTACCACAACTGGAAACACAAATAGTAATGATAACAGCAACAATAACACCAAAGGAAACAGAAACGCAAATGCAAACGCAAGCGTGTATGGAAATGCAAACCGTAATGCGCATGGTCATGGTAACACAATTGGAAGTGCAAATGGTAATGGTAACAGCATCAATAACTCCAAAGGAAAGAGAAATGGAAATGCAAGAGCGTACAGAAATGCAAACTGTAACACGCATGGTCACAATAACACCACTGGAAATGTAAATGGTAACAGTTACAGCAGCAATCATGCCAAAACAAAACAGAAATGCAAACGGAAGGGCGGCCGCAAACACAAATGAAAATGCGCACAGTGATGCAAACTGAAACATAAACACACACAGTAGTGGAAATGCAAATGTTAAAAGTAAGCAAACTCAAGCCCAAACAAAAATGCAAAGGGTAACCCACACGGTGGCGTACACGTTAACACTAACGCAAATGGATAAGGAAATGCAAGTGAAAACGCTAAGTGTAACAGCAAAGGAAGCACACACCCTGGTTTTCCCCAACAGCTACATAGAGAAACACAATGAGTACAAAGAATGTATGGATAATAATGGGCCTCAGACAAGAAAATGAGCACTTGGAATACTAAATTGCGTATATCTCAGGAACCGTACGATATAGAAAAAAAATGTAAATTTCATATAAATTATGACTTTCCAGGCTGGTTTTGCACCTAGCCTCCTAGTGGGGGGCTAAGTATTTTTGTGACAAAAAGTCGTATCTCGAAGCGTTTCCGAGATACGGGCCCCGAAAGGCACGGCAAATGCCGCAATGTTAGTCTATGGGAAAAGTGTCAACTTTGGAGCACTGTAACTTTCCATCTGTGCAATATGTTATCAACAAACTACCAAAAGGCACATCTGTGGGATGTTGGCTTTCTTCCCTCTGAATTTCAGCCCAACAGACCAAACCAGTGTTTTGCAGCAGGGTGGCAAAGAATTCCTGTTATTTTCCCCATAGTTTCGAATGGTAGTGTCGCAAATCATGACACTTTCGCAAAAAAATCACGAAAGTGTAGTAGGTTCGACACTACTTTGCAACACTACTTTTCCCAAAAATTTCTCAAAAACATATTTCTGGGGTGTTTAACCCCAAATAAAGACATGCCTAGCATCCTCAGGGTCCGACTAGGTAAACACAAAAAGAATTGTGTCCCTAGAGGGTCCCAATTTTAGATGCCAAGCATTTCAGTGATCAGTAACTGAAAACAAAATGACAGATTTGCAACACTACTGGAGTCATTTGCGACACTAAAAACAGCATTCGCGACACTGTCGAACATTTTGTTAATGTTTCCCATTGACTATAATGGGAGACTTGTTATTTTAATAACTTTTGAACCATTCAATATTGTTTCATGAAATCTTCAAAAGGCACATTGGGGACCCTGTTCTCTGAAGTTTTCAGACTGGTCGCTCAAACCGTGCGACCTGTAGGTGCGAGTAAAGAATGTGAAAAAAGCATAAATGCGCTACAGAATCTCATGTAATAACTCCACAACCGCATATCCAACCAGTATGAAGTTTGGCAGATCCTAAAAGCTATGCTACCACTCCACGCCTACCAAATTTCAGACAAATCCGTCATACAGTGGCAAAGTTATTAAGGTGCAAAATTTCACACTTTAATCTTAAATGGGGTACTCAACCCTAACTATAGTGGCACTACCGTGCCACTATAATATATATATTCATTACAAAATACTTTGTTAATGCAACAGTTAGGGTTGTTCCACAGTAACAAATGCAAGAAAATTTGGTGTTAGGGTTTTCAACCCTAACTCTGCCTCCCTCCCACACCCACACACAGACATACACACACACACACATACATACACACACACACACACACACACACACACACAAGAAACATACAAACATGGGACGGTACAAGGTAACACAATCAATCAGAAACACACCATAAGGTAACAGAAAGAACATGCAGCTCTGTAAACATACCACAAGAGTCATCCATCATCATGTTTCAGCAGTTATATCATCTCTGCTGCCATCCCAGTGTCTTGGGGGGGTAAACCCACATGCTGTGTGGCCATGTGAGATGTTCACTGAATAAACTCAATACCTCCAAGCAGACAGTAGAACTATACTTATAAGTAATGATAGGACTGCCTGCTGAATTGGCCCATGTTCTTTTATCCCTCCTTTGAGCTAGAACAGCACTCTATATATGTCTCTGTCCAACCATTGTGTTACACGGACCCACCCTCCTATACCTGAATCAGCACAGCACAGCACTATTTATGTGTCAGTCTGGCCATATGTTGCAGTGTGACCGACTGGTTGTTCAGATACTACACTCTCATCCCTCCATCAAGATATAACTAGAACACAATGTATATGTGACACTATATGTCACAGTGAGAGTACAGGTTGTTTATATCCTGCAGTGCCATTCCTCTGTCTACATAGTGCACACAATACATTCTGCAAGTCACACAAACTATATGTGACAATAAGAACAGTGCAATATATGCATAGCATGACACATGTATTGTGTAGTGATGTGTCAATAGACATATGATAGCGCATTGTCCAAAATATCCTTTTTATGTTGGCACGCTTGCACAGCCAACATCTTGCGGTAGTGCAGATTTGGAGGTGAGGTCACTGTTGGGCGAATGCAGGGCATGCATCAGTAGGTACGTCCCTCATTCCCCAATCAGCCTGCGTGCTGGCCCCACACCACCCAGGTGAGCACATCTAAGCAAAGCTCCGCTGCAATGCGAGCAAAGCTTGTCACCACAGCGGACCTCCTGACATGCTTAGCCTGTAAACACAAACATGGCGGCACACTGCCCGCCAAACTGCCGACTTTGGGGGTGCCCAATCCCCCTGTGGGCTTACCCCACCCCCAATGTATGTGCAGAAGGAGAGCCCACTTCCGTCAGCATAAAGAACCCCCCCCTTTGATATATGCCAAAGGGGGTGCCCAATCCCCCTCGGCTCTTGCCCCCCGGCTTTCCTTGTGTGCTGATGGGGGTGCCCAATCATAGAGTAACCCTTCGTCTTTTGTTGTGTGCCGATGGGGGTGCCCAACCCCCATCAGCTACAGCTGCCCCCCCCAAAAAACAAGGCTCCATTTGCATGCTGGGAGCCCGCCCCAGTGTGCCACATGCCCCTGTAAACAGAAAAACAGTCCCAAGATATTTTTTTATCATTCTTGTACCTGAGGAAAAAGGAAACGGTCTCTCAGTGGTCTCCCTGCTCCCCTTCCACAACCCACGCCCACCCACTGCGCAACCTGCCTCCCCACACACACCCTCATCCCATACTTACCTGCGGAGTCCGGTACGATGATCTTGGGTGGACCAGGAACACATCTGCACTCTTCAAAACCGACCGCAAACTGAGGAAATGCCGGTAAGCTGTATAATGGAATAAATTGGTTTTTTTTCAACTTTGTTGCATATCTCAGGCATTTTGTTGGAATTTTGGCACCAAATTTTCAACATGGGGTGTTTGGGACCCCTCCTCAAGAATGCTGGCACTGTCATGGTGTTATTCAGTCCCGAAAGATGATTTTGTGGTCACTGCATGGAATCACCTTTTGAGACCAAGTAATGAAATGACAGTGCCACTGTTCATGAGGGGAGCTCTCAAAAAGCCTATGTTGCAAATTTGGTGACAAAACTGCCAAAAATGGCTGTTTTACGAGCGTGCATTGCGTTGTTTCTACGCACGCTCGTAACGTCATGAATTTGTAATATTTTCACTCCAGATTTTAAAAATTGGCATTTTTCTACACCTCCTGATGAATAGTACAGCTGTCATTTTGCATATCCTGCCCAAAATGTGTTTTCACATGCCTGGCGTAGAATAGCGCGGTTGCTGTGCGAAATCACTTTTTGGGACAGTTTGAGGAAATAACAGTGACACTGTTCATGAGCAGAGGTCCTAAAATGCCTATGTTGAAAATTTTGTGCCAAAAGTCCATAAAATGACTGTGTTGCAAGCGTATGTTGCGCAGTTTCCACGCACCCTTGTAACTTAGCAAATCTGCAATATTTCCATGCCAGATTTTCAACACTGGCATTTTTTCACACCTCCTTATGAACAGTACTGCTGTCATTTTTCACATCCTGCCCAAAATGTGTTTCCGTACCTGTGACGCACAATGGCGTGGTCACTGTGGGAAATCAACTTTTGGGATAGATTAACAAAATCGCACTGCCACTGTTTATAAGGGGAGGTCCCAACATGTCTATGTTACAAATGTGGCTACTAAACTCCCAAAAATAATTGGGTTACAGACATGTGTTATGCAGTTTGTATGCATCCTCATTGCTTCACCAATATTTCATATTGTCATTCCAGATTTTCAGTGTTGCCATTTTTTATGGCTCCTCATGAACAATACAGTTGTTACTCTCCACATCCTGCCCAAAAATGTGTTTTCATCCTTCTGTTGCCAAATGGCACAGCCGCTGTGCAAATCCACCTTTCAGCTAACAAAGTGACTGTGTCGCTATTCATGAGGTGGCCTGACAAGCAGCTATTGTTGAAAATGTGGAGTGAAACTACCACCACATGCCTACGATGTTTAGGGTTTACAACTGTAGCATCCCACCCAGTACAGACTGACAGATGTCAGAGGTGTGACTTGGGATCATCAGATGTAATGCTCACGCCATTCCAACCCCAATCCCCATTCTGCAGCCACTGACAAGCATCAAGGTGTGTCTTGCACTGTTCAGCCACAAAGTTCACCCCGTACTCCTATACTGCACCCATATCAGCATGTTTCCTTATGGAATGGGGTAAGTATAATGCCCAAAAATCACAAAGCACACCCCGACACTTGTCAGTGTTTACAGGGTAGGGTGAGGTACAATGGCATGAGCGTTATAGCTGACGACCCAAAGGCACACCCTAATGCCTGTCTCTCTCTATAGGGTGGGGGTGGAGTTGGCATCACTTCAGTATTTCACTGCCTTTCCTATTATGCGTCTCTAGCTCCGGCACTGCCAATGCCAATGCCAGCATGACAACATTTGGCTTTGACAAATGCTTGTTTTAACTGTGACATATGGACAATGTGACATATGGATAGTGCAGTTCTTGATATAGAACTGGGATGGCAGGTTTACATACAGGATAATGCTCATATACAGGTCATAACCATGGTGTAATCACCTCAACTGGTTGCTAGGGCATCAGTAAGCCTCAAGAGCATAGCTCAAGAGGTTAACCATTGTCCTAGCAAGTACTAGAGGTGCTTACAAATCTGGTTATCACCTGTACATGAGGCATTGTCATTTAGAGTGTATGGAACTCAGCATGACAGATTACCCCCCTCCCCCCAAACACAAGTGATTTAGCCTTACCTTATTAATGAATCTGCACTATGGCCATATGAGCGTGTAGGATACATGGACTAAATGACAGTGGGATGAAATAGTACCATAGTTTAAATCTCTATCAGACATGGTGATTGCTAGACTCAGTAACAGAAAGTGTGACAGTTGCAATGTTATTGGAATACTGTACTGAGACTAACAATCGTGTTCTGTGTGTGTAGAATAATGAATAAGAGTGGCATTCCATTTTGTTAACCTATTGCCATTACATACATGAGAGGGGTTTATAAGGTTCTGATGTCATGACAATGGGACCACATGGTTGTAAATAGCTGTCTTTCAGTGGATAATGAGGAGTAACCATATATTATACAGTGACATATGAATAGTGTGTTCTATGCATCCTGACATACAATGTATGGATAAGAGCACATGTAAAAAAACACAGTGCGCTACCACTTACACATTGACATAGCACAATGGAGTCTATATATAATGTTGGGCACAACATTCCTGCATCTAGATACTATACAGTTTGCATATATGAAGTTTAAAGTGTGAAAGTATTCAGAGTTAAGTCACATCTCTACATGCAGCTAGTAGAAGACTGCACATACCTAGCAGCAGAACCACCTAATACTTCATGTCCTGTGCTTGCATTCCTCCATGCACACAGAATAACAATTTTATATATTACGGTCACACTGCAAAGTTTTTTACATGCTGCATTCCTATCCGTTCATAGATTGGCATATATATATATATATATATTATGGTAGTATGGTACTGCTACCATAGTTAGGGTTGAGGAGCCATTTACATGTTAAACCTAACATTTTGCACCTTAATAACTTTGCAACCATTTAACAGATTTGCCTGAAATTTGGAATACATGATCAAGAACCATACAACTTGGGATATGCCAGCTTTCGTACTGTTCGGATATACGGCTGTGGAGTTATCAAGCGTGATCTGCGCACGCGTTTACGCTTTTTTGGAATTCTTTGTTCGTCTCTACAGGTCGCATGGTTTGTGTGACCGGTCCGAAATCTTCAGGGAACATGCGGCCGGGGTCCACGATGTGCCTTTTGAAGATTTCGTGAAAAAATATTAAACGTTTCAAAAGTTATTCAAAAAACAATTTCCCATTATAAGTCGATGGGAAAAGTTAAGTTTGACAGTGTTGCAAATGCAGTTTTTACTTTCGTAAATGGCCCTTTTACTGTCGCAAATCTGCCATTTTGTTTTCAGTCTGTCATCAAAAAAATGCTTGCCATTTAAATTTGGGACCCTCTAGCAACCTAATTCTTTTTGTATTCACCTAGTTGGACCCAGAGGATGCTAGGCATGTCTTTATTTTGGGGTAAAACACCCCAGAAATATGTTTTTCAAATTTCTGCAAAAAGTACTTTTACAAAGTACTTTTGTATTTGCGACAGTGTTGCATGACTTTGAGAAAGCTTTCGCAAAGTTTGACTGTACTTTTCCAGGCTGTGGGAAAATGACAGCAATTCTTTGCCACCCTACTGCAAAAGAACAGTTTGGTCTTTTGGGCTGAAATTTGCGGGGAACGTAGCCAACATCTCACAGATGTGCCTTTCAGTGTTTTGCTTAAAAAATATTACAGGGTGGCAAAGTTATGGCACTCCAAAGTTGACACTTTTTCCCTTAGGATAACATTACGGCATCCGCCACATTAGAGGAATCCTTTGCCGCCCTGTTGCAAAATAACGGTTTGGTCTTTTGGGCTTAATTTGGAGGGAAGAAAGCCAACATATCACAGATGTGCCCTTCAGTAGTTTGTTGAAAAAATATTACAGGGAGCCAAAGTTATGGCACTCAGAACTTCTCTTTTTTCCCATAGGATAACATTATGGCGTTCGCCGTGCCTTTCAGGGCCCATATCTTGGAAATGGTGTAAGATACAGACTTTTCATCAGAAAAATGCTTAACCCCCTAAAGGGGCTAAGCATAAAACTAGCCAGGAAAGTCATAAATCATATGACTTTTAAATTTGTTTTCTACATTGCACGGTTCCTGAGATATAAGCAATTTAGTATTCCAACTGCTCATTTTCTGCTCTGAGACCCATTATTATGCATACATTCTTTGTACTCACTGTCTTTCTCTATGCAGCTTTTGGGGAAAACCAGCCTGTGTGCTTACATTACTGTTACCCTTACCGCTTCTGCTTGTGGTTCCGTACCCGTTTCACTCACTGTTCCCATCTATGGCACCATGTGCGTTACCCTTTGCGTTTTCATTTGCACTTGTGTTTGCATTATTTTAACCGTTTGTGTCTACAGTACTGTTTATCTTTGTGTTTGTTTCACTTTGTGTCACCATGTGCATTACCATTTGCATTTGCAGGCACCATGTTACTATGTGACAAGACATCACATGGTCTGAGCCCCGTGCTCCCGCCACCGCATTACATTCACTATTTTTCATTATCATTCTCAAAAAGAAGGGAAATTAGAAGCAAAAAACTCCATTTAATGCATTACTTAGGGTTGTTCCATAGTGACAAAAGTGAGGAAATTTGGTGTTAGGGTTGAAAGCCCCCCTTGGACCCCCTGCCTACAACCCCAACTGGCATCGGGGTGCGCGTTGGGATTGTTGGCCATAACTCTCACCCCATTCTCCTATACCTCTGCTTCTTCACACATCTGATGGGGTGAGAGTTAGGGCCGGCAACCCCAATGCACACCCAGATGCCGGTTGGGGGTGTGGGCGGAGGGTCCAAGGGGGGCTTTCAACCCTAACCCTGAATTTCCTCACTTTTGTCACTGTGGAACAACCCTAACTAATGCATTAAACTGAGTTTTTTGCCTCTAATCATATATATATATATATATATATATATATATATATATATATACATACACACAGTACAGTGCTGTACCTATACTTCAATTCATTAAGTTATCAGCAGTTGTAGCAAAATAGTATAACATAGTCACAACCATACTATATTGAACAATTTTCATGACAAATATTTTACGTAGCTTTCTTAACACCTCAGTGCATGTATGCACACATGTTGGTGTACTGCCACAAGACACTGGGATGGTGGAAGAAGTGATACAGTTGCTGAAACCTGATGATGGATGTCTCTTGTGGTATGTGTACAGAGTTGTATGCTCCTTCTGTTACTTCATGGTGTGTTTCTGATTGGTTGTGTTGCCTTGTACCATCCCATGCTTGTATGTGTCGTGTGTGTGTGTGTGTGTGTGTGTGTGTGTGTCTGTGTGTGGGTGGGTGGAGTTAGGGTTGAAAACCCTATCACCAAATTTCCTCACCTTTGTCACTGTGGAACAACCCTAACTGTTGCATTAACAAAGTTTTTTTGCAATGAATTTCCTTACTTTTTGGAAAAGACATGAAAAATCTTCAAATATGTTTTGCTTTGTGTGCAAGCAAGCAAAAGTGTGCCAGTGTAAAATTTCGCATGTGGTACATTCTTTAACTATATTTTTGTGAGATTATTTTGACAACTGATAATTGACTCTCACTGTGCCCACCCCCCAACCCACTATAATGATTCTCATTAGAAAGATAAGATCTGTATCACTGCTCTCAACAAATACTTGTTTATGTCTCTTTGCTAAAATGAGACAACCAGATTTCTATTACCTTCAAACTCTATCATAACCCCAGTGATGAATGTATAAACCTCTAAATACTCTATTACAGTACATCTCTAATTACATTGTCTCCGTCATACATATGACACATAACTTTATGAAAAGATAAAACACAAGACACAGATAGTATGTTTTAAAAAGTGTATTTAAGAAATTCCAGTCTAGATATTGCTGAATTGGGAGGTTGTTCCTGGGATGGGCTAAAAAAAAAAATCTGTTGCACATAATATTAAAACTTTGATGTGATTGTGGTCTTTGATTTTGTCTCCCATTGACACACAACATATAGTTCCTTTAAAAAATAGAATTTTGTGTTTAAAAAAAGAGAAATAAACAAGAATATTAGCAGTATCATTAAATTAGTATGTTTGCTGTAATATTTTATTTATTTATTTATTTAGATTTTGTTTACCAGGTAAACCCACTGAGACCAAAGGTCCCTTTTTCAGGGGCGACCCAGGGTGAATTCACCACCAACTTTACATTAGGTACAGTATACAGCTTCGAAAATATATTTACAATTTGTATATAAGGTACAGCATACAGATACAAAAAAAAAATTATATATATACAGTTCAAACAGGAGGTTGCATAACTGTAAGGCAGAGACAGAGAGCATGTAGCAAGTACCAGCATTCAGAGAAAAATTGCATTGCCCAGGGGAAAAAAACAAAAGTCCAAGGGCCATTCAAAGAGAAGAACATAACACAGTTTGTAAAGAGGTTAGTTGGTACCAGGGGTGCCAAGGATTCATAGATAGCCACATAAGGTCAAGCAAGGTATTGCATAAAAGTTAAAGTGCTGACCTATGTCTTGTTTAGTGTTTGCAAAAATTTAAGGAAATATGGGTTTGACTGCTTCATTTACTATACTGAAGTCTAACTATACTTCCAAAGGTTGCATAAATAGCAAGGCTAAGATTTGCATATATATCAAATATGTAGGCTTGATATTAACTAAATTGAAATATTGCATTGACATCACAGATATATTTCTTAAATTAAATATTAATACTTAGATATATTTTTTATTACTACAGTTTTATGTTTAAATAAGTATTCTCAATAATAGCAACTTTTTTGTTATATTACTTAGTAATAAAACAAAAACATTTATATTGTTCACAGAAAAGAATGGTAACCTATCTTAATGTATTACTTTTTAAGAAATTACTATAGTATGCCTATTTGCTACATAAGAACGTTTAAGCATTAAATTTAAATTATGTTATTCAAAATGTAACACCTAGGGTATCTCTTTAAAAAGGACAGGGCTTTGAAACCACAGCTGAGTATAAATTCTATGTAGCCATGCAACACATATCAATAAACGTGGTAGAGCACATCAACTCATCTATAACAAAGATTGCAGTAGCATTCTGTACTTTTGTATGGTAAAATAAAGATGCAATCATTAATGTTTTTTTCTGTAGATATACTAAGTACAGAAATAGCATAGTGCATACATGTTCTTGTACCACTGTTCACTTGTGAAAATCACTATACTGTCACCATATTAAACACTGCATGAGATACATGTTGCAAATAAATTATCATGTAACAAATGCAGTGCCAATGTAAGCAAGTCACTGTGAACAGCATATACATGAAATATAGCTGTAGTTTCAAAATCGCATCCTGCATATTGTAAGAAATATTATTTGAACTGGAAAATTCCTCATCTGACCCCTCAATAAAGTCAGTCCTTTAAAAGAGCAGGAACATACCAATAGTTTACACTGTGGTATAGATATGCCCAACTATCATTTCGTAAAACTCAAAAAGTAGTAATTGTACAAACCTACACATTGATACATAAATACATTCATATACAGCTATGAATATACATTTGTGTATATGTATATACATACATAGTGACAGCATAAGTACGCTGGACAGCACTTAACATAATGTAATGACATTAAATCCATGGATAGTTACATAACAGAATATTAACACAAAACATGCACAATAACACAATTTTTTTCACAGAAACAAAATAGGAATGAAAGCAGCATCACTAAAACACTACTCAGCTCAGTTTCAGCAGTATATACATATTTACAGTACTGAGTCGCATGTTGCTGGTTTGTACAGTTGTGTTTGATGAATCAATGATATTTTCATTTGAGGAAGATATCATACAGCCATCAATGGTGTTAGGATTACATATTACTATGAATCCATGACATTATCAAAGACAAAGTCATCGAATAATTAAGAATCATATGACTACATGTGCCAAGGCATAACTTACTTCCTGACATATAAGTGCTATCCAGCTCCCTTGAGTCTGCTTAGATTGTGCTGATGTCAGTTTTGCAAGTAAAAACATCAAGGTCAATCATGTAGAGTATAATGGGAAAAAAACATAATAGCTTAACCTGCTACCAACTCACAAATTTATTTGGTATGAGCAGATATCATTTTATCATGTCACTCAATAACAGCTGAGATATGCAAACAGAGATCCACTGTTCATTACTCCTTTGAATGTAACAGGACACTCAAGCCAAATTCTTAAATGCAGTATCACAATGGGAATCCATATCACAAGGCGACACAGTGATATATAAAGTGCACTACATACCTAATTATTTGCAGTAATCGTGTTTGTATGAACATAGACAAGAAGCAGTCACAAAAATTATTTTGAAACACATATCAGTCTTAAAGAGCAGCAACTTAGTTAACAAATAGGAACCACTGAAACTGTATCAGTCTCCAAATGAAATCTGGTAGACATATACCCTTGCAGAAAAAAGTAATTATCCTTGTAAATTTGTATATTCTCTTGGGCACTGGTAAAATGAGTGCTATCCCACACCACAAACCATGACCCGTGGCAGCCCATGCAGTCATGTTGTTAAAGCATAACAAAACAAAGGCTTTGTAAGTGCACCCCATTCACTATGGTGCAGATGATATATTGACATGTTTTTATAGTCTTCCCTATTTTAAGAAATAAAAGCACTCAATTAACTAATATCATCCATATTAGTTAATCACTCCTAACAGCATATGGAGAGTGACACCACCTATATTGTAAGCTGCTAGGTCAGTTGGAGCAGATACAATGACAGATGTTGGTGTATCAGTAAGTCTATTCACACATGCACTTATTGCCTCAGTCAGAAAGCTTTTCCCAGTGCCAGCAGCACCACTGACAAACATCCTACTGGCATGTTTTTGTCACAGGAACACTCTTTTTTACAGTGTTTCACACCATGTTCAAAGGCATGCATCCCCGTGGCATATACAACTTGCTGAGGAGTATTCAATTCATCTACAATGTTACCTGATTTTTCTGTGAAGTGCATGCTTTGCTGCATAGCACTTTCTACCTCTGACATCAACACAGCTGGGTCATTTGCAGGCAACAGGGCAATAAGTGCTCCTTCACCCTCAGGATCAAGCATGTCCTATGAGTTACCTGGAGTATCATCCTCCAGCTGTTGCCCTGCCTTATCAAGCTGATCTTTCTCAAGATGCAGTCCCTGTATATATATCTGCCTGACAGTTCACTTTTGAAAGAATCATAGGTCAAATTGAACTGTTCTTCAATACTGTCAGATGTACCTTTCAAACAACTGTCATCTCTCCAAGGTTTAAACAGAAGTAGAAGAGCAAAATAGTAGTGCTCTTTAGTTTCTATTGTTGTCAAGGCCAGTTTACAGTGGTCAATCAACCATGGTTTATGCCTTTTACCAGAGACCCATCTAGACCTGACATCTTGTATATCCTCTTCTCAGGGTCAGAAGGGACACCCCATTTGTAGTCATACCATAGAGCAACTTCAAACAAACATAGATCATATATTGCACTACGGCACTGTGGATAGTAGTTATCAAACAAGTTGCTCTTCAGTATAAACATAGAAACATAGAATTTGATGGCAGATAAGAACCGCTTGGCCGACCCAGTCTGCCCATTTCCCTACCTAATGGATAAGCTGCAGATCCTAGTTAACCAGCAGCCTACTTCTTTCTATCCCCCACAAGAATTGCCTTATGACTGTCCCATTCATGCTTGAATTCAACCACTGTTTTTGACTCCACAACCTCCATTCCATGCATCCACAACCCTGTCTGTGAAAAAATACTTCCTAACATTACTTCTGAGCCACCCCCTCATCTTCAAATTGTGCTCCCTTGTTCTTGCACACCTCTTTTTTTGAAAGATGCTACCCTCTTGGACTTTGTTGATTCCCTTGAGGTGCTTGAAAGTTTCTATCATGTCCCCCCTCTCCCTCCTTTCCTCGAGGCTATAACTATTAAGCTCCTTTAGTCTCTCTTCATATGTCTTCTGGTGCAGACCCTGCACCATTTTAGTTCCTCCTCCTGGACAGCTTCCATCCTGTCTATGTTCTTGCAGAGATTGGGTCTCCAGAACTGCACACAGTACTCAGATGGGGTCTCACCAGCTGTCTGTACAGAGGATAACAGCTTCCTGTTTTCTACTGGTGATGTCTCTCCCTATGCATCCCAATATCCCCAACCCTCATTACTGCCCTCTCACATTGCTTGCCCACCTTTAAGTCATCTGATATGACTACCCCCAGGTCCCTTTCCATTTTGTTGTTGTTAGTATCTCATCCCCATTGTGTACTCTTCCCCTGGGTTTTGTTCAGGTGCATTACCTTGCACTTCTTAGCACTGAATCTAAGCTGCCATACATTTGACCATTCCTCCAATCTTGCTAAGTCCTTTTCATCCTTTCCACCCCACCTTGTGGATCAACTCTTTGCAGATCTTTGTGTCATCTGCAAAGAGACATACTTTTCCTTCCAGTCCTCTGCAATGTCACTTATAAAGACATTAAGAGGACCGATCCTAATACTGAACCTCATGCGGTACCCCACTAGTAACCCCCTTTCTTCACAGTGACTCCATTTACTATTACCCTCTGTGTCTTATTCTCCAGCCAATTCTTTACCCAGGCTATCATCTTAGGACCCACTCCCAGGCTGGCTAACTTTATATTAATTTTTTGTGCAGGACTGTGTCAAATGCCTTGCTAAAGTCTAGGTAGGCCATGTCCACGGCCCCTCCCTGATCTACTACTTTGGTCACCCAGTCAAAGAACTCTATTAGATTCATCTGGCATGACCTTCCCACTGTGAATCCATGCTGCCTTGGGTCCTGTGCCCTCTGGCCTCTAGGTACTTGACAATTCTTTCCTTCAGAAGTGATTCCATCATTTTCCCTATCACTGAGGTTAAACTGTAGTTTCCTGCTTCTGCCCTGCTCCCACTTGTGTGAAAGGGAATCACATCTGCCCTCCACCAGTCCTCAGGTACCACCCCATCCTCCCATGATTTGTTAAAGAGGGTAGTCAGTGGTGTCACTAGTTCTACCCTTAGTTCTTTTAGAATTCTGGGATGAATCCCATCAGGCCTCATTGCTTTGTCCACCTTCAGTTTTAAGAGTTCTTTCAGAACCCTTTCATCTGTAAATGGGATGGTATCAACTTCAGTTTCCAGAGTGTTTCTAGTGTTTGTTTTAGGTGCATCCCCCTCTTCTTTTGTAAATACTGAGCTAAAATATTTGTTTTGTATCTCTGTCTTTTCACCGTCACCCTCTGCCCACCCCCTTCCCTTTATTTAGCCTCACTGTCCCTCCCTTGGTCTTCCTTTGCTCCCTGATGTACCTAAAAAAAGGTTTTATTCCTCTTCTTAACTGAGTTGGCTATCTTTTCCTCGGTTTGGGCCTTTGCTGTTCTGACTGCCTTCTCAGCTTCCTTTTGCTTTAACTGATACAATTCTCTGTCCTGCTCCTACTGTGATTCCTTGTACTTCCTGAATGTTTTCTTTTTCTCTTGAACCTTAACTGCCACCTCCTTTGAGAACCATAGTGGTTTCTTACATCGTTTTGTTTTGTTTATTTGCTTCACACAAAGGCTTGTTACCTCTGTGGTGGCAGTTTTTATTATTCCCCATTGTTCTTCCACCCCTCCTTCCTGCCCATTTGCTAGTGCATTCCTTAGGCACTCACCCATTTTGGAAAAGTCAGCCTTCCTGAAGTCCAGTACTTTTGCCTTTGTATGGTTTGACTCTATTGCTGTATTTATTGTGAACCATACTGTTCGATGGCCGCTAGTTCCCAGATGGCTACCCACTTCTACATCTGTGATCCTCTCACCATCTCCATTTGAGAGAACCAGGTCTGAGATTGTTCCCTCTCAAGTGGGTTCCAATACTAGTTGTCTAAGGCATGCCCCCTGTAGGGCATCTAGAATAACCCCACTCTTAGAAGTGGCTGCTGCAACTGCACTCAGTTAACATCCTGGCATATTCAGGTCACCATCAGCAATATCTCCCCTTTTTCTGCCATTCTAAGTATACTTTCTATCATTTCCTTGTCCATTTCCTCCCCCTGAGAGGAGGTCTGTATACAACCCCTGTGCGGATTGTGGTGCCATTGCCTGTCTCCAAATTGTCCCACAGTGCTTCTTCTCCTCCCTGTTTACCCTTTTGTTCTGTTGCTTTGATTCCTTCCCTTGTGTAGAGAGCTACTCCTCCTCCTCTTTTACCCTCCCTGTCCCTCCTGTAGATAGTGTATCCTGGTATGTTTACATCCCAGTCATGGTTCTGTGTGTACCATGTTTCTGTGACTGCCACGATATCCAGATTTTCCTTCTTCATCAAGGCCACTAATTCAGGAAGCTTGTTACTCAGGCTACGGGCATTGGTACTCATTGCTCTCCATTGTTTGATGGCTTTACCTTCTGTAGCAGCATCCCCCACTGACCTTTCTACCTTGGTCTTTTTCTCATTTAGTACCCTGTTTTGTAGTGGGAGGCTTGGATTTTCCTGCTGCTTATCAGTACCTCCCCCCTTGATTAGTTTAAAAGCTTGCCAATGAAGCATTTAAACTGATTGCCCAAAAGACTTGTTCCCTTCCTGGACAGATGCAGACCATCCTGCCAGTATAGGCTGGTGTCCCTCCAGGTGGAAACCCAGTCCCTAATGATGCCAAACCCTGTGTCTACACCATTTTTTCAACCATTCATTAAACTGCATGGTGCAAAGTACCCTCACCTCATCCATGCCACCAACAAGCAGCACCTCTATGAAGGATACTGTGTGTGCTACTTGTCTTAGGCCCCTCCCCAACTCTACAAAGTTCTTCTGCACTGCTCTAATCTCATGATGAGCCAAGTCATTTGTCCCTAGGTGGACAATGACATCCAGCTCAGAATCCTGTGCATTCTTGTGATCCTAAGGATGCACTTCCTGTCCCTCCAAGCCATGGCACCAGGCAGGCACCTTACTTCAGTTTTCCCTGCCCCCCCAGTTCTATCCCCCTAATAATTGAGTCCCCCACCAGGAGCTGCTTCCTTTCCCTGTGGTGTCCTCTGACTCCTTCCTGAAGGCCTCCCTTGTGACAGTTGTCTGCAACCTCCTTAGTCTCTTCTGTGGGTGCATCCATAGGGGAACTATGCTCCCCAGAATGGTGTATGGATTGTGGAGTGGAACAACTGACTGGGTGTGCCTCTGTTCCACCACCCTTACCCTCCCTCAGCCCATTGTGGTCCAACTGCTGTGCTTTCTTCACAACCTCTGAGGTAGTGGTGGTGGCTCTGGTGCTCCCTGAATGGGGGAGGTTCCCTTACTACTGTCCATCACGACCTGCCGGAAGGTTCCCTTACTACTGTCCAGTGTGACCTGAAGACGGGCAACTTCCTCCCTCAGGACAGAGAGTTGTCTGCAAACAAGGCACCATTTCAGCCTCCAGAAAGACTCCCAGAAGACTGCTGCCCCACAGCCATTACATTGTACTTCTCCCCACATGTCTGTCTACCTTCTTGTTTATTTTTTTGTTTGTTTTATTTTGTTTTGTGTGTGTGTGTGTGATTGGTTTGTTATATAGCACTATATATATATTATACAATGTGTATGCTTATATTGTCAGTGCAGTGTGCTAGAGAGGATATGACAGTGATATACACCTTGCACTCTTGAGGAAATGATTTCAGAACCTCAGGTATAAAGGAAATATTTCAAGGGGTGGATGGGGTGAGGGGTGAGAAGGGTTTGGGCCTAAACTGTACCTTTACAAAACAATCAGCTAAAAGCTCTGACATTCCGCTGGGATGAGTGCCTTCCTATCAGCAAGATGCCCTACATGAAAATTTGACAGAGAAAATACCCTGCTAATCAAACAGAGAAAAATACAAATATCCAAGTCAGACACAGGTAAACCTCCTCAGCCCCAAAACAGCCTGGTGATTTGTGCTGTGATAGCAGTCAGCCCCAAAACAAGCCAGCTGTGCACAAGGATAGACACAGTAAACAGTATTCAGTCCCTCTGGGTTTAAACTCTTCCTGCACTGAAAATCTTAACAATTATAACATAAGTAAAGCAAAGTCCATCTCCCTCTGTTGATTGAAAGACTGCCTTTTCTGATAATTCTAAGTTCCTTATCATCTTTCAGTTAGAAGTAGCCTCCACCTGAAGAATATTAACTTTCCTAATGAATCTGCTACAAACCAAAGACAATTGTAAATTGTAAGGTGCATCCCTCTGTTGTAAGTACAACTCACTTTCTTGCAACTCCTAAGTCCAGTGTTGCAGCTTCCAGCCAGAGGTAGCTTCACCTGAAGAATATTAGGTATATTTGTAGATGTTGGCCTCGTTGAAGCAAGGTCTTCAATCTCATTTTGGCTTTTTAGCACATGACATCGCTTCTCTTTGTAGTTAACATTCAAATAGCGAATGGACTCAGACTTGCAATACAGACACATACCTATAAGACAGTCACTAGCCTCGTATGCTGCACTCTCACAGTGTGAAAGAGTTCTCAATCCAAGTGACTACAGTCTAGAAGAGATTGACCTATTCCAATTGGACACGTCTTCCTACAGTTCTTGTAAGCAGGTCTGCTCATGCTTAGTGATATATGAAGTGACAAATCTCACCAAAGCCATTGAATTGTCAATGACTTACTGAAGGTCAGTGTTGGCCTGCCACATCAACAACAGAGAAGGGCTGTAGTCATTGATGTAGACTCCTGACTCTCTGTGAGGCAGTTCGTACAACCGTTTTGTGCACTTGGCCTTCAGATGCTGCTGCATAGCACAGAAGACATCATTCAGAGATGCAGACATGCAGACTCATCTTGGAACTCCAAAGTGGCACCTTGCGTACCAGTTCCCTTTGTTTTTAACCTTTCTGTGACACTATTTGCTACACAAGTGTCGCTGAAATGTCTGTACCAACTTCAAGAGTGTTGCACTATCACACTTGTCAGGAATCTGGCATGTTACATACCTCATAATGAAGCTTAGAATATCAGCTGTATCACTGTCACCAATTCGTGGAGCATCTTTTATCCACAACAACATGTGTATGTGTGGTGCTTTATGAGCTTGGTACTCCAGCCTCCAAAAATAGTGTTCAACAAGACCAAGAGGTGGATCAGTTTTGGATAGTATAAATCTTAAGAGTGCCTGGAACCGGTGCTGAAAGTATCGTGACACTGACACTGGATCCAGAGAACACATCTCAGCAAGAGTCATGCTCTGTATGCCATCAATATCAGAGTTTGCCCATCTAAGATGGTCAACCAAGTCACCCCAGTAGTATTCAGCACAGCTGAGAATGATGAACCATGTTGCTGAATCAAACTCCCTTAACATGCACATCACCTCAAAGTGTCATCTGTACTAATATCTTTTGGTGCCACACATACTGGACAGAATCGAAGAAAGAGTAGCTTGTAGTACTTCATCTTTTTTCTGCAATTTCTGTATCAACTGTGCAGCTGTCATACTGGTAAATTCTGTGCTGAGTTGCAATGTGCGCGCAATGCTCACAGACAGAATGCTAAGTTCACTCTCCCACAGAAGATGAAACAGGTATGATATGTTTCTGTGAAACTTTCCTTCTGAATGCAGAAGTCTTGAAATTCTGCATTCAGCTCCGGGAAACTGAACATCATGATTGTCCTGGTGCCCACCTGTGTATTGTGGAAAGAGATCTGGAAAGCAATGTGCCTCGAGTGTACTCTCCCAGATGTTGACAGGATTACACTCTACCTGTTTCATCTGGTACAAGTCTATGTTTTCCACAACTGGGTCCTTTCCGTGCAAAGGGTGGATAGTGTACTGTTCATACACATTCTCATTTGTGGCAACTTCTACCCTTTCAAGCATAGCCTTTGGACATTCAGACATAGCAACTCGCGTATGAACATCAGCAAATGTTACTATGTCGATGTCAGCATAGAAAGGATTATGCCATTTTAGATATTGCAACACACACTTGACCTCCTCAACATCCACATTGTCTTGCCATATTGGTTTGGCTTTAGTTGGAACATCATTAACCAAAATGACAACACTATTCTCCCTAGAAATTGCGTTCACATTCTCTTGTAATGGTAGAGGCAGGTACATAATAGAGCCCTTCAGTGACCGAATCAGCTTTTTGTTTGGCAAATGTTTCATTTTGATGTTTAGTCTCACTATGGTTTGAATGGTTTCATTGTTTGAATTAAAATTCTCTCCAACAAATTCAAGCCAGCAATCTCTACAGGGGTTGTATGAACCTCCATACCATTTACTACAGACCAAGGTGGCAAACTGTCAGACTTTATCTTACGATAACAGTATGTGAATAGTGACACTGCACCCTGCAAAGTAAAGTATGTTTTCAAAAGCAGATATGCAAACACACGACCCCACATCTCATTCCACCATGTGATATTGTACAGGTCTACAGTAACACACTGTTCTTTGTAAAAGAGTCATTTACAGGATGCAAAAACAATGTCAAATTTCTGAGTTTTGCTTATATAAAATTTAGCAATCTCAGTTCCAAATTTCCTTAGCAGCTGTGATTCTTGGACTGTGCCAATCTGTATCATATCTGTACTATCATCAGTATCAAAAGGTTTCCTCAATTTATGTCTTTGTTGCAATTCTTTAACAAAGTCAATCAGTCCATCAACATCCCCATCATTTAGCAAAGACTCAAAGCAGGTAAAGTCTTGCATGGTAGATCTTACATGATACAGCTGTTGCACAAATCTATGCATACCAGAGTGGTGCACAGCAATCATGCAAAACTGATGGAATATACTGTTACATGCTCAAGTTTACAAACAAGCAAGTGAATGCCCCATCAGACCAGTATGAGATCTAATATCACACTTGTCAATAGTGTGAAAGAGTTTGTGTCTTGCACATCTTTTTGTGGTTAAGAATGTCGACAGAAAGTTTTTAATTACAAGCATTGATTCTTCCATGACATTGCACATGGCATCACAAGGCCATTTCTTGGCATGTGACTTCCATTGTGTTACATTTTCACAAGTGTCATTTTCCTCATCCATCACATTGTCATCATCTGACACAAGTAAAACACTCTTTTGGCTGTCAGTTTCTGTAGAGCTGCACGCAGTATTATACTGCTGCCATATTCTGCTATTTTAATTACTTTTAAATAAACTCTATAGCACTTGCTGGTGCTTTATTTGGAGCCCTGTACTATGTGCAAACCAGGAACAGGAAGAGTGTAGTCCTTTCAACCGTGGGACTACAAAACAAGTTTGGTCTAAATATTTAGTGTTTTGGACTTATTACACTGAGGACAACTTGTGCCTTATCCACGGATGAGTGGACAACACATTTAGCAAACTATTGGGCTAAATTTTGTGAAAAGTTAATTCTCGGGGGTTTGACCTCATTAATACCACTTCCAGATTTATCCCCCCTACTTCTATGAGCCCTCTGTGAGCAGGGTGCACTTTGGCTGTCAGTTTCTGTAGCTCTGCACGCAGTATTATACTGCTGCCATATTCTGCTATTTTAATTACTTTTATATAAACTCTATAGCACTTGTTAGTGCTTTATTTGGAACCCTGTACTGTGTGCAAACCAGGAACAGGAAGAGTGTTTTTGTAGTCCTTTCTACCATGGGACTACAAAACAAGTGTGGTCTAAATATTTAGTGTTTTGGACTTATTACACTGAGGACAGCTTGTGCCTTATCCACAGATGAGTGGACAACGCATTTAGTGAACTATTGGGCTAAATTTTGAAAAAAGTTAATTATCGGGGTTTGACCTCTTTAATACCATTATCCCCACAACTTCTACGATCCCTCTATGAGCAGGGTGAGCGCGGGCAGGGCGTGCGCGGCTACGCGTGCGAAGATGTGTGCAAAGACACACGTGTCTGTGCGTGTTTGCATGTTTGGTGTGGTGGGCATTGGTTGTGGACTAGAGAATCGTCCATACAGTAAGTTATAGAAACCCTTTCTAACACTAGAAATACTGCAACTGTAAATTCAGTGTAGATATCTTTCATATGTCTACGTCTAGTTTTTTATTGTGGTTTTGTGTTCAGATTTTACCATTTCTAACTATTCCCACCTATGTCTGTATGCTATTAGTAATTTATATTGCTTGTGTTTCTTTAAAACTGGCACTGCATTCACTAAACTCATTTCACTCCTACAACGTTTGGTTCTAAATGATACATTGTATCTGAATGCTAGGAAATAATTGAAATACCTCTACAGTTGGAGCCTTGTAGGCCTAGTTACCAAGGAAGCAGGGTAATGGTCTGTTAGTTTGGATAAGTAGTTCTCAGTACTACTAAATAGCAGGGCCTTCTCAAAAGTTTGGAAAGGCTTTGTGTTTCCAACTGCTTGTTTAGAAAATTTTGGAGCTATACTTGTACATTGCTTTTTGTTTGTTTTTTCCTGTCACTTCAAGCACTTCCCCTGAGTTTCTTTTTAAGTGAGGGTTTCTTTTAGTTCAAACTTATAGTTGTGTGTGTAACATTACTGTGTGTATGGTATTCTGCTGTGCTAACTAAATAAGTACACTTATCTAAAGTATTATTATGGCCTATGTCTCTGAGCCTACAATGAAAGATAAAATACTAACAACAGAGGGTCATTTGGGTATTAAATGTAACTCCTGTTATACAGTATGTATTGTTTTTATACATCTGTATTACAAGATATTATGTTTATCTGTATTAAGTGTACCAAAAATAAAGATTTGAAACAAGAAATTAACATATTTAATGAAATACTTTTTTATTTGGAGGATAGTCAGCGACAAATGGCCTCTAGAATAAATAGCTCCCAACAGAATGCTGTTACTGAGGATAACAATTCAGACACATCCATATTAGCACCAATACAGAGTATACAAACTCCACTAATATTATTAACAGACTCAGGAACTGCTTATACAGAAAAAGATTCCCCTCCCCCTACAATCAGTTCTACAGTACAAGCTAATGTTACTATAAATAGAAAACGAACCAGGGATAAGGTAGATGGTGATCAAGAAGATAATGAATGGTATAAGGTTAGAAGTTCCCAAGTAGCTAAGAAAGGTAAAAAAGCCAATGAGTTTGACATTACTGTAAGAAATCATTTTGATCTATTAAGTGATCAATTAGATAATATGTCACATACTGATATATATTTTCTGTATCTGAGCCCTCTGTACCATCTGATATTCCTCAATCTCCACCCTCACTTATCGGAATTGAATAGATTGCTATTAATATTTTGAACACTGAAACAAATAGTAATTTGGAACCAAAACAGATTTTTCTCCTTGGAAATTTGATGATAAAGCATCCTGATAGGAAAATCTGTGATGTAGACAAAACTAATAGAACCTTATCCAGCTTTCATGGAGCCATAATACGAGATATTACCAGAATGTATAAAGACATTCTGAAAACTGGAGGACATTAACCACTTGTCATTGTACATGTGGGTACTAATAATATTTATCAGCAAAGTGAACAAAGTATTAAAGAAGAGATAGTTGGGCTAGTAAATACCTTAATGGATAGAGATTACATATTTGCGATCTCAGAAATAATTCCTATTTTTGGAACAAAATTAGAAATATAATAACTGGCTGAGGGAATGGAGTCTTAAACAAAAATTCAGATGTATTACCTATTGGGAGGATTTTATAGCAAATAGAGATCTGATTTGTTGGGATGGAATACATCCAAGTAGAAGAGGGACAGCAATTATTGGTTCAAAATTGAACAGTTACATCAATTCAGTTTTAAACTAAACTTTAGAGGGATATTTCAGCATTATAATGCCACAATGTGTATGGATCACAATGCACCTTGTAATAATATGGATATTACTTTGCCACCTGATCATATTATAAATAAACTGAATAATACAAAGAAAGCCAGTAAGAGTTCAAGACTTCAAATAATAAATACCATATTAGTAAATGCCAGGAGTTTAAATAATAAATTAGAGGAATTAACTTATCATTTAATAAAGAATGAGATCGATATTTGTGCAGTAAATGAGACATGGTTCTCCAATGGAGACTGGGCAACAGATATACAGGGCTACTTTGTTTTACTGAAAAATCATCAGTCCAAAAAAGAGGGAGATGTAGTATTGTATATCAAAAACAATCTTCAGTCTTGTGAATTATATAGAAATCAATTTAGTAGTGAATTAATTATTGTACAGATTAGCTCCCTGTTAGAACCATTAACAGTTGGGGTAGGATATTGAGTGCCAGGTATTAAAGCTGATGATAATGTCATTTTCCTTTCAGATAGCTTCAAATCGTTATTCTCCTATCTTAATAACAAGAAGTTGAATAACAAATACATGGGTCCTCTATTGGTAAGTAACTCCATTATTTCTACTGACAGGGAAATCACTGACACATTTAACAACCAGTTCTGTTCAGTTTTCACTAAAAAAGAAGTCCCAAATCTTTTTGGGCATTCAGTTAACAACATTTCCCCTTATATTATTACAGAAGCTTATACCTTAGAGGTTATTCATTCCTTAAAATGGACATCTAGTCCAGGACCAGATAATATTAACCCTAGATTTTTACTTGAAACAGCTGAAGTTATAACTAAACCCCTAACCGTCATTTTTAACAAATCTTTACATGAAGGTATTATTCCCCATGACTGGGCAAATGCCACAGTTATACCAATTTTCAAGAAAGGTAACCATTCCAAGCCCGAAAACTATCGACCAATAAGTCTAACTTCAGTTATAAGTAAATTAATGGAGAAAATCATTAAACAAATGTTGAAAAAGGAATCAGTCACAAACAACATAACTGGATTCAGGCATGGGTATTCTTGCACCACTAATCTAGTAGCCTTTATAATCATATCAGTATGGGACTAGATAATGGTATCCCCATGGATGTAATCCTCCTCAACTACAGCCAAGCATTTGATAAGGTCCCTCATGATATATTGCTTGACAAAATGATGAAATCAGGATTTTCACAGTCTATAATTAATTGAGTCTCTGGTTGGCTGTCTAACAGACAACAGCAACTTAAGATAAATAGCTCATTCTCCGAAGTTCAGAGTGTGACTAGTGGAGTTCTGCAGGGTTCAGTTCTTAGACCAACTTTGTTTAATATTTTTATCAGTGACATGCAGGTTAGTTCAGACAATCTTCTTTCAAAATTTGCTGACGACACTAAGTTAGGAGGTCTGTATTAACATCATTAAATAGGACATCCATTAGTAATAATTTAAAAACTATTGAAGACTGGGCAGACTCTAATAGGATGTTACTTAATCCAGATAAGTGTCATGTATTACACCTCGGTAGGAATAATCCCAAACAGATTTATTTTTTAAATAATATCCCCCTTCATGTGTCACTAGTAGAGTGGGATCTTGGAATTCTTGTCAACAATAAATTGTCCTCTACTGACCATTGTACTAGGGTAGCCAAAATATCTAATGCAATGCTTATTCAAATTAAACGATCCTTTGTTTCTAGGACTCAGGAGTGTATTATTCCCCTGTATAGAGCTCATGTAAGGCCACATTCTGACTACAGTTCTCCATTTTGGAGCCCTTATTTAAGACAGGACAGGGACAGAATAGAAAAAATTCAGAGGAGAGCTACCAAAATGGTTCCACATTTTTCTAAATGGACTATTGAGGTAGTCTTCAGGAAACCAGGTTACATTCACTTCAATCAAGATGAATCAGAGGTGACCCGTTTCTATTATATAAAATTCAGAACTCTCAGGACCTAATGTACCAATGTGGTCTAAACTTCTCTAGTAGAAGGATTACCCCACGGTTCCACAACAAACACATTGATGTGGCAAACTCTAAAACAAATAAAAGGTTAAATTATTTTACAGTAAGAACCCCCAGAGTTTGAAACTCACTTCCTCCTGATCTGGTAGAAAGTAGCTCTATTTCTTCCTTTAAAAAAGGTTTGGATCTTTGGATGGAGTCCAACAGCTCCAGGGTATAACTTTTCCCACCATGGTGGTGGGGGACAATCTCGATGGGCTATAGCCTTCTTTTGTCCTTTAAAACCAAGTAAACCAACCAACTAAATTAGAAAAGATCAGTATTGATACAGATTTTATTCTTTTTGGGGATTTTAATTTACCCAACATTAATTGGCCAACTCTTAGTGCGCATAATGGTAATGACTACAGGCTAATTCAATGTATTGTTCAAAATGATCTGGAACAATTAATAGATAAACCAATGAGGAATGATAATACTTTGGATCTCATAATTACTAATATTAAGCATTATGTTTCTTTACCCAGCATACAAGAACCCTTCGGTGATAGTGATCACTCTGCTATTCGATGGGATTTCTTTAATTCTAAAATAAATATAGTAGATAATACTAAAGTCCATAATTTCTATAAAGGTAATTATGGGCAAATTAAACAATATTTTAAGTTATTGAACTGGCAGACAGACCTCAAGGGCTTAAACACAAATGAGATGTGGCTTAAAATTAAAGAGAAGCTTGACTTTTGTATCGAGACATGGGTACCAACACGGGTTAAATACAACAAAAATCAGAGAGTACCTATTTGGTGGAACACTAAAATTAAAAAGAGTATAAAAAAAGAAAAAAACATTTAAATATTATAAGAAAAACCAATCACAAGAAACTTGGTCAAAGTTTAAACTTTTATCAAATACTACAAAAAAATTAAGACAAGCAAAGAGAGACCTAGAAATTAACTTAGTAAGAGATTGTAAAAATAATAAAAAATATTTCTATAATGATATAGGTTCATTGAAAGGTAGTAAGATTGGAGCAGGACCATTGTTAATAGAGGAAAAGTTAGTTACGGATGATAATCAAATGGCTAATGAATTTAATAAATATTTCATTAGTATATTTAAAAATAAAGAACATTTTAATTTAGATATCTCCACTTCCTATTCTACAATCTCTTTTTCTGAAAAAGATATCATGAGAGCGATTAATAATACTAAGTCTGGCTCTTCTATAGGCATAGACGGTATCCTGTCAATTTTCATAAAGAATCTCAGTACAGAGTTAGCTGGCATACTCACACTCCTTTTTAATATGTCCTTAAAAGAAGGTGAAGTATTGCATGAATGGAAACAGGCTAATATTACCCCCATTTATAAAAAAGGTTCAAAAAATAATATTAGTAATTATAGGCCCATAAGTCTGACCTCTAGCATTGGCAAGGTCATGGAAAAATTGTTACAGTATAAAATTACAGAACATCTTTATAAATCAAGGAACATGGACATTACCCAGCATGGTTTTATATCAGGAAGATTGGGTATGTCTAATTTGATCAGCTTTTTTTGAACCTGTGAGCAAGGCTTTAGATGAAGGATTGTCTGTTGATGTAATTTTCCTTGATTTTGAAAAGGCATTTGATACAGTTTCACACAAAATTCTTTTAGATCAACTACATAAACTTGATATAAACCCATTAATTATTAAGTGGATCTTCTCATGGTTGGATAATAGGAAGCAGAGAGCGGTTCTGAGAGGATGTAAGTCTGATTGGGGAATTGCCAGTAGTGGTGTACCACAGGGGTCTGTACTTGGACCGTTACTGTTTAATGTTATGATCTTGGATATGCAAGCTAAAAATGGAACTTGGTTGCAAAAATATGCTGATGACAGTAAACTTGGAGGGATTGTTAATAATAATACTGTAACCCCTCGCTATAATGAACAGATTGGGAGCCATAACTTGAGTTCGTTATAGCTCCCAGTTTGTTATAATGAGGGACGCCAAAAACCGAAAAAAAAAGCAAGGCACATTGACTACTGAGTGCTACTGCAGTACTCTACATTCCCATTCCCACAACACACAACAATGCTTATTGCTTAGTGTACAACTTTTTTTTCTGGCTACTGTATGTGCAGCTATATGCAAATGAAAGTATAATTGTGTACAGTACTTTCCATTCTTGCAGCTGCTCTTCCATGATTTTACACTTCCCCGACTCCCCCCTCCTCCCTGAGTCAGTGTGCCTGCTAATAAAGGATGCAGGGGGCTAGAGAAGGTTTTCTTCACAGAGAGAAGGCAGGAATACAAATGAACACTGCATCTGTACCAAACTGCGTTATGTTTTTACTGTTATGATGACACTACCAAACTGCTGTGACCCACTAAAGTGAACCGCTGGCAATACATGTCGCTCTGTCTCATTTTTTTCTAGCTACCCACAGTTGTTTTTAGAAAGCCTCAGTATGTGGATCAGTTCTGTTTTGTTTTAAAAGGAGCAGTAGGAGGATGGGTTTGTTTAAGGGCATCATTACGGGAGCTGGTCTGTTTTGGTTATGAGAGCTGATTTGTATTGGGACTCAGGATCCACATGGACCATTCGTTATAACCGAATATTCGGTATAATGGGGCTCGCTATAGCGAGGGGTTACTGTACCTCTATTGAAGAGCTCCAAGATAATTTAAACAACCTTTATTCCTGGGCTACTGAACATAGTTTAGTCCTTAATATTTCTAAATGTAAAGTAATGCACCTAGGGAGAAATAGCTGTTTGGCTAGTTATCATATAAATAACATCAAACTTGAGGAAACTACCTCAGAAAGTGATCTTGGTGTGACTATCACTAATAATCTAAAATGTAATCATCATAATAATATTAGTGCTAAAAAATGTCACGGTATACTCAAATGTATCCTTAAACACATAAAAAGTCGAGAAGCAGAGGTTCTCATTCCATTATACACTACCTTGGCTAGAACGCATATGGAATATTGTACTCCTTTTTGTGCACCCACTTCTATAAATAACATTAAAACTTATGAGTCAGTTCAACGTAAGATGACTAGATCTGTTTCCAATATGGCACATCTAGGTTATGGTGACAGACTAAAACATTTAGGATTATTCTCTCAAAAATATAGGTTTTTTAGAGGTGAAATGTGTTGGGCCTATAATGCCTGTAAGGATGAATAATTTTTGGAAACAAATTGTTTGATTAAACAATCACCCTTGGAGAATACCAGGTCACATAAAATTAGATTATATGCGGAAATATGTAAAACTCAATGGAGGAAGAATTTTATTACCCAAAGAGATCCACATTCATGGAATTCTCTTCCAACAAGCATTGTATCATGTCAATCCCTATACCTTTTTAAAAATGCACTTGATTGCTATATGGGCGATAAGAAATTTCTCTACCATCATTAGTATAATGATGGCGAGCTATTAAGGGCTTGTCCCTCAAACTCGTATAACCTATGAACCTATGAACCAATGAACTTTCCCACATGCATCCAATGTCAAAGTAACATTCATACTGTGAACATTGTATGTTTCCTCCCAGAAAAATGCTTCAGAATATTCAGAGTGCATCAGTTGCCTTCAAACACTACATAAAGATTTTCTCTGTTTAAGTGTTCAAATGCAATTAGTCTATTCCCCATAGCTTCAATTTTTGCAGTCAAGTTATCAGTTGCTGACATCATGACAGCCCACAATTGAGAATGCATATTCATACCCGTATTGACAAAGCGTCTTGCTCTTAAATGCAGTTTCATGAGAGGCACTTTGTTTTTTACTTAATTACTTTTGTGCCTCACGACTGCTAAGATGATACGCTCAATCTTAGCAGCATGTACCATTTAAAGAATTTCGCTTTGGTGTGACAGCTAGTGGCACAACTGTCACTAACACCATTTGTTTTGTCACTAACAAACCTACCACTAATTGCCTCATGAGGCCACAATGTAGATCTTTTCTGTGACACAGTTTTTTTATTTTTATTCTTCAATGGCAGTTTTCCACAGTGCACACATTTCTTGACATGTATGCAGTTTTTTGAAACTGGACTGCAAGATAAAGCACAGTCAACAGTTTTTTGTTTACAAGAAATAACAGATTTCACATCATGACATGACATGTGGCCACTACTGTACCTGTTCAGATTTGAAAGTGGCTGCACTTTGCATACAATAGTCATCGCTTTATGTCTTCTTGAACTGTTCACTCTTCCCTATTAAAAGTTGCACCTAAGAAAGAGAAAAAAAGAAATAGATAAAATCAAAAAACATATATGTAAATCACTATGCAATGCATCATCCATTGAAAATTGTTTTAGAGAAATAAAAAAATATACATTCAAGAAGTCATGCAGAGTATGGCAATATCACAACTCACAGTATTACAATTTGTTTATGGCCGTCTGCTGCACATAAATACACAGATAACAATTGTTTATTAATACCGTTTAATGAAATTTTTAAGTTAACATTGTACAATACACTAACCATGTACATATAATGGAATTTTTATATGTCGAAATACTACCCAATGCAAATAGATAAGGCAGCATATAGCAAAACTCAATCTGTAAAAAATTTCTGTTGGACAAGGATTTTGTCAGTTTGCGAAAGAGGATTCTGGTCCGCATGAGTCACAGTCAAGGATTTTGCATGCTCACGATGAAGGATCATAGAAAACCATTCTTACTATTGAAATCTGAGAAAAAAATGACACAAACACTTAAATGCTGCCCAGATTTCACAAAAAAATACACTATATAAAGTAACTTAAAAAATGTAAATATAAAACAATCTCCCAGTCTCGTTCTTTGCATTTCTCTTGCAGTCAAGGATTTTGTCAGCTCGCTAAAGGGGATTCATGTTCACATGAGTCGATGTCAAGGAATTTGCATGCCCGAGAAAGAGGATCACCAAACTTTATTCTATTTCAAAAACCGAAGTAAAAATATGAAAAAAATGACTTATGCAGCACTCAGACTCTACACAATACCATATTAAAGAAACTGTCTCAATTTTAAACATCTTTTCCAAATAAAAAAAAAATGTACATCTCCCAGCACAGTTTTCCATGATAATCTTGCAGTCAAGGATTTTAACTCACGAAAGGGAATCCATGTCCACACGACTCGTGGTCAAGGATTTTGTATGCTCGTGGACAAGGATCACCAAATTATTTTGTTTTCAAAAATCACAGTTAAAGTGCTAAACAATTACTTATGCATCACTCAGATCCTAGACAACAACATACCATATAGATCATTTTACTTTTAACCTCTTTACATTTTTTTTATTTAAATCTATGTCTTAGTCCTGTTTCCCATGAAAACCTCATGATCAAGGATTTTGTCACCTCACGAAAGGGGATCCATGTCCATCTAAGTTGCAGTCAAGGATTTTGCATGGTTATAAAAGATAACAGCAAACTTTTAATTTTTTTTAAATGTTAGTAAAAATATAACCCAATGACTTCTGTTGAACCCAAATGTAACACAACAACATACAGAAACAGTCATCTTAAATTTACATGCACTTTTTAATTTTTAAAAATATGTATTTTCTAGTACCTTTTTTTTGTGATAACCTGACGGTTGAGGATTTTGTTAGCTCACAAAAGAGTCCTTATCTGTATGAGTCACGGTCAAGGATTTTGCATGGTCATGAAAGAGGATTCATAAAACAACAGGAAATGAGCTTTCAAGACAAATAGAAACACAGGAAACAGCAGGAAGTGGACCATCTTGGATCCTAGACTCCAAACTGCATGAATAACTACTAGCAAATGTAAGTAAACTTTTTAAACATTATACATTTTTAATAGGTATATCTTAATGTCTCAGCACCAAATTAGCATATCTCAGAATTGGAATTTCTGCTCGTTTAGATGATAGTCTGCATAATTCTGTGTTATATGGCATTCTGGCAGAAAAAGCACTTTAAAGAAAGCATGTCTCATAATTTTACTATGATGCATTGTTTTTCCTTTCATGCATTCCACACATAACACATCCCTTAAACTTAAACCAAATGGATGAATCTTTATAAAACATTAATATATAAATACTTATTTCTATGCTGTAGCAGATATTCAGTTTATTTACTTAGCGTACTGTGGCATTTTCAACCTGCAGTACTTAAAAGGCCAAGATGCCAAAACTCCTTATACTTTTTGTATTTCTCCTAAAGTCTGTTAAACACTGCACACATACAGAACTTTATTATATCTTAAGATTTAATTAAACAAACCCCAACCTGTACATGCAGTCAGCATATTAATATCTATAATCCTGGATGATCTTTATAAGAAACCTACACAGTGCTGCATTTTTTTAAACGACACTATTTTTCAGGACCACACCTAAACCGTTTATCCCATCACCTATTTGTCTGATTTTATTTGTCTAACTTTAATCTCACAGTAGGAGTTGCAATAACTGTTACTGTTAAAAATGTTGTGAGAAAGCAACTTCAGCTAAATATTTTAAATCACACAGTCACAACATATCTGAAGCATCATATAAGTAAGCATAAATAGAGTTGTGCTTGCCAGTCAAAATGCCAGTTCAAAAAGACAGGGAAGACAGGCACAGTATCACAGTATAGGGAATAGCAGTAGCCAATAGAAATGTACAATGTTGACATGTCACAGCGCATGGCCAATCAATCATCAGCATTATCCCACCAAAATAAAAATAATGTTTTATAAACAAATGGACAATAGCAAACACGTTTGTAGACACAACAAGTTGCAGTAAGTACTGCCAACCAATAGTATGTGTCCACACTATCTGTTGCTACCTGACATAGCATTTTTTAACTATCTATCTTATGCTGCGCTAATAGTAGTCATTTACTTCAGGACTGTTCAGAGAGAGAGAGAGAGAGAGACACACACATTTCTGATATTTCTGCCTGTGTAGAAATACTGCTTCATAATCAAAATGGCAGAAAGGTCCAGAGTCAATGTTTGGATCATGGAGAGCAGCCTGGTGAGAAGGGCAGCTGCATTTAGTAGAGAAAGCTATTTTGTCAATAACTTGCAGCTACCAAATTGCAATGTGTCTTGGTTTGGCAAGGGTGGCATGAGGTGGGAGCAGCTCATGCCAACTATGTGCCACCTACTGCAGACACACCCTGAACCTTCCCCCTCATCCACCTTGGAGGTAATGATTTGGGTTACAAAAGGGCAGTAGATTTGATTGAGGCTGCACACTCAGATTTGCAGTCTCTTATGGAGATGTTATCTGCTTATAAAATTCTGTATTCAGATATTACAGAGTGGATAATCTGGAGAGACGAGGAGTACTGTCCTGCCCTTGAAAGATCATGCTGTAAGGTAAGCATCCAAATATCTGGATTCCTTCAAGTTATGGGAATGCACACTATACGGCACCTCCAAATTTGTCATTTTAAACACTGGCTACACCTAAAAGATGGTGTGCATGTCTCAAACAGTGATAATACATATTTTGTTGGGGACCTCCAATATGGCATCTTGGCACTTCTCTGAATGTGTACCTCTATGTATGTGCAGTGCATACAATCTAGAATAACCAAATGGCTCTTTTAAGAGCCACACAACTTGGTCAAAAAATAGACAAACTTTTCATACACAACACAAAACTGATACAGATACGGTTTCATCTTCTGGAACAGTGTATCTGTTGTAATCAGTGCATATAAAAAAACAAAGTCATTATTGCATTTTGATTTGTAATCACAATAATTACTTTAGAACCATTCATTTTCTTTCAGTTTAGCATCATTTTCTATCAGTGTCACACAGGTCCACCTCATGCCCCCCCTCCCCACCAGTTGATTGGCAATCTGTGGTAGATAATTGGGTCTTGGAGCATCACTGCTTCAAATATCCTTACTATAGGGGTGGCAGTATATTATTAGTGTGTGTGTGGGGGGGTAGTAGTGTACCATTAGTGTGTATGGGGGGGTGACAAGTACAGTATTTACCCACAGCTGGTCTGGTTACTCACACTGCACAGTCAAATGAGTAAACCTTGCCTGAAGTGGTCCAATCTTCACATTTGCCACACCATAAAGTGCCATATTTAATTATACTGAATGTGTGAAACACCTGTGTGCCAAAAGCAAGCACTGTAGGTGAAGAGAGGGGAATGAGGTTATGCATTTCTATATGATGTAAACTGTGTGTATGCACAGTTGTATTATTGAACATGTTATATCGGTTGCTTAAATATGTAATATTAATCATCTCATCTCTGTCTCCATTACTTTCAGACAACACTTGAAGCATAATTAAAGAAATCGGACTAAAATGCCAAAGATGTGGTCCAACAGTGATGTACTAGCCCTCATTCAAGCTGTGAAGAGATACGCCAATCCAGCAATTGTGATGAGGGTGACCAACCTTACCTTATCAAGAACCTGGGCAAAGATAAAAATAAACATGTATACCTTATGTAAAATAAATATTTTTAACACACACATATGTACTGTTTGTGCAAAGACTGACTCCTTCTTAGCTAGGTTTAAGAATTAGCAATGTATTAACTGCAGTACATCATATGTAGATCATCCATAATTCTATCTGTGCAAAAAATGTGAGTCAAGCACAAAGAATATTTACAGTATGCCTTGGCAAGTCAGCAAGTACATAGCAGTACATGCTGCGTCAAGTGAAGAGATCTACACCCAATATAAATCTGCAGGAGCTGGAAGGGTGGGGTGGAACAGAGCAAGAGGGAATGCATATGGGATAGAAACATAGAAACATAGAATTTGATGGCAGATAACGACTGCTTGGCCCACCTAGTCTGCCCATTTTTCTACCTAACAGATAAGCAGCAGATCCTAGTTAACCAACAGCTTACTTCCTCCTACCCCCTACTAGGACTGCCTTATGTCTGTCCCATGCATTCTTGAATTCCCCAACAGTTCTTGACTCTATTACCTCCTCAGGGAGGCTGTTCCACACATCCACAACCCTCTCTGTGAAAAAATACTTCCTCACATTATCTCTGAGCCGTCCCCCCTCTATCTTCAAATTGTGCCCCCTTGTTCTTGCACATCTCTTTTTCTGAAAGATGCTACCCTCTTGGACTTTGTTGATTCCACTGAAGTACTTAAATGTTTCAATCATGTCCCCCCCCCTTCCTCAAGAGTATACATATTAAGCTCCTTTAGTCTTTCTTCATATGTCTTCTGGTGCAGACCCTGCACCATTTTGGTTACCCTCCTCTGAACAGCCTCCACTCTGTCTATGTCTTTGCAGAGGTGGGTCTCCGAACTACACACAGTACTCCAGGTGGGTCTCACTAACTGTCTGTACAGAGGATAACAACTTCCTGTTTCCACTATTGATGCCTTTCCCTATGCATCCCAGTATCCCCCCAGCCTTCCTTATTGCCTTGTCACATTGCTTGCCCACCATTAGGTCATCTGATATAATTACCCCCAGGTCCTTTCCATTTTTACTGTTGTCAGTATCTCATCCCCCATTGTGTACTCTTCCTCTGGGTTTTTGTTTCCCAGGTGCATTACCTTGCACTTCTTTGCATTGAATCTGATCTGCCATACATTTGACCATTCCTCCAACCTTGCCAAGTCCCTTCTCATCCTTTCCACTCCATCTTGTGTATCAACTCTGTTGCAGATCTTTGTGTCATCTGCAAAGATACATACTTTTCCCTCCAGTTCCTCTGCAATGTCACTTATAAAGACAATAAAAATGACTGGTCCCAGTACTGAACCCTGCGGTACCCCGCTAGTAACCCTCCTTTCTTCACTGTGGACTCCATTTACTACTACCCTTTACGACCTGTTGTCTAGCCAATTTTTTATCCAAGCCACCACCTTGGGACCCACTCCAAGGCTGGCTAACTTGTGTATTAATCTTTTGTGTGGGACTGTATCAAATGTCTTGCTGAAATCTAGGTAGGCCATGTCCACAGCTCCTCCCTGGTTTACTACTTTGGTCACCCAGTCAAAGAACTCTATTAGATTCACCTGACACAACCTTCCCATCATGAATCCATGCACCCTTGGGTCCTATGACCCACTGGCCTCTAGGTACTCAACAATTCTTTCCTTCAGAAGTGATTCCATCATTTTCCCTACCACTGAGGTCAAACTAACTGGTCTGTAGTTTTCTACCTCTGTCCTGCTCCCACTTTTGTGAAGAGGAATCACATACACCCTCCTCCAGTCCTCAGATAACACCCCATCCTCCCATGATTTGTTAAAGAGAGTAGTCAGCGGTGTCACTAGTTCTACCCTTAGTTATTTTAGAATTCTTGGGTGAATCCCATCAGGCCCCATTTGTTTTGTCCACCTTCAATTTTATTAATTCTTTCAGAACCCTTTCTTCTGTAAATGGACTAGTATCGACCCCTGTCTTCAGAGTGTTTCTCTTGTTTAGTTTAGGTACCTCCCCCTCCTCTTCCTTTGTGAATACTGAGCAGAAATAGTTGTTCAGTATCCCTGCTTTTTCACAGTCACCCTCTACCCACATTCTTTCCCTTTTATTAAGCCTCAGTATCCCTCCTTTGGTCTTTCTTCACTCCCTAATGTACCTATAAAAAGTCTTATCCCCCTTCTTAACAGATTTGGCTATCCTTTCCTTGGTTTGGGCCTTTGCTTTTCTGACTGCCTTCCCAGCCTCTTTCTGCTTTAACTGATAAAGTTCTCTGTCCTGCTCCTTCTGTGTTTCCTATATTTCCTGAATGCTGTCCTTTTCTCCTTAACCTTCCCTGCCACCTGTTTTGAGAACCATAGTGTTTTGTTCCTTCATTGTGTTTTGTTGATTTGTTTTACACAAAGGGTTAGGGATAGGATAGGGTACGATAGGCATCTGTTATACTGTAGTGAGTACAGAAGATAAAGCTCTATGTGTGGCTGAGGGGGGTAATTCTGGGACCATGTGGCACAGCACCACTATATTAAAAAACCAAAATGCAACAAACTCAGGCACAGTGTGTATGATTCAAAATACACTGCCTTATAAAAAATATATTTATGACACTGAAACATAGAAACATAGAATTTGATGGCAGATAAGAACTGCTTGGCCCACCCAGTCTGCCCATTTCCCCACCTAATGGATAAGCTGCAGATCCAAGTTAACCAGCAGCTGAATTATTTCTACCCCTCACAAGAATTGCCTTATGACTGTCCCATGCATGTTTGAATTCAACCACTGTTTTTGACTCCACAACCTCCTCCAGAACGCTGTTCCATGCATCTACAACCCTCTCTGTGAAAAAATACTTCCTTACATTACCTCTGAGCTGCCCCCCATCTTCAAATTGTGTACCCTTGTTCTTGCACACCTCTTTTTTTAAAAGATGCTACCCTCTTGGACTTTGTTGATTCCCTTGAGGTACTTGAAAGTTTCTATCATGTCCCCCCTCTCCCTCCTTTCCTCAAGGCTATACATATTAAGCTCCTTTAGTCTCTCTTCATATGTCTTCCAGTGCAGACCCTTCATCATTTTAGTTGCCCTCCTCTGGACAGCTTCCATCTTGTCTATGTCCTTGAGGAGACTGGGTCTCCAAAACTGCACACAGTACTCCAGATGGGGTCTCACCAGCTGTCTCTACAGAGGGATAACAACTTTCTGTTTTCTACTGGTGATGCCTCTCCCTATGCATCCCAGTATTCCCCCAGCCCTCCTTACGGCCCTCTCACATTGCTTGCTCACCTTTAAGTCATCTGATATGACTACCCCCAGGTCCCTTTCCATTTTTGTTGTTGTTAGTATCTCACCTCCCCCACTGTGTATTCTTCCCCTGGGTTTTTGTTTCCCAGGTGCATTACCTTGCACTTCTTAGCACTGAATCTAAGCTGCCTTACATTTGACCATTCCTCTAACCTTGCCAAGTCCCTTCTCATTCTTTCCACCCCACCTTGTGCTCAAATCTGTTGTAGATCTTTGTGTCATCTGCAAAGAGACATACTTTTCCTTCCAGTCCCTCTGCAATGTCGCTTATAAAGACATTGAAGAGGACCGGTCCTAATACTGAACCCTGTGGCACCCCACTAGTAACCCCCCTTTCTTCAGAGTGGACTCCATTTACTATTACCCTCTGTGTCCTATTCTCTAGCCAATTCTTTACCCAGGCTATCATCTTGGGATCCATTCCCAGGCTGGCTAACTTGTATATTAATCTTTTGTGTGGGACTGAGTCAAATGCCTTGCTAAAGTCTAGGTAGGCCATGTCCACAGCCCCTCCCTGATCTACTACTTTAGTCACCCAGTCAAAGAAATGTATTAGATTCGACTGGCATGACCTTCCTTCCGTGAATCCATGCTGCTTTGGGTCCTGTGCCCCTTTGGCCTCTAGGTGCTTGACAGTTCTTTCCTTCAGAAGTGATTCCATCATTTTCTCTATCACTGAGGTTAAACTAACAGGTCTGTAGTTTCCTGCTTCTGCCCTGCTCCCACTTGTGTGAAGGGGAATCACATCTGCCCTCCTTCAGTCCTCAGGTACCATCCCATCCTCCCATGATTTGTTAAAGAGGGTAGTCAATGGTGTCACTAGTTCTACCCTTAGTTCTTCTAGAATTCTGGGATGAATCCCATCAGGCCCCATTGCTTTGTCCACCTTCAGTTTTAAGAGTTCTTTCAGAGCCCTTTCTTCTGTAAATGGGCTGGTATCAACTTCTGTTTCCAGAGTGTTTCTATTGTTTGTTTTAGGTACCTCCCCCTCTTCATTTGTAAATACTGAGCAAAAATATTTGTTTAGTATCTCTGCCTTTTCACCGTCACGCTCTGCCCACCACCCTCCCCTTTATTAAGCCTCACTATCCCTCCCTTAGTCTTCCTTCGCTCCCTGATATACCTAAAAAAGGTTTTATCCCCCTTCTTAACTGAGTTGGCTATCTTTTCCTCAGTTCAGGCCTTTCTGTTCTGACTGCCTTCCCAGCTTCCTTTTGCTTTAACTGATACAATTCTCTGTCCTGCTCCTTCTGTGATTCCTTTTACTTTCTGAATGCTTTCTTTTCTCTTGAACCTTCACTGCCACCTCCTTTGAGAACCATAGTGGTTTCTTACATCATTTTGTTTTGTTTATTTGCTTCACACAAAGGCTTGTACCTCTTGATGGCAGTTTTATTATTCCCATTGTTCTTCCACCCTCCTTCCTGCCCATTTGCTAGTGCATTCCTTAGGCACTCACCCATTTTGGCAAAGTCAGCCCTCCTGAAGTCCAGTACTTTTGCCTTTGTATGGCTTGACTCTATTGCTGTGTTTATTGTGAACCATACTGTTCGATGGTCGCTAGTTCCCACATGGCTACCCACTTCTACATCTGTGATCCTCTCTCCATCTCCATTTGAGAGGACCAGGTCTAAGATTGCTTCCTCTCGAGTGGGTTCCATAGAAACATAGAAACATAGAATTTGACGGCAGATAAGGACCACTTGGCCCACCCAGTCTGCCCATTTCCCTACCTACTGGATAAGCTGCAGATCCTAGTTAACCAGCAGTCTACTTCTTCCTACCCCCAACCCCCAGAACTGCCTTATGACTATCCCATGCATGCTTGAATTCCACCACTGATTTTGACTCCACAACCTCCTCCGGAAGGCCGTTCCATGCATCCACAACCCTCTCTGTGAAAAAATACTTCCTTAAATTACCTCTGAGCCGCCCTCTATCTTCAAATTGTGCCCTCTTGTTCTTGCACACCTCTTTTTTTGAAAGATGCTACCCTCTTGGACTTTGTTGATTCCCTTGAGGTACTTGAAAGTTTCTATCATGTCCTCACTCTCCCTCCTTTCCTCGAGGCTATACATATTAAGCTCCTTAAGTCTCTCTTCATATGTCTTCCGTGCAGACCCTGCACCATTTTAGTTGCCCTCCTCTGGACAGCTTCCATCCTGTCTATGTCTTTGTGGAGATTAGGTCTCCAGAACTGCACACAGTACTCCAGATGGGGTCTCACCAGCTGTCTGTACAGAGGGATAATAACTTCCTGTTTTCTACTGGTGATACCTCTCCCATGCATCCCAGTATCCCCCAGCCCTCCTTGCTGCCCTCTCACATTGCTTGCCCATCTTTAGGTCATCTGATATGACTACCCCCAGGTCCCTCTCCATTTTTGCTGTTGTTAGTATCTCACCCCCCATTATGTACTCTTCCCCTGGGTTTTTGTTTCCCAGGTGCATTACCTTGCACTTCTTAGCATTGAATCTAAGCTGCCATACATTTGACCATTCCTCTAACCTTGTCAAGTCCCTTCTCATCCTTTCCACCCCACCTGTGCATCAACTCTGTTGCAGATCTTAGTGTCATCTGCAAAGAGACATACTTTTCTTCCAGTCCTTTTGCAATGTAGCTTATAAAGACATTGAAGAGGACCGTCCTAATACTGAACCTCACGGTACCCCACTAGTAACCCTCCTTTCTTCTGAGTGGACTCCATTTACTATTACTCTCTGTGTCCTATTCTCAGCCAATTCTTTACAGGCTGTCATCTTGGGACCCACACCCAGGCTGGCTAACTTGTATATTAATCTTTGTGTGGGACTGTGTCAAATGCCTTGCTAAAGTCTAGGTAGGCCATGTCCACAGCCCCTCCCTGATCTACTACTTTGGTCACCCAGTCAAAGAAATCTATTAGATTCGTCTGGCATGACCTTCCCACTGTGAATCCATGCTGCCTAGGGTCCTGTGCCCCTCTAGACTCTGGATACTTGACAATTCTTTCCTTTAGAAGTGATTCCATCATTTTCCTATCACTGAGGTTAAACTAACAGGTCTATAGTTTCCTGCTTCTGCCTTGCTCCCACTTTTGTGAAGGGGAATCACATCTGCCCTCCTCCTCCAGTCCTCGGGTACCACCCCATCCTCCCATGATTTGTTAAAAAGGGTAGTCAGTGGTGTCACTAGTTCTACCCTTAGTTCTTTTAGAATTCTGGGATGAATCCCATCAGGCCCCATTGCTTTGTCCACCTTCAGTTTTAAGAGTTCTTTCAGAACCCTTTCTTCTGTAAATGGGCTGGTATCAACTTCTGTATCCAGCTGTGTTACTACTGTTTGTTTTATGTACTTCCCTCTTCATTTGTAAATACTGAGCAAAATATTTGTTTAGTATCTCTGCCTTTTCACAGTCTCCTCTGCCCACCCTCCCACCCGTTTATTAAGCCTCACTATCCCTCCTTTGGTCTTCTTTGCTCTCTGATGTACCTATAAAGGTTTTATCCCCTTCTTAACTGAGTTGGCTATCTTTTCCTCGGTTTGGGCCTTTGCTGTTCTGACTGCCTTCCCAGCTTCCTTTTGCTTTAACTGATACAGTTCTCTGTCCTGCTCCTTCTCATGATTCCTTGTACTTCCTGAATGCTTTCTTTTTCTCTTGAACCTTCACTGCCACTTCCTTTGAGGAACCATAGTGGTTTCTTACATCGTCTTGTTTTGTTTATTTGCTTCACACAAAGGCTCGTTACCTCTGTGATGGCAGTTTTATTATTCCCCATTGTTCTTCCACCCCTCCTTCCTGCCCATTTGCTAGTGCATTCCTTAGGCACTCACCTATTTTGGCAAAGTCAGCCCTCCTAAAGTCCAGTACTTTTGTCTTTGTGGCTTGACTCTATTGCTGTATTTATTGTGAACCATACTGTTCGATGGTCGCTAGTTCCCAGATGGCTACCCACTTCTACATCTGTAATCCTCTCTCCATCTCCATTTGAGAGAATCAAGTCTCAATTGCTCCTCTCGAGTGGGCTCCAGTACTATTTGTCTAAGGCATGCCCTGTAGGCATCTAGAATAACTGCACTCTTCAAGTGGTAGCTGCAACTGCACTCCAGTTAACATCTAGCATATTCAGATCACCCATCAGCAATATCTCCCTTTTTCTGCCATTCTAAGTATACTTGCTATCATTTCCTGTCCATTTCCTCCCCTGAGAGGGGGTTATATAACCCCTGTGCGTATTGTGGTGCCATTGCCTGTCTCCAAATTTACCCACAGTGCTTCTTCCTCCCCTGTTTACCCTTTTGTTCTGTTGCTTTTATTCCTTCCCTTATGTAAAGAACTACTCCTCCTCCTCTTTTACCCTCCCTGTCCCTCCTCTGTAGACAGTGTATCCTGGTATGTTTATGTCCCAGTCATGGTTTTGTGTGTACCATGTTTCTGTGACTGCCACGATATCCAGATGTTCCTCCTCCATCAAGGCCACTAATTCAAGAAGCTTGTTACCCAGACTACGGGCATTAGTACTCATTGCTCTCCCTTTTTTGTTGGCTTTACCTTCTGTTGCAGCATCCCCCACTGACCGTTCTACCTCAGTCTTTTTCTCATTTAGTACCCTGCTTTGTAGGGAGAGGCTGGGATTTTCCTGCTGCCTGTCAGTGCCTCCCCCTTTGACTAGTTTAAAAGCTTGCCAATGAAGCATTTAAACCGATTGCTCAAAAGACTTGTTCCCTTCCTGGACAGATGCAGACCATCCTGCCAGTATAGGCTGGTGTCCCTCCAGGTGGAACCCCAGTCCCCAATGAAGCTAAACCCTGTGCTCCGCACCATTTTTTCAACCATTCATTAAACTGCATGTTGCCAATTGCCCTCGCCTCCCCCATGCTTTTGACAGGCAGCACCTCTGAGAAGGATACTGTGTGTGCTACTCATCTTAGGTCCCTCCCCAACTCTGACGTGCCCCTGTAGGGCATCTAGAATAACCCCACTCTTAGAAGTGGCTGCTGCAGCTGCACTCCAGTTAACATCTGGCATATTCAGATCACCCATCAGCAATATCTCCCCTTTTTCTGCCATTCTAAGTATACTTTCTATCATTTCCTTGTCCATTTCCTCCCCCTAAGAGGGGGTCTGTATACAACCCCTGTGCGGATTGTGGTGCCATTGCCAATGAACAATTGTTACAGCAGTCATCACTATTTACTGGGCAGCACAATTATATGCAGCCACATATATGTATATATATTGATAAACTTTTCTATCTCTATTCATTCACAAGTTGGTCATGCCTTGGGGAAGAAAGGCATTGTAAAATCACCTGATGAATGCAGGAAAAAGTGGAAGTTCACCCGGCAGATATTTTACAAGAGCAAGTCTGCTGGGGAAGTCCACCAGAGGAACTGGGATTGGTACAAGATAGCCCATAATATGTGGGTTGCAGCTGGGAAGCCACAGTTCGGTGATCGCCACCATGGATGTATGCATAATTTAAAAAATTATAAATACTATATACAAAATGTAATAAGTTGTCAACAAAGCTTCACAGGGAGTCAGCTATATGCGTACAATACTTCATGGTCAGCCATGCTTTGGAACTGTATTAGAATTTTATACTGAGCCGAGCTGATTGATATCCCATTTAACATGGAGGGTAAAGCGTGACTGATTTACAGCACAATTGTACACCAAGTGCATGTAAAAAACAGTATTATGAAATTGTTAGAAAGAATATTGAATTATAGTGTATAGTATAGTATTGTTCTATATAGAATTCCATCCTTTTCAAAATGCTGTTGTACCACAGTTCCAAATGTCATGGAATGTTATTTGAAAGCAAAACAGCTCACGCACACATATGTAACACAGTACTATACACTATAAGAAATACAGGATAAGTAACTCTATGCACAACCAGTGTGCTTTGCCACCTCAGTGTTCTGATTCCCATGGACCTCTCAAGCTTCGCTCTCAAGGTCAGAGGGAATTAGAACCCCTCTGTGGCAGAGCACACTGGTTGTGCATAGTTGCCCATCCAGTATTCTCTATGTGACTGGCTGAGAACTTGTTTCACCTGTGCTGTTATCCCACCACAACAGCCCAGCTGAAAGTAGTACCTTAAAAAATATGCATGACATTTACTACAAATACCCCAAACCATAATCACAATAAGGCACTCTAGAGGGTGCTTTATGATGAGCTAATGGTCCTTCTCAGTTCATAGAAGGACTCGGTTATGCCTTGTGCTTAAATCCACCTGAGGTGGCCCATTATCCCACCATAACACCTCCCAATAATGCCTTATTTAAGCAATAGACCATGCTATGATGTGGGTGATAACAGGATTTACCCACGGGTGGTATGGTTTGTTTACAAGGCTCATCCAAGTGAGGAAACCATACCAGAAGTGGGCAAATATTCCCATTACCCATACCACATTGTGTCATATTGCTATTATACAATGTAAGAATAAACGGGAGGGAAGTCTTCATTTTTTATTTTGATTTTCACGGTTCCTGGTTAGTTAGAAAAAAAACTATTTAGTGACCGATGGCTTTGAAGTCTGGTACCCTGATTGGCTGGCGCTTTTACTATGGGGTGATGGCACAATTTACACATTGAAAATCATGCCAGCCCGTCAACCAGGAACCAGCATTTTCTTGCCCATTGTATAATGGTTAAATATACTACTGACATTTATTGGCAATGGCAACATTTGCCCGCTTCTGTTGTGCTTTCCTCACTTGGCAGTGCCTCGTGAACAAACCAGACCAGTTGTGGCTAAATCCTGCCATCGCCCACACCCGTTCATGGTATATCTCTTAAACATAACACTCTCACATGGTCTACTGTGGTGTTCTAACTGGCCAGTTGAAAGTAGTTATCAGTCAATCAGAATTCAGCGTTCTTATTATGCATCTCATAATAAATTGTGCTAGAGAAGCTGTTTGAAAATCCTGTAATTTAACTGTTTAAAACATGTCACATCATCATGCATAAACTCTGCATAGCTCATGACTAATGTATGTCATGTCTAGCATACATAACTAAACACATTTTTTAATTTACTCCACACATATACCCATTCTACAATCACAATAAGGCACTCCAGTGTATGAGTTGTGCGATTTACCCAGTTCCTGTGTGCTCAAGCTACTTAGCTGCACCTCATGATGCACTGCACAAGCCATGAGTAAATCCCCAGTAACCCACACCTCACTGTACCTTACTTCTTAATGTATCTGCTTCTTGTATAGGTAAGTCACTCAGCTGCACCTTGTGACACATCACATAAGCTGTGAGTAAATCCTTAATAACCCAGATACTGATCTGCTTTACTGTTTAAATATTCCAGTACCAGGTATGGGTAATGGCAGCATTTTGCCCACTTCTCTTGTGGTTTCCTCACTCGGCTTCTTCTTGTGAGCAAACCACACCATGCGTCGTTAAATCCTGGAATCACCCACATCTGGTCATAGTACATCCCTTTAACATTGTGGTCTCTCTTGAGCTGTTGTACTGTGATAATGATCTAGTTCAAAAAAGTTGTCAGCCAATCAGAACTCAGCATTTTTTTACACCATTTCATAATAAAGTATGCTAAAAAAGGTAAGTGAAAATTATATAACATAATTGATCAAAACATATTACATGACCATGTGTAAATTAAGCAATTTACCATGATATGGTGAGGGTAATGGCATTTCACAGTCCATGCTGACTCTGTACTAACAAAACTCTGCCCCAAGCTCAGAGCTTTATATTGGAACTGTTCTAGCCTCCCCTATCTGGTCCGTCATGAGCTTATCCAGAAGATGATACTTCCCTCCTTCGATTATTGTGATACTGTTTATAGTACTGCCCACAAGTTAGTTTTATCCAAATGGGATACCCTTTTTAATGCTTTCTGCCGATTCACTCTTGACGCTCCTCCTCGCACCCACCGCTGTGAGCTATACCGCTCCTTTGCTCTCCCCTCCATTGAGAACCACCGCCTAATACACTGTGCCAAGTTTATCTCGAAAACTGGTTTGGTACCCTCCCAGCGTATTTGACCTTCATTCTATTGCCCCCTCTGACACCCACCTATGCTCTGAGGTCCCTAGACTCTCGACTCCTGTTAGTCTCCCGACGTCGGAACCAAGCTTGCCAGACCACCTTCTCTCACAGCTTCCCTCAACTCTGGAACTCTTTCCCCTCTGAAATTCGCCACTCTTCCTCTATCCTCTCACTATCCTATGCCCTTGCCAACTACTGCTCAGTAAACTGCTCCTGCAGTTAACTCTCCAATCTATTCTGCCTCAGACACTCCTATATTTCTTCTCCCAGTAAGCCCAGTGGTGCTACTTCGCTAATCACACCCAACTACTGCACTTGATTCCAACTTTTGAGCTAGCTAGCTTGCACTTACCCCTTACTCATTATATACCACAACCCAATACCTTAGCAGGATTTCCTCATTGTAACTGTTACTCTTGACTATTAGGGTGTATGTATTAATCCACACTCACCTATTCCTGTCAAACATATGCAGCTGTATTATCCAATTATATGTTTTCAAGGTATGAAGCATGACTTCCCCATGTAATTGCTATAGTACTATACTATAAGGGTAAATTGTCTACACCCAACTATTTCTGTCAAATGTTTTCAACTGTATTGTAATTGCATATATATTTGTCAGGACCTGGACTACCCTTGTCCTCTTCCCCACTGTACCCCTTCCCCCAGGTCACACCGGAGATGAGCAAGTCTTGCTCAGTGTGCTTTTCCTGGTGAAACAATTTCAATAAATAAATAATGGCAGTATTTACCCATGGATGGTGTGGTTTACTAATGAGGTGCAGTTGAGTGAGGAAACCACACCAGAAGTGGGTACATCTTGCCATTACCCACACCATATTGTGGCATATTGCTATTATACAATGTAAGAATAAACACAAGGGAAGTTTTCATTTTTTATTTTGATTTTTGTGGTTCCCACTTAGTGAGAAAAAAAAAACAATATGGCAGCTGGCAGCTTTGTAGTCTGCTAACCTGATTGGCTGGCACTTTTACTGTGGAGTGATGGCACGATGTACACATTTTAAATTGTGCTAACCAGCCAATGAGGAGCAAGCATTTTCTTGCCCATTGTATAGTGCTGCATAGCTCATGGCTGATGAATGTTATCAATGGCACACATAATTAAACATATTTTAAATTTATTTCACACATGCACCCATTGTATGCTTGCAACAAAGCACTCCAGGGTGTGAGGCATTGTCTTACTTGACCACTTCTTGTGTGGCTCACACACTTAGGTGTCCCTTGTGACACACCAGGAAATGTGTGGGTAAAGCCCAGGTAACCCACTCCTTGGTCTACCTTACTGCTTACTTTATTTACTTCTTCTCTGCATAAGTGACTCAGCTGGACCATGTGATACACCACAGAATCTGTCAGTAAATGCTAAATAGCCCAGATACTAATGTGCCTCATTGTTCTAAAATTAGATTTCTCTACTGTACTTTTTGTTTTGTGCCTGCCCATGCTTTAATAGTAATTGTGCTATAGTTATGAGAAAATACGTACCTAGCACTAGACACAGATAAATGAGTAGCATCTCAGCATGACATAGCATGAGTGCTGACGAAGGGAGGAGGAAGGAAGGTGGGTAGTAGTGAAGTTATTTGCCACACTTTGCAGTCAACGTAAGTAATGTGCCACAGAAGAACACTGTTAGAATAAATATTTGTTATAAAACAAATATCCCCTCAAACACTGTGAAAGTGTTCATAAAATGAAGAATAATTACATACAACACATGGGGCCTGATTCCAAGACTGGGAACGCTGGTATAAGCCGAGAAATGCCAAACCCCTTGACATATCTCGTGACTTAAGCCAAGCATTACGCTGGCCGGTATTCCAGGAGGCGCCTTGCACCATATTGACTATGGGCTATGACAACCCTGGGTTACGTGACCCACTATGCCACAGCCCCCAGTGACATGGTGCAAGTGCAGGTTATGGCAGCAACTGTGCCCTATTCCAGGAGGGCAGCTGCCTTAACCTGCAAGCACGATTACCAGAGTCACCCTACCGGTGCTAAATTAGAACAGCCCAGAGCTACTCTAAGGGGCAACTGATGGTGCTATACATCAGCTGCCCACCCCTTGGCACCACGACAATGGCACAGATGTGCCCCTATGCCCCCACAGGCATACCTCTTCCACCACGCCCCAGATTTTGGGGACCCCCCAAGGGTCCATTCTCAGGTGCACCCCCCAGACACCTGTACCACCTGTCCTGCCCCCCATGCCCCCTGGTGAGCGAAGCAGTGTTCTGGGGGTTGGGGGCTTCAGGGGGGCTGTCAGTAGCTGGCCACTACTTGTGGCATGCAGGACTTCTACACCATGCCCCTTGGTGTTAGCCTCCGCATGTGAATCTCCTGCATGTCACAAGTGCTGGGACCTGGCCACTCCTTGGAATGTGGTGCAGGGTCCCCAGCATAGCAGTGAATGCTGTAACTCACAGCCACCTACAAGTTACGTCATTTTTTCTGGAATTGGCCCCATGGTCCATAAGTTACTTTAGATTGTGAAATCACAGCAACCATTTTTTTTGAGACATTCCATCTTTTTTCAACGTGTCTAAAATTTTTGTATTCTTTTTTCCTTTTTACATACAGCACAAGAAAGCCTCCCTGCCACAGAACATCATCTGCATCTCATGCCAGTTCCAAAGGGTCAGGAGCGTGAGGTTCCTGCAGTCGGCCAACTCCTGGTGGTCGACTCTACTGTTAAATAAAACATATTTTTCACACATACAACTTAATTGAGCAACACCAAACACTATCACATACCTCCATGCCTCCAGAACAACTCATAATATCATACTGTATGTCCTCTTGCCACATGGTTCTACAGTGAGTGGCAATACAGTTGTAGGATATAGTATAATTAAGCAATAGTGCATGATAGTGGGGACATTATCGTAGAATAACAGCCCACCTCAGTAGCGTTGAAGCATGAGGCATAGCCAAGTCCTTCCACCACCTGAAAAGGGCTGTTAGCCCAACATGAACCACCCCCAGGAGTGCCTTGTTGCGATTATGAAAGGGATCATGTTTTATTAACTTTTATGTATTTTTTAAACATATCACTTTCAGGTATGCCATTATAGTGGCAATCCAATTGAGCTGAAACAAGCTCTCAGCTAATCAGAATTCACCATTCTTTCTATCCATTTCATAATGTTTATCTCACAACTTTCTTAATAGATAACCATATACAGAAGGTTGTGTATCACTTTTGCATCACAGATGTCAGATATGTAACTACACAGTGTACAAAAGCTGCAGTTGTACAATATAGTATAAGTTGTGATTTGTCACACAGGCAAAGTGAAAGTGTTTTGTGACCAACAATAATACCGTAGAGGGTGAGCATCATTGGTTCATAGCAGACCATCCAGAAGTATTATGAGCCCTGACACCACAGATGAAGAAAGTTATGGCCCACTGAACGTCCATCATTGCCTGTGACAACCACCCTGGAGTGTATTATTAAACTTAGAAAAATGGGCACCATGGCATTTCCTTATGTGTTTTAAAAATAATAAAAAAAGACATAAAAATGTATTACTAATGAAGTTTACATGTCTATATGCTGAACTAGTCCATAGTACTACTCTGTGCGATCTGTTGTTTCCCCCAACCCCACTGTATTCTGTAGTAGCCCCCCACAGAGACAGAGTTTGTACTTCTTCTGTCCATAGGAGCGTCTGGACATCTTTCATTTCTTTACAAAATTTATATTCCCTACTTATCATAAATACTATCATAACAGACATGTAGTGCTTAAGTCATACTTGCCTAAAGATTCCATGGCTGTAAGTATGACAAGAGGCATACTAATTAGACAGTTCAATTTTACTAGCTGTTTTTCTCTTTCTTTGTGTTGTACATATTAATTTGTCTGTTAATCACCCAGGAACACTTACCATAAATATGTAGGATTGTAGAGTGAATAGAGAAAAAATGAAAGGCACCACTGTGAAACACTTAAATTCTTACACATAATAAAACTTGTGAGCATCACAACAGCATCTCGTAGATGGGAGAATTTACACTCACTTGGTATGTTGTTCATTTCAACGCACAACTAAATCAGTTGCAACACACTATAAGTGGCAAAATATTGACATCACCCATAACCTTAATGTTAGTATTGCAATAATACAATGCCATATTTCACTTCAGATTTTCAATTAAACTGCTTACTCATTGGTCCATTGTATGATCACAATAATACACTGTAGTGTGTGTTACTTAACCAATAAGGCATGACAGAGGGTGTGTCATGGTGGACTAAGGTCCCACCTGTAGTGTGTTGAACCACAAGGTGTACCTGACTGCTTCTACCACCTAAGAAAGACCATCATCCACCATAACACGTAATCTGGAGTGCCTTATTATAATTATGAAATGGGAAATTTTTTTTAGAAAATTTACAGCTTTTTATAAACATATGACTTTTAGCTGGGCCATTGTACTGTGATAACAGACCAGCTAAAAGCTGCTCTTCACTAATGAGGAACCAGTATTCTTTCTACCCATATCATAATAATTAATTTATGTACTTCTTATGTCATTCGCTCACTCAACCATGCATTGTGACACACCACAAAATTTCAGTGCTTACTCACTCCATGACCAATGGTGTGATTAAGTGCAAATAAGCAACATGTACATTCTTGATAGTCTGCACAGAACATGCAAAGATCAGCTGTACCGCAGTGCTCAGCAGAGAGTACCACATGACATACGTTCCAACACAGCATTACAAGCGGACACACCATATTAACACATCACAGTGACTGTGTTCTTCTACTGTGCCACAGATCATTCCGTATCCTTATTAATTGCTCACAAAAGGGTAACATATAACCATCAGCTCAATGTTAAATTCAAATCAATAACACAAATCTGCCAGATTATACAATTAAATGAAAATTTAATTTACTGTTTTACAGAGGAAGAAGATCAGCTGGAGGGCGCTGTTGGGGGTGACCAACAGGCTACAGAGGGAGAAGAGGACATGATGGTCACTGAACCCTCTTTGGCTGAACCATCCAACCAACCAACTGTGGCTAATGGCCAAACATCATCTGAGACCCTCACTGGTCCATCTTCAGATGGGGCAGGTCCTGTCAGGCCTCCAACTGGGGAACGTAAGTACCATTATATTAAACTATGCATTTTACCATCACCTCAGAGTACTCAGATCAACCATTGACTCAAGCAGCTCAACATAAAGTACCTCAGTTAACACTCTGTATAATATTTTAAAGGAGAGTACACAGGCACCAGCAATCTTCATTCTTTTGGCTTTTGACTTAACCACCAGGTACCTATCTGCAAGCGACTGGGTGCAACTGACAAGCTACAACAAGGATAAATGGGCATATCGTCCTCTATTACTGACAACCTTCTTGCTCTGGGACCCCAGATGCCTGCACTGGTCCAAGCCACATAAGCCTCAGAAGTATAATTCTATTGACTACGAAGTACGGCAACTGTCTCTTAAACTCCTACTCCTCCTCCTCTTGATATCAGGAAGTGTCCACTCAAATCCTGGCCCTGTCTCATACAGTACAACAAAGCCTGCCAAAATGGAGGGGGGGGGGCCCTCAAAATTGCTACCTTAAACATCTGCAGTCTCCTCCCAAAACTGGCCTCCTTCAAATCTTTGCCAGCCAACACAACCCGGATAGCCTTGACATCGCCAAACTTGGGCTGACACTTAATACCCAGATCATGCCATCTCTATACAAGGCTACAAGATATTCAGGCTGGATAGGACCTCGAAAAAGGGGTGGTGGGTGTGCAATCTACATAAAGGACTACCTCACCTGTCTCCTGGTTCTTACCCCACCACAGAAACCTCAGTGCAACTCCTCCCTATCAAGATACTACTTGGTGCCCAAAACAAAGTCCTCACGATTGCTGCTGTCTATATCCCACCAGAAGATCCTGATTCTGGCCTACAGGCTGTCCTCGAGTTCGTAAGTACACAACCTTCTTACATCAAACTCCTTCTCCTTGGGGACTTTAATATAAATTGGCTTGTTCCTGATGCAGGGTCAAACAAAGATGCTATCCTAGCAGTAAATTTAACACAAGTGGTAAACTCCCCTACCAGGAAAAACTACAAATCAGGGACCAGCACCCTCATTGACTGGATCCTTACCAGCCACCCTACCCGTATAACCAATGTAAGTGTTCTCCTGACCGCCAGTGATCACTCTCAATAATATGTACCTGGACAAATAAGTTTCATAAGCCACCTCCAAAACATCTATAGCAGAGTCCTACCTTATGGCAACCTTACTCATCTCAAGACCTGTCTTAGGCAGATAGACTGGTCCTTGATTTACAAAACTCAAGATGTTGACCTAGCCCTTGATTACTTTATTACTACTTTCAACACTGCCTGTGACACCTATGCACCAGTAAAAAAGCACAAAATCAAAGCACTCACAAATCCCTAGCTCACGGTGAAGCTATTGGCACAACTCAAAAGTAGGGATCACCTCTGGGCCACTGCAAGAGCTACTGGCACTCTGTCGGACACACAAAACTATAAACAGGCTCTCAACCACTGTACTAAACAGATCCACTTGATGAAGAGCTCCTACTTCAAGAATGCCCTCTCCAACTCCTGGGGTGAAGGGAATCCTTCTGGGACAACATAAGAAATATCATGGGTCAGCAGTCCAAATCCTCTCCTACAATAATGAATGTGGATGGAACCACTACATTAGACCCAGAGATCATTGCAAACACCCTAAATGATACCTTCACGGACCTTAGTGGTGTCCTCTCATCTGATTTCTTCACTGATGCTGACCTCCATTTCTACTTTACTACTGCCTCTCCAACCAAACCACCTTCCATTTCAAACTAGTAAAGGCACATGAAGTCTATAAATATGTAAAGAAGGCCATTTCTAAGTCCTGAGCAAGCAGCAACACTATTGACCTTAAACTTCTGTCCCTCACTCTGGAGGAAGTACTGCTCCCCCTCACAAAAATTTTCAATCTGTCCCTCTGCTACAGCCAGTTCCCTAGGAAATGGAAGGCTGCAGTTGTCACTCCGGTGCATAAAAGTGGTGATAAGTCACTGCCTGGTAACTATCGCCCGATATCAATACTACCACCTCTCTCTAAGGCCCTTGAACACTTGGTGGTGGACCAACTTTCAGACTACCTGGAAAAGCACAACATCCTATGCACTCAGCAGCATGGATTTAGGAAAGGGCACAGCACATCAACTGCCCTACTTGAATTCTCAGGAGCAATCCACAATGCCATGGACAAAGGAAACCTAACTGGAGCAGTCTACATTGACTTAACCAAGGCATTTGATACAGTACACCATGGCCTACTTATCAAACAACTACTATCCCTAGGGCTCTCACAGGGTCCTGGTGACTGGGTAAAAATACTTGCTCAGCGCTCTCAATCTGTAAAAGTAGCTGGAGTTCTCTCAGACTCAAAACGGTTCGCTCAGGAGTTCCCCAGGGATCCATCCTGGGCCCCCTCCTTTTCAGCCTTTTCCTAAACTCCCTCCCCAAATCCTGCCCTGAACAAATAATCCTCTATGCCGACGATGCCGTGATTCTTGCCACTCATAAAGATCTGAACCTCTTACGCCTCAGCCTTCAGCATGCTTTTTCCAAAGTTGAGATATGGTTCCTTGAACATAAGCTGGTTCTAAACCACAAAAAAAACTAAATCCATGCTCTTCTCTAACCCGCAAAACAAGAAATGGCAAGTCCCACTCACCATTAATACATACCTGGGAAATACCCTTGAACAAGTGCCAATTTCAAATATCTTGAATCAACTTTGATCAAGGCCTAACCTTGCAACTCATATTGATAGTACAGCAAAACTATTAATCAGCGAATTGGGATTCTGTATCGGAACCAACAGCTCCTTACCCATTCTGCACTAAGGATTGCCATCCAATCCTCTATCATCTCAGTCATTGACTATGGCTCAGTTATATATGGATCTGCCACTACTACAGCACTTAGTCGCATTACAACATCCCTAAATAAGGCCTGTCGGCTGCTCACTGGTGCACATCGACGTACCCACACATGTGAACCCTATGCTGACTCAGGTTGGTTGCAACTCTCAAACCGGATAAAGTACCTTACCTGCCTGATGGTGAAAAAATCCACTCTGGGCCTCACTCCACCTTGTATCCAAGACCTGTTTTGCCCAAGCGCTAGCACCCGTTTTACCAGAAGATCAGAACACCAGCTTCTCCAAGTCTCCCGATGCTGGACTTCTCAGGGACAAAGATAATTTGCCCATCGTGCCCCCAGCTGGCTAAATGCCCTCAGCACTCATATTACTGCCTCCACCTCTCTAGGTATTTTCAAATCAAGGCTGTTCTCTCACCTTGCCACCTCCAGCTCCTGTGACTGCCCTGATTAAACCTCCTATTTTCTCACTACCCACCCTGTTCCGTTATTTGACAAAGACATGTTTGGGAAACCTTTTCTCCTGCTATTGTCTGCTCCCCCACACCTTTCACTTACCCTGTCTGTTCTGGACTTTTTCCCTATTTGTTTCTCCTAATCTGGCATGACCTCTTTCTTGTAATAATAATGTGATTATTGATATCTCATGTCCTTTTGCACAAATGATTTGATATGTATTAGTATGTTTTCTCACTCTTGACACAGCACAAATTATTGTGTTATCTATGTAACCTTTTTTGTACTGTACTTAATTGACATTGAACCTTTGTAAAAGAGCCTCTGGCTCAAAGGTAGTAATTCCTAGAACAATAAACTAAATCTATTACATCTAGTACTGTACACTATAAGCTGTTAGAAAATGTGCTTTTTATTTCCTGGCATCTGATTGGCTAGTACCCTTGTTGGGGGGGGTACATTAACTTTAAATAGATGCCCAGGAAATAAAAACTACCAGCCTATAGTGTCCCTTCACCCACTGAAGTATCCCGGTGCCCACCCTCCTTCCTAATTGGCTAAAACAACCTCATTTGATTTTCAAAATGCCTCCATTTTTCTCTCTCACTTAGTGAGAGATACTGCCCCTCCAAAAAAAAATGCTCCCTAGTTCAGAGCCAGCCAGGTGCCCAACTCAACCAGAGATCAACCTCTGCTGGGCTAATTTCAGGCTGTCTTTGTTTGTTTCTTTTTTATTACACTATTCCCTCTTATGTCATGTTCCTCCTGAGACTGCGCACAACAGTACTGTCGGACAGCCGCACCCCTCCGCTCCATATCTTCCCCACACACAGCACAGCACATCAAACACTGTAAAGCTCTGTAACTCAGAGCCTGTGCCAACTTGTAAATAAATGCACCCCCCTTCCCAATAACTTCTTCTACATGAAATATTTAACAATCGGTTACCTGACTCTCTGGAGACTCGCACCACCTTGCGCTATTGTTGTATCCCCACTAAAAACCCACTCTGTTCTTTGACTGCTTCATCTGACTGCAAGAACTGTTGAGACATGGAAAACATTAAAAATTATTTTTTTTACAGCCGATTTCTTGCTGCTCCATGTCTCACACTCCTCTCCTGTTCCTATTTTATCACCTGTGATACCCACTGTATGTTCTACGTGTTCCTTTCTGTCACTGACTTCCAGACCTCCAGAAAATACCATCCACGACATGTGCTAGGAGTCAAGTGATCCTGGAGGGACTGCAGAGTGGGTTTCTGACTCAGGGCATCACTGAACCAACAAGATTTGAGGCAATTCTTGATCTGGTACTCACAAATGGGTAACATGTACAGGAAATAATGGTCAGGGAGCCACTGGGAGGAAGTGACCATTGCACAGTGTGGGTTCAGTTAGATATGAGTGGGGAAAGCATCCTGACTATGACCAAAATCTTGACTTTCAGGAGGGCAGACTTCGGGAAAATGGCCGAAGTTGTAAGGGGTCATTTGGTGGGCATCAGAGCAGATATGGGGGTGGACAAAAGGTAGTCCATCATTAAGGAGGGAATACTGGTTGCCTCAGATGAGTGCATTAGGGTCAGGGGTAAGAACACAAGGGCCAAGGCACCCAGCTGGTTCAGTTCTGGGGTTGGTTGGGCAGTAAGAGAAAAGAGTTGGGCCAATAGAAAATTCAGGAAGACCAAGAGAGAGGTGGATAGGAAACATTACCTAAGGTTGGCTACTGAGGATGGAGACATATGGATGGTAGCAGTCACAGGGTAGTAATATAGGGAGAAAGATTTAGCACAGAAATTAGACAGTATTCCACATAGACAGTGCTATGAAATGGAACACAGTACCATAATGGCTGTCATCATATTAATCTAGCAACAATTTTAAAACTGCATGAAACAGGTAAATGTTCAGAGTGAGTATAGGGCAGTTGAGAGCGGCATTGATATGACAAAGGGGAGGATCAATGTGGCAGTTGCAAAGTAGGGGTGCTAGCTGCAGACTTGAGCACACTTATGTACAGTGAATGCTCTGTTTCTACTGGCACATTCATATCTTTCTATGTATTAACAACTAAGTTTGAAAGACTGACTAAATACTGTCTGCAAAATGAAAATCACTATGCATTTGTCAAAGTGTTCCATTATCCATCTATCTTTTATTTCAACAGATCAGTGCACTGCAAATCCTACAGCTGTGGCAATCCTACAAGGTAGCAGATATATCATCAAATTGTTCTATGTTATTAAATGAAGCCATAAGACAATCAAGGGGGCACACTCAGGGTGTGAGAAATTGCATGCAGGGCGTAAAGTGTCCTAAACATGTACTGAAATAGCAATGTTTTGTCCATGGACATATCTTTTTATTTATTTATTTATTGGAATCCTGGATTAACACCTTTGAGCTAAAAGTTCATTTACAAAGGTTCCATGTCATAAGGCAATAGACAAGATATGTAGACATTACAAAACAGACAGCAGTCAAGTACATTATGGTACATACTGATACAGAGTCAAGCTAGTACATTTAAAATACATCAGGTAGGAGAGGTCAACTTTACTGCAACAGTACTTAGAGCATACCTAAGGTGGACAAGCAATTTATAGTGGTAGCTGAGCTTTAGAGCATGCAGGTAGAGTTAAGGAGGGTCAGAATTGGAGGTGACCAAAGGAGGGGGAGGACAGAATACATGAGAGCGGGGAAGGGTGAGGGCAGAAACAAAGGGGGTGACAGATAAGGGGGTAGAGTGGTCAGAGTGGTGGGATTGGATAGGAATCTATCCAGGACTACATAAGTAGGTGATAGGACAGGGCTGGGTAATGTGGGGGTGGGGAGAGGATATGGAAAAAGGTTTAATGTGGGGTGAGGTGAGGGAAACTGGGGGAGGGTTGAATATGGGGTAAAATTTGTGAAGAGGAAGCAGGAAGGCAGGGGGATAAAGAGGAGGCATGGGGGTAAGTGTTCAGTGGGGTCACACCAGGCTGGTGGGAAGTGGGGGGGAGATGGGTGCTATGCAGGCCAGATAAGCTATCAATAACAGTAGGATTACGCACAGGTGATGCAGTCGCAGTTACTAAGAGTGGCCAGGTACTGCAGCAGCCTGGATTCAAATAGGTGTATGTGTGGCACAAATTACTGCACATGTTCTATAACACAAGGGAAGTTAGTACCAGACATTCCACCAAGATCCCCTTGGTTTTGCAAAACAAAGAAGGCTGTTTCACGCAACACAGAATTCTCTCCCCCCCCAGTATACAACCATCAATTTTGTGCATATTCAGAGACATTTTCACATAGTTAATTTACTCTGACCCTGGAAGATGCACCAGCCAGGTACAAGACCTTGCATGACCCTGGTAACTGAAGGCAGTACGTGTACACTGAGATCAACATTTGTATGCCACTGCAGTCTTCATCTTTTTTTTAAGCACATTACAATTGTACTACTTTTTTTGTAATTTATCACAGACAAACCCCATTCCACAAGACATTCTTTAGCCCTTTTGTTCTGAATTTTTCATTTTAAGCCATATGTACAGCAACAATTGAGTGGAGCACATATAAGAAAATGTGAAGTAAATGTATTTCTCTACAAACTTAACAGTTTTCTTCATTTGAAGTTGATTTAAATAAAGAAACACCAATTACAGAGGCTGATGGTAACTGACCTGCTCAGGTGTCAAGCAGCACACTGGCTGCCATACATACAATATCAGCGCTACTGCAACAACCCAGAAAGTAATGTTCGAAACCAGCATGAACTTTTTGGTATCCTTCTAAATTTGTTGTTGTTGTTGTTTTGTCCCCAAGTGTTAAATGCACTGCACTGTTTTAGTAGTGGGAGGAACCAAGAAAGGGTGGAGAGCAGAGTAGGAGTGCAGGGTATACAAGCCATGAAATCTGTAAACTGCAGTAGCACAGGCATAGCACTGTCAGTAAGGCAGTCTACTCAGTGATGATGCTGCAAAACCAAGGTGAACAGAAACAGGCACAAACAGGGGTGACAGAAATTTGTTCTTTTTCATTTTTTTGAAGTGATAAACTGTGCCAACCAAATCTTATGTCACATATTGCAGTTAATCCTGTCCAAGAATAAACCAGTCAATAGTGCTGAACAGGTCTGCGGGTAGGATTAGTCTATTAACAAGTGGGAAAAACATGCATGCAGACTGACATTTAAAATCATGGGTATGAAGCAATACCCTGAGTAATGGTACACCCATAACAATATAGTAACTTAACGGTTTTTTTTTGTTCTTTCTTTCAATGATGCCACAAATCTGTCAAGAAAAAAAAATAGTAAGCAATATATGTGTCACACAGTAGAAATGTTGCATTGCTATGTTATAGCACTTTTAGCTGCTTAGATGCTTCACAACACAGTAGAACTCATTGTTTGTATGCATGGTTGTCTTAATACCTTCAACTATATCTTCTTTCCAAATCTACAACTCAGTCTAATCACATGTAGCACAGAACTTTGCTCTCGTCACCCCACTGCCATCATCTTATTTTTGTGTCTGAGTAAGCAACATGTAACACAATGGCACAGCGATATTCTCCGAATTCCACTGTTATAGTAAAATGCAACACTGTCATCAACAGAAGTAGTATAATGCACCATTGAAAAGCATTCTATTGCCATACATGGGCAATACATACATACAATACATACATTTATGGACAGACTAGATGGGCATTGAGTTCCTTATCTGCCGTCAACTTCTAGTTTCTATACAGCTCCAGGTCACTGCTATTTAGTATGATGTACCTGATCCATGCATTGTATTTCTCAACATTCATTCCACGGTAACACTCCCATAATGCTCTTCATCAGCAACGTACCGTGTTGCTGCTCAACAGCACAAGTACTGCACAGCAAACATACAGATACATTAAAAGGCCAAAAGCACTACAACTGACCACAAATACTACAATGACATTTTCACTTACATTTCCTCCCTTTTTTTCTGTCTCTTAACAGACTGTCTACAGCAGCTTAAAAACTCTCAGTGCACTCTTGGCTGGCTGCTTGAGGCCATTGAGGAGGGCAAATGAGCTGCAGACTAGTGTGGCTGTGTCATTGCAGCAAATCAACAAATAATGTAAAAAAACAGGACCAGATTATTGATTTGCTGCAATGACAATGCCGCATTGGACATGCAGCTATGGTTTCCATCCATGGTCTCAAGGGCAGCAACAGAGGCCTCGCTCATGCAATAAATCAATTGGATGAGCAGGAAGAGGCCAATGTTGCTGTCCAAGAGACCACACATGGCCTCATGTTGCAGATGGCCGAGAACCAGTTGGAGGCCATGGAAGGCATCCAGCTCTTAATCTCCAGGACCTGCACCATTTCTAAGAAATTGACCAAGCCCTCCAGCAAACCCAGCAGCAGCAGGAACCTCCAGCAAGTGCCCCTCCAAGCACAAAACTGAAGAAGAAGGGCACAAAATCCTGACCCAGGGAACTCCTCCTGTGGATCTTTTCACTTCCTCCACCTCCCCCAAGGCACCCTAATCACAGAATGAGGGCTAGCACATCACTGTCACATGCAGTGCTCGTTTCTCTTTTTTCTTCCACCCTCAATATTTTATTTATCTCTTTTTGTAAATATTACAATGTATATATGCATATATTGTGAAATATAAAGGGTAACATTTTTTATTTAAGAATAATAAAAAATAAAATATTTTATTTTATTCTTTATATGTCAAAATAATGAGTTTTTTGTTTTGTATGAATTTTAATCACAGGTAAACCACCCCCTTTCATTTTCATTATGATTTTTATTTCTTTACATACCCCCCCCCGTGAAGATAACATATTTTTTCTTCATACTTTTATTTATTACATTGACAGCGATAAGTATTTTTTTTACTAAACAAGATTTTAGTATGTAAATCTTTTTATTGAAAAAAAAAATTCTTCATGAAAAAACATGTCTCCTGTCTCTTTCTTCAAAAATTTTAGCATATTAAGATGTATAGATTCTATCTACTGTTAAACCAGTAGCTATGTGTTACACAGAGGGACACTCACCATATGTAACTGAAGAAGACAAGTGCTGTAAGTAAACAGGTGTTCAGAAACTTGCGTTGCTCTCTCTTGCTGTCCCAAGACATGACATGTGTTGATTGGGGGTTAAGGGGGGGGTGGTAGGGAAAGGTACATCCATCCGGGTGTGCCCGTACTGGGTCATAATGTAGTACGCTTAATAGTGTACATCATTATGGTGAAACCCGGACCCATGGGTAAATCCCTAATAATCCACACCCTGATATGCCTTATTGCTTAAACAGCTGTGCAGAAACTGTGTGTTGCTCTGTGTCGCAGGCCCAAGTCCTTACATGTGTTGAGGGAGATGGATGAGGGGAGTGATAGAGCATGACACAGATGCCATGGTGTGTCATGGAGTCATGAGCCCTAACTCTCACCCCATTCCATGTGTAAACAGTTTGCCATGGTACATTAATAGATTATGGACTGAGTGTTAGGCCTCGCAACCCCATAGCACACACTGTCATCTCTCACTCTGTGTCGAATAGGGGGAGGGAAGGTCGGATGCTGATTGAGAATTACAGGCTGAGCCCTAACCTCTGATATCCCCACTTTTGTCACTTTCACACTAGCTGATGTATTAAATTATAAGCCTACTCTGAAACCAGTAACAATGTGTCAGACACAGGAACAGACTAACTGGAAATAAGGCAGAAAACAGGGCTGTTGCACCACAGACATTATATTATGAAATTAAAGAGCTGTGCGCAAACTGTGTGCTGCTCCATGCCACAGATCCAAGGCATGACATGTCTTGAGGGGGTCAGAAGGGGGGTGACAGTAAAAGAGAAAGATGCCACACTGTGCCATGGGGTCATGATACCCATGTCTCACCTCATTCTATGTGTAAACAGGTTGCCATGGTACAGTAAAGGATAATGGGGTGAATGTTAGACCGCACAGACACATAGCATACCCTGTCATCTCTCACTCTGCATAGAATGCAGGGAGTGATTCTCAGGAGGTGGATGAGGATTATGGGCTGAGCCCTAACATCTCACTTCCCCACTTTTGTCACTTGAACACTACCTGATGCTATAAACTATTAATAATTAGAATGCATTTCCTCACTTTTTGAAGTACTAAATGACGTGTGTTGCTGACAGTGTAGGAACAATTCTGGCCCCGCGCTTCCACCAACCTCACCATGAGAGCAAAACAATATAATTTGTGGGACTGTGTGCCCTCAGGGCCCTGCGCTCCCACATACACACAGCTTCAGAGCCAGACAACAGCCCTATACACTACAGGTACAATTCATGTTTTCCAGTATTGTTCTTGCAGCTTAGATAACCTAAAGGTGAAGTAAGCCATCTTATGTGAACTGGCATGAAACAACAATATCTTGCTGTGTGTTGGAGCCCCGAAGCATGACATGTCTTGATGGAGAGCATAGGACAGATGATAAGTAGGGGAGGCGGTATAGCACAGTGGTTTAAGGCTCTGAGCTGCAAATCTGGAGACCTGGGTTTAAATCCCACAGCCCCCCACTTGCATACTGTGTGACCCTGAGCAAGCCACTTAACTTCCGTCTGTTCCCAGGTCACACCTGTAAATGAGCTTTCAGCTTAGTTTGTCTCTCCTGGTTAAGCAATTGGAAAAATAAAGTAAGGGACAGACACTGGAGTGTGGCATGCGGTCATGAGACACAACCCTCAACACATTACATTTATTAACAAGTGCTTTAGTGCAGTAAAGGGGAATGGGGTGAAATTTAGGCCTCACAACCAAACAGCACACCCCATCATCTGTCAGTCTGTGCAGAATGGGGTGGGCAACTGAAAAGGGAGGGTTACAGTCTCAAATCTAACATCAAATTTTCCCACTTTTGCTGGTTTAGCACTAGCTGATGCATTAAACCATAAGCATTTATGAATTAATGGGCTGGCAGTATAGCCTAGAGGTTAGAGGAATGAGGTGTGAACGAGTTTGGACCTGAATTTGATTCTCACAACTTCCACTTGCATACTGTGTGACTCTGAGCATGTCACTTTATTGTCCAGTGCTCCCAGGTCACCGCTGAAAACGGGGCACTTCTGCCTAGTGGGCCTTACCCAGTTACCAAAGACTAAAATAAAAATAAAAAAATAATTTCCTTACTTTTTGAAAAAGTGTAACATAACAACTAAACAGCATCTGTTGCTGGGAGCACATGTCCTTTTGGGCCCCGCACTCCCATGAAGCTGCCCATTCGAACAAACAAATATACACTTGTGAGAGCACAGGCCCTCCGGGCCTTGTGCTCCCACTTACACATCGCTCCAGAGCCAAACAGCAGCCCTATAAGAAAAACAGCCCTTGCAACACAAAAAAGGGCTCCACACTCCCACTAAGCTGCCCTTCTGAACAAACAAACATAAACCTGTGGGAGCGCGGCACTCCAGGCCCTGTGCTCCCACTTACACATAGCTCCAGAGCCAAACAGCAGCCCTACAAGAAAAGCAACCCTTGTAATACAAATAAGGGCACCACTCTCACACTAAGCTGCCCATCCGAGCAAACAAACATAAACCTGAGGGAGCATGTCACTCAAGGCCCTGTGCTCCCACTTACACATAGCTCCAGAGCCAAACAGTAGCCCTAAAAGAAAAGCAAGCCTTATAACACAAATAAGGGCCCCATGCTCCCATCAAGCTCCCCATTCGAGCAAATAAATATACACCTGTGAGAGTGCGGGCCCTCCATGCCCTGTGCTCCCACTTACACATAGCTTCAGAGCCAAACAGCAGCCCTAAAAGAAAAGCAAGCCTTGTAACACAAATATGGGCCTAACATTCCCACCAAGCTGCCCATTCAAGCAAACAAATATAAACCTGTGGGAGCGCGGGCCTTCTGGGCCTTTTGCTCCCACTTATGCATAGCTGCAAGCCACACAGCAGCCCTAAAAGAAAAGCAAACCTTGTAACACAAATAAGGGTCCTAAGCTCCCACCAAGCTGCCCATTTGAGCAAACAAATATACACCTGTGGAAGCACAGGCCCTCTGGACCCTGCACTCCCACTTATACATAGCTCAAGAGCCAAACATCAGCCCTATAAGAAAAGCAACCCTTGTAATACAAATAAGGGTCTCACACTCCCACCAAGCTGCCCACTCGAGCAAACAAATATACACCTGTGGGAACGCAGGCCCGCCATGCCCTGTGCTCCCACTTACACATAGCTCCAGAGCCAAACAGCAGCCCTATATGAAAAGCAACCATTGTAACACAAAAACAGTTCCCATACTGCCACCAAGCTGCCCATTCGAGCATGCAAATATACACCTGTGGGAGCACAGAAGCTCTGGGCCCTGCACTCCCACTTACACACTGCACTGCTCCAGGGCCAAACAGCAGCCCTATGAGCTAAGCAACCCTTGTAACATAAATGTGGAAATATCTCAGCAGCCATAGCAAATAATCATAACAGTGAGACCTCCACACAAGATCAGTTGACTTAAAACATATCTCGCATTGTTCACAAAATGCAGTCACCAAAAAGCAACTAAAAGGCAGTCTTGCAATTCTTGTGACACTAGTTAGCCAATATCTAAGTAACCATACAACCTAGAACAAAAAATCCACTGCAGGTGTAATCTATGCTTTCCAATCTGGTTTCTGCGGCTTCGATCACCTAAAAGTGATCGAAGCCGCAAGTAATGACAAATCTGTATCTCGCTTCATTTTCAAGATATGGGTATTGAAAGTCACTATGGGCACCACAATGTTATCCTATGGCTAAAATCAAAAGTTTGTGCTGGCATATCTATAATTAACTTTTTTAACACCTAAATAGCATAGATCACTTATCTGGATCATCCTCTAAATACCCTAAATACCCTACAAATTTCAAGTCAAAAGACCGAACCGTTAAATTACAATGCAGTGGAAAAGTTTTTAAAAGTTTAAAAATTCCTAGTTCGTGAGGTAGCAAAATTCCTGACTGTCAGATCAATCCTCATTCATGAGCTGTCAAAACTGCCATCTATGAGAAATCCTTGATCGTCAGATTTTGGCATTCTGGTACCCAAGTGATGGTCAAGAATTTTGCTACCACGTGAAAGAGGATCAGATGGTGGACTAGGATTCTGACAGCTCGTGGACTGAGATTTTGTCAGCTTATGAAAGAGGATTCAGAAAACAAATTCACTTTTGCAAGCTGACAAAATCCCTGCCCGCCAGCAGATCCTCTTTCGCGAGGCAGCAAAACCCTTGACTGTCAGCTGATTCCTCATCCACGAGAATGGCCATCTGGTCATAAAGTGACAGTCAAGGATTTTGCAGCCTCATGAAAGAGGATTGGCTTCTGGACTGGGATATTTCCGCTCACAAAAGAGGATCGTTAGAGGAGTCACGCTCAAAGAATTTTTACATTTGAAATGGCCAGTTTTTGGACAAAATGTATCAAACTAAAGGTTAATTTTTTCCCCCAAACAAAATGTCGTAGCTTCCTCCATGGGTGGCTTCTTGTCCCAATAAGTCATGGGCTTTGTTCAGGGTGATGTCCTCTACAAACCAATGCCTCTGGTTTGCTTCGTTTTGGCCAAAAAAAATGGCTGTTTTAAATTTTGATTTCTTCATTCATGACTTGCTTCTGATCCTCTGACAAAATCCACATTTGTGAGCTGATCCCCATTCACGAGGTAGGAAAATCCTTGATTGTGACTTAGAGATCAGTTGGCAATTCTCATAAATGAGGACTGGCTCACGAATGGGGATTTTGTCAGCTCACGAAAGGGGATTTGGTTTTTGAATCCCTTTTTGCTAGTTGACAAAATCCCTGTTCATGAGCTGACAAAATCCCTGTTCGCGAGCAATTCCCTTTTGCGAGATGACAAAATCCTTGATCGTCATTTCGCGACCAGATGGCCATTCTTGCGAATGAGAATTGGCTCATGAATGGGGATTTTGACAGTTCGTGAAAGGGGATCAGCTTGTGAATGGGGATTTTGTCAGCTCGCGAAAGAGGATTGTTTTTTCAATTCCTCGTTCATGAACTGTCAAAATCCCCATTTGCAAGCTGTCAAAATCCCTGTTCGCAAGCCAATCCCCTTTTCGCGAACTGACAAAATTCCTATTCACAACTTAGGGACCAGATGGCCTTAAGATACCGAAAAAGAAAATACAAAATACATCTGCAGCCACTCAGCTAAGGCGATTCACTGCAGTGCATGATCACTTACAACTCTGCACTCATACACAGTTACCAAGACAACAAATAGTTCAATGTTACTCCTGAAATTCCATGAACCCACCAAATGCATTCACAAACTTGTAAAATCTACAATCCGACAATACTTCTCCCCAGCACATGTGCACCACCCAAACAAAAAGAAAATACTACTACAAGGGACACTACTAAAACCACTCACTCTGCTCTACCTACCACAACCAGAACAGTGGTTACTAAGGAATGGCAATGAAAAAGAGATTCTTCAATACAAATGTCATAGTTACCAAGGGAAAAAAAATTATAACTCCAACTTCACCCCTCATTCTTATACTTGATATAGGACATCATTTTAATAAAGCTGTACAACATGCCAATGCATCCTTCATAGCTGTAAGCAAATCACAGTTTTGCAAAGTAGACAGAGGAGTAAAGAACCAAGCCTATGCGCAGTCACACCATAAGCCTCTACTTACTCCTGCACCATGGCAACCAAGAACTTCACACCTGTGCCACTCACCACAAAAGCACAAGGAAAACTCAACAACCAGTCACCCTGGCAAAACATAAAATAGAAGCAACAGAAAAATGCCACCGTTCATTTAGAAACACTTTCTTTCACTACCAGAACAGCTTAAATAACAAGAAAAAGCTATTGGAAAGTTCACCAAGGCAAATTAAGTACAACTGTAAGAAAAACAAAAATAGTAACAATAAAAAAAGCAGCAAGGTGAAACATGAACATATCATTTGAAATCCAACCCAACACCATACCCATTATACAGAATCAAACAGAAGATATAACTTCTTCAGACAAAACTGACACCAGGACAATGCTCACAGAAACTGAAGACCATGAAAACAAGCCATCAACCTCTTCTTCAGCCACAACAGATAAGTCACATGATTGCCTCACCATAGATGACTGTTCTGCATTTTATTAAAGAGCAAGAAAATAAAATACCTCTCGTAAGACAAGCAATTACATATTAACCACACAAAAACATTTTGCTGAAACTTACTCAGAAGCCAGAAACTCAGAAAAAATAGACCCAGTTATATTAAACAACTACTCATCAAAGTTTTTCATTAATGCAAAGAAAAAAAAATGTAGTCATATGAACCAATAAGCCTCCGAGCAATATACCAAAGCATAGAAAGGTACCTTAAAAACAAAAATTAAGTCACTCAATAGCAAAGGCCAAGGAATTTGAAATAAGTAGACAAGCACTGGCAGCAAAACAAAAGCATCTAAAAGCTCAAGGCAAAGGAAGTAACCAAATGCATCCAATGAACTGTCAGATGCCGTGATTGACAAACTTTACTCACAGACACAGCTAAGTCCTCATTCTGCAGCATCACTAATACACACACTATGGCTCATATGATACACATTTTTGGGCATGAGAGGATCTACAGAAATTCGTTAGCTGCAATGGGGAGATGTAACAAAAAATGTTGGTGAAAATGGAACACAGATATACAATATTCCACTGAGCACCAAACAAAAACTCATTCAGGGCTCAACATAAGACACACAAGAAAAATGAAACCTAGGGTGTATGAAAATAAACAAAATCCCAGGAGATGCCATGTAACAACATACACCATATATGCCAGCCAACGTCCAGACTCCTGCATGAAACCTCTGACCCCTCCGTCTTAGCAATACACAACAACACTGCCATTTACACTGGACTAGGAGCAGTAAAATGGTTCAAAAATCAACTGATAGGAATAAATAAAATAGGGACTATACTAAAAACAATGATAGCAAATGCAAATATAGCAACAGACTGGAAAATAACCAATCATAGTGCATCAAAGCACATTGTGCAAAAGCTAAATGACAGTGGAATACAAGTGACCAAAATAATACAAATCATCGGACACAAACGTGTGTGAAGCATTAATGACTACTCCCATATAAATGAAACCAACAAAGATGGAGTAGAGCCAATACAGACAGTGCTCAAAAAGAAGATCAACACGAACATCTACAAATGATGCAACACTCATCCAGTGACTGAAATGCATGGGACGGATACTTCTTTCAACCAGCTTTCCATGCAACAAATATCAACTTCCACTTTCATAATGGTAAAACTTAATTTTTACACTCTGATCTAATCAACACACACACATGAAATAACACAGATGCAACACCTCCCAAAAAACACACCATCACCACCACCACCACAAATAACAACCTGACTTACTACCAACTATAAACTCACAAACAACACACCTCCCAACAACACTTAAACACTATGGGTGGGATATTCAAAGGGGTTGCACCATGCGCAACCCACTGATGTGCCCCGGTGTGATATTCAAAAGGGGATCTTGCGCTGCGCAGATCCCAATGCACCGGGGTTCACCAGTAATGTATGCAGTGCAAGTACAGTGGGTCAGCCCATGCATATTCCTCACATTCTGATATTCAGCCTGGGATGTGCAGCACGTATGCGGTGGTGCAACCCCTGCTTGTGCAGCACACTGGTGCTCAAAGTTGAGCCAAAAAGGAATGGGAGCAAGGGCTGGCCACCCACAGGTGAGCTGCATATTGCAGGTGCAACATGACAACCACCAGCTGTGGTTGGCCACCCAAGCTCCGGAGCCAGGGTCTGTCAGCGTCGCACCCCCCCCAATGCCCGATCACGGGCATTGTAATAGAATTGATATTCCTGGTGGTCCAGTGGACCACTTCCAGCCCGATCGTAGGCATAAGTATAAATAAAAACATGTCCCATATCCCTGGTGGTCCAGTGGACCGCTTCCAGCCCGATTGTACCTCAAGGGAATCAACAAAGTCCAAGAGGGTAGCATCTTTCAGAAAAAGAGACTTGCAAGAACAAGGGGACACAATTTAAAGATAGAAGGAGGGCGGTTCAGGGGCAATGTGAAGAAGTATTATTTCACAGAGAGGGTAGTGGATGCATGGAACAGCCTTCCTGAGGAAGTTGTGGGGTCTAAAACTGTAGGAGAATTCAAGAATGCATGGGACAGACATAAGGTAATTCTTGTGGGGGGCAGGAAGATATAGGCTGTTGGTTAACTAGGATCTGCGGCCTATCCTGTAGGTAGGGAAATGGGCAGACTAGATGGGCCCAGCGGTCCTTATCTGCCATCAAAGTCTATGTTTCAAAGTCTATAAGTATGAAGAAACATTTTAAATCATCCCTGGTGGTCCAGCGGTACCCCCCTCGCCACCTGCCCACTGAGTCCCATCACCCCGCTCCCTCCCCAGGTCAGTGGCGGGCAGCAGCTCCCCACCTGCAAGCCACCTGGCCACCTGCCGACTGACTGCATGCAGTATGGCTGTATGCCCATTGGTCTGCAGCATGGGCCAATGGGCATACAGATTGTACTGTACTACACAGTCCCAATATGTGAATGGATCCATTCACATATCTGGACTGTGTAGTACGGTATGACTCAGACGCCCATTGGCCCACGCCAGGACCAATGGGCATACAGCCGCATTGTACAGAGTCAGTCGGTGGGTGGCCAGGATGATCTGCAGGTGGGGAGTTGCTGCCTGCCACCGACTAAAGGGCAGGGTGGTGGGGCCCAGTGGCGGGTGGGAGGGTGGTACTGCTGGATCACCAGGGATGATTTAAAATGTTTTCTTTATACTTATAACCTGCAATCGGGCTGGAAGCGGTCCACTGGACCACCAGGGATATGGGACATTTATTTATTCATACTTATGCCCACGATCAGGCTGGAAGCAGTCCACTGGATCACCAGGGATATGGGACATGTATTTATTTATACTTATGCCTGCGATCAGGCTGGAAACGGTCCACTGGACCACCAGGGATATGGGACATGCATTTATTCATACTTATGCCCGCGATTGGGCTGGAAACGATCCACTGGACCACTAGGGATATGGGATATGTTTTGTTTTATACTTATGCCTGTGATTGGGCATTGGGGAACTTTGTCATGCTGTGCAGGGGGCGTCGGTCCCTGATGGCTGCAGCCTGGCAGGGTGCTAGGTGCAAGTCGCCAGGGATTGGCGCACCTGCTTGCAAATGGGGCCATAATGATGTGCTAATGGCTCCAGTTGTGTCTTGCATGCATTATGGCTCCATTTGCATATCCACTACTGAGTACTGTGGTTCCTGTACCTAGCGCAACCACACTTGCACTAGTGCATCCCCCTGCTCCTCCCTTGCCACTTGCACTGGCGCAGTGCCATTGCACCATGCACAATGCAGGAGGCCTTGTTGCCATATTCAATGGTGCTGAGCCATGGCGCAGCACTGTTGAATATCACCCAGCACACTCCCTGGCGCATCCCAGTTGCGCTGCGCGCAGGCTTGCGCCCCAGCCTGGCACACTCTGAATATCTCATCCTATACCAATAAACAACAACAAACTAACTCACTTTCTTTCCTACTCTCTCAACAGAGATGGTCAACAAACACAGTACCAAAGGATGCCTTCAAGTGATATCAAGTGACCCAGACTCAGACTAGAAGGTCTGTATACAAATATCATGAGCAGTGTCCAACAAACTTTGTACAATCAATATCTTATATAGCAAAAGTGTTCAAACAAATACAAAATAATTGCCCTAAATCATATTGAGCAACAATGAAGTTTGCTCTTTAAGGGGCAGACGAAGTTGTTCTGGTGGACCCCTACCTTGTGGACAGGTTGATTTGCTCAGATGGGGGGAGATGGAGGTAGGAGGAGGGACAGGCAGCCAGGATAAGGGACAAAAACAGGAAGGGAAGGAGTCAAGAAATGAAAGAGACAGGGATAGGAAAAGAAAAAATTGGAAGGGACCCAAATTATAGGGTACATTATGGTCAGCTCAGAGGTTTTCTGCCTCTTTTGCTGAAGTGTTTGTTGATTAAAGCCAACAGTAGCGCTACAGCACATCGGATTGTCATTTTGACTTTTTCGACTTTTTTTGTGAGAACAAAAGGTTTGTGTACCAGGACTAATTGAAAGGTAAGAATCGGAGTTAAAGAAAGATATGGAGGAACAGTGTTGTGAAAAAGTATAGGACAAGTACTTTTATGCAGCCATTGAGCGAAGGCATAGTATGAGGAGGTAAAACGCTTGTTGGCATTCTGTGGTGGGGCCTCTTCCTATTAGCTAGAAGAGAGAAGGTAAAATACTAGATCAGCAAGACAAGATGTGGCAAGAGTCACAATGGTGGGCAGGGGCGAAAGGGACAGTCGGAGAACATGGAGCTGCATATGCAGAGTACACGCTGTTCAGCAGCATTGGTAGGCCGAATGAGTGAGAAATGGTGTTTTTTTTGTGCAAAACGGAGCTGAATGGGGAGAACAGCAGCCTACGATGCATATTGAGCATCTGCAAAGAGAAGCATTTAGTTGGTGCAGAGGAAAAAAAAAAAGAGAAAAGGCGAGCTCAGGGAGGGACAGCTAAAGGCCTATAGGAGAAGTGAGAGCATGCACCCATCGAAGTGGAGTATTCAGAATCAGCAGCAAGGTGGGGGGGAGACAGAGAGAGAGGGGTCAAACAGTGGCCTGCCAGAGGGGCCTAGCGGCAGAGGCCATGCGGTCACAACTCAGCGTCTGACGTCACAGAGCACCCTGGCAGGGCAGTTTTGACCCATGGAGGGCAGAGAGGATTTTACATGGCAGAAGCCGTAGCAGGGGGATTGAAACAGAAGTGACAGGAGCCAAGGAGAAGCCGGCAAGAAAGGCCTAACTTGAGAGGCCACTTGACCTAAAAAACTCGGCATCTAACGTTACACCGCGTGGTGCCTTGGAGTCAGGTGGCAGGGCCTGGGAAGGTTTGTGTTGTTTATAGGCACCTGGCCTTATGGTTTTACACAGCAATGGGGAAGAACGATGGGGAATGTGCAGGGCCAGGCCAGGCACAGGAGACGGTGGGGGGGGGGTGAATTTCAAGCAATGTAGGAGTGATGGGGGAGGCTACTTGAGATTGGCACCAAGTTTCAGGTGGGCCTGATGTGGAAGGGTTTTTGTGTGCCACCACGGGGTAGAAATGAACAGATTTGGTGGTGCATGGAGTTTTTCAGAGGCGTCTTTGGCAAGGATAAGAATGGGGGTGCAATTCACCATTTGTCATTGGAAGCACATGGACGGGGCCTGGAGCGAGGGACAGTACAACGGGGGGGGGGTACCTGGTTGGGAAATATCCAGTAGATAAGATTTGCAGTCTTGTATCTTGTTTAAGTCTTTATTGAGGAGTGCAATTTTCAGTTGGTTATCTTGAAAGGATTCTAAGGGCCAGATATTCAAACTTTGCCCTCGGGGCTAAATTAGCACTGCCTGGAGGGCAAACGTAGTCCGGAGCACAAATCAAGCTATATTCAAAAGGAATAGCCTGGGGAAAACAGCTTCTGGAATAAAGCTTGGGAATGAGGCTGGGTAAACTGGGCCGGGCTGGGATTGCAGGGCAAACTTAGCCCTGGAATAAGATAGCTCTGAATATAGCAACCAGGAAGTGCAAACCACAACAGCAACACAGTGCAGAGCGATGTGAAGGTAGGTAAAGGTGAACTATGTGGCCAATGTGTGTGCCAGCAAATGTGTGAACCCAGTACAGATGCAGTCAGCAGCACATGTGAAAGTACAGTATTCAAAACTGTGTAATATTCCCTGAACTGTTTGCGCAGAGCTAACACATTTGCACAGGTTTAGCGCAGGGCTAAACCATTAACCTGGTGCAAACACGTTTGCCTGGCGATAAACTTTGCCATATTCAAAACTGACATGCAAATGAGCCTACTTAGGTAGTCTCTGGGAAAACATTTAGATTAGCATCTCATTATGCCCTGATTTGCATGCAGTTTGCCCAGCGTTACTGCAGGGTCCCACAGCTTCATCTGTAGGTCAGTCTGGAAGTACAGGGGCTGGCCAGGCCCGCCCGCAGCTCCAGCTGTAGGTCTGTCTGGCAGTGCATGATGATACCTGTAGGCTACATGTAAACAGAACAGCATAGCATAGAATATTGTACCCCAGGGGACAACACAGCATAGGCACAGATGGTGGTGGAGGTGGTGCTGCATGTAACTGTCACACTGTAGGTCATGCTACAGTGCACAGCAGACACTACAGTAGCAAGGGGACCAGTAGTGTGTGGACACAGCAATGCCTATGGTGTGTAGGGCAGTGATGATGACAGGCCCAACATGCAGGTGTTTACTGACATTGTAGCCGAGGGGAGGGCATATATTATCAGAAAGGCACACTGGTGTTCGGGTATTCCCAATACTGGACCATGTGCACTGCAAGATGTGTCCCAACCTTGTGGCCCCACCTGGTCTGTGGCACAGCCTGGCCACCCATACACTCTCCCCTCAACATCCTCCATGCCCACAGTGCTGCTTGTGTGTGCTGGCATCTGTTGGTGTCCACAGAAGAGTGGTCCTCCACAGGTGTGTGCTGTATGACCACACTGCCATGCTGTCCACTGGCGGCAAGGTCACCACTTACTGCCTGGCATGGCTGGTACTGGTGGCAGATGATGGCATCATTGTGATGCCAACAGTGAGCAGCATGTTTCCCAATATGTCTGACTTTGTCTAGGTGTCATATTTATTTGTTAGGGTTGCGCAAAGCCACACAAAAGCCACTCAAACACTGTGCAAAGCCAAAATGTCACACAAAGCTGATTGCCCAGGGTTAAGACTACCTTTTCCTGGGTGGTAATGTGCATTGCGTTAAGTGCCACGCTAAGTCGTGCAAAACCACTTTGCGTGGCACAAGTCGCCGAATATAGCATTGCACCTGTATTCATGTATACACTGCCTCAGTTTGCCCCTTGCATACATTATGATTTTGCCTGGCGCTGATGCAGTTTGCGCACACTATTTGGTCTTTTGAATATAGCATACCCACGCTAATCCCGCGCTAAACCTGCACAAATGTTTTTTGCCCAGTGCAAAGTTTTGAATATCTGGCCCCTCAGTCTGTTTAGTATATGAAGAGTATGTAAATGGTGGAGATTCTGTGTCTTTTTTTTGTTGTTGTTTTATTAGTCGATTGGTGTCTTTAGTTTGTGTTTCTTCTTCTTTCTTTAGTGGCATTTCTTTGTGATTCTTCAGTTTTTGTGGCACTTCACAACTTTTGGAATGTAGGCCCTGATTCCTGAGGAAGAAATGAAGAAAATAAATTGTTAGTGTTGCCATATTGATAGTACTGCATGTTATGCATTGCTTGTATTTCACACAACATTGTACTTTATTTGTTGCTGTTATTTTGTGAAGTATTTTTATATATTTTTTAAAATTTGTAGTTGTATGACTGCATTGGTGTGTTTTTTTTTATACATAAAGCCAATTTTTAATCTTTTGTGATTTGTATGAATGCATGTCTTGTAGATAAAGTACATTGTTGTTCAATATGATTTAAGACAATTATTTTGTATTTGTTTGAACACTTTTGCTATATAAGATATAGATTGTACAAAGTTTGTTGGACACTGCTCATGATATTTGTATACAGACCTTCTAGTCTGAGTCTGAGTCACTTGATATCACTTGAAGGCATCCTTTCGTACTGTGTTTGCTGACCGTCTCTGTTGAAAGAGTAGGAAAGAAAGAAAGTGAGTTAGTTTGTTGTTGTTTATTGGTATAGTGCTTAAGTGTTGTTGTGAGGTGTGTCATTTGCCAGTTTATAGTTGGTAGTGTGTCATGCTGTTGTTTGTGGTGGTGTATTCTTTGGGAGGTGTTGCATTTCTGTTATTTCTTTTCTGGCTGTGTGTGTGTGTGTGTGTGTGTGTGTGTGTGTGTGTTTTGATAGATTAGAGTGTAAAAATTATGTTTTACCATTATGAAAGTGGATGTTGATATTTGTTGCATGGAAAGCTGGTTGAAAGAAGTGTCCATCCTATGCATTTCGGACACTGGATGAGTGTTGCGTCATTTGTAGATATTCGTGTCGATCTTCTTTTTGAGCAGTGTCTGTATTAGCTCCACCTAGTAGGTCTGAAATTCATTTTTGTTAGTTTTCATTTATTTGGGAGTAGTCATTAATCCTTCGCACACATTCGTGTCCAGTAATTTGCATTATTTCGGTGGCCTGTATTCCACTGTCATTAAGCTTCTGCACAACATGTTTTCATGTACTATGATAAGTTATTTTCCAGTCTGTTGCTATACTTGTGTTTGCTATCATTGTTTTTAGTAAAGTGCCTATTTTATTTATTCCTATCAGTTGATTTTTGAACCACTGTACTGCTCCTATTCCACTATAAAGTTCACTGTTGTTGTTTATTGCTAAGAAGAAGGGGTCTTCAGGTTTCATGTAGGAGTCTGGACGTTGGCTGACATATATGGTGTATGTTGTTACAGGGCATCTGCTGGGATTTTGTTTATTTTCATACACCCTAGGTTTTATTTTTCTTGTGTGTCTTATGTTGAGCCCTGAACGAATTTTTGTTTGGTGCTCAGTGGAATACTGTATATCTGTGTTCCATTTTCACCAACATTTTTTGTTACATCTCCCCATTGCAGCTAACGAATTTCTGTAGATTCTCTCATGCCAAAAAATGTGTATCATATGAGCCATAGTGTGTGTATTAGTGATGCTGCAGAATGAGGACTTAGCTGTGTTTGTGAGTAAAGTTTGTCTATCATGGCATCTGACAGTTCATCGGATGCATTGGGTTTACTTCCTTTGCCTTGAGCTTTTAGATGCTTTTGTTTTGCTGCCAATGCTTATCTAGTTATCTCAAATTCTTTGTCCTTTGCTACTGAGTGACTGTAAGTTTTGTTTTTAAAGTACCTTTCTGTGCTTTGGTATATTGCTCAGAGGCATATTGGTTCATATGGCTCTCTTCTTCACATTAATGAAAAACTTTGGTAACTGTTTAATGTAACTGGTCTATCTTTTCTAAGTTTCTGGTTTCTGATTAAGTTTAGCAAAATCTACAGTGAGGCAATCATGTGACTTATCTGTTGTGGCTGAAGAAGAGGTTGATGGCTCGTTTTCATGGTCTTCAATTTCTGTGAGCATTGCCCTGGTGTCAGTTTTCTCTGAAGAAGTTGTATCTTCTGTTTGACTCTGTATAATGGGTACGGTGTTGGGTTGAATTTCGGATATGTTCATGTTTCTCCTTACTGCTTTTTATATTGTCACTATTTTCATTGTTCTTACAGTTGCACTTAATTAATAAATAATAATAATAATTAATAATTTTATTTATATAGCGCCTTTCAATGTGTCAAGACGCTGAACATTTTAAAATCATAAATAAACATTCCAAATACAAATCTTCAAAACATGTATAAAAATATACCATAATAACATAATATAGTATAATAAAATTCCAATCAAAATAAAATTAGTTTAGTTATCCAAGAAGGCTGTTTTCCATAAATGTGATTTCAAATCTTTCTTAAATATCTCCACAGAGGTGCACTCCCGTAACCGACGTGGTAGAGAATTCCAAAGAGTGGGTGCAGCATAAGAGAAAGCTCTGCTGCCTGAAGATTTTAGACTCACTCTTGGAATCTCCAACAACCCCATGTTGGCCGAGCGGAACGATCGGCCAGGGCATTAAGGCACCAGAAGGTCTTTCAGCTAGGACGGACCCTGATCGAGAAGGGCTTTAAAAGTCAATAAAATGACTTTAACGGTGATCTGCCAACGTATAGGAAGCCAGTGCAGTTCGTGCAGCACCGGGGTAATATGACAGGACCTACTTGTCCCAGTCAAAACCCAGGTTGCAGCATTCTGCACCAGCTGTAGGCAACGGATTTCTACCCCAGAAAGCCCAAAGTAAAGGGCATTGCAGTAGTCTAAGCACGAGGACACGAAGGCGTGGACCAACGTTGGCAAAGAGTCAGACGGAACAAGGTGCCTAACCCTGGCAATGTTCCTAAGATGGTAAAAGGAAGTCCTGACAATGGCCGACACTTGAGATTGAAGAGTCAGCCTGTTGTCTAGGACAACCCCAAGGCTACGCACCTGTTCGGAGGTCGGAATTGACACGCCGCCAAGAAAAATTCCAGAAGGAGCGCCAATATACGATCTCTCAATCTGACCACCCGGGTCCACCACCAGAACCTCTGTCTTCTCCAAGTTCAACTTTAGCCAACTAGAATCCATCCAATCTTGGATTTCCCCCAGACAGTTGTTAAACACTGAGAGAGCTCCATCATGGTCGGGTGCAAAAGACAGGTATAGCTGGGTATCATCTGCATAGCAGTGAAACCTCAGCCCATACTGTCTTATAATGTCTCCGAGGGGCAGCATATACACTGCAAATAACATGGGTGACAGCACAGAACCCTGAGGCACTCCACACAACAAAGAGATTGGGCCAGAGGAAAAAATCCTTGACACAACTCTTTGTGATCTCCCAGTGAGGAATGAAGTGAACAATTTAAGAACGGTTCCCGACATTCCACAAATTTGCCTTAGGCGTGCTAACAACACCATGTGATCCACAGTGTCAAAAGCTGACGAGAGATCATAGAAAACCAGAATGGAATGTCTCTTCTGATCCTTAGCCCTCAGAAGATCATTAAGCACCCAAACCAGTGCAGTCTTGGTGCTATGTCTTTTACGGAAACCAGACTGGAAGGATTCATAGATACTATGGATGGTTAAATGGTCATCCAATTGGGCAGCCATGACCTTCTCGATAACCTTCCCAATAAAGGGAAGGTTAGAGATAGGTCTGTAGTTTGAGAAACAGTCTGGGTCCAAGGAAGCTCTCTTCAAGAGAGGTGTCACCACCGCCTCTTTCAGGGAGCAAGGAAACTCACCTAACTCCAAGGAGCACCATACTATTTGCACCAGGACTGGACCAATGATATCAGAGCAACCCAAAATTAGGTAAGTCGGTCCAGGGTCCAAACCACAGTTTGTGGGACACACACTATGGATGATCCTCATAATATCCATGAACTCAGGTCAACAAAAGGAACTCCAAGAGAACTGAGGCACTGTGATCTCGCACTGTCCTACAACATCACCCTTAGAGGTTGCCGGACACAAGTCCACCCTGATGTCAGCCACTTTAGTTGAAAGTAACGAGCGAGATCCTCACACTGTACTTTCGAAAAGGCTTTTCAAACTTGCAGACAGGCTGGGTTGCACAGTCTGTCTACAGTTCGAAACAGCTGAGCCAGTCGATTCTGAGCAACTGCAATCTCCCTGGACAGGAATTCTGCCTTCTTATGGGTGATTGCAGATTGATAGATAGAATAATGTTCTATCAATCTAAAGTGGTCGGCTTCAAGGGTGGACTAGCGCCAACAACGCTCTAACCTTTGCCTCTGTCTCTGCATCTCCCTCAGAGTCCCATCAAACCAAGGGGGCCTGGGGTGAAGGGATAAGGGGCGCTCACGAACAGGAGCAATAAGATCCAGGGCAACCTTGATGGCCTCATTATAGGCCAACACCAGTGCCTCAGGATTACTGCTCACCAATGCGGGGGATGATAGGTCAAGGACCGCCGCTAGGCCTTGTGAAGGAACATTCCATAATGGGCTGTACCTGATCATCTCCACAGGGGAAGACCTTCTAAGGGAGGTGCAAAAATTGAACCTCACAGTGCAGTGGTCAGACCAGGTGACTGGTTCCATCCCCACATCAGATGCATCAGTCCCTAGAAGGAAGACTAAGTCCAAAGAGTGTTCAGATTTATGCGTAGCAGTGGAAACTACCTGTGTAAGGCCCAGAGAAGACATTAATTGGAGGAAGTAATTACCAAATTGTGAGAGTTCATCGTCGACCCAGGCGTTGAAGTCACCCAGAGCCATCAATCTGGGTGACTCAAACGACATGTCAACGAGGAAGTCTGCTACTTCCTGTAAGAAACGTTTCCCATCTCCGGGTGGACAGTAGATGAGAACGATTCGAACACCTACACCTGCTACGACTGTACACTCGAAGGACTCAGCCTCACCTACTACTACATTCATGAGGCCCAATTCAGTCTTAAAACAGACTGCAACCCCCCTTCCCTGTGGTCCAATCTCGGGCAGTGTATCATAGAGTACCCGGTCGGAGTCATGGCCTCCACTATAGGGCCTGAATTTTCATCCAGCCAGGTCTCGGTGATGCAAGCCAGGTCGGCCGAGCCAACAAGATTGGCAATAATGGCAGTCTTATTCCTAACAGACGTGGCATTGCATAACACCACCCGAGTTGGACAAACCTCGGAGGTTGTTGGGCCTATCTGCCTACTGGAATCAGTAGTGCCCTTGGGTATGGATACCAGACATGGTAAACCCCGGTCTGGATTCCATTTCGCCCCAGGGCACCTTCTGGACTTAATAACCCTGATACGATGTCCCCACTCATTCATCGTCTCCTGTTCGCATTCCCCCGCCCCCTTCACTCTCCCAAGAACAATCCCCAGCACTCTACAGCACTGGTAGGTATCAAATTGTAGGGGAGGAGTATAAAAGGGGCGGAGGGCGTGAAGAGAGGAGGATGAATAGCGCACCACCGTGGGGACTAGAGGCCAGGACATGTCGCTACTTAAGTAATATAATAAACACCAAAACACAAAAACACAGTCTTTATAGTATAGAAATTATCAAATAATCCCTAAACATATCCATTATAATTAAACAAACACAAAACAAAAACCCAACCTCACAAGAATATTCGAAACTGGACTAGACTAAAGATCCACTAAAAAATAAAATAAAAATAAATATAAAATGAAAAAAAAAGATAAACTTTAAACAAATAAATAAGTAACAAATCTTCTCCTGTATAATCCCCCCTTCAGTCCTCTTACCACTGGGGAAAGAGGGTAAAATGGCACTCTCACTGCCAAACCATCATGAAAACATACAGTTTAAACAATAAAAAGAGTTATGGACTCCCCCCAGATTCTCTCACAACTGGGGTGAAATAATATCAATCTTTCTCACTGCCAGGAGAAAAGACACAAACTGTAAAATCAAACAAACAAAAAATAAGTAAATAGACAAACAAAAACTATGGACACAGGGTCCTCTCACCACCCGAGTGTCCAAAACGAAAAATGTTTTAATCCAAAGAAAAAGTCAGCAGTCTCTCAGTACAGGCCCAGAATTCCACGAGAATTCAGTAAATCCAAATCCAGGGAAAGTCAACCAGATAAATCCAATGAGGGAAAACAGTCCAGGAATGAATCCACAAAGCTTTATCTGAAGAGGTTCAACCACACTCAGCCCTCTTTACTACCTGCTAAGTGCACTCCCAAGAAAATAATGCAACCCACACCAAAGGACCATAAGAGAGGCCACTATTGCAGTCATTTCCATGGTCCAAGGGAGCGAGGTATCCCAGCCAGCTCCCCGGCTGGAAAAATACCCCAAGCCCCCTGTGGAGTAGCAAATCTCTAAGAGAGCACCTGCCGGAGCAACCAGGCGACAGAGGTTACCACCCAAGATTTCATGGTGGTCAGAGGGCACACCACAGTCTGCGGTAAAGCTCCGGTTGAAAATTCTCCATTCTCTGTTCTTGCCAACATTCACTGCATCCAGGACTCCACCAAGCACTCTTGAGGGACTATACAATGCTATTTCAAATAGCTCCTCGTCCCTCCACACATCGAGAGGCACTACCAGAATAGGAACAGAGTACAGCAAACACAAAATCCCCGTATTCTTCAAAATTCCCTAAGGACCAAACAAAACACAAACTGATATCAGCGATAAGCAGGAGGTGGAACACAGAAAACAAAATCTGATATCAGCAATAGGCAAAAGGTGGAACACACAGAGTCTGTGGGGGAGGAAAAAGAAAAAGCCCGACCAGCCTCTCTCCCCAGGCCCAGCAGACAAATCCCACTCGTCGTCAAGCCACCGCCGAATGGTGAAACTCAAGACCGAAACCAGGACTGGATTAAACAGCTAAACAAAATACAAAATAGCTACAAAATAACTCGAAATATCTAAAAATACATAAAAGCTTAACTTCCTCGGAAGAGCGATGGAAACACACCCAGCCAATAGCTTTTTCTTGTTATTTAAACCAATTATGGAGTGAGAGAAAATGTTTCTAAACAAACGGTGGCAATTTTATGCTACTTCCTGTTTATGTTTTGCCAGGGTGCCAGGTTGTTGAGTTTGCCTCGTGCTTTTGTGGTTAGTGGCACAGGTGAGAAGTTCTTGGTTGCCATGGTGCAGGAGTAAGTGGAGGCTTATGGTGTGACTGCGCATAGGCTTGGTTCTTTACTCTTCTGTCTACTTTGCAAAACTGTGATTTGCTTACAGCTATGAAGGATGCATTGGCATGCTGTACAGCTTTATTAAGAAGATGTCCTATATCAAGTATAAGAATGAGGGGTGAAGTTGGAGTTATAATTTTCTTTTCCCCTGGTAACTATGATATTTGTAGGGGAGAAGCTGTTTTTCATCATCGTGCCTTAGTAACCACTGTTCAGGTTGCAGTAGGTAGAGCGGAGTGAGTGGTTTTAGTATTGTCCCTTTCAATAGTATTTTCTTTTTGTTTGGGCGGTACATGTGTGCTGGGGAGAAGTATTGTCGGGTTGTAGATTTTACAAGTTTGCAAATGCATTGGGTGAGTTATGGGAAAGTTTGGAAGTAACACTGAGCTGCTTGTTGTCTTGACAACTGTGTGTGAGTGTGGAGTTGCGAGCGATCATGCAGTGCAGTGCAGTGAATAGCCTTAGCCGAGTGGCTTCAGATATATTTTTTATTTTTGCATTTTCTTTTTCGGTATCCAAAAGCAGTGGTATGTTGTGCTTTTGTGGAATAACAGTCTGTGGAGGCTCCTGAGCAAGGGATATAGCTTCTGAGAGTTGTGGTAAGCCTCAGTGCAAGTGAAAGGTCACTGTGGGTGTAAAAAAGCATTCGGGTGTCATTGCTGAATTGTTTTCTTATTTATCTATTTTGCTTTTTGTGAAAGTTGGCAAGAAACAGTGAATTTTTTTTTTAAATATAGTAGGAATTGAGAGGAAGTGATTTTTTTTTTTATATTTGCACGACTGTTTGGTTTCCGAGTTACGATCAGCTCAAACTAATTCAGGCAAACTATGGCGGTGCAAAATGAAATTTTTATTTCCTGTGATTTAAATTGTCTAAGAATGTGTTTAACATGATGCTCTATTTTGATTAACATAAAATGTTTTAACACAGGAAGATTTATGGTGGTGGGACTCTAGCCAGAGCATGAGCAGGATGTAAAAGTGAAAGTATTCAGGCAATGTGCGGAAACGACGGTCCAGTTGCTGCTATTATTTTGATTCTGTTATGAATGATGTATAGGAATGTCAAGATATTTCCATGACATACAGGAGCACTTCACTGCCTGGTTGAGATATCATTTTTTACATTGGGATTTATCCCAAAACATACATTGTACAAATATCATCTTGGGTGACACCACTATAAATATATATAAATACATATATATATAGTGGTGTCACCCAAGATGAAAACCAATTCTGCAGCATTTTGCAGCACTCTACAAAATGTTACAGCAGACCTACTGAATAAAGCAATGTAATTTCAATGGCAATGTGTCCCTTTTGTCAGTCAGGAAAGTGTGAGACTGCCAGGATGAAGTGAATGCCAGTTTCCTGCATAACAAAAGGGATTAATTGCCATTTAAATTACATTGCTTTGTTCAATCTGTCTGTTGCAGCGTACTGCAGAGTGCTTTAAAAGTAGGTTTCATCTTGGGGGACGCCACTCTCTGTGTGTGTGTATATATATATATATATATATATATATACATATATTTGCAACCCATACCCTGGCCAAGAGCAGCATCTGGCAGCCCGGACCCCCCCCAACTTATAGTTTAATAGTTTCTTAGTTATCTTACAAGTTCATGAGGCCAAGGCCTATAGTGAACTCGCCAACATAAATTAAAGGTGGAATTTATATTTTATTTCCTTCATATGGTCATCCAGTAGGATTTAAAATCTTTGCACAGTATCACTGTTAACAACATATGATGGTAATGAATTCCATATTTGTGGTGCCTGCGTGTAACAAATCTCTGTCTTTGCTGAGTTTTATTAACCGGGCATTTAATATTATCTTTGTGTGATCTAGTATTATTTTCGGAATCCTGTTTTTCAAGCATATAATATCAAGTGTGTCACTATTATGTAATGCTTTGAATATATGTATAAGATCACCTCTTTATAACCTATACTCATGCGGATATAGGTTCAAGGACTTAAGCCTATCCTCATATGGAAGATATCCCAGATGTTTAACTCTCCAAGTGGCTCTTTGTTGTACCTTCTCCACCATACATAGAGCACCTACAGTAGTAGGAGCACAAAACAGAGCACAATATTCCATGTGAGGCCTGACAAGACTTGTGTACAATGTTGTTAGGACCTCAGCCCTCCTACTTTTTATATGTCTATGTATACATCCCAAAATGGAATAACATTTTTTAACTGTTTTTTTTTGCATGGACATCAAATTTCAAATGATTATTAATGATTACACCTAGATCTCTTTTCTCTATAGTAGATTGAAATATTTTGTTATTTATTGTATAATTTGCCCCCCCGTTATTATTTCCAAAATGCATCACCTTACATTTCAGTTCATTAAATGTCATTTTATTTTCCTCTGCCCAGACACCTATACTATTCAAACATTCCTGAGATTTGGTGACTGATTCTTGATTGTTAACTGTACAGGTGATTTTACAGTTGTCTGCATACTTTCCCATCCAAACACAGTCACTTATCTGCATTGTTGATACAAGTATATTAAACAACAAGGGTCCCAGGACTGTACCCTGAGGAACTCCGCTTGTCACGGGACCCCAGTTTGATTCATGTACACGTACTACTACACATTGTTCCCTAATGTCCAACCATGAGCAAATCCACTTGACGATATTACTCTGGAATCTGAATTTACACAGAATTTCCAGTTAGATTTTATGTGACACTGTGTCAAATGTCTTAGCATAATCCAGAAAAACAACATCCACAGGCAATCCCTCATCAAGAGCTTCACTAACTGGCTCAAAACAATACTGATTAGGTTGGTTAAACATGATCTACCAGGTGTAAATCCATGGTGTGTAATGATTCAGTTCTATATATATATATATATATGATCATTCATTCTTGTTTGAATTATTCTCTTGATCATTTTGCCTATCACAGATGTTAAGCTAATGGGCCTATAGTTCCCAAAAAGTTGTTTGCTACCGTTCTTATGTTTTGGCACAACATTTGTACACCTCCATTCTTTTAATGTAGTCCCATTATTTACAGATGTATTAATGGGCTAGACATCTCATTAACTAATTTTTTAAGGAATTTTGGGGCTATACCATCTGGGCCTGGTGCAGAGCCTTCCTTTAGATTATTAATAATATCTGCTACTTCTTTCTTAATAATAGGTTCCACTATTCCTTCATTATGCAGTTGCTTGATTTTAATATATTCCTTAGGGATGAAGACATTCCAAAAATATGTATTTAGCTCATTAGCCATGTTGGATTCATTAGACATTACTATTTCCTGTATTTTAATGGCCCTATACAATTTTGGCTACCCTTAAGTGATCCAATATAATTGAAAAAAACTTTTTTTATTATTTTTAGAATCAGTAACAAGGCAAATTTCAAGTTCTTGTTTTCTTTTTTTATCAAAGTTTTGTATTTTATAAGATGAGTTGTGTTTTGCGACTTCTTATATTTTCGATATGCTGTATGTTTTTTGTTTATAATCTTTTTTATTTCATTTTTCCACCATAGCGGAATTCTTTTTGATCTAGTGTCATATTTTATCCTCCATGGAACCCATGTGTTTATACAATGCATAATCTTGGTGTTAATTATATCTCATTGATCCTGTAGATATGAGTTTTCTGTTAATTCCTGGACCCAATTACAGTTAGTTTTTTATACTGTCATAATCACCTCTGTTAAAGTCTCAAGTTTTTGTTATTCCACTATTATTTCCTTGGGTCTGTAAATTCAGATTAAACTGCTACATATTATGATCACTATCTACCAGTGGTAACAACACTATTGGTTCAGTATCAATATTACTAATATTGGTCAAGACTAAATCAAGTACATTGTTTTCCCTAGTAGGTTTCAAGACCAGTTGTTCAAGATTATTCTGCAGGGTAAATTCTAGGAATCTTTTCTATAGTTCTTCTTGCTTAAGAGTCACCCAATTGATGCTCGGCATAATGAAGTCTCCCATAAGAATGTACTCATTGTATTGTGCACTTGCATATTTTCAATTTCACTAAGAAAAGCCATATTACTGTAAGAGTCCAGGTTGGGAGATCTATAACCCAATCCAAGAGTCACAGGTTTGTTATTTAAGTACAGATCAACCCATAGTACCTCTATATCATCATCCTGGAGTTTTTTAGTTTCAGTTTTTATACTTTCAGCTACGTATAGAGCAATGTCACCCCCTTTTTTCTGTTTTCTGCTCTTAATAAATTTAGTGTATCCAAAGATATCAGTGTCCCAATCATCACATGTGAACCAGGTTTCACACGCAGCACACACATCACTTTGTTTGCTAATCAGTGTATATCTCATCACATCCATTTTATTGTGTAAACTTCTTGCATTAAATAATAAGATAATTATGTTTTTATACACAAACAAGGCAACAGGCCACAGATTGGCATAAAAATAGGCATCACCCCAAGCGCTGGGGCAAATACCTGGCTCAGCAGTCTAAAGGGTCTTGCAGGTTAGAGTTCAAAATAACATTTATATTTACTCCAGGTTCTGGTAGAGAGGTGCTAGGTCTAACTTCTGAGGGGCCTCACAACAATTTACAGTCAGGAAACACAGATGTAATGTCCACTACTGAAGATGGGATTGTACAGTATTGGTTTATTCACACAAGTTGGTAAAAAGTGCAGAAAGGGGTGGTGCCCCAGGTGTGGTATTGTACACACAGGAGCAAGGCACTTTTCTTTCCAGAACAACAACTATTTGGGCATTTTAGAACATGTTTTTCCTCACACACACATTCAAACTTTTCATCCCTCTGTACTAGGAATCTCTGGACTTTTACTTTCCAAAAAGTGCATATCTTGTGGTAGTTGCCACACACTTCAACAACATTTCAACAAATTCCTCCTGATACGATGACCTTCGTTAACATGCCCAGGTTAACCTGGTGCCCATGTGTGAACCGGTTAGTCCTGACTGAGGAATAAACTGGGGTTATACACAATCCGGCCTGAGCCATTCTCTGCCATTCCTTCTGGGTTATACCAAATGAGCCTTTATTTCCCACAAAATGCTAAAGGACTCCCAAACTTTAAACTTGAACATTCAGCACATTTTTGTGGTGAAGCAGGGGCCCTGACAGGTACACTCTAGCCTTATCTCTAGGCACATATACCTCAGGCAAACCCCTAAGAACAGTCCCATGAACCTGTACTCACAGTTTTGTTTGTCCCTTTAATACAGACATGGAAACATGAAGAAAAGCATCACTTCCTGTTACTGGTAGCTTGTCATCGCTTCAACTGCACAATCTTTCATGCTGGGCAGCTGACACTCTTCAGGATCTTCAGGGATTGTCCTTGGATCAGCAAGAAAGTTCTCTCTCACTTCTCTGCGGAAATGACCCACTGGGGTCCTGCAGGCAAATGGTCTCACACAGTAGGGTGAGAAACTGCTGGAGGTCCTTCATCCAGTCTCAGAGAAGACTGGCAGGCACCTCCACATTCTGACAAACTGATTAAAAAAGCTGGCAGCAGCACTTGGAAGCCCTCTCTGGCCACAGAAGCCACTCTCCAGGTACGGCCTAGCAACTTCACCACTTCCATGGACTTAGAGCCAGGAAAGTGATTGACTGCAACAAGAACTCACCAGCTCTTGATTGGCTGCTCTGAGTTCAGCCTGACTTCCAACTCAGGCATCTATGGCATTTGCCATGGTCGCGTTCCTGGACCAAATTGTTTTTCTCTGCACAGCTCCTAGTCTAATTTATCCTACCCCTCTCCCCCACACTGTCCATATTAAATACACTTATTCTCCACCCCTCTGCCTGACTAAAAGTTTTTACAGGTGGTTCATATATACGGTTCATCTCTGCCACTTTGACTGTGGTTGAATACACTGGTCTTAAAGAAACACTTGTTCGCCTCTCTCTTACCATCCTTTAACAGCCAGCTGCATATCACTAAGCCTCACATGATGGACTGTCCTGTTTTATCTGCTGCCTGGTTGGCATATTACTGCCAGCACTGAACGGCCACACAAAATCAAGCTCGATAGATCTGAACTGTGAATCTCTGCCCATTATCCCTTCCAAACAACCCATACCCCCAGCTTTATGACACACCCTAAACCTAACGTCTGTTTGTATTAACATAATTCCTTATGCTACCTCCAGCTGTGGCTATAGCACAACCACATACACATATGGCCCTTTCCTTCATCGGTTCCTCAGTACATTTTCATAATATTCCCATATGCTCTCTGCTAGGACATTACTGTTTACCTCCTTGGGTCCTCTCAGGTTGCAACCAGATGGCCATTTGCTCTCCACCATATGCTCCCCAAAAAAGAGATGCTATAAACCACTGAGAATGCTCCTGCATGCGCTCAAACAGATTCTTCTGATCATATTTCTCTGCTCATGCAATGTTGAACTCAACCCCAGTCCAATATCCAATATCAACACCCTGGCTGACCTTGCACACCCACAGAGACTGAGCTTTGTCCATATCAAGGCCTGTAGTCTGCTAAAAATGTTTGCCTCCTTATATACCTGGGCTAAACAAACCTCTCCTGATGTTATTGTGGTTTCTGAAATCTGGCTTAAATTTAGCACACAAGACTCCAAAGTCAATCGCCTCTCTTTTAATATCCACAGAACTGACATGCAAGATAGAGGGAGAGGGGTGGCTATTTTTCTAAAAGATAAACTGCAGGCTTTGGTTATCATTTCCACTGTGGTGGGTAAGGAGTTTGAATGCCTCACACTAAGAGTCCATCTATCCTCCTCTGAATCCTTCCTTGTCTTTGGGTGCTACAGAACACCGTTGGCTGGGCTAAAGGACTGACACACCTGAAAGAGATCCTTGCCGCCTTCACATCTGAGTTCATCATTATGGGTGATCTTAATTTTGACTGGCTTTCTGACTCTTCCAAGCCTCTAAAAGAATTATGTGTTTCCTTTGGCCTTACTCAACTAATATCTGAACCCACCCACCCCAACACTAAACATCCAGACTGTAGTACTCTGTTAGATTTAATCCTGGAAAACAAGCCTCATTTGTTTACATACTCAGGTGTTTTCTTTAAAGATCTCAGTGACCACTGCACCATTGCCTGTGTCAAGTCTTCATCAAATCCTAGCTCAACCTGTAGATATATTCATAAGAGGAACTACCACAAACTGGACCTCTGTGCCTTCCTGTCAGAGCTCCAATACTCAAGCTGGCAGGAATTCTACTTGGCCCCTTCTGTGGCTGAAGCATTCGAGATCTTCCACAAAATATTTGTGAATGTCATTAATAAGCATTCCCCACTACTTAAAATAAGAACCAAAAAAAATCTGGCCCATGGTTCTCTTCCAGTCTAAAAGCTGCACTAATTCACAGAGATTCTCTTTGGAAAAACGCTCATAAAACAAGGTCCCTGTCGAACTGGTCAGCATTCAGAACAGCTCAGAACCAGTGTACAAAGCTTATCAGAATGGCTAAAACAAAGTACTATACTACTAAACTAGCTACCTTCACTAACTGTTTCTCCACATTTTGGGAAACATTGAAAGAAGTAGAAGGTCATTAACTCACTTCTCTCTAAAATCTCCTCTGGAGGATCCACACTCATGGACAAACTGTTTATCCTAGACTGCCTCAATAATCATTTGCTACTGCTGGATTGGCCTTTGATACCTCCACTGCTCAGAAACTTTGTGATCAGTACTATGGGCAGTCTTAGACTCCAATTACAGCAGCCCCATCATCCCCGGAAATGATCTCCTCCTTCAGCCCGGTTACCCTGATACAGGTTGAGGACCTGCTTCTTAACTTGGACACCAGGAAATCAGCAGGTTCTGATCTCATTGATTCACACATCTTAAAAATAAGCTACCAAATCATAACCCCCCCATTACTCACAGTTTTAAGCTATCTCTGTCACAATGATCTATTCCCACTGGCTGGAAAACAGCTCATGTGTTCCCTCTATTCAAGTATGGAGACGCCAGTGATCCTAATAATTATAGGCACATCTCACTTCTTCCCACTCTATCCAAAATGCTGGAAAAGATAGTTAATCAACAAATCAGAAACCATCTTGAGTCAACCAATTTGCTTACGCCTGTCCAGTCTGGATTCAGACAATGCCACAGTATCATATCCACTCTTGCCAAGGTCTCATATGACTGGCTGAATGTTTTGGATAACAGGAACTACATATATTATCCATATAGGTGGAAGACTAGGTTTGCTGGAAAGGCACCTAGCTTCACCTGAGCTCTTTTCTTCTAGGTTACTTGTAAGGACAGAGCATGGAACCCTACCAGATCAAGAAAAGATTAAGGCTTCTTTGGCTAGGCAGATTTACTGTGTGTTATTACTTTTTGTACTCACAGGGTTATTACTGTTTGTTGCTAACATTTTACTGCTTTATTTTTTCTCTGATTCAAATTGTTGTTGCTGGGTATACTTTGCTGCATTATTACATGGTGTGCCTACAGGTTCATACTTACAGATTACTGCTGTAATCTTCTGATTCAAATTGTCTTTGCAAGGTATATCTTTGTGAAATTATTACAGGTGGTGCTTGCAGGTTTTACAGTTTTATCTATCATTAGGCTAAGATTTCAGGGCTACTGCGTTTGTTGTTGGTTGATTGTTTCTGCTCTTACCTCCTTGTTTCTTTCATCTGTGGTTCTTCTTTTTCAGCAGGGGAAGGGCCCAGCCACCAAACCCCAACCCCAACCACCCCACACAACACTCCTTTTTTAGGGTAGCACAGTCATGACATTTCCTGTAGCAAAGCAGGAAGGAGAGGATCAGAGGGGTATCCACACAGTGACCTCATTTACAGGGGCACAAGTAATTTAATTTGTTAATAACAAGTTATACAAAAACAAACAAAACACAAAATCAAACTTTTGCTTTCATTTTCCTCCTTGTAATTACTCTGACCAGGTTATAAACCCAGTAACTCATCTTTTCAGAAGAGCAGTTATATAGGATTTAGGACACTGTCCTAAACGCTGGACCATTGGAGATCTAAGGACTCAGCTCCAAGCAGCATGGGCAGAGATTGCATGCCTCAAATCCAATATTCAGGAGGATATATATTATAAGAACCACCCGCTATTTCCCCAACATCCAACAGAAGCACCTTGACCACAGAGGGTAGTTGGTCCAGGAAGTTGGCAGATGGTTAGAAGGAGCAAATCGGGTGCCCTATCACTCAGTGCTCTCCAACGCGTAACCTCCACAAACCATATAAAAACTACAAACAGGTATCTGACTCTATCTCCAAAATCAAATAAAGGGGCAAAGGAAACTACAGAGCAGGACACTGCAGCTCAGGAGCTAGCACAACAAAACTCACCCCAGAACAGGAACCAAAACAAAAAAAGCAAAAAGGAAATCCAATACACTTCTGATCATAAAAGACTCCATGATTCGGGGAATTGATACCTACATCCAGCCAGGGGTAATGGTCAGGTGTCTCCCAGGTACATCAGCATGGAGAGACACTGACCACATTGCTAAAATCATGCAGGAAGCAGGAGAAAACATCAATGTCCTAGTACACATAGGGACTAATGATCTCACCAGCCAGTCAGTTGTGGAGACCAAGGAACACCTGACCAGGCTGGGTGACAAACTGTCATTCATTTTGTCCGGCATCTCCTTCTCTGAGATCCTGCCAGTCTGGGAGAGAGCAGCAGATGGACAGAAGGTCAGAGAAGAGGAGATGGGGCACTAAACATGTGGCTCAAGGGCTGGTGCCAGGAAAAAGGACATAAAGTTGTAGGTAACTGGCAACAGTCTTGGGAGCAAACATTCTTTAAATTTGATGGACTGCATCTAACTAAGGAGGGAGTCAATGCATTGGGGTAGATGTTTGACATCTTTACAGAATACTTAAACTAGCAATTGGGGAGATGGGTGCAGCACCCGATACGTCGAATGAGAAGAACACCACTCCCCTCAGCTAGTGATCAAACAGGAGTTCAGCATGTTTGTAGTTCATTTGCATCACCAGGTAAGGAAAAAGGCCCGGCTCCCCATACAATGCACAGGGAAAACGCCGGACCTCGCCCAACAACTAACACACTGAAATATGGCCAATGGAAAATCATGTATGCAAATGCTTGCAGTCTGGGAAACAAGATCCCAGACCTGCAGGCAACAATGACAGAGGCTAAACTGGACATAGTAGCCATTAGCGAGACATGGTTCACCAGTAACCACACTTGGGAGACTTTAGTACCCGGCTATGTACTGTTCAGAAGAGAATGAGGTGCAAAAAAGGGGGGTGGAGTGCCCTTTATGTCAATGAAAATATCAAAGCTACAGAAATTCAGAATACACATAAGGAGCCAGAAGAACTGTGGGTCACCCTGGAAACAAGACATGGGACAGCCATACAAACTGGGTTATCTACAGGCCTCCAGACCAGGGGAGGACATAGATACATTACAGTTAGAAGATAAACAAAACAGGATAGCTAAAGAGGAGGTTCTGATAATGGGAGACTCCAACATGCCAGATACAGATTGATCAATACCAGCAGGAACATCTGCCAGAACTAGAGACATAGTGGATTCCCTACAGGAGGAGAGCCTCAAACAACTGGTACAACAACCCACAAGAGACAGGACTGTCCTAGATCTAGTACTGACTAACAGGGAAAGGATCACAGATCTCCAGGTAGAAGGTCACCTGGGGGTCAGTGACCATCACATGGTATGGTTCTATTTGGCCACTATAACTAAATCATCCCTTTCCAAGGCAAAAATATGGGACTTCAGAGGAGTTGACTTTGATAAGATGGCCAACAGAGTTAAGCTAGCCCTGGCAAGAAGAAATACATTTGGGGGGGTACAGGCAAAGTGGGCAAGCATTAAGGATGCAATACTTGAAGCAACATCCCACTGTGTTAGAGAGAAAAGCAAGAGCAAAAGAAGAAGGAAACCACTTTGGTTCTCAAAAACAGTAACAGAAAAGGTCATAGCCAAAAGGCTGTCCTTCAGCAAATATAAGGGAATGCAGCAGGATGAAGATAGGGAGGCATACCAAACTTCCCTATGGGAAGCAGGGAAGGCAATAAGGCAAGCAAAGGCCCAAACCGAGGAAACACTAGCATGAACAGTAAAAGAAGGTGACAAGACTTTCTATAGATACATAAGTGAAAGGAGAAAGTCCAGTGGGGGTATTGCTACGATCAAAGGGGATAAGGGGGAGTGTGAGGAGAAGGACCAAGGAAAAGCATTTATCCTAAATAGATACTTCTGCACAGTAGTTACGGAGGAGAAGGTAGGGTAGGGCCCACAGCTCAGCGCCATGGACACGGGGCGGAGGGAGATGTGCACTAGTCCCTTCACAAAAGAAAGGTCCTGCAAGAGATCACTAAACTCAGGGTGGACAAGACAATGGGGCCTGATGGCATACATCCCAGGGTACTAAAGAAACTAAGGGTGGAACTAGCAGAGTCATTATTAGAACTGTTTAGTGAGTCTCTGAGCACAGGCGAGGTCCCAGAAGACTGGAGAAGGGCTCATGTGATCCCACTCCACAAGAGTGGTAGCAGAGAGAGGATGCAGGGAACTACAGACCAGTCAGTCTTACCTCAGTAGTGGGCAAGATTATGGAGGCACTCTTTAAAGAAAGGATAGTGCAACACCTGGAATCCATAGGATCACAGGATCCAAGACACCATGAGTTTACAACAGGAATGTCCCGTCAGACTAATCTCATAGATTTCTTTGACTGGGTTACCAGAGTGGTGAACCAAGAGGGAGCAGTTGATGTCACCTACCTTGACTTCAGCAAAGCTTTCGATACTGTTCCACATAGAAGGTTGATTAATAAGCTGGGTAGGCTTGGGGTGGGTCAGAAATTGGATAACTGGGTGGCAAACTGGTTGGCAGGCAGAAAACAGAGAGTGGTGGTAAACAGTATACAGTTAGAAGAGATGCAAGCCACAAGTGGGGTACCTCAGGGATCAGTACTGGGGCTAGTCCTCTTCAATATCTTCATCAGTAACATTGTAGATGGACTAGAGGGTAGGGTTTGTCAGTTTGCAGGTGACACCAAGATGTGCAACAGAGTAAATGATCCAGATGGAGTGGACAGAATGAGGTGAGCTCTGGATAAACTGGCAAAATGGTCAGAAGAGTGACAACTGGGGTTTAATGCAAAGAAGTGCAAGATCATGCACTTTGGGAAGAAAAACCCCTGAAGCCACCTATAGGTTGGGAGGGGAGTTGCTGGCAATCACAAGGGAAGAAAGAGACTTAGGCATCATCATCACAGATGACCTGAAATCCTCCAAGCAGACCACTAAAGCAGTAGGTAAGGCTAGGGGGATGTTGGGGTGTATTAGTAGGGGTATCACAAGTCAGAAAAGGGAGGTAACAATCCCTCTTTACAAGACACTGGTTAGGCCCCATCTGGTGTACTGCATGCAGTACTGGAGGCCACATCTTCACAAGGACATTAACAAAATGGAGGCAGTCCAGAGAAGGGCAACGAAAATGGTGAAGGGACTGCATCACAAAACATATGAGGACAGATTAAGTGAACTCTATATGTATACCCTAGAGCAAAGGAGGGAGAGAGGTGATGTGATTGAAACATTCAAACACCTTAAGGGCATTATTTATTTATTTATTTAGACAGCAGTTTGGAAAACCTTTGAGCCATAGGCTCATTTACAAAGGTACCTTGTCACAGTAAGACAAACGAAAATACACAGTATAACAGTATAACACGGTATAACAGTAACTTAAGACATAGATACAAACAAGCTGGTACAGGTAGGATTGATGCAAACAATACCAGAGTTATGTTGTCCTTAGCAGCTTCATAGTAAGCTTTGTCATTAGTATTGAGTACGGCTTTAACTAGTGGCAATTACAGCTTTGGTTGTTAACAAGGTGGTTCCGTAAGGACGTTTTGAAGCACGATATAGTTGGAGCTTCCGAGATGGAGGGGGGCAGTGTGTTGAACCAGGAGGGGGCCCTAAAGCTGAAGGCTCTTTGGCCGTGAGAGGTCCTAGCTTTAGGGATAACAAGAGACATGCCAGGAACAGACTGGGAGACTATGACATCCTCTGTGACCAGGGAACAGAGGTTGTTGGATGTCTTTCAAGACGCGTTCCTAACTCAGCAGGTGAGGGAACCGACCAGGGAGGCACGGGTACTGGATGTGGTCCTGGCAGACAGTGACCAGATTGGGGGCCTGGAGGTAAGGGACCCATTGGAGGAGAGTGACCATGCCACGGTCTGGTTCTGCCTGGACCTAGGAGGTAGAAGGCTGCACAAAGACGGAAGTAACTGACTCAGGGGGGTTGATTTTAAGGAAATGGGAAGGATCCTAATGAGCATTTGGATGGGATTGGGTCAGACATGGACGCTGATAGTAGGTGGGAAATCATCAGGAGAGGGGTGCAGGATGCTACCAGCACCTGTGCAAGAGTAAGACGTAAAGCGGTAGGGCCCTAAAACCCTGTTGGTGGACCAGGGAGGTCCAGGAGGTGGTGCGGGAAAGAAAGCAGCTCATAAGCAATTCAAGTGCTCAAGGAGTGAAAGGGACGAGGGGAGCACAGCTGATGGTTAGAAGGACCACTAAGAGTGGTGAGGTGTAAGGCAAGGAAGGAGCAGAACCTGGCCAGGGAAATTATGAGAGGGAACAAGGGTTCTTTAGATACATGGAGAAAACGAAGGTGAAGGGCAGATTAGCAGGATTAAATCAGGGGAGAGATGGGCACAAGACCCGGGGGAGCAGGCTGAGGTACTAAATGAGTACTTCACCTCAGTTTTCACCAGGGAAAATGGGGGTGCTGCATCATACATGGGAGGAGACAGAGATACTGAGGAGGGGGGGACCCTACCGATTGGCAGGTCTGGGGAGAGGGGAGGCATCACTGGCAGGTGGGGAGGGCTAAGCAGGGAGAAGGGTACTGGAAGTGGAAATCACAGCAGAGAGAGAGTGAGAGGACCCCAGCTCCCTTAAGACGGAGGAAAGCACTGGGCCGGATAAATTACATCCCAGAGTGCTGAAGGAACTTGCAGATGTCCTGGCAAACCCCTGGCAGAGCTTTTCACCATCTCTCTGAGGACAGGGTGGGTGCCCCAAGACTGGAAGGTGGTGCATATAGTGCCCATCCACAAGGGGGATCAAGGAGGTGGCAGGGAACTACAGGCCTGTCAGCCTGACATCGGTGGTGGGCAAGGTGATGGAGGCATTGTCAAGGAGGAGGCTAGGGGGGACCTGATAAGTCAGGTGCCTGGACGATAGACAGCATGGATTCATGCCGGGAACTCGTGGTCAGACAAACCTGGTGGAGTTCTATGACTGGGTGACAAGTGCCTTGGACCTGGGTAGACCAGTGGATGTCCTCTTTCTAGACTTCAGCAAGGCATTTGACTCTGTTCCTCACGTGGGCCTGTTGGATAAGCTGGGAGAAATGGGGTGGGGAACCAGATGATCAGATGGATAGGCATTGGCTCCAGGACCAGACCCAGAGGGTCGTAGTTGGTGGGATAGTCTCATCCCCAAGGAGGGTCATTAGTGGGGTCCCACAGGGATCAGTCCTTGGGCTCCTTCTGTTCAATGCCTACGTATCTGACATAAGGACAGGAATCAGGAGTGAGATGAGTCTCTTTGCAGATGACTCGAAACTGGGGGCGGTGGTGGATGGGGAGGAGGGGAGGGTGGCCCTACAGGGGGACCTGGAGGCTCTGGAAAGATGGTCTAGAAAGTGGAAGCTGAGGTTCAATGCAGGGAAATGCAAGGTACTCCACCTGGGGGCCAGAAACCCAGGCCAAGTGTACACCCTGGGGGGAAATGCTACAAGTCTCGATGGCTGAGAGGGACCTGGGGGTGGTGGTGGATGTCAAGATGAACAACTCTGAGACTTGTGGAGGCAGCAGCCAAGGCCAACAGGATGCTGGGATGCATCGCTAGGGGATCTCTCCAGAAGGAGGGAAGGATACTCCCTCTGTATAACTGCTTGGTGAGGCCGCACTCTTGAGTACTGCGTGCAGTTTTGGAGGCCACACTTAAAGCGGGACATTAACCTCCTGGAGAGGGTCCAGAGGAGGGCAACCAAAATGATTTGGGTATTGGGGACAGGACCTATGAGGAGAGGTCAAGAGCTAAATATGTACACATTGAAGAAAGAAGGGACCGGGGGACATGATAGAAGTCTTTAGGCACATGAAGAGGATAAATAGGGAGGAACAGTCGGGGTGCTTGAAGGAAGGAGGAAGGGGCCACTAGAGGGCATGGGTGGAAGCTGGAGGGGGGAAGATTCAGGGGAGAAAGGAGGAGGTGCTACTTCACTGAGAGGGTGGTGGAGCCATGGAATGCACTGCCTAGGGGGCTAGTGGAGGCAGAGACAGTGGAGGGTTCAAGAGGGGGTGGGACAGGTACAGGGGAAGGGTTCTGGAAGCAAAATCCAATGCAGCAAGAATATCCGGAACTGGGTAGGGAGAAGCCAGAGAAGGCGAGAGGGACAGCAAGGTCAGCACCCAGGCTGGGGACTGACCAAACGAGCAGACACGAAAGACCGTTAGGCCTATTCTGCTGGCATTTTAGTATGTTAGTATGTTAGTAAGAGAGGTTTTCCCAGAGGTCCGAGTATGAAACAAGATGAAAGAGTCTAACATGTTTCAATATAAGAAAAATAGCAGGACAAGAGGACACAGCATGAGGTTAGAGGAGGCTGATTAAGAGGTAATGTGAGGAAGTTCTTTTTCACAGGAAAGGTGGTGGATGCATGGAACGGCCTACCTCAGGAAGTGGTGGATATGAATACAGTACAGGGCTTCAAACAGGCATGGGATAGGCATAAGGAAGCAATACAGATGAATATGAATAGATAGGCCATTGACAGATAAAAGGTCTATGGCACATTCATAAGGTGGAAAAAGAAATGGGCAGACTGGTTGGGCCTTGTGGTCCTTATCTGCCATCAACTTCTATCCCAAGCCGCCCCCCCTCTGCTGCTTCCACCCAGGAGGCATCAGTAAAATGAGGCAGCACCTAGCACAACTGGACTGGTCTCCAATCTCACTCGCGACCGACATAGACACTGTGCTAGCCTACCTCACCAGTGCTTTCTGCAAAGCCTGTGACCTCTTTGTCCCCTTTTCCAGCACTCCCTTCAAAAGCCAAAATGTCCCATGGATCTTCCCCTCCCTTATTCAGCAACTGAAGAAGAGAGACAATCTGTGGCATATGCTGTTGAATTGGGTAGGTCTGCAGATAGACAGGCCTATAACACTGCCCTCAACCAATGCACCTGGGCCATACGGCAAGCTAAGGCCAAACATTATCAGACCACACTGGCCTCCTCCTGGGGCTCTGCACGCACTTTCTGGGACAATATTAAAGAGCTCAATGGAAATTCCCGCTGCCCCCATCTCAGACAGTGGTTAATGGCATTATCACCACTGATACCTTACAGATTGCAGACTGTCTCAGCGCAGCTTTCTCTGACCTCAGCTCACTCCTTCCTGTCCATTTCTTTGACTCTATCAATACCTCAACCCCCCCTGCCCAGAAACACCCTCCATTTCTCCTGCGCACTGTATCACCTCAAGAAGCCAAACCCCTTCTGCTAAAAGCCCTCTTCAGCCATAACCCCAAGTGTGACCCAATTGACTCTAGGATTCTCCGACTAACCCTAGATGTCATGCTTACCCCTCTCACTGACCTGCTAAACTGATCCCTATATCTAGGCCAGTTCCTGAACACCTGGAAATCAGCCAAGATCACTCCAATCTATAAGAAAGGAGATCGCTCAGCACCTAATGACTACAGGCCAATCTCCATCCTTCCCCTACTGTCTAAGGCCCTGGAAAAAATAGTCTCCACCCAACTCATGGAATACCTTACCAAATACAACATACTTTGTCCAGAGCAACATGGCTTCTGCCCTGGACACAGCACCATTTGCAGATGATTGTAAAATAGGAAGCATCATCAATAGTGTAGATTCTGCTAAGGCGATGCAGAATAATTTAACTTACCTTGTTGATTGGTCTAAAAAAAAGGGACTTTTGTTTAACAAATCCAAATGTAAGGTCATGCACTTAGGTAAAAACAATCCATGCTTTACATATACCATGCATAATATAAGTTTGGAAACAACAGATCATGAAAAGGATTTAGGGGTAACACTTCCTAAAGATTTTACATTTAATATGCATATAATTAACGCTGCCAAAAAAGGGAATAGAATTTTAAATTACGTTTTAAGGAATATCAAAAGTAGAGACATTAAAGTTTTGATACCATTGTATACTGGTCCTGTTAGACCTCATTTGGAATACTGCTCCTCAGTAACTGCTCCTTATTTGATTAAAAATGAGAAATTAATTGAAAATATTCAACGAAGAACAACAAAAAAAATAACATCTTTCCAAGATCTTGATTATGAAACTAGATTGAAAAAAGGAGGTCTATATTCTATGGACTATAGATGACTTCGTGAGGATCTATGCTTGACATATTAAGCTATACAGAGCGATATAATATTAGAAACAATTGGACTACAAAAAAATATGTCTACTGTTAATATTAGATCCCATTCACTTAAACTTAATGGTACTCAAAATAATACTTCAAAAATAAATAACTGGTATACACAAAGGGTAATAAACACATGGAATAAACTTCCAGAAAACGTGGTATTTAGCACTTCCTTGACGTCATTCAAACTTAATTTAGATAATTATATGGGCAATTTAAAGTTTAGATTCTACCCTTGATTTGGTGGTGAGTTCATAAAAGGTAGTAATACCTACTGAACTTGTATTGATCCTATGAACCTATGAACCACATCGGCACTCCTAGAGTTCTCACACCACATACACTCTGCACTTGACTCTGGCAACGTTGCCGTGGCAGTGTTCATTGACCTATCCAAGGCCTTTGACACTGTGTGCCACCCACTCCTGCTCAACTCCCTCCACCAACTGGGCTTCTCATCTGGCCCCCTTGCCTGGTTCTCCAGTTACCTCCATAACAGATCCCAACAGGTTAAGATAAGTGGTACCCAATCAACCATCCAACCTGTCTGCTCTGGCATCCCCCAGGGGTCCATTCTGGGCCCTACTATTTTCAGTCTCTTTCTTAACACCCTCCCTAGCTCCTGCTCAGGCAGAATGCTCCTATACGCTGACGACATGGCTCACATCACCTCCCATCGTGACCCTTTCACCCTCCAGGACTCCCTACAGCTTATCTTCAGCCAAGCTGAAAAATGGTTTCTCGACCACCGTCTGGTCCTGAACCTCAAAAAAATGAAATCTCTGCTCTTCGCCCACAGCTAGAACAGTGCCAGTATTGCCCTCCTCCTCATCCTCCCCCGCACCCTACACCCCATAGAACAGGTAACAGCATACAAATACCGGGGCATCACCTTCGACTCAGTACTCACTTTCCACTCCCATTTTAAAACCCTGTCCACTGCAGTGAACATCCAGATTGGACTCTTCTACTGCCACAGAGACTGTCTCCCTCAACATGTCCTCCGGTTGGCTATCTCCTCCTCCATTCTGTCCCTGATCGACTATGGGCTTCCCATCTATGATGTGGCTGACTCCACCGCCCTCACCAAAGTCCAGACCTCAATAAACAAGGCATGCAGGCTCCTGACTGGTGCCCATGGCAGAATGCACACATGCCAGCTCTACTCCTCCTCTAACCTACTCACCTTTGACTAGGGCCTGTGCTACCATACCTGTATACTAGCCAAAAAATCACTGCTTGGGCTCTCCCCTCCTGAGGTTGCTGCATTATAAACTAGCCCCCAAGTCAGTCGCCACCTGAAATGCAGTCAAGACCACCTTCCAGGTTCCTAGAACCAGGACCTCTCTTGCCCAAAGGTCCTTCCACCAGAGAGCCCCTACTGGTACAACACCAACCCACCTCTTATCTCTAGCATCCCCAAAATTGGCCCTTTTAAAATCGCCCTAGGCAGCTACCTCACCAGCACTCAGAGCTGTAAGTGCTCCTGACCGCCCAAACCCTGAACTCATCTTATCTCATCTCATCTGGCACCCTGCCATAGACATAGTCCCCTTGACTGCCTCATCCCCCCCCTCCTGGTAACCCTGATCCCTCCACCCAGGCACCTGCTCCCTAGACCCTATAGTACGGGCCTCAATATTTAATATACTGTATTTGTCTGATTGAATTTGTAGCTAAATTGGAAGCCTCTGCCCACCTATGTACAATTCGATTTGCTTGTATGTTCACTTTATTGTATCACACCTGTATCGTCCACCAATGTTGTACTTCACTGTCTATTGCTGTCTACCCTTCCTACGACGAGGTGCCTTTGTAAATGAGTCTTTGACTCAAAGGTTGTAAATCTGATATATTTAATAAATAAATAAATAAAGGTTAGTTTATGGTCTATCCGTACTCCTAGATATGTGCATTTGGACACAAAATCAAGCAGTTCCCCTTGAACGGTAGTGATTTGGGGCAATGTGTCCACAGTAACTAGGTGTGATGTCTTAGACAGGGGTGCAGGGAACATTATCTTGGTTTTCTTTGTGTTCAACAACAGTTTCAGCTGGAGGAGAGTATGCTGGAGCTGACTGAACTTGATTTGGAGGAGGTCTTTGCAGATTGTTGCTGGAGAGGGCCTGGCAATATAAAGCACAGTGCCATAGGCAAACAGGTGTATGCTAGCAGTTTTGATGCCAGAGTGAATGTTATTAATATAAACGGTAAACAGAAGTGGTCCCAGAATGGACCCATGGGGTACATCTCTTGAGAGGGTTTTTAGTGGGGAGAGGTTGACTTCAGCTTTAACTTGATACAGGCAACCAATGAGATAGTTATCAAACCATTTCAATGCCATGTTGTTTAGACCAATGTTATGGAGGATGTCAAGGAGTAGGGCATGGTCCACCACATCGAAGGCCTTAGTTAGGTCCAGAAATAGAAACTTAGAAACATAGAAGTTGACAGCAGATAAGGACTACAATTCCCATCAAGTCTGCCCATTTCTTTTTCTACCTTATGAATGTGCATAGGCCTTTACTCTGTCAATGGCCTATCTATTCACACTCTTCAGTATTGCTCCCTTATGCCTATCCCATGCCTGTGTGAAGCCCTGCACTGTATTCATATCCACCACTTCTTGAGGTAGGCTATTCCATGCATCCACCACCCTTTCTGTGAAAAAGAGCTTCCTCACATTACCCTTTAATCGGCCTCCCTCTAATCTCATCCTTTGTCCTCTTGTCCAGCTATTTTTCTTATATTGAAACATGTTAGACTCTTTCACCTTGCTAATGCTCATGTTTGAATGTTTCGATCATATCACCTCTCACCCTCCTTTGCTCTAAGGTATACATATTGAGCTCCATTAATCTGTCCTCATATGTTTTGTGATGCAGTCCCTTCACCATTTTCGTTGCCCTTCTCTGGACTGCCTCCATTTTGTTAATGTCCTTGTGAAGATGTGGCCTCCAGTACTGCATGCAGTACACCAGATGGGGCCTAACCAGTGTCTTGTAAAGAGGGATTGTTACCGCCCTTTTCTGACTTGTGATACCCCTACTAATACACCCCAACATCCCCCTAGCCTTACCTACTGCTTTAGTGGTCTGCTTGGAGGATTTCAGGTCATCTGTGATGATGATGCCTAAGTCTCTTTCTTCCCTTGTGATTGCCAGCAACTCCCCTCCCAACCTATAGGTGGCTTCAGGGGTTTTTCTTCCCAAAGTGCATGATCTTGCACTTCTTTGCATTAAACCCCAGTTGTCACTCTTCTGACCATTTTGCCAGTTTATCCAGAGCTCACCTCATTCTGTCCACTCCATCTGGATCATTTACTCTGTTGCACATCTTGGTGTCACCTGCAAACTGACAAACCTTACCCTCTAGTCCATCTACAATGTTACTGATGAAGATATTGAAGAGGACTAGCCCCAGTACTGATCCCTGAGGTACCCCACTTGTGGCTTGCATCTCTTCTAACTGTATACTGTTTACCACCACTCTCTGTTTTCTGCCTGCCAACCAGTTTGCCACCCAGTTATCCAATTTCTGACCCACCCCAAGCCTACCCAGCTTATTAATCAACCTTCTATGTGGAACAGTATCGAAAGCTTTGCTGAAGTCAAGGTAGGTGACATCAACTGCTCCCCCTTGGTTCACCACTCTGGTAACCCAGTCAAAGAAATCTATGAGATTAGTTTGACGGGACATTCCTGTTGTAAACTCATGGTGTCTTGGATCCTGTGATCCTATGGATTCCAGGTGTTGCACTATCCTTTCTTTAAAGAGTGCCTCCATAATCTTGCCCACTACTGAGGTAAGACTGACTGGTCTGTAGTTCCCTGCATCCTCTCTGCTACCACTCTTGTGGAGTGGGATCACATGAGCCCTTCTCCAGTCTTCTGGGACCTCGCCTGTGCTCAGAGACTCACTAAACAGTTCTAATAATGACTCTGCTAGTTCCACCCTTAGTTTCTTTAGTACCCTGGGATGTATGCCATCAGGCCCCATTGTCTTGTCCACCCTGAGCTTAGTGATCTCTTGCAGGACCTTTCTTTTGTGAAGGAACTAGTGCACACCTCCCTCCCCCCCGTGTCCATGGTGCTGAGCTGTGGGCCCTACCCTACCTTCTCCTCCGTAACTACTGTGCAGAAGTATCTATTTAGGATAAATGCTTTTCCTTGGTCCTTCTCCTCACACTCCCCCTTATCCCTTTGATCGTAGCAATACCCCACTGGACTTTCTCCTTTCACTTATGTATCTATAGAAAGTCTTGTCACCTTCTTTTACTGTTCATGCTAGTGTTTCCTTGGTTTGGGCCTTTGCTTGCCTTATTGCCTTCCCTGCTTCCCATAGGGAAGTTTGGTATGCCTCCCTATCTTCATCCTGCTGCATTCCCTTATATTTGCTGAAGGACAGCCTTTTGGCTATGACCTTTTCTGTTACTGTTTTTGAGAACCAAAGTGGTTTCCTTCTTCTTTTGCTCTTGCTTTTCTCTCTAACACAGTGGGATGTTGCTTCAAGTATTGCATCCTTAATGCTTGCCCACTTTGCCTGTACCCCCCCTTACCTGTATTTCTTCTTGCCAGGGCTAGCTTAACTCTGTTGGCCATCTTATCAAAGTCAACTCCTCTGAAGTCCCATATTTTTGCCTTGGAAAGGGATGATTTAGTTGTATTGGCCAAATAGAACCATACCATGTGATGGTCACTGACCCCCAGGTGACCTTCTACCTGGAGATCTGTGATCCTTTCCCTGTTAGTCAGTACTAGATCTAGGACAGTCCTGTCTCTTGTGGGTTGTTGTACCAGTTGTTTGAGGCTCTCCACCTGTAGGGAATCCACTATGTCTCTAGTTCTGGCAGATGTTCCTGCTGGTATTGATCAATCTGTATCTGGCATGTTGGAGTCTCCCATTATCAGAACCTCCTCTTTAGCTGTCCTGTTTTGTTTATCTTCTTACTGTAATGTATCTATGTCCTCTCCTGGTCTGGAAGCCTGTAGACAACCCAGTTTGTATGGCTGTCCCATGTCTTGTTTCCAGGGTGACCCACAGTTCTTCTGGCTCCTTATGTGTATTCTGAATTTCTGTAGCTTTGATATTTTCATTGACATAAAGGGCACTCCACCCCCCTTTTTTGCACCTCATTCTCTTCTGAACAGTACATAGCCGGGTACTAAAGTCTCCCAAGTGTGGTTACTGGTGAACCATGTCTTGCTAATGGCTACTATGTCCAGTTTAGCCTCTGTCATTGTTGCCTGCAGATCTGGGATCTTGTTTCCCAGACTGCAAGCATTTGCATACATGATTTTCCATTGGCCATATTTCAGTGTGTTAGTTGTTGGGCGAGGTCCGGCGTTTTCCCTGTGCATTGTATGGGGAGCCGGGCCTTTTTCCTTACCTGGTGATGCAAATGAACTACAAACATGCTGAACTCCTGTTTGATCACTAGCTGAGGGGAGTGGTGTTCTTCTCATTCGACGTATCGGGTGCTGCACCCATCTCCCCAATTGCTAGTTTAAGTATTCTGTAAAGACGTCACACATCTACCCCAATTCACTGACTCCCTCCTTAGTTAGATGCAGTCCATCAAATTAAAAGAATGTTTGCTCCCAAGACTGTTGCCAGTTACCTACAACTTTATGTCCTTTTTCCTGGCACCAGCCCTTGAGCCACATGTTTAGTGCCCCATCTCCTCTTCTCTGACCTTCTGTCCATCTGCTGCTCTCTCCCAGACTGGCAGGATCTCAGAGAAGGAGATGCTGGACAAAATGAATGACAGTTTGTCACCCAGCCTGGTCAGGTGTTCCTTGGTCTCCACAACTGACTGGCTGGTGAGATCATTAGTCCCTATGTGTACTTGGACATTGATGTTTTCTCCTGCTTCCTGCATGATTTTAGCAATGTGGTCAGTGTCTCTCCATGCTGATGTACCTGGGAGACACCTGACCATTACCCCTGGCTGGATGTAGGTATCAATTCCCCGAATCATGGAGTCTTTTATGATCAGAAGTGTATTGGATTTCCTTTTTGCTTTTTTTGTTTTGGTTCCTGTTTTGGGGTGAGTTTTGTTGTGCTAGCTCCTGAGCTGCAGTGTCCTGCTCTGTAGTTTCCTCTGCCCCTTTATTTGATTTTGGAGATAGAGTCAGATACCTGTTTGTAGTTTTTATATGGTTTGTGGAGGTTACGCGTTGGAGAGCACTGAGTGATAGGGCACCCGATTTGCTCCTTCTAACCATCTGCCAACTTCCTGGACCAACTACCCTCTGTGGTCAAGGTGCTTCTGTTGGATGTTGGGGAAATAGCGGGTGGTTCTTATAATATATATCCTCCTGAATATGGGATTTGAGGCATGCAATCTCTGCCCATGCTGCTTGGAGCTGAGTCCTTAGATCTCCAATGGTCCAGCGTTTAGGACAGTGTCCTAAATCCTATATAACTGCTCTTTTGAAAAGATGAGTTACTGGGTTTATAACCTGGTCAGAGTAATTACAAGGAGGAAAATGAAAGCAAAAGTTTGATTTTGTGTTTTGTTTGTTTTTGTATAACTTGTTATTAACAAATTAAATTACTTGTGCCCCTGTAAATGAGGTCACTGTGTGGATACCCCTCTGATCCTCTCCTTCCTGCTTTGCTACAGGAAATGTCATGACTGTGCTACCCTAAAAAAGGAGTGTTGTGTGGGGTGGTTGGGGGTTGGGTTTGGTGGCTGGGCCCTTCCCCTGCTGAAAAAGAAGAACCACAGATGAAAGAAACAAGGAGGTAAGAGCAGAAACAATCAACCAACAACAAACGCAGTAGCCCTGAAATCTTAGCCTAATGATAGATAAAACTGTAAAACCTGCAAAGCACCACCTGTAATAATTTCACAAAAGATATACCTTGCAAAAGACAATTTGAATCAGAAGATTACAGCAGTAATCTGTAAGTATGAACCTGTAGGCACACCATGTAATAATGCAGCAAAGTATACCCAGCAACAACAATTTGAATCAGAGAAAAATAAAGCAGTAAAATGTTAGCAACAAACAGTAATAACCCCTGTGAGTACAAAAGAAAGTAATAACACACAGTAAATCTGCCTAGCCAAAAGAAGCCTTAATCTTTTTCTTGATCTGGTAGGGTTCCATGCTCTGTCCTTACAAGTAACCTAGAAGAAAAGAGCTCAGGTGAAGCTAGGTGCCTTTCCCAGCAAACCTAGTCTTCCACCTATATGGATAATATATGTAGTTCCTGTTATCCAAAACATTCAGCCAGTCATATGAGACCTTGGCAAGAGTGGATATGATACTGTGGCATTGTCTGAATCCAGACTGGACAGGCGTAAGCAAATTGGTTGACTCAAGATGGTTTCTGATTTGTTGATTAACTATCTTTTCCAGCATTTTGGATAGAGTGGAAGAAGTGAGATGTACCTATAATTATTAGGATCACTGGCGTCTCATACTTGAATAGAGGGAACACATGAGCTGTTTTCCAGCCAGTGGGAATAGATCATTGTGACAGAGATAGCTTAAAACTGTGAGTAATGGGGGGTTATGATGTGGTAGCTTATTTTTAAGATGTGTGAATCAATGAGATCAGAACCTGCTGATTTCCTGGTGTCCAAGTTAAGAAGCAGGTCCTCAACCTGTATCAGGGTAACCGGGCTGAAGGAGGAGATCATTTCCGGGGATGATGGGGCTGCTGTAATTGGAGTCTAAGACTGCCCATAGTACTGATCACAAAGTTTCTGAGCAGTGGAGGTATCAAAGGCCAATCCAGCAGTAGCAAATGATTATTGAGGCAGTCTAGGATAAACAGTTTGTCCATGAGTGTGGATCCTCCAGAGGAGATTTTAGAGAGAAGTAGTTAATGACCTTCTACTTCTTTCAATGTTTCCCAAAATGTGGAGAAACAGTTAGTGAAGGTAGCTAGTTTAGTAGTATAGTACTTTGTTTTAGCCATTCTGATAAGCTTTGTACACTGGTTCTGAGCTGTTCTGAATGCTGACCAGTTCAACAGGGCCTTGTTTTATGAGCTGCTTTCAAAGAGAATCTCTGTGAATTAGTGCAGCTTTTAGACTGGAAGAGAACCATGGGCCAGATTTTTTGGTTCTTATTTTAAGTAGTGGGAATGCTTATTAATGACATTCACAAATATTTTGTGGAAGATCTCGAATGCTTCAGCCACAGAAGGGGCCAAGTAGAATTCCTGCCAGCTTGAGTATTGGAGCTCTGACAGGAAGGCACAGGGGTCCAGTTTGTGGTAGTTCCTCTTATGAATATATCTACAGGTTGAGCTAGGATTTGATGAAGACTTGACACAGGCAATGGTGCAGTGGTCACTGAGATCTTTAAAGAAAACACCTGAGTGTGTAAACAAATGAGGCTTGTTTTCCAGGATTAAATCTAACAGAGTACTACAGTCTGGATGTTTAGTGTTGGGGTGGGTGGGTTCAGATATTAGTTGAGTAAGGCCAAAGGAAACACATAATTCTTTTAGAGGCTTGGAAGAGTCAGAAAGCCAGTCAAAATTAAGATCACCCATAATGATGAACTCAGATGTGAAGGCGGCAAAGATCTCTTTCAGGTGTGTCAGTCCTTTAGCCCAGCCAATGGTGTTCTGTAGCACCCAATGACAAGGAAGGATTCAGAGGAGGATAGATGGACTCTTAGTGTGAGGCATTCAAACTCCTTACCCACCACAGTGGAAATGATAACCAAAGCCTGCAGTTTATCTTTTAGAAAAATAGCCACCCTCTCCCTCTATCTTGCATGTCAGTTCTGTGGATATTAAAAGAGAGGCGATTGACTTTGGAGTCTTGTGTGCTAAATTTAAGCCAGATTTCAGAAACCACAATAACATCAGGAGAGGTATGTTTAGCCCAGGTATATAAGGAGGCAAACATTTTAGCAGACTACAGGCCTTGATATGGACAAAGCTCAGTCTCTGTGGGTGCAAGGTCAGCCAGGGTGTTGATATTGGATATTGGACTGGGGTTGAGTTCAACATTGCATGAGCAGAGAAATATGATCAGAAGAATCTGTTTGAGCGCATGCAGGAGCATTCTCAGTGGTTTATAGCATCTCTTTTTTGGGGAGCATATGGTGGAGAGCAAATGGCCATCTGGTTGCAACCTGAGAGGACCCAAGGAGGTAAACAGTAATGTCCTAGCAGAGAGCATATGGGGAATATTATGAAAATGTACTGGAGGAACCGATGAAGGAAAGGGCCATATGTGTATGTGGTTGTGCTATAGCCACAGCTGGAGGTAGCATAAGGAATTATGTTAATACAAACAGACGTTAGGTTTAGGGTGTACATAAAGCTGGGGGGTATGGGTTGTTTGGAAGGGATAATGGGCAGAGATTCACAGTTCAGATCTATCGAGCTTGATTTTGTGTGACGGTTCAGTGCTGGCAGTAATATGCCAACCAGGCAGCAGATAAAAACAGGACAGTCCATCATGTAGAGGCTTAGTGATATGCAGCTGGCTGTTAAAGGATGGTAAGAGAGAGGCGAGCAAGTGTTTCTTTAAGACCAGTGTATTCAACCACAGTCAAAGTGGCAGAGATGAACCGTATATATGAACCACCAGTAAAAACTTTTAGTCAGGCAGAGGGGTGGAGAATAAGTGTATTTAATATGGACAGTGTGGGGGAGGGGGGTAGGATAAATTAGACTAGGAGCTGTGCAGAGAAAAACAATTTGGTCCAGGAACGCGACCATGGCAAATGCCATAGATGCCTGAGTTGGAAGTCAGGCTGAACTCAGAGCAGCCAATCAAGAGCTGGTGGGTTCTTGTTGCAGTCAATCACTTTCCTGGCTCTAAGTCCATGGAAGTGGTGAAGTTGCTAGGCCGTACCTGGAGAGTGGCTTCTGTGGCCAGAGGGCTTCAAAGTGCTGCTGCCAGCTTTTTTAATCAGTTTGTCGGAATGTGGAGGTGCCTGCCAGTCTTCTCTGAGACTGGATGAAGGACCTCCAGCAGTTTCTCACCCTTCTGTGTGAGACCATTTGCCTGCAGGACCCCAGTGGGTCATTTCCGCAGAGAAGTGAGAGAGACTTCAATTTCTGTTGATCCAAGGGGGACAATCCCCTGAAGATCCTGAAGAGTGTCAGCTGCCCAGCATGAAAGATTGTGCAGTTGAAGCGATGACAAGCTACCAGTAACAGGAAGTGATGCTTTTCTTCATGTTTCCATGTCTGTATTAAAGGGACAAACAAAACTGTGAGTACAGGTTCATGGGACTGTTCTTAGGGGTTTGCCTGAGGTATATGTGCCTAGAGATAAGGCTAGAGTGTACCTGTCAGGTCCCCCTGCTTCACCACAAAATGTGCTGAATGTTCAAGTTTAAAGTTTGGGGAGTCCTTTAGCATTTTGTGGGAAATAAAGGCTCATTTGGTATAACCTAGAAGGAATGGCAGAGAATGGCTCAGGCGGATTGTGTATAACCCCCAGTTTATTCCTCAGTCAGGACTAGCCGGTTCACACATGGGCACCAGGTTAACCTGGGCATGTTAACGAAGGTCATCGTATCAGGAGGAATTTGTTGAAATGTTGTTGAAGTGTGTGGCAACTACCACAAGATATGCACTTTTTGGAAAGTAAAAGTCCAGAGATTCCTAGTACAGAGGGATGAAAAGTTTGAATGTGTGTGTGAGGAAAAACATGTTCTAAAATGCCCAAATAGTTGTTGTTCTGGAAAGAAAAGTGCCTTGCTCCTGTGTGTAATACACACCTGGGGCACCACCCCTTTGCACTTTTTACCAACTTTGTGAATAAACCAATACTGTACAATCCCATCTTCAGTAGTGGACATTACATCTGTGTTTCCTGACTGTAAATTGTTGTGAGGCCCTCAGAAGTTAGACCTAGCACCTCTCTCAGAACCTGGAGTAAATATAAATGTTATTTTGAACTCTAACCTGCAAGACCCCTTTAGACTGCTCAGCCAGGTATTTGCCCCAGCGCTTGGGGTGATGCCTATTTTTATGCCAATCTGTGGCCTGTTGCCTTGTTTGTGTATAAAAACATAATTATCTTATTATTTAATGCAAGAAGTTTACACAATAAAATGGATGTGATGAGATATACACTGATTAGCAAACAAAGTGATGTGTGTGCTGCGTGTGAAACCTGGTTCACATGTGATGATTGGGACACTGATATCTTTGGATACACTAAATTTATTAAGAGCAGAAAACAGAAAAAAGGGGGTGACATTGCTCTATACATAGCTGAAAGTATAAAAACTGAAACTAAAAAACTCCAGGATGATGATATAGAGGTACTATGGGTTGATCTGTACTTAAATAACAAACCTGTGACTCTTGGATTGGGTTATAGATCTCCCAACCTGGACTCTTACAGTAATATGGCTTTTCTTAGTGAAATTGAAAATATGCAAGTGCACAATACAATGAGTACATTCTTATGGGAGACTTCATTATGCCGAGCATCAATTGGGTGACTCTTAAAGCAAGAAGAACTATAGAAAAAAGATTCCTAGAATTTACCCTGCAGAATAATCTTGAACAACTGGTCTTGAAACCTACTAGGGAAAACAATGTACTTGATTTAGTCTTGACCAATATTAGTAATATTGATACTGAACCAATAGTGTTGTTACCACTGGTAGATAGTGATCATAATATGTTGCAGTTTAATCTGAATTTAACAACCCAAGGAAATAATAGTGGAATAACAAAAACTAGAGACTTTAACAGAGGTGATTATGACAGTATAAAAAAACTAACTGGAATTGGGTCCAGGAATTAACAGAAAACTCATATCTACAGGATCAATGAGATATAATTAACACCAAGATTATGCATTGTATAAACACATGGGTTCCATGGAGGATAAAATATGACACTAGATCAAAAAGAATTCTGCTATGGTGGAAAAATGAAATAAAAAAGATTATAAACAAAAAACATACAGCATATCGAAAATATAAGAAGTCGCAAAACACAACTCATCTTATAAAATACAAAACTTTGATAAAAAAAGACAAAACATATTATCAAAAAAAAGGAAACAAGAACTTGAAATTTGCCTTGTTACTGATTCTAAAAATAATAAAAAGAAGTTTTTTTCAATTATATTGGATCACTTAAGGGTAGCCAAAATTGTATAGGGCCATTAAAATACAGGAAATAGTAATGTCTAATGAATCCAACATGGCTAATGAGCTAAATACATATTTTTGGAATGTCTTCATCCCTAAGGAATATATTAAAATCAAGCAACTGCATAATGAAGGAATAGTGGAACCTATTATTAAGAAAGAAGTAGCAGATATTATTAATAATCTAAAGGAAGGCTCTGCACCAGGCCCAGATGGTATAGCCCCAAAATTCCTTAAAAAATTAGTTAATGAGATGTCTAGCCCATTAATACATCTATAAATAATGGGACTACATTAAAAGAATGGAGGTGTGCAAATGTGCCAATACATAAGAACGGTAGCAAACAACTTTTTGGGAACTATAGGCCCATTAGCTTAACATCTATGATAGGCAAAATGATCAAGAGAATAATTCAAACAAGAATGAATGCTCATATATATATATATATATAGAACTGCATCATTACACACCATGGATTTACACCTGGTAGATCATGTTTAACCAACCTAATCAGTATTGTTTTGAGCCAGTTAGTGAAGCTCTTGATGAGGGATTGCCTGTGGATGTTGTTTTTCTGGATTATGCTAAGACATTTGACACAGTGTCACATAAAATCTTACCGGAAATTCTGCGTAAATTCAGATTCCACAGTAATATCGTCAAGTGGATTTGCTCATGGTTGGACATTAGGGAACAATGTGTAGTAGTACGTGTACATGAATCAAACTGGGGTACCGTGAGAAGCGGAGTTCCTCAGGGTACAGTCCTGGGACCTTGTTGTTTAATATACTTGTATCAACAATGCAGATAAGGACTGTGTTTGGATGGGAAAGTATGCAGACAACTGTAAAATCACCTGTACAGTTAACAATCAAGAATCAGTCACCAAATCTCAGGAATGTTTGAATAGTATAGGTGTCTGGGCAGAGGAAAATAAAATGACATTTAATGAACTGAAATGTAAGGTGATGCATTTTGGAAATAATAACGGGGGGGGGCAAATTATACTATAAATAACAAAATATTTCAATCTACTATAGAGAAAAGAGATCTAGGTGTAATCATTAATAAACATTTGAAATTTGATGTCCATGCAAAAAAAAACAGTTAAAAAATGTTATTCCATTTCGGGATGTATACATAGACATATAAAAAGTAGGAGGGCTGAGGTCCTAACACCATTGTACACAAGTCTTGTCAGGCCTCACATGGAATATTGTGCTCCGTTTTGTGCTCCTAGTACTGTAGGTGCTCTATGTATGGTGGAGAAGGTACAACAAAGAGCCACTAAGAGAGTTAAACATCTGGGATATCTCCCATATGAGGATAGGCTTAAGTCCTTGAACCTATATCCGCATGAGTATAGGTTATAAAGAGGTGTTCTTATACATATATTCAAAGCATTACATAATAGTGACACACTTGATATTATATGCTTGAAAAACAGGATTCCGAAAATAATACTAGATCACACAAAGATAATATTAAATGCCCAGTTAATAAAACTCAGCAAAGACAGAGATTTGTTACACGCAGGCACCACAAATATGGAATTCATCACCATCATATGTTGTTAACAGCGATACTGTGCAAAGATTTTAAATCCTACTGGATGACCATATGAAGGAAATAAAATATAAATTCCACCCTTAATTTATGTTGGCGAGTTCACTATAGGCTTTGGCCTCATGAATTTGTAAGATAACTAAGAAACTATTAAACTATAAGTTAGGGGGGGTCCCGGCTGCCAGATGCTGCTCTTGGCCAGGGTATGGGTTGCAAATATATGTATATATATATATATATATATATATATACACACACACACACACAGAGTGGCGTCCCCCAAGATGAAACCTACTTTTAAAGCACTCTGCAGTATGCTGCAACAGACAGATTGAACAAAGCAATGTAATTTAAATGGCAATTAATCCTTTTGTTATGCAGGAAACTGGCATTCACTTCATCCTGGCAGTCTCACACTTTCTGACTGACAAAAGGGACACATTGCCATTGAAATTACATTGCTTTATTCAGTAGAATTTGCAGTATTTTGCAGAGTGCTGCAAAATGCTGCAGAATTATTATCTTGGTGACACCACTATATATATGTATTTATATATTTATAGTGGTGTCACCCAAGATGATATTTGTACAATGTATGTTTTGGGATAAATCCCAATGTAAAAAATGATATCTCAACCAGGCAGTGAAGTGCTCCTGTATGTCATGGAAATATCTTGACATTCCTATACATCATTCATAACAGAATCAAAATAATAGCAGCAACTGGACCGTCGTTTCCGGACATTGCCTGAATACTTTCACTTTTACATCCTGCTCATGCTCTGGCTAGAGTCCCACCACCATAAATCTTCCTGTGTTAAAACATTTTATGTTAATCAAAATAGAGCATCATGTTAATCACATTCTTAGACAATTTAAATCACAGGAAATAAACATTTCATTTTGCACTGCCATAGTTTGCCTGAATTAGTATGAGCTGATCGTACCTCGGAAACCAAACAGTCGTGCAAATATAAAAAAAAAATCACTTCCTCTCAATTCCTACTATATTTAAAAAAAAAATTCACTGTTTCTTGCCAACTTTCACAAAAAACAAAATAGATAAATAGGAAAACAATTCAGCAATGACACCCGAATGCTTTTTTACACCCACAGTGACCTTTCACTTGCACTGAGACTTATCACAACTCTCAGAAGCTATATCCCTTGCTCAGGTGCCTCCACAGACTGTTATTCCGCAAAAGCACAACATACCACTGCCTTCGGATACCGAAAAAGAAAATGCAAAAATTAAAAATATATCTGCAGCCACTCGGCTAAGGCGATTCACTGCACTGCACTGCATGATCGCTCGCAACTCCACACTCACACAGTTGCCAAGACAACAAACAGCTCAGTGTTACTTCCAAACTTTCCCATAACTCACCCAATGCATTTCCAAACTTGTAAATTCTACAACCCGACAATACTTCTCCCCAGCACACATGTACCATCGAAACAAAAAGAAAATACTATTGAAAGGGACAATACTAAAACCACTCACTCCGCTCTACCTACTGCAACCTGAACAGTGGTTACTAAGGCACGATGATGAAAAACAGCTTCTCCCCTACAAATGTCATAGTTACCAGGGGAAAAGAAAATTATAACTCCAACTTCACCCCTCATTCTTATACTTCATATAGGACATCTTCTTAATAAAGCTGTACAACATGCCAATACATCCTTCATAGCTGTAAGCAAATCACAGTTTTGCAAAGTAGACAGAGGAGTAAAGAACCAAGCCTATGCGTAGTCACACCATAAGCCTCCACTTACTCCTGCACCATGGCAAGCAAGAACTTCACACCTGTGCCACTCAACACAAAAGCACGAGGCAAACTCAACAACCTGGCACCCTGGCAAAACATAAACAGTAAGTAGCATAAAATTGCCACCGTTTGTTTAGAAACATTTTCTCTCACTCCAAAATTGGCTTAAATAACAAGAAAAAGCTATTGGCTGGGTGTATTGCCATCGCTCTTCCGAGGAAGTTAAGTTTTTATGTATTTTTAGTTATTTCGAGTTATTTTGTATCTATTTTATATTTTGTTTAGCTGTTTAATCCGGTCCTGGTTTCGGTCTTGAGTTTCACCGTTCGGCGGTGGCTTGACGACGAGTGGGATTTGTCTCCTGGGCCTGGGGAGAGAGGCTGGTCGGGCTTTTTCTTTTTCCTCCCCCACAGACTCTGTGTGTTCCACCTTCTGCCTATCGCTGATATCAGTTTTTGTTTTCTGTGTTCCACCTCCTGCTTATCGCTGATATCAGTTTGTGTTTTGTTTGGTCCTGAGGGAATTTTGAAGAATACGGGGATTTTGTGTTTGCTGTACTCTGTTCCCTATTCTGGTAGTGCCTCTTGGATGTGTGGAGGACGAGGATCTATTTCGAAATAGCATTGTATAGTCCCGAAGAGTGTTTGGTGGAGTCCTGGATGCAGTGAATGTTGGCAAGAACAGAGAATGGAGAATTTTCAACCGGGGCTTTACCGGAGACTGTGGTGTGCCCTCTGACCACCATGAAATCTTGGGTGGTAACCTCTGTCGCCTGGTTGCTCCGGCAGGTGCTCTCTTAGAGATTTGCTACTCCACAGGGGGCTTGGGGTATTTTTCCAGCCGGGGAGCTGGCTGGGATGCCTCGCTCCCTTGGACCATGGAAATGACTGCAATAGTGGCCTCTCTTATGGTCCTTTGGTGTGGGTTGCATTATTTTCTTGGGAGTGCACTTAGCAGGGAGTAAAGAGGGCTGAGTGTGGCTGAACCTCTTCAGATAAAGCTTTTGTGGATTCATTCCCTGGACTGTTTTCCCTCATTGGATTTATCTGGTTGACTTTCCCTGGATTTGGATTTACTGAATTCTCGTGGAATTCTGGGCCTGTACTGAGAGACTGCTGACTTTTTCTTTGGATTAAAACATTTTTCGTTTTGGACACTCGGGTGGTGAGAGGACCCTGTGTCCATAGTTTTTGTTTGTCTATTTACTTATTTTTTGTTTGTTTGATTTTACAGTTTGTGTCTTTTCTCCTGGCAGTGAGAAAGATTAATATTATTTCTCCCCAGTTGTGAGAGAATCTGGGGGAGTCCATAACTCTTTTTATTGTTTAAACTGTATGTTTTCATGATGGTTTGGCAGTGAGAGTGCCATTTTACCCTCTTTCCCCAGTGGTAAGAGGACTGGGGGGGATTATACAGGAGAAGATTTGTTACTTATTTATTTGTTTAAAGTTTACATTTTTTATTTTCATTTTATATTTATTTTTATTTTATTTTTTAGTAGATCTTTAGTCTAGACCAGTTTCGAATATTCTTGTGAGGTTGGGTTTTTGTTTTGTGTTTGTTTAATTATATTGGATATGTTTAGGGATTATTTGATAATTTCTATACTATAAAGACTGTGTTTTTGTGTTTTGGTGTTTATTATTTTACTTAAGTAGTGACATGTGCTGGCCTCTAGTCCCCACGGTGGTGCGCTATTCATCCTCCTCTCTTCGCGCCCTCCGTCCCTTTTATACTCCTCCCCTACAATTTGATACCTACCAGTGCTGTAGAGTGCTGGGGATTGTTCATGGGAGAGTGAAGGGGGTGGGGGTATGCGAACAGGAGAGGATGAATGAGTGGGGACATCGTATCAGGGTTATTAAGTCCAGAAGGTGCCCTGGGGCGAAATGGAAACCAGACCGGGGTTTACCATGTCTGGTATCCATACCCAAGGGCACTACTGATTCCAGTGGGCAGATAGGCCCGACAACCTCCGAGGTTTGTCCAATTCGGACGGTGTTATGCAATGCCAGGTCTGTTAGGAATAAGACTGCCATTATTGCCAATCTTGTTGGCTCGGCCAACCTGGCTTGCATCACCGAGAACTGGCTGGATGAAAATTCAGGCCCTATAGTGGAGGCCATGACTCCGACCGGGTACTCTGTGATACACTGCCCGAGACTGGACCGCAGGGGAGGGGGGTTGCAGTCTGTTTTAAGACTGAATTGGGCCTCACGAATGTAGTAGTAGGTGAGGCTGAGTCCTTCGAGTGTACAGTCGTAGCAGGTGTAGGTGTTCGAATCGTTCTCATCTACCGTCCACCCGGAGATGGGAAACGTTTCTTACAGGAAGTAGCAGACTTCCTCGTTGACATGTCATTTGAGTCACCCAGATTGATGGCTCTGGGTGACTTCAACACCTTGGTCGACGATGAACTCTCACAATTTGGTAATTACTTCCTCCAATTAATGTCTTCTCTGGGCCTTACACAGGTAGTTTCCGCTGCTACGCATAAATCTGGACACTCTTTGGACTTAGTCTTCCTTCTAGGGACTGATGCATCTGATGTGGGGGTGGAACCAGTCGCCTGGTCTGACCACTGCACTGTGAGGTTCAATTTTTGCACCTCCCTTAGAAGGACTTCCCCTGTGGAGATGGTCAGGTACCGCCCATTATGGAATGTTACTTCACAAGGCCTAGCAGTGGTCCTTGACCTATCATCCCCCGCATTGGTGAGCAGTAATCCTGAGGCACTGGTGTTGGCCTATAATGAGGCCATCACGGTTGCCCTGGATCTTATTGCTCCTGTTCGTGAGCGCCCCTTATCCCTTCACCCCAGGTCCCCTTGGTTTGATGGGACTCTGAGGGAGATGCAGAGACAGGGGCAAAGGTTAGAGCGTTGTTGGTGCTAGTCCACCCTTGAAGCTGACCACTTTAGATTGATGGAACATTATTCGATCTATCAATCTGCAATCACCCATAAGAAGGCAGAAATCCTGTCCAGGAAGATTGAAGTTGCTCAGAATCGACTGGCTCAGCTGTTTCAAACTGTAGACAGACTGTGCAACCCAGCCTGTCTGCAAGTTTGAAAAGCCTATTCGAAAGTACAGTGTGAGGAGCTCGCTCGTTACTTTCAACTAAAGTGGCTGACATCAGGGTGGACTTGTGTCCGGCAACCTCTAAGGGTGATGTTGTAGGACAGTGCGAGATCACAGTGCCTCAGTTCTCTTGCAGTTCCTTTTGTCGACCTGAGTTCATGGATATTATGAGGATCATCCATAGTGTGTGTCCCACAAGCTGTGGTTTGGACCCTGGACCGACTTACCTAATTTTGGGTTGCTCTGATATCATTGGTCCAGTCCTGGTGCAAATAGTATGGTGCTCCTTGGAGTCAGGTGAGTTTCCTTGCTCCCTGAAAGAGGCGGTGGTGACACCTCTCTTGAAGAGAGCTTCCTTGGACCCAGACTGTTTCTCAAACTACAGACCTATCTCTAACCTTCCCTTTATTGGGAAGGTTATCGAGAAGGTCGTGACTGCCCAATTGGATGACCATTTAACCATCCATAGTATCTATGAATCCTTCCAGTCTGGTTTCCGTAAAAGACATAGCACCAAGACTGCACTGGTTTGGGTGCTTAATGATCTTCTGAGGGCGAAGGATCAGAAGAGACATTCCATTCTGGTTTTCTATGATCTCTCGTCAGCTTTTGACACTGTGGATCACATGGTGTTGTTAGCACGCCTAAGGCAAATTTGTGGAATGTCGGGAACCGTTCTTAAATGGTTCACTTCATTCCTCACTGGGAGATCACAAAGAATTGTGTCGGGGAATTTTTCCTCTGGCCCAATCTCTTTGTTGTGTGGAGTGCCTCAGGGTTCTGTGCTGTCACCCATGTTATTTGCAGTGTATATGCTGCCCCTCGGAGACATTATAAGATGGTATGGGCTGAGGTTTCACTGCTATGCAGATGATACCCAGCTATACCTGTCTTTTGCACCCGACCACGATGGAGCTCTCTCGTTGTTTAGCAACTGTCAGGGCGAAATCCAAGATTGGATGGATTCTAGTTGGCTAAAGTTGAACTTGTCGAAGATAGAGGTTCTGGTGGTGGACCCGGGTGGTCTGATTGAGAGATCGCATATTGACGCTCCTTCTGGAATTTTTCTTGGCGGTGTGTCACTTCCGACCTCCGAACAGGTGCGTAGCCTTGGGGTTGTCCTAGACGACAGGCTGACTCTTCAATCTCAAGTGTCGGCCATCATCAGGACTTCCTTTTACCATCTTAGGAACATTGCCAGGGTTAGGCACCTTGTTCCGTCTGACTCTTTGCCAACGTTGGTCCACGCCTTTGTGTCCTCGTGCTTAGACTACTGCAATGCCCTTTACTTTGGGCTTTCTGGGGTAGAAATCCATTGCCTACAGCTGGTGCAGAATGCTGCAACCTGGGTTTTGACTGGGACAAGTAGGTCCTGTCATATTACCCCGGTGCTGCGCGAACTGCACTGGCTTCCTATACGGTGGCTGATCACCTTTAAAGTCATTTTATTGACTTTTAAAGCCCTTCACGATCAGGGTCCATCCTATCTGAAAGACCTTCTGGTGCCTTATTGCCCTGGCCGATCGCTCCGCTCGGCCAACAAGGGGTTGTTGGAGATTCCAAGAGTAAGTCTAAAATCTTCAGGCAGCAGAGCTTTCTCTTATGCTGCACCCACTCTTTGGAATTCTCTACCACGCCGGTTATGGGAGTGCACCTCTGTGGAGATATTTAAGAAAGATTTGAAATCACATTTATGGAAAACAGCCTTCTTGGATAACTAAACTAATTTTATTTTGATTGGAATTTTATTATACTTTATTATGTTATTATGGTTTATTTTTATACACGTTTTGAAGATTTGTATTTGGAATGTGAATTTATGATTTTAAAATGTTCAGTGTCTTGACACATTGAAAGGCGTTATATATATAAAATTATTATTAATTATTATAATTATTAATTAAGTGCAACTGTAAGAACAATGAAAACAGTGACAATATAAAAAGCAGTAAGGAGAAACATGAACATATCCAAAATTCAACCCAACACCGTACCCATTATACAGAGTCAAACAGAAGATACAACTTCTTCAGAGAAAACTGACACCAGGGCAATGCTCACAGAAATTGAAGACCATGAAAACGAGCCATCAACCTCTTCTTCAGCCACAACAGATAAGTCACATGATTGCCTCACTGTAGATTTTGCTAAACTTAATCAGAAACCAGAAACTTAGAAAAGATAGACCAGTTACATCAAACAAATAGTTACCAAAGTTTTTCATTAATGTGAAGAAGAGAGCCATATGAACCAATATGCCTCTGAGCAATATACCAAAGCACAGAAAGGTACTTTAAAAACAAAACTTACAGTCACTCAGTAGCAAAGGACAAAGAATTTGAGATAACTAGATAAGCATTGGCAGCAAAACAAAAGCATCTAAAAGCTCAAGGCAAAGGAAGTAAACCCAATGCATCCGATGAACTGTCAGATGCCATGATAGACAAACTTTACTCACAAACACAGCTAAGTCCTCATTCTGCAGCATCACTAATACACACACTATGGCTCATATGATACACATTTTTTGGCATGAGAGAATCTACAGAAATTCGTTAGCTGCAATGGGGAGATGTAACAAAAAATGTTGGTGAAAATGGAACACAGATATACAGTATTCCACTGAGCACCAAACAAAAACTCATTCAGGGCTCAACATAAGACACACAAGAAAAATAAAACCTAGGGTGTATGAAAATAAACAAAATCTCAGCAGATGCCCTGTAACAACATACACCATATATGTCAGACAACGTCCAGACTCCTACATGAAACCTGAAGACCCCTTCTTCTTAGCAATAAACAACAACAGTGAACTTTACAGTGGAATAGGAGCAGTACAGTGGTTCAAAAATCAACTGATAGGAATAAATAAAATAGGCACTTTACTAAAAACAATGATAGCAAACACAAGTATAGAACAGACTGGAAAATAACTTATCATAGTACATGAAAACATGTTGTGCAGAAGCTTAATGACAGTGGAATACAGGCCACGAAATAATGCAAATTACTGCACAAATGTGTGCTGAAGGATTAATGACTACTCCCATATAAATGAAAACTAACAAAATGAATTTCAGACCTACTAGGTGGAGCTAATACAGACACTGCTCAAAAGAAGATCGACACGAATATCTACAAATGACGCAACACTCATCCAGTGTCCGAAATGCATAAGATGGACACTTCTTTCAACCAGCTTTCCATGCAACAAATATCAACATCCACTTTCATAATGGTAAAACATAATTTTTACACTCTAATCTAATCAAACACACACACACACACACACACACACACACACACACACACACACACACACACACAGCCAGAAAAGAAATAACAGAAATGCAACACCTCCCAAAGAATACACCACCACAAACAACAGCATGACACACTACCAACTATAAACTCGCAAATGACACACCTCACAACAACACTTAAGCACTATACCAATAAACAACAACAAACTAACTCACTTTCTTTCTTTCCTACTCTTTCAACAGAGACGGTCAACAAACACAGTACCAAAGGATGTCTTCAAGTGATATCAAGTGACTCACACTCAGACTAGAAGGTCTGTATACAAATATCATGAGCAGTGTCCAACAAACTTTGTACAATCTATATCTTATATAGCAAAAGTGTTCAAACAAATACAAAATAATTGTCTTAAATCATATTGAACAACAATGTACTTTATCAGGAATCAGGGCCTACATTCCAAAAGTTGTGAAGTGCCACAAAAACTGAAGAATCACAAAGAACTGCCACTAAAGAAAGAAGAAGAAACACGAACTAAAGACACCAATCGACTAATAAAACAACAACAAAAAAAGACACAGAATCTCCACCATTTACATACTCTTCATATACTAAACAGACTGAGGGCCAGATATTCAAAACTTTGCACTGGGCAAAAAACATTTGTGCAGGTTTAGCACAGGATTAGCGTTGGTATGCTATATTCAAAAGGCCAAATAGTGTGCTTAAACTGCATTAGCCTGGAGGCAAAATCATAATGTATGCAAGGGGAAAACTGAGGCGGTGTATACATGAATACAGGTGCAATGCTATATTCGGCGACTTGTGCCGCGCAAAGTGGTTTTGCACGACTTAGCGTGGCACTTAACGCAGTGCACATTACCACCCAGGAAAAGGTAGTCTTAACCCTGGGCAATCAGCTTTGTGTGACATTTTGGCTTTGCACAGTGTTTGATTGGCTTTTGTGTGGCTTTGTGCAACCCTAACAAATAAATATGACACATAGACAAAGTCAGACATATTGGAAACATGCTTCTCACTGTTGGCATCACAGTTCTCAGACCAACTTTGTTTAATATTTTTATCAGTGACATGCAGGTTAGTTCAGACAATCTTCTTTCAAAATTTGCTGACGACACTAAGTTAGGAGGTCTGTATTAACATCATTAAATAGGACATCCATTAGTAATAATTTAAAAACTATTGAAGACTGGGCAGACTCTAATAGGATGTTACTTAATCCAGATAAGTGTCATGTATTACACCTTGGTAGGAATAATCCCAAACAGATTTATTTTTAAATAATATCCCTTCATGTGTCACTAGTAGAGGATCTTGGAATTCTTGTCAACAATAAATTGTCCTCTACTGACCATTGTACTAGGGTAGCCAAAATATCTAATGCAATGCTTATTCAAATTAAACGATCCTTTGTTTCTAGGACTCAGGAGTGTATTATTCCCCTGTATAGAGCTCATGTAAGGCCACATTCTGACTACAGTTCTCCATTTTGGAGCCCTTATTTAAGACAGGACAGGGACAGAATAGAAAAAATTCAGAGGAGAGCTACCAAAATGGTTCCACATTTTTCTAAATGGACTATTGGGGTAGTCTTCAGGAAACCAGGTTACATTCACTTCAATCAAGATGAATCAGAGGTGATCCGTTTCTATTATATAAAATTCAGAACTCTCAGGACCTAATGCACCAATGTGGTCTAAACTTCTCTAGTAGAAGGATTACCCCACGGTTCCACAACAAACACATTGATGTGGCAAACTCCAAAACAAATGAAAGGTTAAATTATTTTACAGTAAGAACCCCCAGAGTTTGAAACTCACTTCCTCCTGATCTGGTAGAAAGTAGCTCTATTTCTTCCTTTAAAAAAGGTTTGGATCTTTGGATGGAGTCCAACAGCTCCAGGGTATAACTTTTCCCACCATGGTGGTGGTGGACAATCTCGATGGGCTATAGCCTTCTTTTGTCCTTTAAAACCAAGTAAACCAACCAACTAAATTAGAAAAGATCAGTATTGATACAGATTTTATTCTTTTTGGGGATTTTAATTTACCCAACATTAATTGGCCAACTCTTAGTGCACATAATGGTAATGACTACAGGCTAATTCAATGTATTGTTCAAAATGATCTGGGACAATTAATAGATAAACCAATGAGGAATGATAATACTTTGGATCTCATAATTACTAATATTAAGCATTATGTTTCTTTACCCAGCATACAAGAACCCTTTGGTGATAGTGATCACTCTGCTATTTGATGGGATTTCTTTAACTCTAAAATAAATATAGTAGATAATACTAAAGTCCATAATTTCTATAAAGGTAATTATGGGCAAATTAAACAATATTTTAAGTTATGGAACTGGCAGAGAGACCTCAAGGGCTTAAACACAAATGAGATGTGGCTTAAAATTAAAGAGAAGCTTGACTTTTGTATCGAGACATGGGTACCAACACGGGTTAAATACAACAAAAATCAGAGAGTACCTATTTGGTGGAACACTAAAATTAAAAAGAGTATAAAAAAAGAAAAAAACATTTAAATATTATAAGAAAAACCAATCACAAGAAACTTGGTCAAAGTTTAAACTTTTATCAAATACTACAAAAAAATTGTTAAGACAAGCAAAGAGAGATCTAGAAATTAACTTAGTAAGAGATTGTAAAAATAATAAAAAATCTTTCTATAATGATATAGGTTCATTGAAAGGTAATAAGATTGGAGCAGGACCATTGTTAATAGAGGAAAAGTTAGTTACGGATGATAATCAAATGGCTAATGAATTTAATAAATATTTCATTAGTATATTTAAAAATAAAGAACATTTTAATTTAGATATCTCCACTTCCTATTCTACAATCTCTTTTTCTGAAAAAGATATCATGAGAGCGATTAATAATACTAAGTCTGGCTCTTCTATAGGCATAGACGGTATCCCGTCAATTTTCATAAAGATTCTCAGTACAGAGTTAGCTGGCATTCTCACACTCCTTTTTAATATGCCCTTAAAAGAAGGTGTGGTATTGCATGAATGGAAACAGGCTAATATTACCCCCATTTATAAAAAAGGTTCAAAAAATAATATTAGTAATTATAGGCCCATAAGTCTGACCTCTAGTATTGGCAAGGTCATGGAAAAATTGTTACAGTATAAAATTACAGAACATCTTTATAAATCAAGGAACATGGACATTACCTAGCATGGTTTTATATCAGGAAGATTGGGTATGTCTAATTTGATCAGCTTTTTTTGAACCTGTGAGCAAGGCTTTAGATGAAGGATTGTCTGTTGATGTAATTTTCCTTGATTTTGAAAAGGCATTTGATACAGTTTCACACAAAATTCTTTTATATCAACTACATAGACTTGATATAAACCCATTAATTATTAGGTGGATCTTCTCATGGTTGGATAATAGGAAGCAGAGAGCGGTTCTGAGAGGATGTAAGTCTGATTGGGGAATTGCCAGTAGTGGTGTACCACAGGGGTCTGTACTTGGACCTTTACTGTTTAATGTTATGATCTTGGATATGCAAGCTAAAAATGGAACTTGGTTGCAAAAATATGCTGATGACAGTAAACTTGGAGGGATTGTTAATAATAATACAGTAATCCCTCGCTATAATGAACAGATTGGGAGCCATAACTTGGGTTCGTTATAGCTCCCAGTTTGTTATAATGAGGGACGCCAAAAACCGGAAAAAAAAAGCAAGGCACAATGACTACAGAGCGCTACTGCAGTACTCTACATTCCCATTCCCACAACACTGAACCCTGCGGAACTCCACTAGTCACACTCTGAACTTCGGAGAGTGAGCTATTTATCTTAAGTTGCTGTTGTCTGTTAGACAGCCAATCAGAGACCCAATTAATTATAGACTGTGAAAATCCTGATTTCATCATTTTGTCAAGCAATATATCATGAGGGACCTTATCAAATGCTTGGCTGTAGTTGAGGAGGATTACATCCATGGGGATACCATTATCTAGTCCCATACTGATATGATTATAAAGGCTACTAGATTAGTGGTGCAAGAATACCCATGCCTGAATCCAGTTATGTTGTTTGTGATTGATTCCTTTTTCAACATTTGTTTAATGATTTTCTCCATTAATTTACTTATAACTGAAGTTAGACTTATTGGTCGATAGTTTTCGGGCTTGGAATGGTTTCCTTTCTTGAAAATTGGTATAACTGTGGCATTTGCCCAGTTATGGGGAATAATACCTTCATGTAAAGATTTGTTAAAAATGACGGTTAGGGGTTTAGTTATAACTTCAGCTGTTTCAAGTAAAAATCTAGGGTTAATATTATCTGGTCCTGGACTAGATGTCCATTTTAAGGAATGAATAACCTCTAAGGTATAAGCTTCTGTAATAATATAAGGGGAAATGTTGTTAACTGAATGCCCAAAAAGATTTGGGACTTCTTTTTTAGTGAAAACTGAACAGAACTGGTTGTTAAATGTGTCAGCGATTTCCCTGTCAGTAGAAATAATGGAGTTACTTACCAATAGAGGACCCATGTATTTGTTATTCAACTTCTTGTTATTAAGATAGGAGAATAACGATTTGAAGCTATCTGAAAGGAAAATGACATTATCATCAGCTTTAATACCTGGCGCTCAATATCCTACCCCAACTGTTAATGGTTCTAACAGGGAGCTAATCTGTACAATAATTAATTCACTACTAAATTGATTTCTATATAATTCACAAGACTGAAGATTGTTTTTGATATACAATACTACATCTCCCTCTTTTTTGGACTGATGATTTTTCAGTAAAACAGAGTAGCCCTATATATCTGTTGCCCAGTCTCCATTGGAGAACCATGTCTCATTTACTGCACAAATATCAATCTCATTCTTTATTAAATGATAAGTTAATTCCTCTAATTTATTATTTAAACTCTCTATTTACTAATATGGTATTTATTATTTGAAGTCTTGAACTCTTACTGGCTTTCTTTGTATTATTCAGTTTATTTATAATATGATCAGGTGGCAAAGTAATATCCATATTATTACAAGGTGCATTGTGATCCATACACATTGTGGCATTATAATGCTGAAATACCCCTCTAAAGTTTAGTTTAAAACTGAATTGATGTAACTGTTCAATTTTGAACCAATAATCGCTGTCCCTCTTCTACTTGGATGTATTCCATCCCAACAAATCAGATCTCTATTTGCTATAAAATCCTCCCAATAGGTAATACATCTGAATTTTTGTTTAAGACTCCATTCCCTCAGCCAGTTATTATATTTCTAATTTTGTTCCAAAAATAGGAATTATTTCTGAGATCGCAAATATGTAATCTCTATCCATTAAGGTATTTACTAGCCCAACTATCTCTTCTTTAATACTTTGTTCACTTTGCTGATAAATATTATTAGTACCGACATGTACAATGACAAGTAGTTAATGTCCTCCAGTTTTCAGAATGTCTTTATACATTCTGGTAATATCTCGTATTATGGCTTCATGAAAGCTGGATAAGGTTCTATTAGTTTTGTCTACATCACAGATTTTCCTATCAAGATGCTTTATCATCAAATTTCCAAGGAGAAAAATCTGTTTTGGTTCCAAATTAGTATTTGTTTCAGTGTTCAGAATATTAATAGCAATCTATTCAATTCCGATAAGTGAGGGTGGAGACTGCCTCCATTTTGTTAATGTCCTTGTGAAGATGTGGCCTTCAGTACTGCATGCAGTACTCCAGATGGGGCCTAACCAGTGTCTTGTAAAGAGGGATTATTACCTCCCTCTTCTGACTTGTGATACCCCTACTAATACACCCCAACATCCCTTTAGCCTTACCTACTGCTTTAGAGGTCTGCTTGGATGATTTCGGTCATCTGTGATGATGACGCCCAAGTCTCTTTCTTCCCTTGTGACTGCCAGCAGCTCCCTGACCAGCCTATAGGTGCCTTCAGGGTTTCTCTTCCCTATGTGCATGATCTTGCACTTCTTTGCGTTAAACCCCAGTTGCCACTCTTCTGACCATTTTGCTAGTTTATCCAGATCTCTTCTCATTCTGCCCACACCATCTGAATCATATACTCTGTTGCAGATCTCTGTGTCATCTGCAAACAGACAAACTTTACCCTCCAGTCCATTTGCAATGTCACTGATGATGATATTGAAGAAGACTGGCTCCAGGACTAATCCCTGAGGTACCCCATTTGTGACTTGCATCTTTTATTACTGTATACCGCTTACCACCACTCTGTTTTCTGCCCATCAACCAGTTTGCCACCCAGTTGACCAACGTCTGACCCACCCCGAACCTACTCAGCTTATTAATCAATATTCTATGTGGAACAGTATCAAAAGCTTTGCTGAAGTCAAGGTAGGCAACATCATGTGGGCTTCTGTGTGGGAGAGGACCAGTGACAGAAGATAGGGAGTGGTCGTAGAGTGAATTGGCTAGGACATTCATGTCCTTGATTTTGTGGGGGCGGTTGGAGAGAATTATGTCAAGAAGGGAGCTGGTACCACTTGACTGGTTAAATCTGGTAGAAAGTGTGACTATTTGGGTCAAGTCAAGGGCAGTAAAGGGGTTCTTTATATGTGTGGTGGTGGAGCTAAGCCAGTTTACATTGAGATCCCCTAGCACAATCTGCTCGGTTTTGTGAGGCAGGGTGGATAGATAGTCGGTAAGGGAGTGGGCTGCTGGTGCCTAACCACATTGAAGAATTGTATAAAAAAACTTAAACAGAGGCTTGGCATCTTCTTTCGTATCAAGCATTTACTCACAACCGAATCCAAAACACGGCTTGTCCAAGTCACCTTTCTTCCGTTACTGGACTACGCCGACTTCATATATGGTTAAGATCCTACCACAGCCTTATCAAAGCTTGACATCCTCTACCACAGTGCTACAGTTTATAACAGGGACACCCTACTCCACTCACCATTGCACTTTCTATGCACTAGTCAGCTGGACTTCCTTAAAATTCAGGCGTGAAAAATATGCTCTCCTCTGGACATATTGAGCCATTACTAAAGAACTTCCCCCATATATTACTGCTTCTTAGTTCCTGCACCTGGAAGGTATACACTAAGAAGCCTCTCATATATATACCTGGTAATTCCCAAGTGCAGAAATCGTTACAGCCTGAATGTCCATAAGCTATTCCCCTCCCCCACATATGGAACAAAGTACAGAAAACTCTAAATCTAACTCACTTTGTCCAACCCTCTACCTTTAAAATCTTATTTGCCCTCACCTTCTCTGAATCTTGCAATTATTAAGCCACTCCATACAGAAGACAGCGCTATGCTCACCCCTGTCTCACTGCTCTCCTACCACTACCTCCTTGACCATTGCCATTGACCACCCTATGGAACTGCACTTACTAATGTGTAAACATTTACTTACTATATTGTATATATTGCCTGTTTTCCCAACATCATCCTTTGTGTTGGGTTATTGGTTTATGTATTACGATTACTACTTTGCAACTTGTCCTATGTAATATTGTTAAACCTATATGTTTTGTTAGTGTTTCTTTTTGTAATGTCTACATGTACAGGTCCATCTCGGAAATGAGTTTTATCTCAATGATGTTTCGCCTGGTGAAAAAAAGATTGATTGATTGCTGCTCATTCAGAGCTCCACTTCACACCACGGCTGACTACAGACTACTCTGAACTCTCATCTGAACATTCTCAACTGCCCCCTAGCAGCTGATTTCAAAGTAGCTTTTGCTGCTACAAGAATTCTAAATGACACAATCTGTTCTCTGCTCAACCTAGCTGAGTAAACAATGATATCATCTGTAAAGAGCTCCTAATAAGCCCTCCACCAGCTGCCCACTACTTTCCTAGGCTAACCTGATGGGATTCTAGAAACCCCAGGGGACTGGGTGTTTATATGTGTGTGTGTATATATATATATATATCGGTGTTTAATAACTGTCTGAAAGAAATGCATACTTGGATGGATTCCAGTTGGCTGAAGTTGAACTCAGAAAAGACAGAGGTTTTGGTAGTGGATCCGGGCTGTCGGATAGAGGGGTCACCTGTTGGTGCACCCTCAGGAATTTTTCTTGGGGGTATGTCACTTCCGACCTCCGAACGGGTGCGTAACCTAGGGGTTATCTTGGATGACAAGCTGACACTACAGTTACATGTGTCAGCAGTCGTCAAAACTTCCTTCTACCACCTTAGGAACATCGCTAGAGTGAAGCACCTTGTTCTGTCTGACACATTACCAACGCTGGTCCACGACTTCATGTCCTCACATTTGGACTACTGCAACTCCCTGTATTTTGGGCTTTCTGGGGTTGAAATCTGCCACCTTCAGCTAGTGCAGAACACAGCAGCCCGGATTTTGACTGGGACAAGAAGGTCTTGTCACATTAACCCGGTGCAGCGCGATCTACACTGGCTTCCCGTTCGGTGGCGGATCACCTTTAAAGTTTGTTTATTGACTTTCAAAGTCCTACATGATCAGGGTCCAGCCTATCTGAAAGATCTTCTAGCTCTTTACTGCCCTGGCCGATCGCTCCGCTTGGCCGATGAGGGGTTGCTAGAGATTCCAAGAGTGAGTCTAAATTAATCTGGTTGCAGAGCTTTTTCTTATGCTGCTCCCACTCTTTGAAATTCTCTACCCCGTCGGCTGCGGCAGTGCACCTCTGTGGAGGAGTTAAGAGGGGTTTAAAAACTCATTTTTTATCAAATTGCTTTCTTATATTATTGACTGTGTTCAAGTTGTTGAAGAGATTGTAGTTTTATTTTGTGTTTTATATTGAATTATAATGTTTGATCTGTATTATGTGTTTTGTACAGCGCCTTAAAAATCTGAAAGGTGCTTTAGAAATAAAATTATATATATATATATATATATATACACACACACACACATATAATATTACTGGTGACCCACTTTAAATCATGGTCTCAACCTGTGTTTCAAATGCTGTAATAAGCAACTTACAGTTATTATAGCATTTTCTTTTACCTCTCCCATCAGTCACATTTGTCATTCCATCTCATTGGCTTCTATTCTGTGTATGGATGAGCTGAACAGTTCTGCATACATGGTGGCTCTGTTTCTCCATTACAAAGGATGAAAACTAATTGTTTGCCTTTCACTGTCATTACAGGTGATTTATTAATCTTTTTCAATATGTATCTGGTTGATTCTGCCTTTACGACTTTAAAAATCTATCTGGTTGATCCTGCTGTTATTACCCTTTGGGTGGGGCTTCGAGAAACAGTGACTCGGATTGCAAACGGACCATGGCTGACTACTCTCATGCATTACTCATGGTGGTTCCACAGTGTAACCTGAAAAAAAAGAAAAGAAAAGAATACCTGTACTGGAGAGGGACAGACAGAAGGTGTGTGTGTGTGTGTGTGTGTGTGTGTGTGTGTGTGTGTGTGTGTCTGACAGAACTTCTTTACTAACTTTGGCATTCACTCCCTGCACCAGTAATTATAAAATAGAAAGGATCAACAACTGTGCTTTTATGGATTCTCTCTTGAGGAGATGGGTCATCACACATCGTGGGTGTGTAAAAAAAAACTATAACACACAGTTGCCTATCCATTATTATATTCATATATATATATATATATATATGTGTGTAGATAGAGTGGGAGAGCCATATAGACAGAAAGAGCAGGTGATTGCTGGTTCACTGCTGTAAATTAAACCAGCAGCATGACTCCTTCACAAGTCCTACTGTTCTCATATGGAGAATAGTGGTGGTCGAAGTGAGTGAATCTGCAAAATTCCATCATTTCGCAGGAGTGAAATGCAAAATTTCACCTGGCAGAATGGCAAAATTTTGCCTTTCATGGCGAAATTTCACCTTCCGCGACAACATTTCACCTTCCACGGTGACATTTTGCCTTCTGCAGTGAAATTTCACCCGCAGAAGGTGAAATTTTGCCCACATTAGGTGAAATTTCACCTAGGCAAAATTCTGCCTAATGCAGAAAATTTCATGAATTACTCCACGCAGCAAAATTGGCCACTTCACCCCCACTTTGCTGGCGGGAATTAAAATTACTGCATTTCTAATGGAGAACGCAGTAGAACAGTTCCTCTCATGTTGGACACCGAGGAGTTGTGGGTGTGCATAAATGTTATTTCCAGAGCAATCTGCAAAAAAAATAAACACCAGAATCTAGCTAATTAGGTCCGTTGTTATCTAGGTTTTTTATTGTGTTCTGTTTTTTGAAAATGCATCATTTTTATTTAGAAAATGGCAATGGACACCCTAGTGTCCTGATTGGCTATCAGGATTCCCTAGCCATGCATCTATTTTTTAAGAGCTCTGTTAAAAACAAATGCCAACATCATGTCCCCAAGGCAAACTGGTATCCTTGTGCCAGTTGCAAATTCAAAATCAACTAGCCGCCATATTCTTTTGGTTCACTAAGTGGACGACAATGCGTGGCAGCCCCGCCCCTGAGTCAGAGAAATCAACTCCCCTACACTCCCCATAGCCAAGCCATGAGTTTTAAATAACAATAACACCTTCTTACAAAAAAATACAAGCTTTACAGACACTATTTAAAAAAAAAACAAGATGTAAGTGACACTTCCTCACAGCACATGGGTAACACATCTCACACTATTCCCTCATTTAGCCACACTGTTTTCTCTGAAAAGAAACAAAAAAACCTGAAAAAACAACACAAATCTTTGTTTTATTTTAAACAATGTCATTTTCCTGAACTGCCTAGCTGGTTCTCGATCATGCTCCGTCTCAAGTGAGGGCCGCTTTGAAACAAGCCCTGGACACTCACGGCTTTGAAACTAGTGGACATTCACACACATTTCAAAACCCATTTTTAAATAAAAAGAAAGTTACCTCAGTTCACATGCACCTCAGCAGTACACTCCCCTGTCCTGATTTGGCACTGATAAAAAGAAAATAAATCCATTGTTGTGCATGTGTGAGGGAGGAGGGAGACAAAGCAGCAAGCAAACCATAAAATAGAGCACAACCAAATTGGAAAGAAACTATTGATTAAAAAACAGCAGTGCCCTCCACTGGTGATTCTAGCAGTGCAGGGACTACTTTGCCTGAAAGTTTGTTTTTTCTTTCTTTTTTTTTATGTATATATTGTTTTTATATATTTTCTTTAAAAAATGTCACCTATGGGCCATTTTCAAGTGCAATAATACCCGACAGGGTGAGTGGTATTGGCCAATACCTTTTCATTGCTTTTAGTTAAAAAAAAAACAAGATGGCAACTGCCACAATCTTTTTTCTCATGACAAGTAAATCATTTCTCACAAGAAAATCATGCAAATAAGCATTCACAATAATTGATCTTTTACCTGCTGAGCTAGATGGCTATCCAAATGTAAGCCCCTCAATTCTGGCTTACCTGGTAGGGTTATGGCCCTCCGACCCTGTGCCAGGTGTCCTCCGAGTGGCTGCGGTGTTAATAGGCTAAATTAAATAATCCGGGGCCCGACTTCAGGGAGTCTGCCAGGAAGACAAATTGGCAGCTCCCTAAAGAATTACAAACTGGTTGCTGCTGGGATACCCATGAGGCAGCCTGGAGATCACCTTTGGAGTTGCAGCCAATGATAGGAAGGCTGCTTAGGGGAAATATAAGGCTGTTTTTGGCATCAGAAAGGGCTTGGAGGTCAAGAGGGACTGCAGGGTGGATGTGAGAGGAAAGACTGCTCTCATTAATACAGTCTAACTGACTCTGCAAACCTTGCTTATCTCAATCTGCAAAGCAGAGTGCAGGAAGAAAAGTAGCTGTTTTTGTGAGACTGAAACAGGGTAGAGAAAAGTAGAGTTTTATTGCAGCCCAGCTAGTCTGAACTTCAGTTTGAAGTGAGAAAATAAGAGATGGGCTGTGGACTTTGAAAATAACCCCTGCTCCCACGTCACAGAAATCGTTAAGTGAAGTGGACATTTCAGCCAGGGGAGAGTCTGCATGTGTTGATCCAAACTGCTGTGACAGGACCCAATGTGTTGTGAGAGTATCCTCAAAGTGAGGGGCTGTATATTTTGAGACTGTGGAAGCACTGCTGCCCTGTGTTGGTCCTGAGGGTGGTCCTGCATGCTTTGGAAAGGGTTTGGGGAACATAAGCAATCTTGGGTCCCTGGACTGAAGACATCAATGCACTGGGTTGAAAGATAAAACAATCCTGCCTGTGTGAAGTCTATATACAAAGGACCATAGGTGAAGTTGGCAATGCCAGGCAGGTGAAAATCATCATTCCTGGAGCCATCTAGTTTTATTTTCCCCACCGGTGGTGCACCACCAACATCAAAACCGCCATGGTACCATGCAACACAACTGACTGCGAACCCCCAGAGTGGACTGCAAACCATAAGTACCCCAAGCTGTGGCTCTAGGAAGTCTTTTAGTTAGCTAGTCACTTAAGAGTCTGGGGGGTAAATCATTCCACTTCTTTTAAGAGACTCTTTAGTCTGCCAGCATAAGATAATCAGTCCAAAGTGTGTTGTGTTCAACTTGGCCCCAACGAAAGACCCCAGGCCTGCACCACTGCACAGGGACAATCTGGGTGCACCCAGGGGGTGGTGAGAAGGGTTGATACTGGGGAAGGTATTGTGCCCAGAGTGAATTGTGTTTGATATTCTCCTCCTTGTTCCCCCTTCCCAATAAATAAGGTTACTGTTTATATTTTATTCACTGTCCCTGTGTTATTGAAAGAGTGCTGCTGAAGGGGGTATGGGGCAATAGTGTGAAAACTGTAATTTGTGTGGGGAACATATTGTTGGGGCAGGGTACTATTTCCTGTGGGTGGTAACCTGTTCTTTATCCACAGGATTCCCTTGCCATTACCCCAGGTGGAGGCACCATGCCACATGAGCTGTCACTGCAGATCCCAGGCCGGCCCCCTCAGAGGTGTGTTCAGAACTACCCTGAGGGCTCCAGAGCAGCCAGGGTGAGTAAAGTGCTGTTACAAGTTGAGGCACCACTGGGATTTGCTGACCCCTAGTGGTTATCCCTGAAATTGCAGTTCGAAAATGTTGGTCCCCCCCAACGGTTGGGATAAATCAAATGGCATTCCAGGAAGTAGAGGACTGGTGTGCGTTTGAGGGCCTTGACCCCCAATGGATGCTGCTGTTAAAGAATGTGACTGTGGATGGAAAAAAGATTTTATACTTGAAGTATTAGATGGAGCTCTACCAGAGTGTGGGAGAATGAAAATCCAAAGGGTGACCAAGGACCTCAGCACTGGGCTTAGGGAGTTAATAGAGATGGACAAGGATTTAGGTGCTGTTGACCTACTCCCTGCTGTGACACTTGAAGGGTTTCAGGAGACATATGTGATGCTGAAGAGAAGGAGTCAGGCTTGTCCACCTCCTGGTTGTCCACCCCCAAGAACTCCCTGCCCGGTGACCCAGGGAGTTTTGAAGCTAAACTGGACTCCCTGCTCGCTAGTGAAGGGAAGCCCTTGAAAGACCTTCAGGCTATGTTCCTGGGAGGGGGGCCCTCCCCTATAGTGCTGCCCAGTGGAGTGACCCGCTATGTAGTGGCACCGTATGAGCAGTACAAACAGCTGCGTACTTTCTCGGGGCAATCTCCACACCAGCTGGGGATGATGACATTGAGTACTGGATAAGTCAGGCTGCCCAAATGGTCCAAGTCTGGAGGTGTTCAGATAAGGAAAAATGCAAGAGGGTTGTTGAAAGCTTAAAAGGCATGGCTGTGGATATGATTCGGTTCCTGTGGACCAGTCAGCCTAACTGTGCAGCAGATGACCATGTGACCATTTTGAAAAGCACCTTTGGAGTTGTCGAAAAGAGAGAGGCCATCCTGTTTCAATTGTAGGGCACCATGCAGCAGTACAGCAAAAAGTTGTCACAGTACATCACCAGGGTGGAGGCTGTGGTGTGCAAGATTGCAGATGATGGTGGAGAGTCCCCAGAGCAAGTAGTTAAGATGAGACTTGACCAGATCCGTATGGGGCTGTGCACTCCTGAATGATTCTAATCTCCCTCCGATTAAGTAACCGGAAACAAAAAACCCTGTCTTTCAAGCAATTGTTGGATGAGGTGGAGGAAGAAGCTCAGGGAGATGTTGTCAACTCATTGCAGATGTCTGCAGCTACCAGTGCCACCCTGTGACTCCAAACCATAAACCATGCAGAATGGCCTTGCTCCTTGGAGTTGGGGAATGTGCTGAAAGAGTTAAGAGATTGTGTGCAGGACTTCAAGGGAGTGAGAGAAACACCTCCCACCCCATACCATGGCAGAGTTTTGAGAAATAAAAGACTGTGTGAAGGCCCTGCAGCTGGCATGGGAGTCCCGGCCCTTGCAAAGTGCTATTGTGTCTGAGCCTAGGTGGCAGTCTGTTCAATAGTCTGCCACCAGACCTAGACCTCCAATACCCCTCGGACTTTGAGAGGACTGGTTCTGTTTCAAATGCGGACAAGATGGTCATATTCAAAGTGGTTGCCTTGGTGCTGAAAATCCTCAGTTAGTGGCTGAAAAATAATGGGGAATGGCCAGAAAAGAAGGGAATGAGGCATTAGGGTTTTCAGCCCTAACTCCCCCCCACATCCCCTTCCCAAGCAGCAAGTGGAAAAAACTTTAGCCATTTGGGTCTCCTGAGCCTTGGCAAATCAGTGGTGGGGTCTTCCTTGGGGTTGTCCACCCTAATGTTCACCCCTCCCCCAGCCCATAGCCTCCCATCTGAAGTACAAGGTACAGCTCCAAGCCAGTGCCTCATAGTAATAGTCTTCAAAGGTAAAGAAGCATGGCTCACCACGTGTTGCCTATACAACCTGTTGTAACTTTCCTCATGCAGGGCACAGTGGTATCTGCATGATGAAAGGAGATTATGTCTGATGTTGTTTGCTTAGAGAATTGGTTGGGCATTAGGGCTGACAAGCCCAAAAAAGACCCCACCACTGATTCTTCAAGACGCCACTCCGGAGACCCAAGACCCTAATGTTTTTTCCTTTTGCTACTTGGGGGATGAGGGAGGGGAGTTAGGGTTGGAAACCCTAATGCCACATTTTCTTACATTTGTGGCACTTATTTGAACCCTTACTGGTGCATTAATGCAGTTTTTCACAAAGAATTTCCTTTCTTTCCTGATAGTGGAATTGTATACTCATTCACACAGGTCCCTTTGAGACCAGTGTGAACATATGCAGATAATGAGGGCCTCTGAGCCATGCACCAAGGGAAGACTCTGTCTGCCTACAGAAATGCAGGGCCCTTGTGGACCCTGCATTTCTGTGCAGCAATGAATGTCAATAATTCATGTGGCTGTCTGGTGGGCTGTGGAAATGTAGGGCTCTCTTGGTCCTGCACTTCCATGTGGCCGCAGATACAGATGCACAGGGCAAAGAGTCCATCTTTCAGCCAATATATAGGGCCCTCTGTCACCAACAGGTGCAGATGTGCAAGGCTGTATGCCAAGTGAAGAGCTTAGAAGTTGAAGGCAGATAAGGACCACAAGGCCCATCCAATCTGCCCATTTTTGCTACCTTATGAATCTGCCATAGGCCTTTACTCTGTCAATGGACTATCTATTGATGCTTCTTCACTATAAGGTACTTGGGTCCATGCAGGGAGCCCTGAAATGTTCATTTCATAGCTGGAGGGTGTTGCATAACAGTATTATCACCTTACCCTCACCCCATCCAGCTGGGTCACTGAGCTAGGCCCTGAACTCAGCTCATCAGCACAGGATCAAAAGCACTACCCACTAGGGGTAAGACTGGCACTACACAAACCTCTTTCACTTTTTCATTTTAACCCCAAATTTTTAAGATAGTCATTTTATGACTCCCTTCATAAACATGACATGTGGCATTTATAGTATATTGGCCGAAATAGCATTTTGGACCAGAAGTGCATAAACACATGTTGTCCAGGATTTAAAAAAAGACACCTGTCATGTTTATGGGGTGGTGTGAAAAATGGCTATGTTGAAATATGTATTCATAATATTGGAAATTAGCAAAGTTATGAGTGAATATTGAAATGTTCACCATTAACTTGGTCATTTTATCATATTTGTACACCAAATGTTTAGCATAGCCTTTTATGAGCCCACTTCATGAACCTGGTAGGTGAAAACTGTCAAATCCTTGCTGAAATGGCAGCGGCAGTATAGCGCAGTGGTTTAAGGTTCTGTGCTGCAAATCTGGAGACCTGGGTTTGAATTCCATAGCTCTCACTTGCATACTGTATGACCTTGAGCAAGTCACTTAACTTCCCTGTGCTCCCAGGCTGTACCTGTAAACAAGCTTTTAGGTTAGTGTTCCACTCCTGGTTAAACAATTGAAATGTAATTCTGCACCACTGATGTGAAAACACATTTTGGCCAAGATTTCATCATCATCATCATCATAGTTTATTGTTCATCCAGTACAAAATAATGGACATTACAACAGTTATACAAAAACAGACAGTAATAAAAAAGATCAACAAGAAAAAATAAAAACACAGGGATTGCACAACTACATAAAGTGCACTGTGATCAGCAATATCATCTCCTAAAAAATGTCTCAGATGTAAATTCAAGAGGAACATAATAAAAGTTGGCATATTTTGTTAAGAATGATTTAATAATTGTTCTCGTGCAAGTTTATAAAGAGGGCATTGTATTACCATGTGATAAAGTTTCCTGGAAACCTCTGTTACACTTGTATAAATCTTGGGAGGTGGCCAAGGTTTGAACAGTGACAGCTGTCATGTTCATGAGGTGGTGTTAAAAAATGGCTATGTTTAAAATTTAGGGTCAACATATTGAAAATTATTAAAGTTTATTGGAACACATAGAAAAATCTCAATGTACACTCTTGTTCAGTGTTCAAATTACAGGAGGCCTGAGTGGGCTGGGCCCCCTTACTTTTTTTGGAAGGCCCCCCGAGTTCTTTGTAATTGAAAGGTGCTGGGGGGGCCCATGTTTTGACCCCATTACTTCTAACAGCTGAAGATGCCGATCTCCATTCAGTCAGGAACACAAATCGCAGCAGCCCTGCCTGAGTGAAAAATATTAATTAACATCATGTTTTCCCTTTTAACAGCCATCCCGGAAAACAATAGCCTTCTCCCAAAACATAGCCACACAAACACCATCAAAGTGAGTTAAGTGATACTTGAGACAGATATTTATCTAAAGCTGTGTTTACATGGCCGCAGCTCTCTTGAATTTGTGCTGCTCCCTTCACACTGTGTTGGCTGCTCCTCCGTCAATTTAGTGTTTACACAGCTGTCACTCAAAGTGCTGCAGGTCGCTCTGAGGAGGGGCTATAAATTCAGCAGAGGATGTTAAGAATCACTGGGACAGAAAGCTTCCCTTCAGGGCGCATTCATCAAAGGGTTTACAGTGTTGGTTAACACGTTTATGAACATATGAAATGCCAGCAGAAACAGGCCACATGGTCTATCGAATCTGCTCATTTGTGCAGCTAGCCCCTCAACTTGCAGCTGCCCCACCCCTCCCCACAGCCATTCCCCCCTCACTGTGCACCAACCCTTCTTAAAGCAGCCCACCACCCTACAGGACACCACCTCCTCAGGTAGAGTGTTCCACTTGTCCTCTCACCCTGTCTGTGAAATGATGTCTCCTAATTTCCCTCCTGAATTTTCCCATCTCCAACCTCAGTTGGTGTCCTCTAGTATCCCTTCCCCTTCTGATCTGGAATATCTCTCCTATATTCAGCTTTTTATCCCCTTCAGATACTTGAAGGTCTCAATCATGTCTCCCTTATCCTTCCTCTCCACCAAGGAATGCATGTTAAACCTGTTCAGCCTTTCTTCGTAGGAATTCCCCTTCAAACCCTGGATCATCTTAGTCGCCCTTCCAACGACCTGATCTTCAGGAATGGGCACCGGTAAAGGTACCACAGTTGAGCTGCAGCAGAAAAGGGTATCCGAAGTGCATTTATGGCACTCTTGAAAGTGTCTACAAAGCAAACTTTGCAGTGCATCAGCCTGTGCGCATGGGTTGATGCACTGCAACATCAGCAGTGTAAACAATCCTTAAGTGATAGCATGCTGTTGGTTGACTGCTTTGATGGCTGCTTTCATGGAAAATAAATAAACAAAAGCCTTCCACAGCTAAAAGTAGTATCCACAGCTGGCACCAAAGTTAGTCCTTCACAGATACTTTAAAAAGGTGCTAGTCCACACCGGCCCGGTGACACTGAGGGTTGAGGCACTGGATGCCTCACCTCATTCCATGCTAGTGACCTGGGTTCGGGAATGAGCCCAGGCCATTGAGGGTCGATAGGGGAGTACTGGGATTGAGCATCCATAGACTGCTCTCCCAGTCCTGGGGTGGGTTGGGGGAATCTTGCCATGCTGTAGAGGCTCCTGGGGATGCTTGGTGGCACTATAAGTGCTGGCGATCTGGAGGGGGAACACGGCGGACGTCGGCACGCTGTGCCCAGATGTCATTGCATGTCCTCATCCCAGTGGACCAACTGGAGGAAAATGGCTTGGCACGACCATGCAGCTTGATGGCTGTGCTCCAAGCTGCCTGGAGGACTTTGGCAGAATCCTGTCGGGGAGGGTCTGGGGCTGTCCTGGCTGGCTGAGGCAGAGGGGGAGCCCTCCAGTAGGATGGCAAGACAGCTGTGCCAGATCCTCCTGGGTGCAGTCTGAGCTACCCAGTTCTCCAGGTGGGCGGAGCCGGTAGCTGGATGCCCCAAGTTGGTAGTGTGCCGCAGCAGGTGGCAAAAAGCATTACATAAAAAAAAAAAAAAAGGTTCTAGTCAGAGATCCTTATCTGTATCCTTATTTATTGTAAAAAAGTTGCTGCTGTGCTTGCCTTCTTTGCTGTCCACTGTGACACCTCCTTGAATGAGCACAGCTGGGGGTGTTCATTTCAGTTCACACTATAAATGACTTAAACCAGAGGTAACAGTAGTAGCCAGTAGCCCCCACACTGAGCCCCTTGGAACAACTTGTTTGTTCACTGTCACTGAGTTGTGTGAGAGAGAGAGAGAGAGAGAGAGAGAGGAGGAGAGAGAGAGAGAAAGAGAAAACAAGTGCCATTTCGGGAGCCCAGAGGACTAGAGTGACACTTCTGCTGTACTGCCTGTTGAAATAAGATTACTGCTGGCTGTTCTGTTGGAGGAATCTTGTTATTTTAGATGAGATCAGAGAATCAGAAGCACACAATTCCAGACAGTATGTAAATATGTTTTTTTTTACTATAAAGTTGGGGAGACAGGCAGAAATTAGGATGAGTAAGTCAGGACTCAGAGGAATTTGGGATGGGCAGGCAGTGGTAGCTGGCTGGGGCTGGAGTGGGGATGGGGCCAGATGTGAAGCTGTACTAGATCCTGGATCCTCTGATGGTGTCAACACAAGTTGCCACCATAGAGAAAGAGGAGGGAGAGAGAGAGAGAGAGAGAGAGAGTCAGAGAGAGAGAGAGACAGACAAACCCTGAATGGGCCAGGGCTACACTCTTTTGGTCTCCTCAGCCTGACCTGACATACCGGGTTGGGGGGGTACTTCAGTCTCTAGAGCCCATGTGCAGTAAGGCAAGATTGGGGAGTGGGTACTGTTCTCCAGTGCCAATGTGAAGTAAGGTAAGAGAGAGGTTTGTTTTTTGTTTCAAGAGCCCATGTAAAGTGAGGCAAGGCTGGTGGTGGTGATGGGGGGAGGGTGTTTTGTGTTTCCAGGCCTAATGTGAAGAATGGCTAGGTTATGGAGGGAGGCGTTTGCCTCCCGAGCCCACATGTAGTAAGGTAAGACAAGGCAGAGGTGCGTGTTTGTCTCCGGACCCCATGTGAAGTAAGGCAAGGCTGGGGAGGGGTTGTTTCCAGAGCCCATGTGAAATATGGTAAGGCAAGGTAGGGGTGTTTGTTTTGTGTCTCTGGAGCCCATGTGAAGTAGGCAAGGCTAGGGGGTGCCATGTGTCTCCAGACTCCATGTGATGCAAGACTATGGAGGGTTGCTTTGTGTCTCCGAAGTCCAGGTGAAGTATGTATATTATAGAACATAGACAGTTTATTGCTTTCTCCTACTCGAGTAATGCATCCCAAGTGATTTGTATAGCACAGCCGAGGCATATCCACAACATTCTCAGATTTTTGATGAGTAAATCAAGGACAGCCAGCCTGTATGTGTATAACATGACAGAGATTAAGTGCTAGATCCAGTGAAAGACAAGATCCTATGAAGTTTGGATATTTGGTATTGTGGCATGGCTGTGAGAGACATGTATGGGGTTTGTGGGGTTCATCAAAATAAAGGGGCTCCTGAAAATAGAGGGACCTGGAAGGAAATGTTGCATGAGTTAAGGGTGAGCTCTTGATATGTATTTCTTCTATTTTAAGATTTTATATTAATTGACTGAAATGTACCTATTGTATAATTCTGTGTCTTGTGTTATGAAATCTTTTACCTTTGTTGTGGACCTCATTGAAAAAGAGTTTTACTCAACTGAGTTAATCCCTGGTCATATGAAATTATATGAATAAATATATATATATGTGGACTTGGGCAATGGGGAGAAACTCAGGAGGGGGAAATTGCCTTATTTTAAAAAATGTTCAAGACCAGGAGATGAGAAACCAAACTGTGGTGCTCAGGTCTCCTACTCTGCTATGTGCTGGTGCCTTAGCCACTCCACCATGGGAGCAGCTCGACCAGGCACCACACACACGGCAACACAATCCCTTTTACCTTTAAGCAGACAGCTACAGGGGAAGAGATAATCCCTAACGTTGTTCTACTCCTGTCACTGTCAGTGTTTATGGCATTCTCACAGTGTGGTTAATACTGCATTGTTATTGCAGTGACATATTGACCTTGTACCAAACAATGGTGTGATATTTTTTCTGAATGAATAGGGAGCATGGTATTATCTATAATGTATATATTACACAATTGTCTCTGACAACATTATATTGGCTTCCAAAGTTGTTACCTGGGAAGTATTTTGACTTCCCCAAAACTAGACTGACTTTCACATTTTGACCACTGAAGTTTTCTATATCAATCATCGAAAATTAACTGAACCTCAGAGACCATAAGGTATAGCAATCTTATTTAAGAAATAAAGTGAGTGGCTTGTGTGTGTGTGTGTGTGTGTGTGTGTCCATTGTTAACTGGTGCAGGATTCATCCACAACTTTAATCTTTTTTTAATGCTCTCCCTAGCATCACAATGCGTACATCACCCTTTGGTTGTCCCTAAACAGTAGTGGACTGGTTCCCCTTCCCTCTGTTTTCATTGTCTGCTACTGTAGTGCTGTGCTGCTGTGTCCCTTTTTTCTTGTGCTCAGATCAGAATGGCAGCTCGTATGATGATAATCCTTTGCATAAGCTGCCTTGCTTGTCTACTTCTTGCAATTGGGGTATGGTGTGTAACTTGCAGGCAGTGGGCTGGCAAAGAATCCTGGTGGTGTTGATGTTGGTGTAAGAAAGGGGTAATTAACAAACAAAGGGGGTGTGATCTGGGGGATCTGTTTCACAGAGTGTGAGAGAAATGGGGAGTGAGAAGTAATCCACTTTACAAATAATCAAAGAATGCAATTTTATAAACAGTTTAATTTTTAAAACATTCTCACAGGAAACAGTAACATCCTTATCACAGAATGTTTCATCTTGGTTGGCTTTAACGTATCTTACTTAGCTCTAAAATGCAGGAAAATGCACCATATACAGTGATGTTTTCAAAAATTTCCGGGGGGGGGCATGCTCCCAGACCCCCATAGCTTTGTAAGAATGTGTGCACCCCCTTTTCACTGGCTCTGTGCACATCTCTGAATATGGGCTCTTGGGCTCCCCTACTTTTTTCATTATAATTTGAGCACAGCTCTTGCTTCTTTTTAATATTTTAATCCCAAATTTTCAACATAGCCTTTTTATCAGTCTCATAAGAAACTGATGAACACTTTATAGGCGATAGGTCTGGAAAAAAGTCTGGTAACCTGGATAGAAGCCTGGTTAACAGGAAGAGAGAAAAGGGTAGGCATCTGGGGACACTGGTCTGACTGGGGAGGAGTAGTTAGTGGAGTCTTCTGAGGATTGATTCTGGGACCAGTCTTGTTTAGAATATTTGTGTTAACAAGGCAGGTTCAGGATGGGGCATGGTTATGTAAATACATGGATGATGCGATGCAAAGGTGGGAGCCATAGTAAACAATGATGAATCAGTAAGAAGATTTCAGATACAACTTAAAAGGTTGGAAACCTGGGAAGCTGAACATAAATTGGCCTTTAACAATATAAAATGTAAAGTTATGCATTTTGAGAGTAATAACCAATTGGCAATCTACAAATTAAATGACAAGATATTAGAGAAAACTAATAATGAAAAAGATTTGGGGTATGGATAACAGATACCCTGAGTTTAGATAAACACAATAAAGACTGTGTAAGTAGAACCAACAGAATCCTGAGAAATATACTCAGGAACATAAGGAGTATAATATTTATTTATTTATTCAGCTTTTGTTAACCGCGTATGTGCACTAGCCATAAAATGACTATTTTCAGGTATGACCTGGAGAGGTTTTGGTCCCACTCTACTGTTCCTTGGTGAGGCCGATACTTGAGTACGGTGTCTCTTTAAGCACTGCTCAAAGTTTAGGATGTATAGTACTCATGGGACATGTTTAGGCAAGTGAGGGTGAGTAAAGGTGTGTGAGGTTGTGAGTGTTGAGTGTAAGGTCAGGGTGGAGTGGTTGTAGCTGTGTGGGGGTCAGATTGGTGAGGGACTACTTTGTTTTTTATATACTTATAACAAAATCAGTTAGGGATGGTTTTATTTATTTCAGGGGACTTGACACTTGGGATTGGGCACCCCAGTGTTGGGTTACTGTTCGGTGGCACTGGGAGTGGGAACCCTGGTGCCACCATTTGTATTATGAGAACAGTGTGGGTAACCTGGAGGGGAGGGCAGTGACAAGAAGTGATACCAGGGATGGGTACCTTTGGTACACTTATAAAAACATTAAATTAAACATGAGAAAGGGGTGGGTGACATGGAAGAGAGGGGGAGAAAATAGCTGTACCTGGGGTGGGCACCCTGGTCCACACTTTATTATGAAAGAAAGAAAGAAAGAAAGAAAGAAAGAAAGAAAGAAAGAAAGAAAGAAAGAAAGAAAGAGAGATTGAGAGCAGGGCATTGCCGGCTCACTGCTAAAACTGAAACCAGCAGGATGACTCCAGCTGCAGCTTCACATTTCAAGAAAGTCCTGCTGTTTTCATACTGAGAACATGGTGAATGACTCTCTATGTTCAGGTTAGTCAGTGTGTGTATGGGGTGGGATGGTGGGTGCTGAGTAGGATGTTCTGGTGGGACAGGTGGAGGATGTGTGGAGGTCAGATTGGTGAAGGACTGTTTTCTTTCTTATAGGTCTAAGAAGAAAAAATCAAGGCTGGGTATTTTTTTTTATTATTGGACTTTCTGATCCTAGGGATTGGGTACCACAGTGTCAGGCTACAGTTTGGCAGCACCAGGGGTGGGCACCCTGGTGTTACCAGGTGTATAATGGGAAGATGGGTGGAGTGGGTGACCTGGAGGGGAGGAGGGTAAAGAAAAGTGATATTGGGGGTGAGCACCCTGTTCCTCTTATAAAAACTTTAAATTAAACAAGGGAAAGGGAAGGCCCAAAAGGTAGGACACTGAGGATGGGGGTAGTATACAAACCACCAGCTCAAGGGGATGACCTGGATAAAAAGTTAGCTGAGCAAATTAGAAGGGTCTGTATGAAGGGAAACTTCAACCTACAATGGAGTGGAGCACCCCAGCTACCATGAGTGCAAAGGAGCAGGTCATATTAGAAGCATTTTAGGACAGCTTCCTGGTGCAGTTGGTCCATGAGCTGACTAGACTGGAAAACACTGTGGACCAGGTACTATTTAATGGGGAGGCTGTACGGGATCTGGGGGTAGAGGACCCTCTGGCTGGGACTGACCACCACGCAGTGTGGTTCACACTCAGTAAGGGTAGGGAAACAGGGGGTACAGGAACCAGGGTGATTGAATTTAAGTGGGTGAAAAGGATGGGGGAAATTTGGGGTAGACATCTGGCAGAAATTCAGCCAAGCATGGATGCTAGTCAAACATTGGGACATTATTTAAAAAGGGCTGGCAGAGGATACTGGGACATGTACAAGGACACGAAGTAAGAAGGGAAGGGCAAAGAAGTCCAGTTGGTTGAATCAAAAGGTCATGGAGGGGGTGAGGGCCAAGAAAAAAGTATTTTGTGGACTCACAAAATCGGGAGGGGAAGATGACAAGGATGAGTATATGAAGAAGTCCGGGGAGGGCGACCAAGAGCGACCAAGCCTTCAAGAGAGCTGAGACTGGCACAGGGTATTAAGGATGGAGAAAAGGATTTCTTCGGATACACAAATGAGAGAAGGAAGAACAAATACCAAATTGTGAGGATTAGGAAGGACAGAGGGTTGGTGCGGATGGGAGTGGATCAGACAGAGGCACAACATGAAGGGGCATCTACCACAAGGGAAGGGTGGAGTGGGCTGCTGAGGGGAAGGGGTGACTGATATAGGGATTACAGAGGACAGGGTCCTAGAAGGATTAAGGGCACTAAGGGTGGACAAGGCACCAGGACCAGACAACATTTACCCTAGTGTATTTAAGGAACTAGTGGAGATCCTGGCAGGACCACTGGCTAACCTGTTCAATACCTCCCTGGACACAGGATGCATACCACAGGAGTGGAGGATGGTCCATTTGGTGCCCATTTACAAAAGTGGCCCTAAGGATGTACCGGGCAAATACAGACCAGTGAGTCTCACATCAAGTGTGGGTAAGCTCATGGAGACGATCCTAAAAGAAAGGCTGTTGACCTTTTCGGAGGATAACGAACTCCAGGATGGTCAACAGCACAGGTTTGTCTCGGGCAGATCCTGCCAGAAAAATCTAATTGAGTACTATGACTGGGTGACCAGGGAGCTGGACAAGTGCCATGCAGTGGATGTCCTGTATTTAGAGTTCAGCAAGGCCTTTCATTCTGTTCTGCATGGGAGACTGGGTGGGGAGCAGGAGTATATAGGGGTGAAAACAAGGATGGTCAAATGGATCAGTAACTGACTCAATGGAAGGCAGCAAAGAGTAGTAGTGGGGGGTTGGAACTCTCATCACTGAGGGCGGTGAAGAGCGGGGTGCCACAGGGATCGGTACTGGGACCAGTGCTGTTTGGAATATTCATAGCTGATATCTCACTCAGATCCAGAGTAGGATCAGTCTATTGTAGAAGATACAAAGATGGGAGCTGTGGTAGACGACATCAAGGGTTGGAGGGGACTGCAGGAAGACCTAAGCAAATGACAGGAATGGTCAGAAACATGGCAGTTGGGGTTCAACTCCAAGAAGTGCAAGGTACTGCACTTCGGGGCTAGGAACCAGGGGAGGAGCTATCAGCTGGGAGGGGTACAGCTGGAAAGCACTGAGGTGGAAAGGTACCTGGGGGTCCCTATAATGGGGAGTATGAGCAACTCAGCTCAGTGCAGGAAGGTGGCAGCAAAAGCCAACAAGATGCTGAGGTGTATAGCAAAGGGAATCTCCTCCAGAAATAGGGAGGGGATCCTTCCCCTGTACAGGTCACTGGTCAGGCCACACCTGGCATATTGTGTGCAGTACTGGTGCCCATTTCTGAAGAAAGATGTCAGATTGTTGGAGGGGGTGCAGCGTAGGGTGACAAAGATGATCCAGGGATTGGAGGGAAAGTCCTACGAGGATAGGCTGGGTGAGATGAACATGTACTCCCTGGAGGAGAGGAGAGATGGGGGATATGACTGAAACCATTAAATACTTAAAGGGGGATAAATAAGACTAATACAGAAGGGATTTTCCAGACTAGAAGAGGGAGGCAGACGAGAGGGCACCATCTGAGATTGGAGGGGGAAGGAGGGAAATCAGGAGACATTTTTTCACAGAACTGGTGGCAGACAAATGGAATGCTCCTCCCAAAGAGGTGGTATCCTGTAGAATGGTGTGTGGTTTTAAGAGGGATGGGACAGAGTGAGGGGTAATGATGAAGAGGGTGGGAGGGTGGGGCAGCTGCAGGTTGAGGGCTAGCTGCACAATCGAGCAGACTCCATAGACTGTGATGCCTGTTTCTGCTGGCGTATTTGTATGTTCGTATGTTCGTAAGTGGGCGGCCTGGAACGGAGGGGGCAGAAATAACAGTACTGGGGTTAGGAACACATGAACGTATGAAACTGCTTTTTGGTCTGTCTAGTCTACTCAAGTGTGCAGCATGCTGTTTATTAAACTGCAGCTGTCCCCCCTCCCCTTGCCTGCCCTTTTGATTTAGTGCCACCACTCCAACTTCTCACCCACATCTTCCACACAGTTTTGACCCTCCCTTTGGCCCTATCCCTCCCTCTGTTGAAGCTGGCCACTGTCTGCAGTGATATCGCTTCTTCAGGCAGTGCATTCTGACCTGCCATCAACCTCTCCATGAAATAATGCCTCCTCGTCTCCCTCCTGAATCTTCCTCCATCCAATTTCAGAGGGTGTCCCCTGGTGTCCCTTCCCACTTTTAGCTTAAGCAAACCCTCAGAATTAACTCTGCTTATGCCCTTTAGGTACTTGAATGTCTCAATCATAGGGGGCGCATGCGCGACCACGATGGAGATGGCTGCTTGAAAACAGAGCTCCACAGTACAAATTAATAATCCAGCTATTCTACTCATTTATTTTGGCCTCTTGTTTGAATCCACTTCCGCTTTACCTTGAGGACTGACTGTAGATTCCTGCTGTGGTGTTTTATTTCCCAGAGATTTGCTCTTCTTTGTCGACTCTCAAACTGTGACATACGGAGGATCTGCTCTCTCATAGCAGACAATGGCAACAAATGGCTCTCAAGTCATGGTGGATCCGACAGATCTCTCAGACATTCAAGAGAGGCAGTATAGCGCAATGGTTTAAGGCTCTGAGCTACAAATCTGGAGACCTGGGTTTGAATCCCACAGCTTCCACTTGCATACTGTGTGACTCTGAGCAAGTCATTTAACTTCCCTGTGCTCCCAGGCCACACCTGTAAAAAAGCTTTCAGCTTAGTGTGTTACTCCTGGTTAAAAAACAACTGCAGTCACTAGTAAGTGTTGTCCCTGCAATCAAAGAATCTGTGGCACGATTAGATCAACGGGTTGAGGCAATGGTATTACAGATGGTTGATAATGTGTTTTTTGCATCAAAGGTGGAATCAGAATCAGCCTGGCAGCCTGAAAAGATATCCTGATTAGAACAACAAATTCAACTGTTAGAACTTAAGATATATGATTTGGAAAATAGAGACAGAAAAAAAATGCACTTATAGTTGGACTTTCAGAAGGATCGGAGGGGCCTGATACTATAAGTGTGCATTTCTACAACAATTTGTACTGAAGCTGCTAGAACATAAATGGGACTCCCCTTTAGAGGTGGATATAGCTCACCAGTCATTAGGTCCTAAAACAGCTAGAGGTCTCCCTCACCAGCCTGGTATTGCTTACTTTTTGAGATTTTCTGTTAAGGAATACATCTTATGTTTGACAAGGGAGAAATGTCCCCTTAAATGGAATGGTCACTTCTGAAGAAAGAATAGTTGAGTACCTAGAGGCCAGTGGGGCACAGGACCCAAGGCAGCATGGGTTCACAGTGGAAAGGTCATGTCAGACGAATCTAATAGATTTCTTTGACTGGGTAACCAAAGTAGTAGACCAGGGAGGGGCTGTGGACATGGCCTACCTAGACTTTAGCAAGGCATTTGACACAGTCCCACACAAAAGATTAATAGTCAAATTAACCAGCCTGGGAGTGGGTCCTAGGGTGGTAGCCTGGGTAAAACATTGGCTGGACAACAGGACACAGAAGGTAATTGTAAATGGAGTCCACTCTGAAGAAAGAGGGGTTACTAGTGGGGTACCGCAGGGTTCAGTATTGGGTCCAGTCCTTTTTAATGTCTTCATAAGTGACATTGCAGAGGGACTGGAAGGAAAAGGTGCCTCTTTTGCTGATGACACAAAGATCTGCAACAGGGTTGATACACAAGGAGGCGTGGAAAGGATGAGAAGGGACTTGGCAAGGTTGGAGGAATGGTCAGAAGTATGGCAGCTAGGATTCAATGCAAAGAACTGCAAATAATGCACCTGGGAAACAAGAACCCAGGGGAAGAATACACAGTGGGGGGTGGTAGTAACAACAACAAAAAAGGAAAGGGACCTGGGGGTAATCATATCAGATGACCTTAAGGTTAACAAGCAATGTGAGAAGGCAGTAGGGAGGGCTGGGGGTATACTGGGATGCATAGGGAGAGGCAGCAGCAGCAGAAAACAGGAAGTTGTTATCCCTCTGTACAGACAGTTGGCGAGACCCCATCTGGAATACTGTGTCCAGTTCTGGAGACCCCATCTCCGCAAGGACATAGACAGGATAGAGGCAATCCAGAGGAGGGCAACTAAAATGGTGCAGGGTCTGCTAAAGAAGCCGTATGAGGAGAGACTAAGGGAGCTTAATATGTATACCCTTGAGGAAAGAAGGGAGAGGGGGGACATGATAGAAACTTTTAAGTACCTCAGTGGAATCAACAAAGTCCAAGAGGGTAGCATCTTTCAGAAAAAGAGACGTGTAAGAACAAGGGGACACAATTTAAAGATACAGGGGGGACGGTTCAGGGGCAATGTGAGGAAGTATTATTTCATAGAGAGAGTAGTGTATGCATGGAACAGCCTTCCTGAGGAGGTTGTGGGGTCTAAAACTGTGGGAGAATTCAAGAATGCATGGGACAGACATAAGGCAATTCTTGTGGGGGGTAGGAAGAAATAGGCTGTTGGTTAACTTGGATCTGCAGCCTATCCTGTAGGTAGGGAAATGGGCAGACTAGATGGGCCAAGCGGTCCTTATCTGCCATCAAAGTCTATGTTTCTATGTTTCACTCAATATATACAGTATCTTTCAGGATATCTCAAAAGAGGCTGCAGCTCGGAGGAAAGCTTTAGTGCCTATACAAAAGGAGCTGACCCATTATAAAATACAGTACTCCATGCGATATCCTGCAATGTTGCACATCCTCTGGGAAGACAGATGGCTTAAATCTGAAAACATACAAGAGGCGCATCAATTTGTGTCTAATGTCAAACAATGGACTAAAACTGGCTCTTTTTCTGGCAATACTGTTTCTGTTCCTATAAGTTACAATGTTTCATCGCCACACCCATCTACTTCCCAGGATCATTCTGCTCTCCTAGTGCCAGTGTCATTACCCTAAAGTCAGCAGGGAGCTGTTACTGCCTCTCAGTTCTCTATAAAATGTTCTTTAACCAGTAGCGGCATAGCACACCGAAGAGGCAAAGGGATGGGAAGAAAGGTGTTGGGGTGCAGAGATATCTTTTTCCAACATCAAATGGTCATGCTGTGGAGCAAAGTGCCTCAATACCTACATCTGCCTCTGCCACTTCCAGTCCTTCAGGCTGCATTAAAAATGTCTGATTCAACACACCCTTGCCTCTCAGCTGGCCAGTCCCTTGATAAGCCACCATCTCCAGGGTTGGACTGGGCTGATTTCCCAGAAAAGGACCTGATTGCTTCATCATCTATGGAGAACAAAGAGAAGGAATTGCAACAATCTTCTGTATCTAGAAGTGAGGAAGATGTGCCTGACTGACTATTGTATGAAGCTGCAAGTTTCATTAACAAAGGATGTTCTGCCTGATGAATCTCAAAATTCTGGACCTTGAGATTAAGTTTCTCGGTTGAGTTTGGACATATCATTTGATAAGGTTTATACAGACCATGGCAATACACTTTATTATGGACACCTCTTTAGACAGAGGGGGTGTTACAATGTTTTTGTCCCTTTTTGTTCTTTTAAGGGGTCAGAAGGGTGGCATATGGTTCCCCCCCCCCCAGCTGAGTTGTTAATTGAGGGAAATGGAAAGGTCCACCACAGCACTAAAATGTTAGTATTCTATTCCTCAAGGACCAGACATTAGTATTTGTAGAGCTCCTGGTGATAGGAGGCCACAAATAATGGCATGACTGGAGCATGTACAGGCAACCCTGTATGGCAGTGTTCTAGGTGTATAGGACATGTAGCTCGGCGTCTGCTGGAGATGGGGAAGACATGGGTGCCTTTTTGATGCTAGTTTGGGGGTTCTTTCTCTTCGTGCCACTGGATACTCGGCCAGCTTTCTTAGCTGATGATGGGATGGATATGTTTCTCCTAGTTGGTATGAGTATAAAGGGGCCTTCTTAGAGTTCAGCTTGGATGAACCCTTGTTTCATGAGGTATTCAGGTTGGGCAGGTTTAAAGGTTCACAAAATACTGCACAGTTTTTTTAGTACTATTGTATTACTGTTATTGTTTAGAGTGCCTGTTTACTTTGCTGGGGCACCCTATGAAGGTAATAGAGTTGTCAGAAAAGAAACCTCATCTGTATTTGGACCTCTTCCCTTATGGGACTGTATTACTTAGAATTTTTTCTGTTTTTTACTCCTGCAACATTAACATATCTATGATTATATGATGGAGCTTACATTTCTTAGTTGGAATATGCAAGGCATGAATCGCCCCACTAAACAAAAGAAGATCTACTCCTTTGTCAAATCTACAAATTGTGATGTGGCTTTCCTTCAGGAAACCCACATTCTTAAACCAGAAACGGATAAATTGGTGAAAGGTTAGGTAGGAGCAGCCTTCTTTAGTTCTTTTGGGACTAAGAATAGGGGGATTTCAATTTTGATATGTAAAGAATGCCACCTGCAGGTGGTAAGGTCTGCAGTAGATAAAGAGGGGCACTGAGTTAGCCTACAGGCATCTTTATATGGATTGGATCTTCTTTTGTTTAATATATATGCACCGAACACAGACGCTTCAGATTTTTTTCTTATTAATTAATCAGATACTTACTGAATGGTCCCAGGACTCCACAATTGCTCTTTTGGGAGAGAATTTTAACCTTATTCTTGATCCCCTTATAGACAGGTTTCCCCAGGAAAAGGTACTCCTTCTCATAGTAAAGCTAGGTCTATCCTTCATCAGATATGTACTGAAGCGGGCCTGTTAGACTGCTGGAGGATTTTCCACCCAGAAACTTTGGATTTTACCTTCCAGTCCAGTAGGTTTCATTTCCATAGCCACCTGGATTATTTCCTTTGTAGTTCTGTGATTGTAGGAGACTTGTTAGGGGTGACCATACTACCTATGACCATATCTGACCATGCCCCAGTGACCATGGTCTGGGCCTCCATTACTAAATCCCCTAGGTGTCACCTCAACCCTATGTTTTTATTTCTGATCGACTTTCGAGAATGGCTTCAAGCTGAAATGCAGACTTATTTTGAGATTAATGCAATCTCTGACATTTCTTTATTTACTCTGTGGGAGGCCTTTAAAGATTTTGTTAGAGGCCAGGCTATTTCATATGTTTCTAATTTTAATCAACCACATATAAAGAAGATTTCAGACCTTACAGCTCAAATTAAGGAGTTGGATAAATAGATTTATGCATCTCCCTTGCTTTTAGACTCCCAAATTACTGATATTTTTTCTCTCAAGTACAGGTTAAACACTACTTACACCCAACAAGCTACAAGGGCCTTATTGTTGATGAGGCAGGTGTACTGGGAGTCTGGAGATAAGGAGGACAAATTACTTGCCTATAGATTAAAGAAAGAGAAACTTTGATTCCCTATTTAAAATCTAAAGAGAATTCTATGATTTCAAATCCTCAGGAGATGGCCAACCTTTTCTGGGATTACTATTTTTCCTTATAAAAATCTAAGGTGTCCCCCAGTGTGGAGGACTATGATTCTTTTTTTTATAACTTAAACTTACCATGTCTATCCCTACAGGATATTCAGAAAGTAGAAGATATTACTATGCAGGAGGTGCAGCAAGCTATCCAATCAATGGCAAAGGGAAAGACCCCAGGCCACATGCTCTGGGTGAGGATTTTTATCAGATATTTGAAGGTTTATTGGCCCCCTGGTTCCATAGGCTCTTTCTGGCTATTAAAAACTCTGGTTCTTTACCCCTATTGATGCAGGAAGCCACAACAGCAGTCCTGCCGAAGCCTAACAAGGATCCTAAGCTTTACTTAGTTGTTTAGTATGTTTGGACAAAAGAAGGCATACGCCCATCATGATAGTCCCCCACACTAGTGGGACTAAACTTACTGCTGGTGGTCTCTTAACCAGTGATCTAATCTGTCTTTAAATGTATTAAATGAGTTTGATTCAATTATATCATTTGGAAGACTATTCCATGCCTTTGCTGCTCTAATTGGGAAAAGGGAATCTCTTTTGGCAATGTTAGCCCAATCAACAACTAGTTGTTGATGGAGTCTAGCTACATGTCATCTATTCGAGTACTCTAGGCCACGTTGTTCCATTAAACACTCTGATTTTAGTATTTTATAAGTAAGGAGAAGGTTTCCTCTGTACCTACTAGTTTGAAGTGAGAATAAACCAGTTTTCATGAGTCTATTTTCATAATCCATAGGTGCACTAATTTAGTAGCCCTTCTCTGGGTCCTCTCCACCAGATCAATATCCTTTCTATGGTAAGGGTTCCAAAAGGGTGAGCCGTAATCAAGGTGTGGTCTAACATATGCTCGATATATAGGGATAATGCATTCTTCTGTTCTAGTCACAAACATCCATTTTATTTGTTTTAACAAATTATTTGCCACCTGCATTACTTTAGCACAATGTTCTGATCCAATTAGTTTATCTTTGACCATAATACCCAGATCCCGTTCACATGTAGCCAGTTTTAGTAATCTGTCATATAAGTACTACCTATTTTTTTTTCATTTTTATCCCCTAAGTGCATGACGGAGCACTTGTCAATGTTAAACTCCATATAATTTTCTTTTGCCCATATTTCAATTTCTTGTAGATTGTAGTCTAGTGACGAATTTCCCTCTACTTTATCTGCTCTTCCCTCAAGTTTAGAATCATAAGCAAACTTAGATAATGCATTGTCACCACTTATTTTCATGTCACTTATAAATATTCAGAACAGGGTTGGATCAAGGACTGAGCCCTGGGGTACCTCACTACTGACCAATCCACTTTTGGACAGTGTGCCATTTAATCTGACCCTCTGGGATCTGTTTGAAAGCCACTGATTTATCCAGTTGACCAGACATATTGTAAAACCCTGGCTGTACAGTTTTGTTATCAGGATGTGCTGTAACACTTTATCAAAGGCTCAGCTGAAGTCTAGTAAAATTACATCCATAGGTATTCCCCTGGTCTAATCCTTTGCTAATATGGTTGTAAAAGGAGATGAGGTTGGTGGTACAGGAATAACTGCTTTTGAATCCATGTTGTAACTTGTCAGTTAGTCCCAATGTTACAAGTTCTTTTTCCAAATTAAATTTAATTATCTGCTCTATTAGATTACAGATGATAGAAGTAAGGCTTATGGGACAGTAGCTCTGTACTGAAGTTTTACTTCTCTTTTTATATATAGGAATCACTGTAGCCAACAGCCAGTCCAATGGAATGCTGTTTTCAACCAGTGATTTATTGAATATAATAGACAGTGGTAGTGAGATTAAAGGTGCAGTACGTTTCAAAAACATTTGGTGTACATTGTCTGGTTCAGGACTGGTATTGTTTTTTAGTGTACCTAGAACATTTAAAACTCCTTCCTGGGAAATGGAGAACATATTATTTATATTTTCTCCAGATGACGCATACAGTTTAACAGCTGTTTTTTTTTTTTAGAAAAGATGGAACAGAAGTATGAGTTGAAAGGATCTGCTGTTTCCCTTCTTGTTCTTATTTTAGGCCCTTCTCCCTTCTGAATGCTGATTGTAAAATTTTAGCCAAGATTTTAGCTAGTCAGTTGGAAAAACTCCTTCCAATGATTGTTCATAAATCACAGTCAGGATTTGTTAAAGGCTGGCAAGGTTCTGATCATCTGCTGGCTGTATTAGATTTAATTCAGGTCACCTCTAAGGGTCCTCATTTAGCAGCACTGGTCACTGTAGATGTCGAGAAGGCATTTTACTCTATTGAGTGGCAGTACCTGTTTCATTCACTTGCAGTTTTCCGGGGTAGGTCCCAATTTTTTAGACTGGATCCATTGCCTTTATTTTTCTCCTAAGGCCAAAGTGTTGATAAATGGGGTCCTGCCAGATTCTTTTTTGTTGTCTCGGGGTACGAGACAAGGTTGCCCCTTGAGTCCCATATTATTTGTGTTGGCTATGGAACCAGTTAATGCAGCACTGTGGCAACATCCAAGGATACATGGGATAAATGTGGGTGGGCAGTCATTCACATCTCTTTTATATGCAGATGATTTGCTTTTAACCCTATGTAAAGCTAAGACTTCCTTGGCAGCAGTTTGGGAAGTGTTGGACTCCTTTAGTTTGTTGTCAGGGTTAAGGGTAAATTGGACTAAAACTGAGATACTTTTCTTATTTAAAGGATGATCCAGCATGGGCTAGGATGCACCTGCAAAGGTTGAAATGGACCCCTGCTGGAATTAAGTATTTAGGGATGTTTATTTCACCTGATGTTACTGGAATGTGGTCCAGAAATATACAAGATTTAATGGAGGTTTTGACTTTAGAGTTCAACCGCGGGGACAGATTATATTTGTCCCTCCCTGGGAAAGTGGCTGCTAAAAAATGAATGGCCTTTCCTAAATTATTTTATTGTGTAAGTAAGCTTGCTATGCCATCCCCTCTAAAGTATGGTGTAAATTTGATAGGCTTTTCTCTAATTGTATTTGGAAAGGTAAAAGTCCTCATTTTAGTAGAAGGGTATTACGGGCCCAGGTTACTAGGGGAGGATGGAAATTACCTTGGCCTTGGGGTTATTATGTTGCACATGGTTTAAACAATGTCTGCAGTGGATTTGCTGGGACAGGGCATAACATCCCAGTGTGGATTGAGATTGAGCAGGCTATTGCTTGGGAATCGTTTGTTGGTTTCTCTGTTTCGGGACTCCCTCTCACTGGCCACTCACTATACTGCCCCAATGAAGTTCTCTATCCAAATCTGGTGAATGCTAACTAAACAAATAGATTGGAATGACTTCTTTTGGGGTTCTTATGGGCCTCTATGGAAAAATACACAATTACGAATAGGGGATTATGCAATTGTTTGGCCCACATGGGATGAAAAAGGGTTAAGGCTAGTGGGAGATTTATGTGATGAGAAAACTGGCACATTAAAATCTTTCTGTCAGTTGCAAAAGAATTTTGGATTGCCTCAACAAGATTTTTGGAGATTCCTACTGTTGAGACATGCTTTAGAGACCAACTTCCTTAAGGAGGGGTACCCTTCTGCAGTAAGAATTTCTAAATAAATTCCTGAAGTGGTTTTCCATTCCAAAAGGTCACACGAGTTTGATTTATAGACTGCTACAAAGGAAATATACTCCAGACTGGGAATCACATACAGTAGGTTACAGCAGATGGAAGAAGGAGCAGATTTATCCTGGACTCCCTTCAGGGTGCCTTCCTCAAGCAACTGGTCATGGAACCAACTTGGCAGAAGGCAATACTGGACCTTGTGCTCACAAACAGAGACAGTGTGATGGGGGTAACAGTGGGGGAGCACCTGGGGAACAGTGACCACCAGTCATTGTGGTTTGAAATCACAGAAAGAGCCAAACCAAACCACACAAAAACACGTATCCTGGATTTTAGGGGGGCAGACTTTGGGAAAATGGGGAGATACTTGAAAGAGGCATTAAGGGGAATGGGGCAGGAATCAGGGGTTGAGGAACAGTGGGCAGTATTTAAAATGGGGATTACAAGAGCTACAGAATTATGCATTAAGCAGGTTAGCAAGAGGAAAAGGAAGAGGAGACCATTATGGTTTGCCAAATAGGTAGCAAAGAAAGTGAAAGCCAAAAAGATTGCATTCAGGCAATACAAAAAGACACAGGCAGAAGGGAGGGGAGAAGTACCAGGAGAAGCAAAGGGAGGCAGGGAGGTCAGTAAGGGAAGCCAAAGCTCAGACAGAAGAACACATTGCAAAATCAGTGGGTAGAAGGACAAAACTTTTACAGGTACATAAATGAAAAAGAAAGGCAAAGAGAGGATAGTGAGACTGAAGGGGAGGATGGGGGCAGCATGGAGGATGATAACAGTAAAGCTGACATATTGAACAGGTATTTCTGCTCAGTCTTTACTGAGGAAGAGGAGGGTAATGGGTCTGAATGGAGTACAAGGGGTGAGAATGGTGCAGAAATGGACACAAGTGCCTTTACACGAAAGGGTCCTGAAGAAACTGGAAGTAATAAGAGTTAATAAAGCAATGGGGCCAGATGATGCACCCCAGGGTCCTTAAAGAACTAAGAGAGGTGGTGGCTGAACCTCTGGCTATCCTGTTTAGCCAATCACTGGAAACAGGGAGGTACCCAAAGACTGAGGACAGCAGATGTGAGTCCCCTATACAAAAGTGGGAACAAAGAGGAAGCGGGAACTACAGACCAGTCAGCCTCACCTCGGTGTGGGGGAAGATCATGGAAGCACCACTGAAGGAGAGATTGGTGGAACATCTGGTTGTCAATGGACTACAGGACCCAAGGTAGCATGGTTTCACCAGGGGAGGCCGTCAGGCCAACCCTTTGAATTTTTGACTGGGTGACTAGGAGGTGGATCAGGGAGGGCAGTGGATGTGGCCTATCTGGACTTCAGCAAGGCCTTTGACACTGTGTCCACATAGAAGATTATTACACAAACTGGGGAATATGGGTGTGGGCAGGACAGTAGTGTGGTGGGTAGGTAACTGGCTGGGTGGCAGGACACAGAGGGTGGTGGTAAATGGCTGTCACTCCACAGAGGAAGAGTGACCAGTGGGGTACCACAGGGATCAGTGCTGGGACGGTCCTATTCAACATCTTCATCAGTGACATTGCAGGACCGAGAAGGCAGAATTTCACTGTTCAGCTGATGATGCAAAGCTCTGTAACAGAGTAGACCCACCAGAGGGTGTAGACAGAATGAGAAGGGACCGCAGAAACTTGAAGAATGGTCAGGATTTGGCAGTTGAAATTCAATGTAAAGAAGTGCAAGATAATGCATATGGGGCACAAAACCCTGGCACAATATATCAGTTGGGGGTGAGGATATAGCATGCACCAAGCAGGAAAGGGATCTTGGGGTTATCATCTCTGATGACCTCAAGGTAGGGAAACAGTGTAACAAGGCAGCAGGTAAAGCAAATAGAATGCTGGGATGCATAGGCAGGGGCATCACCAGCAGGAAAAGGGAGGTCATAATTCCACTATACAAGACACTAGTGAGGCCCCACCTGGAGTACAGTGTACAGTTCTGGAGACCTTACCTACGTAAGGACATAGGCAGGGTAGAGAAGGTTCAGAGGAGGGCAACAAAGATGGTGCATGGATTGCATCACAAGTCCTATGAGGACAGGTTGAAGGAACTGAACATGTACTCCCTGGAGGAGAGGAGGGAGAGAGGGGATATGATAGAGACATACAAGTATCTTACAGGGAGGAACAGGGTGCAGGAATACACTATTTTTAAGCGAAAAAGATGTTCCAGGACTAGAGGGCATGGTATGAAGTTGGAGGGAGGACGATTCAAAGGAAATGTGAGGAAGAATTTCTTCACAGAATAGGTGGTGGACAAGTGGAATACCCTGCCAGAGGAAGTGGTGGGAGCTGAAACAATCACGGGATTTAAAAATGCATGGGATAGACATAATGAAATTCTGGAGGTCAGGGGTAAGGGGCAACAGACTTCTAGGAAAACATAAACTGAACTTACAAGCTCAAATGGGCAGACTGGGTGGACCATAGGCCCTTATCTGCCGACACTGTCTACGTATCGATGTAAGAGCCTCTGGATGTTAAGACCTGGCATAAATGCTGGATGGAAGCACACAGTGCCCTTATAGACCCCAAAGTTCAACTCCTATAAAACATATATTGGAGTTATGGTACAGAACACCCATTAAACTGGTTAAAATGGGTTTGTTGAACTCCAACTTATGTTAGTGGTGTAATAAAGAAGTGGATTTCTGTACAATATCCTATGGGGTTGCATTCCTGTACAAGCTTGGTGGAGTAAGATAATTAGTATTGCAGAAAAGGTTTTGGGATTCTGGCTCCCCCACTCTTTTTAGGTATGGATCTTAGGGGATGTCTCAATACTTGATAAGACAGTAGTTAAATACAAAGTCCCCATCATAGTAATAGCTGTGGAAGCCAAGAGGCTCCTGCTCTCATGCTGGTGTTCTGCCATTCTTCCAAAAGTTTCTCAGTGAGTGGCTCCAGGCTGTATCTAATGTGGTGTCTTATTTACAGGTGATGTCTTGGAGAAGGAATTCATTGAGGGAATTTTACCAATCTTGGGAACCATGATTATGATATACTCTTGTGAATTTTAGAGGTCAAGTTTAACTTTAGTTTACTTAAATCTATGATGGGGAAGGTCTCTTCTTTTCTGTATTTTTAGATATATGTGGGAAGCTAACTGTATTAGTAATTACATAGGGTGATAGAGTTTCTTAAATTCTTAAACAATTACTAGGATGTTATATTTGTTTTTATCTATTGCAATTATTGGATGATCTGTATATGCCTCCATTTTATTTTCTTATTCAGCATATTTACTTTGAATTTTTGGTAATAGGTACCTGTACAAATGCCTAAGGTATGGTAATTTCACTAGTTTCCATTTTTTATCCATTTCTAGATGTCAAAAAGACTTATAAGAATGTTATTGTGTTTTCTGGATACGATGTCATGCATGGTGTTACAAAGTTAAATAAACAAACTATTCTCAAAAAGCATGTCTCAATCATATCCCCCCCCCATCCTCAAGGGTATACATGTTGAGCTCCCTCAATCTCTCCTCATATGTTTTGTCCTCCATCCCCAGGATCATCTACGTTGCCCTACTCTGGACCCTCTCTAGTAGTTTGATGTCCCTTTTCAAACAGGGGCACCAGAACTGCACACCGTATTCCAAGTGCGGTCTCACAAGGGACCTGTACAGGGGAATGACTTCCTCCATCCTAGAGGTAATTCCCCTGGTGATGTATCCCAGCATTTTGTTCACCTTTGAAGCTGCCCTCCTGCACTGTGCTGGGCGTTTCATGTCCCCTGTCACCAGCATGCCCAGATTTAACTGCAATCCCCCCAACCAGTAGCTGTTCTCTGGGTTTCTTGCTCCCAAGTGCAAGACCTTGCATTTTTTAGCATTGAACCCCAGTTGCCATGTAGCAGACCAGCACTCAAGTGTCAACAAATCCTCTTGCAGTACCTTACCCCCTTCCATACTATCCACCTCAGCACAGATCTTAGTGTTGTCTGCAAAGAGGTTGATCTTGCACCTTATCCCATTTGATATGTCAGCAATGAATATATTAAATAGTACCGGTCCAAGCACTGACCCCCTGCGGGATCCTACTGGTCACAGCCTGGGTGCCAGGAGCTCACCTCCAACTAGCACCCTCTGCTGCCTGCCCTGCAACCAGCTCTTAATCAACTCAACCAGTTTCCTTCCTGCTCCCAGGCTGTTTAGCTTCCTGGACAGCCTTCTGTGGGGTACAGAGTGAAATTCCTTGCTGAAGTCGGGGGAAAGGGCATCCACTGCATGGTGCCTATCCACTGACTGTGTCACCCAGTTGCAAAAGTCAACATGGTTTGTCTGATGCCAGATACAAATCCATGTTGTCTGTCATCCTGTTGTCCATTCTTCTCCAGGAAACTCACCAGCCTTTCCTTAAGGATAGTCTCCATTAGTTTTCCCACAATGGCTGTAATGCTCACTGGTCTGTAGTTCCCAGGGTTATCCCTGGGCCCACTCTTATGGATTGTCACCACATGTACCATCCTGCAATCACTGGGCACATATCCAGTACTCAAGGAAGTGCTGAACAGCTCTACCAGTGGTTCTGCAAGGACCTCTGCCAATTCCTTGAGTACCCTAGGATGCATTCCATTTGGTCCAGGTGCCTTATCCACCCTTAGGGGCCTAAGGCCCTCCAACACCCTTTCAATGTCTGTTACTTCCTCTTCCCCTGACCTCCCCCCAACCCACCACCCATCCCTCTCCCTGGTAAACACTGAGCAGAAGTATTTGTTTAGTACTTCCACCTGCTCTGCCCACCATCATTCCTTCCTAATCCTTACTATCTAGTCCTTGCAAGTACTTATGTCTCCTATATACCTGAAGAAATCCTTTTCACCTTCCCTGATCTCCTGTGCCAGCCTTAGTTCTTTTGAAGCCTTGTCTGCCCTCACTAATCTGTTGACCTCCCTGGATTTCTTCATGTATTCCTCCCTGTCTTTATCCCAGCAGAAGCTCTTATGCTTCCTAAAGGTCAATCTCTTTTCCCTCACCCTTTCCACTAGTTCTCCATTCAACCAGTTTGGTTTCTTGTACCTGGCCTTTTTACTTTGGCACTTTGTACAGGAGCTAGTGGCCTCTGCCAGACCCATCTTAATGATGTTTAATTTCTGCTCTGCCTCCATGTCCAGGCTAATGATGTCTATGTGCCCTTTTAAAATGATTCTCATCCTGCCATAGTCTTCCCTCTTAAAATCCACAACTCTTGTTTTTGTATTAGCTACCTCATTCCATGTCCTGAGGGAAAACCACACTGTGCGGTGGTCATTTCCTGACAGGGGGTCCTCTACCTCACTGTCTTGGACTAGTTCACCGTCCGTAAGTACCAGGTTCAGAATGTTCCCCTCTCTGGTTGGCTCCATCACTTTCTGTGTGAAAAAAACATCCTGGAAGGCCTCCAGGAGGACCTGCCCTCTAGTACTTGAAGTGGCTGGGGTGCTCCAATCCACCCCCAGCAGATTGAAGTCCCCTACCACCACTGTGTTGCCTTTACTGCTAAGATTCTTCATTTGTTCCCCCAGTTCCCTGTCCATCTCCACACTTTGAAAGGGAGGCTTATACACCACATCCAATCTCACCTTCCTACCCTTTGAGTTCTGTAGAAGAATCCATAAGGCTCTGGCCTTGCCCTCCTCACCGTCCTTCCTTTTGCACAATATCCCCAACCTAACATTGATAGCTAAACCTCCCCCTCTCCCTTTGTCCCTGTCCCTACAGCACAGTCTGTAACCAGGGATCGCTAGACCCCAGTCCTGGTACTGGGTGGCCCATGTTTCAGTTATTATGGCTATGTTCACCTCCCCTTCCGCCATCAAAGCTGTTCTACTGTCTTATTGCCAAGGCTTCTTGTGTTCCATGATACCACCCTCCACTGTGGATCCTTCCCCTGCTTGCCTATATCCTTTCCCCTTAACCTCTCCACTTTTTTCTTTTTGCTTCCCCTCTTCCTGCCTATCTATGGGGGGGTGGGAGACTAGTGGTCTCCCTTGCCTGGTGCCACTGTTTCCTACCTAACCCCTCGCTCCCTCCCGCCTAGTTTAAATGATACTTTTCTGCAATTAACTCCTCAAGCTTTTTCCTTAGGACCCCTGAGCCTTCCGTACTCAGGTATAGCCTATCCAGTGCATACAAGTCTTTGTTCTCCCATGTGCTACCCCATCCCCCACCAGTCCATATCCCATGAGTTCACACCATGTCCCCAGCCATTTATTGAACTCTGAGATTCTTTGTTTCCTGGCCATACTAGTCCTAGGTACCAGGAGAATCTCAAAGAATGTCATTGTCCTCCCATCTCTTCTGCACAACCTTCCTACATCCTTGAATCTCTCCTGCACCTCTTCCAACATAATTCCTTCAAGATCATTAGTACCCAGGTGCACCACAATAAGAGGTTTCCCTCTAGCCTCCCACATGCCTCTTAACCTGCTGCCCCACTTTTCCTGCTGTCATGCCCAGCATACACTCCACCCATATGTGGCTCTTCCTGGCTCCTCTGCCTCCTCATCTTACACCTTTTAATATCGAATCCTCCAGGATGACAACACTCCCCTCTTTATCCTGTTCATCTCCCTTGTGCAACCCACTCCTCTGCATACCATCTTGGTCCCCTACCCCTGATTCCATCCCTGAGGGCCCTTCTGCCACCACATGATCCCTGTTGTGCCCTTGCCATAGACCTCCCTTTCTCCCCCCAGCTGCTGCCCAAGTTAGCTGTGTCCTTGCTCCTACCATTCCCTACCTGCATTTCTCCTTCCCAATTCAGTCACCCTTTGCTCTGTATTAGTCCTCTCTCTACCTCTGGCCACTAGTGCCTTACCTGATCTTTTCCCTTCCCCTACAATCGATCCTCTCCTCTCCCTCTTAGTACTCCTACCCTGACTGTCTGCCCCCCACCTTTCCATACCCTTCCTGTGTCTCCCTACACTCTCCCATGTCTTCTGGCCCTCCTTCTGCCACACCTCCTCCACTGCCCCTGTTGCCCTTTCCTGAGTTGACCCTGTGTCTATCCTCTCTACTAGGTTTCCCTCCAACACTACTATCTTATTCACCTGCTTTCCCTGTGACTTCCCTCCCTCCCCCTCATGCTGCTGCAGGCTTGCTAGCACAGAGAACCTGTTCTTATCCTCCCTTCCTTTATCCTGAGCTTCCCCATTACCCCCTTCCTGTGACCTTAAACTCTGCTGTGCTCCCGTTCCCCTCCTCCCCTTATCATGACCTCCTCCATACTTCAGCCTCATGTCTTAACTGCTTCTTAGAGGTAGTATGGTCTGTCCTCTGAATCCTCTCCCCTTCCATTTCCCCTTGTTTGCCTTATGCATCTGCTATGTTGGTTCTTCTGTCCCTAGGCTCATGATGTTGTCCCCTGCTCCCCCCTTCCCCACTTACTCAGCTCCCTTCTCAGTCAATCAACTGCCTCTCTAAGTTGCCTCATCTGTCTATAAACAATAAAACCCCCTAGCCTCCAAACAATCCCCAAGAAGATATCCACCCTACACCCCTTACAGCTCACCACCTGTCCTGGCTCTCCTTCTGGCCTTCCACTGTCATGCATTCCCCAACCCCTTGCCCTTCTCCATGCCTGCTGCTCTCTCCATCCCCCCATGTCTCACCATTTTCCTTATTCTCCCACACTGATTTATTCACATCTTGGAACCCCCCCACAATCAACTCAACAGTCACTTCCCTTTGGTATCCTATGCCACCACATGACTCCTGGGACTTGTATCCCTGCCCAGCATGGCCTACGGTCTGCAGTCCTCCCTGTGGATGCCCTGCATATGCCACCTAGTCAGATGCCACACTCCTACTTCATGGCACTCACACTTTGGGGTCACTCATGCAAGGGGTTGCGTGGCCCTCTGTGAAATATATACTGACTGCAACCTCCCTACTAGCTTATGCAGTCATGTGACCCTCCTCTGCCCTTGCGAGCCCTCCCTCAGCCTCCCTCACTCATCTCCTCCTTCCACCCTATTCCACATAATCTGATCCTCAATCCACAGCAGTACATGTTCAATCCTGTTTTTTTATAGGCAGAAACACTGAAATGCCCCAAAAAAGAAATGCAAAGAACACTTACCTCCATCGACCTGTGTCTCTCCCAGTGCCTGCTTCCAGCGGAATTTAAACTATAAAAATGGCAATGCTTAATCCCTGGACTGCAGCCTCCATACTAGCTTATGCAGTCATATGACCCTCTTTGCCCTTGCAGGCCCTTCCTCGGCCTCCCTCACAACCCAGTCTGCTCTTTATTTTGATAGATAGATAGATAGATAGATAGATAGATAGATAGATAGATAGATAGACAGACAGACAGACAGACAGATAGACAGACAGACAGATGGCTAGATAGATGGATGGAGAGATAGACAGAGACAGACAGACAGATATAATGAGAGACAGAGACAGAAATAGAGCAGGGGATTGACAGTTTATTGCTGTAACTGAAGAAGGCAGCACAACTCCAGCTTTGACTTCACATTTCAAGAAAGTCCCGCTGTTCCCATACTGAGAACATGGGTGAATGGCTCCCTATTTTCAGGTGAGTGAGTGTGTGTGTGTGTGTGTGTGTGTGTGTGTGTGTGTGTGTGAGCATGGGGTGGTGGTGCTGAGATGGAGGTAGGGGTTGTGTGGGTGGGAGTGTGGGTGGGGGGGTCGGATCAGCAAGGCACCTATTTCTTTCTCCCAGGATTAGGAAGAAAACAAATCAATGATGGACAGTTTTCTTTATTTCAGGGGACTTTCTGACATTGGGGATTGGGCACCCCAGTGTCAGACTACTGCTTGGTGGCACCATGGGTGGACACCCAGTGCCTCCATGTATCTAACAAGAGCAGTGGTGGGCAACCTGGAAGGGAGAGGGTGAACAGAAGTCGTACCAGGGGTGGCAACCCTGTCCACTTATAAAAACTTAAAATTAAATATGGGAAGGGGGTGACCTGAAGGGGAGGGGGGAGAAAAAAGTGATAGCAGGGGTGGGCACCCTAGTTCACTGCATAGATAGATAGATAGATAGATAGATAGATAGATAGATAGATACAATATAATGAGACGTATTCACCAACAAAATACTTTTGCTATATTTAGGGGACTACCTCCACCTGCAAAAACATTTTGACAGTGAATATTTGTTTTGTTGTTCCTGATTTGTTATCTGGTGTGGTGATGGATGCTTCTCATACTTTAGACTCCATGCTTCAATACTGAATATGACTTTGCATAATTGTAGTTGGCACCTCCAGTTCCTGACCTCTGTTGACATAAGCCAAGCACCCATCTCCTAAGCTTCTTCTCTCCCCCCACTCTGATCACATCTTTCCTAACTTAATTGCTTCCTTTGAGACTAAATCGCTGATAAGCCTGAACACAGTCTTAACTCCTTTCCCAAACCTGATGTGAATAATTTTGTAATCCTCTCCATCTCCCTCTCCTTAAGCAACAACCTTTGACCAGGTGCACCTGCAGCTGCAGCTCAGCATATCCTTGGCCTGCCATGACAGGCTCACTTATACTGAGCTTGCTGTGGCAGGGATTGACTGCCTGTCTACTAGTTCTAGTAGCCCCCTTCTCCCTCCACTTCTATGAAACCACCAGAATGTGGACCCTTACAAAGCTGCCCATACTCATTTTCCTGATAGCCTACCTTACAGTTGAAACAGCCAATGAAAGTGCAACACCAAGTCAGGATCCCTCAAAGCCCATATTAGCCCTCCTGGACAAAAGCCACTTCATGGTAGGAACATTCACAGATCCCCTCTGTCATTGTGCACTCAACCAACCACCTCAAGCATATTGCCTGCGGCCAACCAACACATTTTCCTTAGCTTCCTTGCTCCACTGCCATTCGATCTCTCCCAACCCCACCAATCAGAAGCTACCTAAGGCAAAGGCTAATGGTACATCCTGGGTTTTCTGGTCACGCTTCCTCCGGAAGATGATAGTAATAATGCTACTGCTTTTAGGCAATGTGCACCTGAACCCGGGATCCCCTCACATAAATACCCCCTTGAAAACAGAACACCTGAAAATCATCTCCCTAAACATAGGGAGTCTCATGTCCAAGCTATCCCAATTCCAAGCTTGGGTAGAGCTACAAAAACCCAGACGTTATCGCACTCATGGAGACCTGGCTCTCCCCAAAGATCTCTAATGCTACTGTGGCCCTAGATGGATACAACATATTCTGCCAAAACAGACTATCCGGGGGGGGGTGGTTGTATAGTGTATCTCAGGAATGATATTAAAATTAAAATTCTGCCCAGCAGTCTACACACCAAGGAAGCTCAAATAAACCTAAAGCTCACCATAGGCCAACAAAACAAAGGGCCATCACCGCTTCCGTGACTGGCAGGAGGAAACCGCTGGCCTGACCCACAGTTCTGCTGCATCTCCTGGGTTCTGTCCCCAGCATCGAAGATCCAGGCTCAGCCCCTCTGCTTCAGAGACTGGCGGGAGGAAACCACTGGCCCAACTACAGCTCTACCACATCTCCTGGGTTCTGTCTCTGGCACTGAAGATCCGGACTCAGCCCTTCAGGGCCACCCCTGCTTCCGCGACCAGCAGGAGGAAACTGCCTGCCTGATCCACAGCTCTACTGCATCTCCTAGGTTCTGTCTCCAGCACCGAAAACCCAGGTATGACCACCTTGAACCTGGCTCAGAAGCAGGTAAAACAATTGTCTTTCACCCATTGGAGGCAGGAGCCCATTGGCTGCATTTGGCTGTACCCAAGTATTGTTTGTTTGCTGTGTTTGCTGGCTCGTTCTGGGCTGCTTCTCTGATGCTAGGACTGTAGCATAGTGTGGGTTCTCAGCATTCCCTGCTACCCCCTCTTTAGGCCACCTTAAATACACTCTAGCACAGCCCACCTTACTATACAAGTATTCCCATTGGCTGACATACCATAGGGCTCCATGCTTTGAAAACCGTGCTATCCCTTCTTTTTGAGAAGGATTAGTTTCAAAGTCTCAGTCAAATCTCAGACTCTGCTTCTTCCAGTTCTATGGACAAAACACCTGGACATTTCTGGCACCTTTTGTATGAATTTCATACTCTGGCCCTCACTACTTGCCCTAGTGCTAGCCTGATTTACTCTCTCTGCCAAGACTGCATCATACATGATGGCGGTTCTCTTGCCCTCTCAAAAATGTACCCATAATAAATTGGACAACATGCACCTACTGATGACAAAATGTGTCCTATTGTTATACTCTTTCCTGGCATGTCTCCACCATAACTCAACTATCATAAACCATGATTCTGATCTACTGTACTCCTATGCAACCTCTCCCTTACCTCCCCAGCATGATCTACCTGCTACCACAAACAAACCTATCCATCACCCCATATCTATTGTCTTTGCTCAGCATGTAAAAACAATTGAGCATGTGCACTGGCCCCGGAACATGCGCAAATCTCCATTTATGAGTCCACCTACTGTTCACTCCCAGATATGTTTACTCCAGCTTTCCGGTGACATCAAATTAAACCCAGGACCCTGAGCGAAGACTAAGCCCAACCTTAATTCTCCCTATCCAAACTGGTCAGAAACAATGGGACTCAAGATAGCCCACATGGACATTCAAAGCGTCAGATGTAAAATACCAAAACTTGAAAGCTGGATCCAGTACTATAAGCCTGATGTTCTCTACTTAACAGAGTCCTGGTTAAAACCGACAATACAATCACATGAAGTTTCTCTACCAGGTTACTCCTATCGTCAGAACAGAAGTAGTAAGAAAAGAGGGGGCATACACAAGGGTAGTATTGGCAGTCAGTGAGCTACCCGACTTAAACATCAACCTAAACATAGACTGACTATTCATTTCAATCACTCTTGGCAAAATAAAACAGTTAACAATTGGATGTATCTACCAGCCCCCTAAACCTGCATCCACCACCTTTGCTGAGCTCTTTGCCAGCCTTTACACCCTCCACCACAGTGACACCATAATCTGTGGTGATTTTAATCTTGATTAGCTTGGCCCTAAAAATACTCACTATCAGTGAATAATATCTGACGTCAAATTGGAACAACTAATTGAGCACCCAACTAGACTCAATATGAAGTCAGGAAATCACACCCTACTTGACTGGAGGCTGACTAACCACAGAACCTATATCAGGGCTGCAGGAGTTATCCCGGATATGGCAAGTGATCACTCCCCAACCTTCTGTATCTGGAAAAATAACTTTCCCCATCCACCCCCTTAAAACCGTCGAATCCAGAGACCTAACAAACTTCAACACTTTTGAATTCCTGCATAGCCTTTCCTCAACTGACTGGACCCCTATCACCTCCCTCCATGACATAAATCAGGCCCTAGAATACTTAATTAACACATTCACCTCCTTCCTTGACCTACATGCCCCCCTTAAGCTGAAAAGGGCCAAAAGAATCCATTCCCCTTGGCTGTCCCAGGAACTGCGGCTCCTAATGCATTCCAGAGACAAGGAATGGCGATCCTATAAAAAATCTGGGCTCCTTACTGACTGGACATCCTACTGACAGTTGTGGAACACCTGTAAAACTAAAATAACCAAATACAAATGGAACTTACTACAGTCCCAGCAAACAAGCAACCTCGTGACCCTAAACACTTCTGGATGCATATCAACGCACTCCTTAAGGGTAATTAATGAAAACCCCTCAGAGCATGCCCTCAAAGGGTGCTGAACTATCCTCGCCCACCAAGATCGCTTCAGTGATAAATTTATTCTTTATGGACCTTGACACCTACAAATCTAGTCTCCCTAATACCCATCCTGCTTTGCAGATGCCTTCCCCCACTGAAGTTTCCCCCCTCTTTCATTTAAAACCTACCACTCGGAGATCCTGTCATAAGTATGTTTCCCAAGATAGGCTGTGTCTCATGCAATACCACATTCTACATAACATGTATTGTACCCCTACCAAATTAAAAAAATGGGGCTTCTCGAACTCCAGTACATGTACTAAGTGCTTGCAAGAAGAGGGTACTCTCTTGCATATGTTCTGGTCCTGTCCCAAATTTTCTTCCTTATGGAATTCAATTAAGATGTCTCTTGATCCCCTACTGGGCCTACAGGAATACTTCACTCCGGAGGTGTGTCTTCTAGGGGAAATGTCCCTGGTCAGTGTTAGAACTAGGAAATACCACATTTCTATGGTTGTGCTCTCAGTTAAAAAAATTATACTACTTCATTGGAAGGAACAATTGGCTCCTTCCTTCCAGGAATGGTTACATGAAATCATTGCTAACCTTCGAACAGAGAAGGCAATTGCAAGTCTTCATAACAGACTAGAGGCATACGGTAGGATATGGGATCCCCTTCATTCCTTACTCTTGTTACTTCACTGAAGTTATTTCACATTCTGGTTCTACCCATACGTACCATTGAATCACGCACTCCATGTTAGGTGAGTAGATTTTGTTGCTGTAAAGGGAGGATGGGGTGGAGGGTGCCAGGCAGTTCTAAATGTTCAAGTGCTATGTCTTGTCCCACTTACTGTAACTGCCCTTATAATGGAAATGTATTAATAAAGCTTGAACTGAAAAAAAATAAAACCTACCACTCACAGGGAAGTCCTCAAACTTCTATGGGATCTCAACCCAAATTGTTCCCCTGGCTTTGACACCCTGCCTCCCAGATTTTTTAGGTTCGGAGCAGCTGCTCTGGCAGATCCGATCACTCAGCTGATTAATCAATGCTTCCTCACACGCTCCATACCAGACAAATGGAAAACCGCCACGGTTGTCCCTGTGCACAAAACTGGCCCAACCAACCTTATAGAAAATTACAGACCCATATCCATTCTGTATCCTATCGTAAATATTCCAAGAGAGACTCCTATATAACCAGCTATACTCCTTCCTTAAACAGACAAATGCCCTTATTATACACCAATTGCTTCAGGAGGTCCCATGGGACTGAAACTGCTTTCTTGAAGGTCACCTCAGATATTTTCCAGTCCATGGATCATGGAAATGCCACATGGGAAGTCTTCATTGACCTTATAAAGGCTTTTGACCTTGTGAATCACTCACTCCTCATCTCCAAACTAAAATCCTTAGGCCTTGACTCCAGTTCCCCCTATGGATCTCAGAATACCTATCTGACCGCTTCTAATGCATCAAGTGGGCTGGTACCATCTTCCCTATTTCTTCTGTCATGGACAGTGTCCCCCAAGGTTCTATCCTTGGGCCTTTACTCTTCTCAATCTTTGTCAATGACTTGCCTCTCAATTGCAGGGAGGCTTTGATCCAGCTCTATGCAGATGATGCCATACTACACCGACATGGCACAGACTTATCCGCTATTCAATCCAACCTAGAAAATGACTTCCAGTGACTAGAATCATGGTTCAGAATGAACCTGTTGGTCCTGAACATAAAGAAAACCAAATCCATGCTGTTTCATCACACCTCCTTTGACTCAACCTCCCAGCCTCCCCTGGTTATTACCACATTTGCAGGCCCACCTCTGGAAGGGGTGGATTCATTCAAATTACTGGGCATGACTCTGAATGACCATTTATCCTTTGACACTCATGTAAACAGTATAATTAAAACCACTAATCAGAAGCTTGGCTTACTCCATTGCACTGCCCCTTACCTTACCCCTTGTTCAAAAAAGACCATCGCCTCACAAAGCACATTTTCTGGAGCTGGAAGGACACTACTTTCTTCAACTGTGAGCTGTGTGAGAAATTCTATTGCACTTGATATCTGCAACAAACGTGCACTTTTGCTTAATTCTGTGGGAGGTGAAACTAACCACCCTTGGTAATTGCTTTTTATTCACATTTATTTAGTGTTTAACCAAGAAGGGGCTTGTAAACTCTGTTTATCTTGTTAGTAACTTCAGAAGGATTTAAATACTGCATTTGGGTAGGTCCTTGGAGGTAGCTAGATTGTCTACTAGGATTTGCTGACAGTTAAATTTTTTTTAAATTAATTACAGTTGGCTGAGGAGTTGAAAAAGAAACTTGCAAACTCTGCTTATCTTGGAAGTAACCTCATAGTGTTTGAATACTGCATTCTGGTTGTCCCTTGGGGGTAGCTGGATTGACTACTAGGATTTTGGGACAGAAACTATTTTTAAATAATTTACTGGTGCGTAGGAGTTTGTGATAGTTAAACTCTTTTAACATAGTTACTGGGGTTAAGGAGTGGTCACAGAAAACCTGCAGTGTGAAACAGGAAAAGACAGTCTTTCAAGCAACAGAGGGTGGTGGATCTAGGTTTACGTTTGTTTGTTACAATTCTTAAGATTTTCAGTGCAGGAAGAGTTTAAAGCACAGCTGACTTATTTTGGGGCTGACAGCTCGGAGCACAAACCACCAGGCCTGTTTTGGGGCTGAAGGTTTACCTGTGTCTGACTTGGATGTGTGGATTTTCTCTGTTTGATTAGCAGGGTATTTCTCATCAAATTGTTGTGTAGGGCATCTTGCTGACAGGAAGGCACTCATTGCAGCAGTGGGTCAGAGCTTTTAGCTGATTGTTTTGTGAGGGCACAGTTTAGGCCCAACCCTTCCCACCCTCACCCCACCCACCCCTGGAAATAGTTCCTTTATACCTGGGGTTCTGACATCATTCTCAAGAGTGCAAGGTGCATGTCACTGTCATATCCTCTCCAGACACTGCACTGACAATATAAGCATACATTGTATATTATAAATATATATTTCTATATTACAAACCAATCATACAAAAAAACAAATGTGGGGAGGAAAATGTAATGGCTGTGGGTAGCAGTCTTCCAGGAGTCTTTCTGGAGGCTGAGATGCTGCCCTATTTGCAGACAACTCTCTGCCCTGAGGGAGGAAGTTGCCCATCTTCAAGCCACACTGGACAGTAGTATGGGGACCTTCCCCCAGGCCACACTGGACAGTAGGAAGGGAACCTCCCCCATCCAGGGAGCACCACAGCCACCACCACTACCTCAGAGGTTGTGAAGAAAACACAGCAGTTGGACCACAGTGGGCTCAGGAAGGGTGTGGATGGTGGAATGGAGGCACACCCAGTCAGTTGTTCCACTCCACAATCCATACACCATTCTGGGGGAGCATAGCTCCCCTATGGATGCATCCACAGAGGAGACTAAGGAGGCTGAGGACAGCTGTCACAAGGGAGGCCCACAGGAAGGAGGCAGAGGACACCACAAGGAAAGGAAGCAGCTCCTGGTGGGGGACTCAATTATTAGGGGATAGAACTGGGAGGAGCTGGGAAAACTGAAGTAAGGTGCCTGCCTGGTGCCATGGCTTGAGGGACAGGAAGTGCATCCTCAGGATCACGACAACAGCTGCAAGGGATTCTGAGCTGGACGTAATTGTCCACCTAGGGACAAATGACTTGGCTCATCATGAGGTTAGAGCAGTGCAGGAGGACATTGCAGAGTTGGGGAGGGGGCCTAAGACAAGTAGCACATACAGTATCCTTCTCAGAGGTGCTGCCTGTCATAGGCATGGGTGAGGTGAGGGTAATTGGCACCATGCAGTTTAATGACTGGTTGAAAAAATGGCGCGGAGCACAGGAGTTTGGCTTCATTGGAGACTGGGGTTCCACCTGGAGGGACACCAGCCTATACTGGCAGGATGGTCTGCATCTGTCCAGGAAGGGAACAAGTCTTTTGAGCAATCAGTTTAAATGCTTCATTGGCAAGCTTTTAAACTAGTCAAAGGGGGAGGCACTGACATGCAACAGAAAAATCCCTGCCTCTCCCTACAAAACAGGGTACTAAATGAGAAAAAGACCAAGGTAGAATGGTCAGTGGGGGATGCTGCAACAGAAGCTAAAGCCATCAAAAAATGGAGAGCAATGAGTACCAATGCCCATAGTCTAGGTAACAAGCTTCCTGAATTAATGGCCTTGATGGAGGAGGAACATCTGGATATCATGGCAGTCACAGAAACATGGTACACATAAAACCATGACTGGATGTAAACATACCAGGATACACTATCTACAGGAGGGACAGGGAGGGTAAAAGAGGAGGAGGAGTAGTTCTTTACATAAGGGAAGGAATAAAAGCAACAGAACAAAAGGGTAAACAGGGAGGAGAAGAAGCACTGTGGGTAAATTTGGAGACAGGCAATGGCACCACACCTGCACAGGGTTAGATAAGACTCCTCTCAGGGGAGGAAATGGACAAGGAAATGATAGAAAGTATACTTAGAATTGCAGAAAAGGGGAGATATTGCTGATGGGTGATCTGAATGTGCCAGATGTTAACTGGAGTGCAGTTGCAGCTGCCACTCGAAGAGTGCAGTTATTCTAGATGCCCCACAGGGGCATGCCTTAGACAACTAGTACTGGAGCCCACTTGAGAGGGAGCAATATTAGACTTGATACTCTCAAATGGAGATGGAGAGAGGATCACAGATGTAGAAGTGGGTAGCCATCTGGGAACTAGCGACCATCGAACAGTATGGTTCACAATAAACACAGCAATAGAGTCAAGCCATACAAAGACAAAAGTACTGGACTTTATGAGGGCTGACTTTGCCAAAATGGGTGAGTGCCTAAGGAATGCACTAGCAGGAGGCAGTATAGCGCAGTGGTCTAAGGCTCTGAGCTGCAAATCTGGTGACATCCAGCAGACCAGACCTGGGTTTGAATCCCACAGCTTCCAATTGCATATTGTGTGACTCTGAGCAAGTTACTTAACCTCCTCCCAGGTCGCTCCTGTAAAAAAGCTTTCAGCGTAGTGTGCTATACCTGGTTAAACAACTAAATAAAAAAAATGGGCAGGAAGGAGGGGTGGAAGAACAATGGGGAATAATAAAAACTGCCATCACAGAGGTAATGAGCCTTTGTGTGAAGCAAATAAACAAAACAAGACGATGTAAGAAACCACTATGGTTCTCAAAGGAAGTGGCAGTGAAGGTTCAAGAGAAAAAGAAAGCATTCAGGAAGTACAAGGAATCGCAGAAGGAGCAGGGCAGAGAACTGTATCAGAGAAGCAAAAGGAGGCTGGGAAGGCAGTCAGAACAGCAAAGGCCCAAACCGAGGAAAAGATAGCCAACCTCAGTTAAGAAGGGGAATAAACCTTTATAGGTACATCAGGGAGCGAAGGAAGACCAAGGGAGGGATAGTGAGGCTTAATAAAGGGGAGGGAGGGTGGGCAGAGGAGACTGTGAAAAGCAGAGATACTAAACAAATATTTTTGCTCAGTATTTACAAAGGAAGAGGGGAGGTACATAAACAAACAGTAGTAACAATCTGATACAGAAGTTGATACCGCCCATTTACAGAAGAAAGGGTTCTGAAAGAACTCTTAAAACTGAAGGTGGTCAAAGCAATGGGGCCTGATGGGATTCATCCCAGAATTTAAAAGAACTAAGGGTAGAACTAGTGACACCACTGACTACCCTTTTAACAAATCATGGGAGGATGGGGTGGTACCCGAGGACTGGAGGAGGCAGATGTGATCTCTTCACAAAAGTGGGAGCAAGGCACAAGCAGGAAACTATAGACCTGTTAGTTTAACCTCAGTGATAGGGAAAATGATGGAATCACTTCTAAAGGAAAGAATTGTCGAGTATCTAGAGGCCAGAGGGCACAGGACCCTAGGCAGCATGGATTCACAGCGGGAAGGTCATGCCAGACGAATCTGATAGATTTCTTTGACTGGGTGACCAAAGTAGTAGATCAGGGAGGGGCTGTGGACATGGCCTACCTGGACTTTAGCAAGGCATTTGACACAGTCCCACACAAAAGATTAATATACAAGTTAGCCAGCCTGGGAGTGGGTCCCAAGATGACAGCCTGGGTAAAGAATTGGCTGGAGAATAGGACACAGAGAGTAATAGTAAATGGAGTCCACTCAGAAGAAAGGAGGGTTACTAGTGGGGTACCACAGGGTTCAGTATTAGATCGGTCCTCTTCAATGTCTTTATAAGCTATTCACTGCAGAAGGACTGGAAGGAAAGTATGTCTCTTTGCAGATGACACTAAGATCTGCAACAGAGTTGATGTACAGGGTGGGGTGGAAAGGATGAGAAGGGACTTGGCAAGGTTAGAGGAATGGTCAAATGTATGGCAGCTTAGATTCAATGCTAAGAAGTGCAAGGTAATGCACCTGGGAAACAAAAACCCAGGGGAAGAGTACACAATGGGGGGGTGAGATACTAACAACAACAAAAATTGAAAGGGACCTGGGGGTAGTCATATCAGATGACCTAAAGATGGGCAAGCAATGTGAGAGGGCAGCAGGGAGGGCTGGGGGGATACTGGGATGCATAGGGAGAGGCATCACCAGTAGAAAACAGGAAGTTATTATCCTTCTTTACAGACAGCTGGTGAGACCCCATCTGGAGTACTGTGTGCAGTTCTGGAGACCCAGTCTCCGCAAAGACATAGACAGGATGGAAGCTGTCCAGAGGAGGGCAACTAAAATGGTGCAGGGTCTGCACCGGAAGACATATGAAGAGAGACTTAAGGAACTTAATATGTATAGCCTCGAGGAAAGGAGGGAGAGGGGGACATAGATACTTTCAAGCACCTCAAGGAATCAACAAAGTCCAAGAGGGTAACATCTTTCAAAAAGAGTGTAAGAACAAGAGGGACAATTTGAAGATAGAGGGGGCAGCTCAGAGGTAATTTAAGAAGTATTTTTTCACAGAGAGGGTTGTGGATGCATGAAACGGCCTTCCAGAGGAGGTTGTGGAGTCAAAATCAGTGGTGGAATTCAAGCATGCATGGGATAGTCATAAGGCAATTCTGGGGGGTGGGGGTAGGAAGAAGTAGGCTGCTGGTTAACTAGGATCTGCAGCTTATCCAGTAGGTAGGGAAATGGGCAGACTGGGTGGGCCATGCGGTCCTTATCTGCCGTCAAATTCTATGTTTCTTGGCTACCCTTCTCCCTGGCCTATTCTATGGTGCGCCTATAATTCACTCAGTCAAGAGTTCCATGCTGGCCAAACTTAAACAGGCCTACTACAGGGTAGCTCACTTTGCTGCTGCGGCACCCTCCCGGGCTCATCACTGTGACATCCTTAAGGTCCTAGGCTGTCCATCCTTTGAGCCCAAAATAAACCTCCCGCTGTTATGTGCCATCTTTAAACTCATACAACTTCCTTCTCCCCCTATTCTTACTGGCATACTCACTCTGAAATCCTTCCATAGGACCCTCTGTCACTCCCACCTCCCCTTGTTGAACATTCCTAAAGCTCAACTAGCCATAGGCAAACGGTCGTTCACATTCCCTGCACCACAAATATGGAATAATCTCCCTGGGAGCTTACTCTCTTGTACGTCTCTTCCCCTGTTTAAGCAAAGGTATAAGAAGTTCTTCTTTCCCTCTCCTAACTGTAATGGCAACTGCACTTAACCCACTTCACCCCTGCACACCTCCTCACCCCTCCTGCCCTCTCTGACATAGTTATCTCTCCTAATCACCCTCTCCTTCCTCTGTGTCCCCTCCTCTCCCAAGCCATCTCTGACTTTCCTATCCTCCCCCAAACTCCCTTCCCACTCACCCCTAATGCTCAGCTACATTGCTGTAACCATGGAATTTACTGTACTATGTATTTGATGTAACGCTGCTACTCCTACTGGATAACTCAACTGGACCAGAATGACAGGTTCTAAGACTACTCAAAGGGCTATCAACGTAGGACTAATACAAGCCTACCCTGTGATTGTCGACAATGGATCCCTCTGGAGCTGCTCTGGAATCATCATTCTGCTACTGAATGATTTGACTATCTACTTACCTTGTACCTTGTGTGTATGTGTATACACATATTCTCCTTTGCCTTGGATTATATTTTTACTCCTTTGTTTTACCTCCTGGTGATATTATGTTAATTTGCCTACTACTGATACTCGAACGTATAATAAATCTAATTGTGGTAGCATTTTTCTCCCTGGGTCACCCCTGAAAAAGGGAATTGTTTGTCTCAGTGGGCCTACCAGGTTATCAAAATTCAAATAATAAATAAATAAATACTCCTGTCAACAGTTAATATATCTCCAGGATAACATTCTGGTGGCGTAACAATTCCTTAACAACCAAGAACAGCACAAGCATAATTGGGAGAAAGTCACCCTGGGAGACTTCAACACAAACTGACAATCCCATGATGCCTCAGCAGTCCGTGACAAGAAATCTGACTTGTACCTGACACAGATGGTCACACAAGCTACCACACTTAATTATCAGACAGGCACAGCTACACTCGTTGATTGGCTCCTCTGCACTAGCCTGGAACATATCACGGAGGTCTCAGCCCTACCAGACTCCCTCAGTGATCACTCCCTGGTTATGTGCACCTGGACAAATAAATTCACTAAGTGTGCTCCCCAGGTTTTCAGAGGTTGCACATTGAGAATGGGGCAGTTGGATACCTTCAACCATTACCTGAGGCTCACCAGTTGGTCACTACTTGACACCGCTACTGATGGTAACTAAGCCATTGAATACTTCCTTTCAGCCTTCACAAAGGCCTGCAACATCTTCACCCCTTACAAAATCAAGAAGGTTAGAGGTGCAATGAGCCCTTGACTGTCTGGTTCACTCATGGAGCTTATGTGCCACAGGGATACCCTTTGCCACATGGCAAGGGCAACTAGGTAACAGTCTGACCTCGTCACTTACAGGGCTACAAGAAATAAGTGCATGAAGCTTATATGCCTAGCCAAAGCCTCCTATTATAATGAACTCCTTAACAAAAGCTGGGGTCATAAGAGGGAGTTCTGGAGCTCTGTAAAATCCCTCACAGGAAAGGCATCAAGAGCACCACCTGAGCTGATCATAACAGGGTCCAAGATCCTCCAACGATATAGTGGTTGCCTTCAACCAAGTATTTACTGACCTAAGCACTATGCTTCCCAGTGACTACCTCACCCTATCTCCACCTGGTCAGTTCTCAGACACAAACCCTCCAGCTCCAACAAGCAACAGAGTACTGCCTTTCTATTTTGGGCAGATGACTCAGGCTGAGCTCATAAAATACAGCAAATGAATTCTAGGAAAGACTAGGATTGGGAATGACCTAGTGGACATGTAGATGGTTGCCCTCACCCTAAATGAGCTCGCTGAGCTAATCATGAAAATCTTTAATATCTTACTGAGAACAGGAGTGTTCCCTATCAAACGAAAGATGGTGCTTGTCACCCCTGTCTTTAAATCTGGGGATAGAACAAACTTTTCCAGTTATAGGCCCACCTGTATTCTATACCACCCCCCGTCCAAAGCCCTGGAGCGAGTGGTCACAAATCAACTCGCTGAGTACCTCAAAAAGTACAACCTATCATGCACTCAGCTGCATGGATTTTGGAAACTACACTCCACACTAACAGCCTTAGTTGATTTCACCTCCCAAATATACAAAGCCCTAGACAACGGCATAAAGGTGGGGTCTATCTTTATAGAACTCACTAAGGCTTTTGATACCGTCAACCACTAATTACTCCTGAACTGCCTACTATCTATGGGCTTATCCACAGAAACAATGTACTGGTTAAACAGCTATCTCACACAGAACACAATGTGTGAGAATACGTGGTTAACACTCTGAACCCAGGGAAGCGAGTCTCAGAGTTCCCCAAGGGTCAATCATTGGACTACTTTTCAGCCGCTTCGTCAACTCCTTACCCTCTGTCTGTCGAGCAAACATGGTACTATATGCTGATGATGCCATCATCTCAGCATCCGGGAAGTAATCATACTGCAATCACAACTGAATTGCAAGACAGTTTCCATAACCTGGCGCAATGGTTCTCAAAAAATAAACTACTACTCAATTATAAGATGACAAAGAGCATGATCTTTACAACACAGCAGAACAAGAAAAAGCTTGGCCCACTGACTATGCAGAGCTCAAAAGAGGATACATTGGAACAAGTTTGCACTTTCAAGTATCTAGGTGTACACCTTGATGACACCCATACCTTCCCAGTACACATTGATAATGTCAAATTGGCAAATATAAAACTGGGTGTCCTCTATCGCCACAGACACTTGATAATTCCAGACGCCTTGAAGTTGGTAACATGCAGCGCAGTACTACCTACCATACACTATGGCCTTGCCATGTATGGGACTGGTACAGATACCGCTCTAAAGCGGGTCAGAACCCTCCTCAACAAGGCTTGCTGTCTGGTCCTAGGGCTGACCACCTTAGCCATACCTGCACCCTTTATGAGGAAACCGAGTGGCTCCTCTATACCTTAAGACTATGTACCAGACATGCCTGCTGGCAAAAACAAATATTTGTTAGGTCTCACACCTGCCTCTACCACCTGTTTATTCAAAACTGCACTACCCACTGTCAGGAGAAGCTCAGCTAAGGGGGCAATTCTTGTACCTTTCAAGCATACTGTACTAGCACAGAGATCCATTTCCTTCCTTGGACCCAAATGGTTCAATAACCTGCCTTCTTCCCTAATAGACTGCAGTAAGTTCAGGAAATTCGAATCTGGACTACGGTTGCACCTGGCTAGTGTAAATGTCTGCTCCTGCCATACTGAACGCTGAACAGCTTATCACTCCGTGCTTATCAGCTTATCAGCCCGTGCCACCATGTCCTCTACTGTCAAATCCTCCTCATCCTCACCCCCTTCCCTCCCCTATGACACCTCTACTTGTCCACCTATCTTTAACTCCCTACCCCCTCCCTACTCCCATTTCATTACTTCCCTTTCTTGCCTTGTCCAAAGTCCTTTGGCCTACACCATGACAATGCCAACTCAGGTTGCTATTTGCCCCCCCTTCTCCACTGCACTCTGAAGCCTTGACCACTCTCCCTCTCTCTTTCCTGTAGCCTGCACTCATAGAAGCCCCTATGACACCCCTACTTGTTCACTTATTTCTCCCTACCCCTCCCTACTCCCATTTCATAACCTCACTTCTTGCCTTGTCCTCAGTCCTCGGCCTACCCCCTGACAGAGCCAACTCAGGCTGCTACTACCCCCTTCTCCACTGCGTTATGAGGTCTCGACCACTCTCCCTCTCTCTTTCCTGTACGATGCACTTATGAAAGTGCTTCTCCACACTCTTACAGTGTTGCTATAAATGACACCTCAGAATTTGTGAATAAGATTGTAAATAAGACATGTCATACTCTGTTTGCTACACCTGCCTAATTTGCTGTGTTTCCGATGCTTTTTGCTACGTCTTGTACTGTATTGTACAGTATCTATCTGACTTGGAACCTTTGTAAATGAGCCTACGGCTCAACAGTATTAATCTCAAACTGAAATAAATAAAAATTTCATTTCAGTAACTTTATTTGCTCTCCCAAATAAAAGAAATAAACAAATGCAGTAACAGTGTACATCAAAGTATGATGGCATTCTAATTGCTTTGTTGGTGCGCATCACAGCATTCTGTGATTGTGAGCACACAGTATGGGAAGAATACAAGCAGTACAAATAAACCTCTACTGTATTTTATTATGATGTGAGAGCAGTGACAGTAGTGACTTTATTCAGTATTTCTGTGATGGTGGTAGTATGGGGTTAGTGTTGTCCTCTTGAGTCAATGAGTCGGTAAAATAAAAACAAACAAGTATTTGCCAATGCCAAATGTTGGCTTGCTGGCACTGGCATTGGTAGTTCAGGAGTTAGAGAGATGCACAATAGGACTGGCAGTGAAGTAGTGAACTGACGCTGACCCCAGCCCTACCATGCAGAGAGTGACAGGCACTGGGGTGTGCCTTTGGGTCATTGGCCATAACGCTCATGCCATTTCACCTCATCCTACCCCGTAGAGACTGACAAGTGCCGTGATGTGCATTGGGGTCTTCAGGCCTTACGCTCACCCCATTCCATAAAGGAATATACTGACATGGGCGCAGTGTAGGAGAATGGGGTGAACGTTGGGGCCAAAGAGTCTCAAACACATCTTAACACCTGTCACTGGCTGCAGGGTGGAGAGGGGGTGGAATGGCATGAGCATTGCAGCCAACAATGCCAACTCACACCCCTGATGCCTGCCAGTCTGTACAGGGTGGGGCATTGCAGTTAGAAACCTTAATTCTGAGGGCATTTGTTGGTATTTTCACTCTAAATTTTCAACATAGGCCATTTGTGACCCCACATCATGAACAGTGGCATTATGAGTTTGTTTGCCGAAAGGTGATTTTGTACAGCGACTGTGCATTTTGGTGGCACAGGTACAAAAACACATTTCGGGCAGGATGTGAAAAATGGCAGCTACACTGTTCATGAGAAGGTGTAAAAAAATAGCATTGTTGAAAGTCTGGAGTGAAAATACAGTATGAAAAATTGGTGACATCACAAGCATGTGTAGAAACTGCACAATGCATGGCCATAACGTAATTATTTGAGGGATTTGTTTAACCAGATTTTCAGTGTAGGCATTTTTGGGAACTCCAGTCATGAACAGTGTCACTGTGAGTTTGTTAATGTGGCCCGAACATTGATTTTCCACAGTAACTGCACCACTGTGTGACACGTACGGAAACACATTTCAGGCAGGTTGTGAAAAATGACAGCTGTGCTGTTCATAAGGAGGTGTACAAAAATGACAGTGGTGAAAATCTGGAGTGAAAATATAAAAAAATTGTGATGTCACAAGCGTGCATAGAAACTGCACAGTGCACGTCATTATGCAATTATTTTGGGTGTTTGTTTTACTAAATTTTCAACATAGGCATTTTAGGACCTCCACTCATGAACAGTCTCACTGTGATTTTGTTAAATGTGTCCAGAACATTGATTTCGCACAGTGACCGCGCCATTGTATGCCACATGCGTGGAAACACATTTCGGACAGGATGTGAAAAAATGACAGCTATACTGTTCATAAGGAGATGTGAAAAAAGGGCAATGTTGAAAATCTGGAGTGAAAATATTAAAAATTGTCTAAGTTACGAGCATGCATTAAAACTGCACAACGCACGCTTGTAACACGGTCATTTTTTGGAATTTTTCCACCAAATTTGCAAGATAGGGTTTTTGTGACCCCTCCTCATGAACAGTGGCATTGTTATTTTGTTAATCAATCCCAAACGGTGATGTTGCACAGTGACCGCGAAATGACCTTTTGGGGCCAAGTAACAAGACGACAATGCATCCAATGACAATGACAATGTTCAGCATCCCATGTTGAAAATTTGGAGACAAAATTCCAAAAAAATGGCTGAGACATCCACCTAAGTTGAAAAGATCCTATTTATGCCATTATACAGCTTACCAGCATTTCTTCAGTTCGCGGTTGGCTTTGAAGAGTGCAGACGTGTTCCCGGTCCACTGAAGATCGCCACGCCGGGCTGCGGAGGTAAGTATGGGGTGAGTGTGGGTGTGGGAAGGTGGGTGCGCAGAGGGTGGCTGCAGGTTGGGGGAGGGGACCCCACAGAGAGGGACCGTTTTCTTTCTTTTAGGTACTTGGAAAAAAGAAACCCAACACCGAGGACAGTTTTCTTTTTCCACAGGTGTATAAAAAGTGTTCTGCACACTGGGGTGGGATCCCAGTGTGCACCATGACTTTGGGGGCTGATGTTGCCACACTAGGGTGGGCTTTCAATATGGCACAGAATAGGGGCGGGGCCTCAACATGCCAATGATGGTCGGCTTTCATCATGGGGAGGCACACTGGGGCAGGCTCCCAGTGTGCCACACAGTCTTGGGGGGGATTATTTAGGATTCCATCTGGATTATTGGGCACCCCTGAAGTTGGCATTGTGCGGCAAGCAGAGGGGCAGCCACTGCCACCATGTTTATAAATATTTCTCCAGGAAAGGCACATTGGGAGGCATGTTATTGTGCTGCTGCACAGCGAGTGTGATTCTCATTGCAGCAGCGGCACTTTTCTTAGAAGTTTTGACCACTTTAAATCTTGCTGATGTCAGTGCCTGCATGCTGGCTTATTCGGGAATGAGGGATGCACCTACTGATGCATGCCCTGCACTCGCCCACACTGCGCACACCTCCGAAATCTGCTACTACTACAAGATGTTTGCTGGCATGCAAGTGCGAGTCAACATAAAAATACTGACTGTTGTTTGCAGTCCTCCAACTGGCTACTCAGCCTTTGAATTCTCGTGATGAGCTATTGTGCATGGTGATTTTTCAGGCTGGTCATTCTGCGGTTAACATTCATTTTTATGGCAGCATTTCTATTTAGTAGTTGCATAAAGATCTGTGTAGCATGCAGCTCCATGAACTGCTACTTCTGCTCATCTTAAAAGATCTTGTTGATGGAGTCATCTAGGCACTGAAGCAGGTCAGTGCATGATGGTGAAATAAAAATCTGAATGATTTTATTTTTCTCCATAGTCGTGAGCACAGTATCTGTAGTCTGTCCTGAGAATAAGTCAAGAATCAATACTTTGCATTGTTCATCAAGCAGTGGCAGTTTGTTTTGACAGCAGTAATTTAGGGCACCATCATAGTTTAAAGGTAGGGCTCAGTGGTATTGGAGTTTGCCCAGTGGTTCTCAGAGTGCCTAATGCTCCACTTGGGGGAACTTGAAAACAATGGCAATTTTCTGTTTTCCTTTGTAAATCACTTCTTTTTTGGGATGGCCAGATAAGGCACAGCAGAGGACAACAGTAACCTGTCATTTTGCCCCCAACCCAGCAACTTCCACTTGACGAGATCCCATGCCTCCATAGGCCAGTCAGCACACGGGATAAGACTGACTCATATTTTGTCCAGGTTTAAAATCAGATTTGGTGCTGATACATTTGCCTCCTTCAAAGTCTCAATACTCCTTAGGGGTCTTGTGAGCTGCCCTTGACCCCTTTCTATTCCTGTATCACATCCTGAATAAAGAAAAGTCAGGCCTATGATCCCTGCCGAGAAATGGACAAGTTGCCTCCATATTCTGCCAACAGTTGTGGATTGTTTAATTTTACTATCCCAGTTCCATCAATGGCTATCAAAACTCTGCCATTCACCAATGCACCCTCCGATATCAGTAAATGGAGAAACATTTTCAACTTTTTCTCCACCACCTCCAAAAGCTAGTTTAGAAATAGATTCATAGATTTGTGTTGGCACAAAAGGACCTTCTTGGCCCATCAAGTTTGCCTATTCCCTTCCTCTTTACTTGCCCCCCCCACATAGATTCCACCCTCCGTTCCCTAGACAACCCCTTATGTTTGTCCCATGCCCTCTTGAATCCCTCCATGGTTCCACCTCCACCACTTTCTCCAGTAGACTGTTCCAGGGTGCCATCACCCTGTCAGTGAAGTAATGCCCCCTCACATTTCCCTTAAACCTACCCCCCACCCTCAATCCATGCCCTCTAGGTCTAGCACCCACCTTCCCTGTGAATAAGCCCCCCCACTTTATTGATCCCCTTCACACACTTGAATGTTTCTATCATGTCCCCCTTCCTCTGGTCTCCAGTGGGTACAAATCCAACACCCTCAACCTCTCTTCATATGGCTTCCCACTTAGCCTATCAACCATCTTAGTGGCCCTTCTCTGTACTTTTCCCAAGCCATCTATCTCCTTGCGTAGGTGAGGTCTTCAGAACTGAACCCCGTACTCCAGGTGGGGCTTCAACATGGATTTGTAGAGTAGCATCAGCACCTCCCGTCTTCTACTAGTTATCCCTCTCCCTATGCACACCAGCATTCTGTTTGCTTTGCCCACCACCTTGCTGCATTGGGTCCCTACCTTGAGGTTGTCTGTGATTGATTCCTAGATCCTTCTCCTGCTCAGTTGTATTCATTTCCTGCCCCCAGTGTGTATTTTGCTTGTGGATTATTCTGCTTCATGTGCATCGCTGTGCATTTTTTGGAGTTGAATTTGAGCTGCCGTGTTTCTGACCACCCCTCCAACAACCTTAGATCCTCCCTTATAGCCTCCACTCCTTCTGGGGTGTCCACCCTGTTGCAGATCTTCATATTATCTGCAAAAAGGCAGATCATCCCCTGACGACTCTCTGCTATGTTGCTGATGTAGATGTTAAACAGGATGGGCCCCAGCACCAACCCCTGGGGGACCCCACTCATCACCGCTACCTCCCCGGAATTCACCCCATTTACCACCACCCTCTGGTTTCTACCCATCAGCCAGTTCTCCACCCACCTTGCTATTTTCTGTCCCACCACCAAGCTCTCCAGTTTATTTACCAATCTTCTGTGGTGCACAGTGTTGAAGGCCTTTCCGAAGTCCAGATAGGCCATGTCCACTACTTTCCAATCCACCACCCTAGTCACCCCATCGAAGAACTTGATCAGGTTCATCTAGCGTGACCTCTCCGTGTGAAGCCATGCTGCTGGATGTCCTGCAGCTCACTATCCTCCAAGTAACTAACCACCCTTTCCTTCAATATCACCTCCATCACCTTAACCACCACCGACGTGAGGCTGACTGTGTGATAATTTCCAGCCTCATCCCTGCTGCCACTTTTGTGATGTGGCACCATGTCTGCCTTCTTCCTGTCCTCTGGCACCCCCCCCCCGTATCTAAGGACAAGTTACATAACCTCACTAGTGGTGCCACCAGCTCCTCTGTTAGCTCCCGGAGCACCCTAGGATGCAGGGCTTCCGGACCCATAGTCTTGTCTACCCTCAACTTACGCAATTCTTCCCTGACCCTGTCCTCACTGATTGGACAAAGATCCATCCCTATATCCCCCCCTTCCCTTCCCCCTAGTACTGGTCCCCTTCCTTCCCCCTCTGTTTGGAAGACCGAGCTGAAGTATCTATTCAGCACCTCTGCTTTCTCAAAGTCCCCTTCCACTTGTACTCCCCCTCCTTTACCCTTATTATGCCTAACCTTGCTTTCCTCTTCCCCTATGTATTGAAAGAAAGTCTTATCACCCCTTTTAGCATGACTAGAATTTTCTCCTCTGTTTCTGCTTTCACCTTCCTAATCTTCTGCCTTGCCACCCTCAGTTCCTCCCTGTAGGTTTCCCTGTACTCCTTCCCCTGTGTCCTCTTATATTCTCTGAACACCTTTTTCTCTCCCCTATTGCCCCCCTCACTTTCCTGGTGAACTTAAGTGACCTTCTCCTTCTTCTACTCTTCCTCACCTTCCTTTTATAGCTCTCTGTGGCTTTAAGTAGCCCCTTTGATCTTATTCCATAGTAGCTCAACCTCCCCATCTCCTCCATCCCTTCCATTTCATTCCAGAGTATTTCCCTCATTTTGGGAAATCTGCCCGCCTGAAGTCCAGGACCTATGTGATTGTTTGACTCACTTCATACTCCACTCTAACCCTGAAGCTCACTGTGTTACGGTCGCTTGTTCCTAGGCTGACTCCCACCACCACTCCCTCCACACTATCCCCATTGGTGCGGACCACGTCAAGTATGTTACCCCCAGTGGGCTCCCTGACCAGCTGCTGCAGGAAGGCTCCCTGGAGGGACTCGAGGATCTCCCTGCTCCTGGACGACCTAGCTGCTTTGATATCCCAGTCTACATCTGGGAGGTTAAGGTCACCCACCAGCAGAATCTCCCCTTTTAGTGCCATCCGTTGAACTGCCTGCAGCATCTGCATGTCCATTTCCTCGCTCTGCATTGGAGGTTTGTATACCACCCCAGCCTTATTGATGCCCCAGCCCTTTTCTCTAGTGTGATCCATAAGATTTCTACTTCCCCTTGCTCTTCCTGCCCTTCTGTGGCCTTTATGCCCTCCCTGATGTACAGTGCAATCCCCCACTTCCTGCCAGCCCTATCCTTCCTGAATAACCTGTACCCCAGGACCCCTACTTCCCAGTCCTGGTGCTTGGACCACCAGATCTCTGATATGGCTACAATATCCAGGCCCTCCCCCCCATTATTGCTTCTAAGTCCACCATCTTGTTCCCCAGGCTTCGTGCATTTGTGGACAGTCCTTTCCACCATATACCCCTCCTCTCCTCACCTTCCCTCCCTACCATGTCTGGTCTGTACTCTTCTTCTTTTTGCAGAGAAGTGCTTGCTAGTCCGTTCTCTCCTCCTGTTGATCTCTCACCCATCCTAGCCTCCTCTCCTCTCCTCTCCTCTCTTCCTTACCAGTTTAAACTCCACCAGACTTTATCAATGTACCCTTGTAGATCCACCTCAGCACTCTTGACCCCCTTTCACTCAGATGCAGTCTATCCTTCCAGTACAAGTTCTCATCCTCCCATGTGTCCCCCCACTCTCGGATACAAGAGAACCATTCCTCTTTACACCATACCCAGAGCCATTCATTGAACTCCCTGATTATTCTCTGTCTAGCAGTGCTGGCACAGGGGACTGGCAAGACCTCAGAAAAAGCCAAGGATTTAGCCTCTTCCAGGAGTCCCTGTGCCAGTGCCTTGAACCTCCTCTGGACCTCCCCCACTTCATTGCTCACCAGATCATTCGTTACCAGATGAATGATAAGGTGTAGTTTTCCCACCAACCGAGCCATCTCCCAGATCTTTTGCATTTTCCTCCATGCCTCTATCCCTGGTTCACAAAAGACCGATCTCTGCCTGTATGTAGAACCCCTCCTGATCCAGTGTATCCCCTTAATGATGGTGTCCCCGGATACCATGGCACTTCCCACCTCCACAACTAATTGATCTGGTCTTGTTCCTGGTGGGCCCCCCTCGGGAGCATTTTCCTCCTAATCACATCCCTTGCCCTGAACTGCCTAATTGACCTCCCTGGTTTCCCCCATGGTTCACCACCTGCTCTTCCCCTGGCAAAATATTCCAGCCCATTTTCTCCCAATCCCCCCCTCTGGACCCCTAACTCTACCTTCCTGGCCTTCCCTCTTTACCTGTGTCCCTTGCTTGCCTCCTGCCTTCCCCTCTTCCATCTTCTCACCCCTTTCCTCCCCTTGCTCCCTTTCATTGCCTCCCTGCTCCTTCTGCATCTTCTGATTCCCCTCCTTGTTCATCTCACCCCTTCACTCCACTGTGTTTTATCCTTTTCCTACAACCCTCCTTCTCCTCTTTCCCTCTGTCCACATTCCTACCCCTGCTTCTATCTCTCTCTCTCTTCCCTTCTGCTCATCCCCATTCCCTGGCCCATACTTGCTGTTCCCCCTGATCCTTTCAGAACTCCCTCCTCCATTCTATCTGCCAAAGGTACGTACCTGTTGGAAACTGTAATACCCCCCCAGCATGTGTTGCATTTCCCCATGCTGTTGAGGTCTGTTACACGAGGTCCCTGCACCCTAATTGGTACCCTCGGAGGTACACCGTAGACAGCTAGCACTTAAGCATATGTTATACTAACATATAGGGCTAAGGGCATCTACCGTACAAGAGTAGATGTCAGGATATAAATGCATATTGTTGTAATACACTTTGCTTACTAATACATATATTCTTCTATATATTTTCTGTGTATTTCTTACTTGTAAGATGCCAAGGCACCTGTGTCCTTGGAATAATTATAATATGTAAGACGGCATTGCCACCTTTTGGTGATTTGCACTACTACACTGAGTTATGTAAGACTCTGTATAAGAAATCTTTTGTTCGTAAACTGATGATTATACAGAATTGTATAATGTTATCTTGGACTGTGGAGCCACCTCTAATTTAGCCAATAGGGCTCATCTCTGTAACTAGAAATGTTTCTATCTTACAGTAACCATGGTAATTATCATAGGTATATAATGTAATACACTAGTCTTATACCTCGGAGACCTTAGGAGAGACCTCAAGAGACACAGAGAAACCTTGAGGTATAGGGAACGCTCAGCACTGGCTCCCGGTTCGTATTGGTAAGAACTGCTTAGGGCAACTGTGATTTATCCTTTGGTAGTAATAAACTTGTTTATTACTTCAATGCAATGTGTCTGTGATTACTTGCATTCCCAATATCATCAAGAACCTGAAAGTGAGGTTTAGACCTCCTAAAAAATTGGCAACTGTGTGCAGACGATGTTTGGTGTTTGTAAGTTTTCACTTGTTGCTCAAACTTTTCCCTTTCCCACTGGGACAGTAGGTATACATTCCTGTATCATCTCTCCTGTTTTAAAACCAGTTTGTAGTCACTTGCAAAGTTTGGCCGTTTTCATTTCGGGTGTGGTCGATGCCGTCTTGACTCACTCCATCACAGCTTTGAATTGCAAGCTTACAACTTATACAGTAGGCCAGCTGTGTATAAAGTGCTCCTGCTGTGGATAGATACGAGCACGGTGCCTTTTTCACAGTATGATTTTTTGTTCTCTCTCACAGAATGGCCACCGTATCAAACTTCTGTGCAGAACTGAGACTCGACATCTCGAACTTCCTTGCCTCCCATGGAGGATGGGCTGACTTCACGTGGGATGCAAGTAAATCCGAAAACCCTATACTGGGGATTTCAACCCAGTACATGGAGACGAGACAATCAGCTAATAAGCGACAAGTTAAAGGGTTGATGGTCGCGGCTCTCTATGCTGCTCTGGAAGCCTCCGAAGTGAGGTTTCGAACCCTTGACCTGCAGATTTCATCTCTTAAGCAACAGATGGGTTTGCAGGAAACAGAATGTATCAGACTGCAGCAGAACTTGGAGTCTGAACTCCAAACTCTGCAGAATGAAAAGGATTCACTATTGCATCATTTTGCTCAAGCTGGAGAATAGAAACTTTGTATGTTGAAACAGGAATGTGAAAGTTTGATACAGGATAAGGGACAGGCATTGCAAATGAATGATTTGCTAAGTGCTGCAAATGCTCAGTTGAGTGAGGAAATGGGTGAACTGCAGGATGAGATAAACCAGGTACGTAATGATTTAGAAGTGTCTATTAGGGACAATCGCGAATTGAGCGCCGTGTATAGAGTGTTGCCAAAGCAAAAGCAAGATGAGGTTGATATGGATGTTGCAAGTGTGAGTCATACTGAATGTAGAACCAAAATGGCGAAACTGCGCCATCAGCGGGAGGTTCTGGCTGGACATGTTATGGCAATAGGAGGCGTAGACCCTGCCTTACATATGTCATCTGAAGGGGAGTTGTCAGATAACGACATTTCACAATACAATGCCCAGTCACACCCCTACTATGGCCCAGAGACCCCACCCAGCCATCCACAACATGGCGGGTCCCCACTACACCCTCACCATGTTATAAGTCATCGACGTTGTGACGCCCATCATAGGAGAAGCCAACATGGCGGCCCCCCTTGATGGGGGGGAGCAGGCCCAGGCCTGGTCCTGACGGCACCACCGATAGCTGTTATTAATGTGGAAGATAGGCATGAGATAGAAACCATGATTGAGACTGTGACAGGCAATGTACCCCTTCCTGAGAGTAGTAAACAGGCCATTAAAACCCAGATTAGGCAGCTTCTGCAAGAGGCTGGCACTCAGGAAGGTATTGTCTGCACTGCGGCTGAGGCTGCAGTTCGGGCTGCCCTGGATGGCGCTCAAGACCATCTACCTCCTCCTGATCGACCCAGTAATCCCCTACAAATGGCCTACTTTGTTCAGCAAATAGCTGACAGCATCGGTCGGATGAACCCGTCCGACAACCTCAGCTGTCACTTGGAAAAGGTGCATTCTAAATGTGAGATGCTGAGCCTCACTGCAAAATATCAGGTCCAAATACTACGCCAAACCACCGACCCTAGTTTGTGGGCCAAACTCCCCGATGCCATCCGCCAGGATGGGAACGCCACCTTTGACGGGGTTGCAGCTGAGCTCATTTCTGCTCACAGCCCAGGTGTAGTAGGAGTGATGCTTGCATACCCTGTAAAACAGAATGCATAGGAAAGTCCAGCGACTTACCACCAGAGACTTTGGATGGCCTACCGAGCAGGAAAGCACTTGGCACAAGAAGCTACAGATGTAGACCTTATTGAATATAAGACCCTGTTCCTTAGGAACATGATTCCAGCAGTACAAGAAAAGGTAGAGCCAACCACCTACCCCAATATGGATAGGTTTGCCGACATCCTTCAGAAAACTGAGAGAGTGTACCAACTCTATATCCGTGATCTGGGCTCTGGTTCCAAGAAGGTAGCCACCGTGGAGCCTACTGCAGAGGCCACAACATACTACACAGTGGAAGGGCAGGCCCAACACCAACAAGCCCCTCCAGCTGATAACCAGCACCCGCAACAGGCCCATCAACAACAACCGCAACATCAACAACAATGTGGTGGGAACCGGAATTGGCATAAGTAGAAAAAGTATAAGGGTAAAGGTAAACCACAACAGCAAAGAACAGGCCCTTCATCTAGGGAGATAGCTGAAGAGAATCAGAAATTCCGAGAGCTCCTGGCACAAGTGCGCTCTGTAGCGGATGCTGTTCCCACACCGGCCCTTGCGGCGGTACAACCGGCAACCCAGACCCTAACCGGTCATGGGGACACTGGTGGTACTGGCCTTCAGGCCCATACAGGCCTGAACCCAGAAGCTCCTCCCTATATAACATCAGTACAGCATGGTGAACTGGTTCACAAGAGTCAGGCCCAATCCCTCCATGCTTCCAGCAGTACAGATTGACAATTACAGGCCCCAGTCCAGATTGTAAACAAGCTAGTCTTGAATACAAACAGAAGGCCCTGCACCGAGGCCGAGGTCAGGGGCTGCCTACTAGTAGTCCTGTTAGATACAGGTGCAGCTGTATCTGTGTTACATGATGAACACCCGGACACATCTCCTTGGTCCACTGGATGGAGGACCAACATGTCAGGAGTTGATGGTACTAGGTTACCCGCATACCGTTCTCTACTCCTACCAGTAGAGCTATGCCATCTAAAAGGCCTCACACACTTTCCAACTGATGGTATTACATGATCATCCTAGTATCATAGGGATTGACTTCCTCGCACCACATGGCTGTGTGGTGGACCTAGCTAACATGTTACTGATACAGATTCAGGGTCAATATCATACCAGTTTGATTCCTGATTCACACGTCGTGGCAACAATATCTGCAATGACAAGGAGTATGACGTCATAGATTTGTTCAAGACCCATGAACTTTTCCCAAAGCTCCTCCCTATTTTGCAATGACATTTGGAAGCATTTGCAATCAACAAATATGACTGTGGTAGAATGCACACAGTCATCGAAGTGCCAGGCCCAACACATGAGAGGCAAAGGCAATATCCTTTCCCAACTGAGGCCTTGCCTTCCCTTAGAGAGATGATCAAGTCACTCCTCAAGCAAGGAGTAATCAGAACTTGTGTTTCCACTGCCAACTCCCCAGTGTGGCCCATTAAGAAACCCACAGGTTCCTGGAGACTTACTATTGACTACAGGAAGCTGAATCAGGTCACCCCCAGTTGTTCTCCAAACTGTGGCATCAGCGCCTGATGTGCTACGACTTCTGACCCCTGACTTGAAATGGTTCAGTGCCCTGGACATCTCCAATGGTTTCTGGTCACTACCATTGGCCCTTAAGAGTCAATATAAGCTTGCCTTCACCTTTGAAGGAAGACAGTACATGTGGACTTGCTTGCCAGAAGGATTCCATAACAGTCCATCCCTGTTCCATCTACACATGATGGACGCCCTCGAGAGTTTTTCTACTCCCCAATGTCTCTTGCAATATGCGGATGACCTGTTGCTGGCAACAGCCACACAGGAACAACATTTGGATCTCTTGGACAAACTACTGACTCTCATCCAGAGAGCAGGTTTGAAATGCAATCCAGCAAAAGCACAACTGTGTCAGAAAGAAGTACTCTTTCTGGGTCTAAAAATAACTGACCAAGGTCGAAGCCCTACCTGGAAGAATGTACAGGGACTGCAAGACTTGTCATTGCCCACCAGTGTGGCAACTCTTCGAAGGTTTCTTGGTATGGTGAACTACTCCAGAGATTTTATCTGTGATTTTGTTCAGAAAGCTGCTCCTCTGTATGAGTTACTCAAAAAGGACATCCCATGGACTTGGGGCCCTATACACACCCAGGCTGTGACGTCACTGAAGCAGGCCTTGGCTTCCGCCCCAGCTCTGGTCAACCCCAATCCAGCACTACCATCCCATCTGGAATGGGCCACTTCTGACATTGCCAAGTCAGCAGTGCTGGCCCAGAAGGTGCATGGCTCCCTAAGACCCATTGCATATGCCTCACAGCTCTTGACCCCAGTGGAACAGAAGTACTGCCTTTGTGAAAGGAACCTTCTGGCCACCTACTGGGCTGTCAAGCACTTCCTGTATATCATTGGGTACTCACCATTGATCATCAACACCAACCACACCCCAACCACCTTCCTGCTCTCAGACAGAGTGAAGGATGGGTCCGTCTCTAACACCAGACTGACACATTGGTCACTTCTTCTCCAGGATAGAGACATACAGGTACAACCAACAAACATTCCATCTATGTTGGCTCATGGACTCCTTTTCCAGGGAGAACCCCATGACTGTACACTACAGTTACCTGATCTTCCAGATCCAGGTCCTTTCCTCCCTGCCACACCATAAATACTTGATAACACCTCTTTGTGTGGTGTCTTTACCGATGGTTCGGCATCATACTATCAGGGAGAACAAATTGCAGGGATGGGTACTTTAGTGATTTTCCCTTACGGGAACACTGTCAAAATCTCTAAGCGCTGTAGTGTAGCATCATCACAATATGCAGAGATGGCAGCGGTGGCCTGTGCCCTCGAGTTCATCCAGCATGGAACCGACGATACTATCATTTTTAAAGACTCTAATTGGGTTTGTTGTTCTCTTACAGAATTCCTTCCTTTCTGGCAGAAGAACTTCTTCCTCTCTTCTGATGGCAGCCCAGTAAAGTATAAGGAATTGGTAATATACATACATTCACTGGCACAAAAATTTGTACACAAACTCTATGTACATAAAGTCAAAGCTCATTCTCTCCATGACCCCTACCATGCCTTCAATGACACAGCAGACACCCTTGCTAAGGAAGGGGCCCGAGGGGGACATCTGGATGATGGACCAGCACTCGGGAAGAAACCTGAACCTTTTCCCCCTTGGACCTCTCCACAGCCCAGCATTTTGATACTGAACTTAAAGAAGTGTTCAGATTCCTTGACAAGGGTACCGAAGAGAAACTTCCCACACACAACCCCTACCAGAGGCATGAAGGTAAGTTATGCTTGTCACCAGATGACAAGCTCATCTGGTTCCAACCAGATGACTCCACCACCAAGTTGTGGGTGGTCCCCAGACACTTAAGATCTGAATTCTTGCACCAAGTGCATGATATAACCATTGGTGGGCACCAGGAAATGGAAAATACCCTCCAAAGGCTCAAGACCACTGCCTGGTGGCCTGGTACCACCAAAGATGTTAAACAATACATAGACAACTGTCTCATTTGTGTGCAAAACAACCCCATCCCTACCAAATGAAATGCCAAACTTTTACCACAACAACACTCTGGTCCTTGGCATGCCATACAGATTGATTTTATTGGTCCTCTAACCAACAACAGCAGAAATAACAAGTATGCTCTTGTGGTAACTGATCTCTTCTCTAAGTGGGTCAAAGCTTTCCCCACTAAGACATGCACTGCAAAAACTACTGCCAAAATCCTGGTGGAACAGATTTTCTCCAGGTGAGGTCTACCCCTAAAAGTTGACTCTGACAAAGGAACCAGTTTTACAGGTGAGTTGATAAAAAAGAATCCCTTGAACTCCTGGGAGTTCAGCAGAAGTTACACATACCCTACAACCCTCAATCCTCAGGTCAAGTAGAGAGAGCCAACAGATGGATTAAGCAAATGCTTTCCAAATTCATTGAGGACAATCCCAAAACTTGGGATTCCCTACTGCCGTTACTCCTTATGGCAATTAGGGACACATCCTCAGCCACCTCCCAGCTCACACCCTTTGAGGTGATGACTGGTAGACAGATGAGATTACCTGAACACCTGCTGTTTGACCTGCACCCCCCCACTGCAGACCATTTGTCTGTAGACTAATACGTGGAAAAACTCAGAAAAGACCTCATACACACACACTTGTATGCTGCCAACTGCATGGGCAAGGCCCAGCAACAATCCAAAATACAGTCTGACAAACACGCACAAGAAGTGGATTGGCAAGTTGGAGATCAGGTAATGGTACTTTGATTTGCACATCCCACCCACTCCTTCTCCAACAAGTGGGAAGGCCCATACCCCATTGTCAACAAGCTCAGTCCAGCAGTCTATCAGGTTAGACTCCTGCATAACAACAAGTTGACTGACAAATGGTTACATGCAAACCAACTGAAATTGTATAAAGAAGCTTAACTACTTTTCCTCACCCCATCGGGTGGAATAGTACTAACATACTAATCTTTGATCTTCATTTTCAGATACACTGACAAGATGGCTATCTTGTTCCATTATCTCCTCGTCTCAGGAGTTATCCCCTGCATCCAAGGCACGGTACCGAACCTCCTACGACAACTCGATCCTCCAGCACCTCCTCCAGAGGGAGTATCCATCAATATACCAGATAGTCTGATCACTGTCCAGGAAGGTTCCGATGCTCACCTCACTGCCTCGGTTGTTGCTCCTGATAAATCTACCCTTCAAACTGAGTGGCAAACCACATCGCAAGGACAAATTCTCCCTGTGGCCAAACTCTCCAAAGGAACTTTCCAAGGTTGGCCCAATGCTAAATTAGCCCCAAATGGTTCTCTGTCCTTGTTACAAACTGCATTAAGACATTCTGGTTTGTACAACATAACTACCTTAATTGATCCTTCATACTGTAATTCTTTGTCTAGAGATGCTGCTCGAAAATTTTGTGCTATACACCACATGGCTTCTGCAGCCATGTACCTCTCTGTATTATCACCTACTGATAAACAGCTTTTGGAATGTCCAAAGCATACCCCTGGTCCCCGTAGTGGTCTACAAGCCACTGCCCTCCCAGGTTCTTTCATTAATAACTTACAATTTATGCATATACCTGTTTTATTTAATCTTACTTACTGGAATATGAAAGAATTTGGTATGTGTCACAATACTAACACTTCAGCATTTTATAGTACATTATTGCTTGATAGTTTAGCTGCATTTCAGATTCGTACTCAAGACCCTATTGCCAGGGTCCATTCTACTGAACATAGAGGCAACTTCAGGAGAAACTCTCTCCTGATGATCTCACTCTTACACGAAAGACACGTGAAGTTGACAGTTCTGATGTCACAAGTGCAACAGGTACTGTCACAGGCCTCTTTGGTACAGCTATGTCTATTTGGAATAAAGCAGACATTGCTGCTATCAAAGCTCATTCTGCCAAGTTCTCCACTGGTTTGGTCAACAATATACTACCCCCATTATTGCATGGTGTGGATGACCTTAGTCAGGAAGAAAGATACACTGTATACAACATGCACGACATTGCTAAGGCATTCACTGATTCAAGAGATAAGATCAACGCACTCATACAACAGAACAATAAAGAAACAGATAAACAATACATTGCTAGAGAAATCCTTTGCTCTGCCTATGGCTCATACATTATCACTACCGTCAACGCCCTCTTCCGCGATCTAGAATCTGGAACAATCCATGATATCATACATGACAGACACATCTCCAAATGGTATTGTCCATGATGTAAAACCCCTCGCTGCATTTCTATGTGTATGCAACAAACTTTAACCATTCCTCTTTTTACAGCTAGGAATTTGGGGTTTGTGACCAGGCACCCTAATACTGGTCCTTGTTTTGCTACTAAGAAATGTTCTATAACAGATACAATGTTTGTTTCTTTTACTGTTTCTTTACCACGTTTTGATCCCACTACAGCTTTGTTCGACAAAATTGCACTGGTCCACTCCATTGGGCATTTGGACGAAGACATCTACAGAGAACGCCTGGATCTACCACCTCTGCTGTGCGAAAAAGCAATACATTTACTTGTGCCGATGTGATGTATTTGATGTTATTCAACCTGTTTGTGGTTATTCTCCAAACAGCATTGATTGGACTTTCACAATGGATAATGACATCACGATGAATGGCACTGACTCCTTGGACTCAACTCTGACTCCGGATAAGCTCTACCAGTCATATCATGAGGAGGTTCATCGCCTGTCAACACGGATGTCGAAGACGACCTACATCTGCCTTGTCCAGTTGCAAAAGTGGAGACTTCCTACTGTTCATTCTCAGTATAATTCTGATGGAGAATACTGCGTGGTAACTAACTAAAAATCCTATACTTATGGATCTGTTACATGTTTTATTGATAACCCCAATTTTTGTTTTGTTCCCCACCAGAAGACTGTCATTGGACATACCATTATAACCCCCATACCCCTCCTAGATGCAGACATCATTGATGGTATCCCCAATTATTTGCTCACACTGTCCGAATACTTGCCATATTTTAATGTACACATAGACCCACTCACACTTACATTAAAATCACTTTTAGACAGGAAAGACACACACCTCATCCACATCAGCAATAATATGACCAAGGCCAATGAAGCTATCCTCTCATAGATTAATGATGGTGACATGAATGACACATTGACTAACACCTGGTTAGAGATTACTTTTAAAGGTTTTGTTATTATACAAGTATTTTTAATCTTTATTTTGATTGTTATGCTATGCTGCCTATGGTGCACACTGTGCCAACACCGTGAGCAGCTTGAGTTCCTTTACAAAGCTCGCACATCGGGTTTGTAAATGACCACTGCTCTATGTCCTTTCCCTAGACATTTGCCTGTATTGCCCTTGGAGGCAACAAGGGGGGGAATGTTACACAAGGTCTCTGCACCCTAATTGGTACCCTCAGAGGTACACCGTAGACAGCTAGCATTTAAGTATATGTTATACTAACACATAGGACTAAGGGCAGATGTCAGGATATAAATGCATATTGTTGTAATACGCATTGCTTGCTAATACATATATTCTTCTATGTATTTTCTGTGTATTTATTACTTGTAAGATGCCAAGGCACCTGTGTCCTTGGAATAATTATAATATGTAAGATGGCATTGCCACCTTTTGGTGATTTGTACTACTACACTGAGTTATGTAAGACTCTGTATAAGAACTCTTGTTCATAAACTGATGACTACAGAATTGTGTAATGTTTTCTTGGACCATGGAACCTCCTCTAATTTAGCCAATAGGGCTCATCTCTGTAACTAGAAATGTTTCTGTCTTACAGTAACCATGGTAATTATCATAGGTATATAATGTAATACACTAGTCTTATACCTTGGAGACCTTAGGAGAGACACCAAGAGACACAGAAAAACCTCGAGGTATAGGGAACGCTTAGCACTGACTCCCGGTTTGTATTGGTAAGAACTGCTTAGGGCAACTGTGATTTATCCTTTGGTAGTAATAAACTTGTTTATTACTTCAATGCAATGTGTCTGTGATTACTTGCATTTCCAATACCGTCAAGAACCTGAAAGTGAGGTTTAGACCTCCTAACAGGTCTGTGCCCTTCCTTGAGCCCTTGGAGTCCCCTTTCCCTTACTCTTCTCTTCTTGCCAGCCATTACTGCCCCCACTGCCTTGTCTGGGACCGATTTCTCCCTGACCCCCCTGTCTTGCCCCTTTGCTCCATGTCCCCAGCTGGTATCTTCTCTCCTTCTTTCCATTTCAGCAGCCCCCCGCATCACATGCTGACATTATAGTTGTAGTTTCTCCCTCCCTCCCTCATGTCCTTCCAGTTCTTCACCATTTCCCCCCTTAGATTGCTTATCTTTGCTTCCAATTGCCCAAATCTGATACCTACAAGACAACACCCCAACCTCCACAGCGTTTCCATGAACACCACTGCCACTCATCCATTGTACCTCACTATTCTGCCTACTCTCTTGCCTTCCCCAGAACCCCCCTCCTCATCCAAGAAGACCCATGCCCTGCCCTCTCCACCGTACTGAGTAATTCATTATGGCTCTAGTGTCAAGTAATCCTTTTTAAAGAGCTAGTGTACCCAGTTAAACTAGCCACACTGTGCTGACTGGAGTGCTCAAATTAGCTTAGTATAAGTGGTTTTGTAAGGAATAAATCATCTGTGCTTGAATTTATAACTAATGGAAATTCCATTTAGGCAGTAATTTTCATTTGTCTTACTGAATGTCTGTGTGTCATATGCAAGTAAAAGACTTGACATAGTGAGAGGAAGCTGCAGGTTACTGAGTGAAGGCTGCAGCTGACAGAAACTGTCAGTACATGTTAAAAATCACTAAGCTAGTGGATCACACTGTTTGTCTCATTACTATAGTACGGCAGCAGTTATGATAAGGAGATTTTGGTAAATATAAAAAAAACTATGACTGGTATGCAGAGGCAACTGCGAAAGCCAATATGCAGATGTACCACATGGCTCCTTTTTCCCCAACTAGACTGACAGTTGGACAGAAGAGAAATGACATAATAGGAGGAATGCACAGTATAGCAAATTCCCCCAACATCCTGCATGATGCCATACCGCTCCCCTCCATATCTGACCATTGGTGTCTTACCTGAGGAGCTGATTGGGGAGAGGCTTATGCGACAGTATGCTGCTTCAGTTTTCTTCTGGGTGAAGGGAATGAAACAATTTTGGGGGAGCTGGACTGTAAGGCATTCACTTGATCGAGCCCTCTGCTCAAGTGCTTCCCTGGCTTGATTGCTGTATAAATAACAATAACACAAATGCCGGGCAAGAAAAGGAAATATGAAGTAAAAGGATGGGCTTGAAGGGCTTCAAAACAGAAATGTGAGAGGTTGGCTGGGCAACAACAGGACATCAAAATATGTTTCTGAAGATCGAGTGCCCTTGTACTGTGTATAAAACAGTATAGGCTTACATTTTGCATCCCCTGGCATCTCGGAACAGACACTAGTGCATGCATCCGCAGAGCAATCCTTGGCTTTTTGTCATTTGCAATATTGACTCTAGGCACTCTGATAATCTATTGCCACTATCTACCAGCTGTTTGGGGGGCTACACACCACTTGCCTCCCCTCCTACCCACCCTCCTACCCACCTCTCACCTTTTCTAAGCACTTTCATGCCACTACTTGTGCTTACTGACAATGACACTTTTCTGACTGCCTTTGATGTAACTTTTGCTCTCCTTTTCTGTTCCCCCTTATACTCCTATTCCTGTTTTGTAGTCTTTCAATTTTTTTGGCCCTACTTTGATTGTAACCCAAAAATGTATTTCCTGTTGTATGTATTTTACCGCTGTAATGTTTACCACCATGTCGGGTGTGGAACCTCTGTTAAAGAACCTATTTCGACTGTAACAAAAAAATTTTATTTGATGTTGTACGTATTCAGCTGCTGTTGTGTTTACCAACATGTCTGATGTGGAACCTTTGTAAAAGAACCTTTTGTTCAATGGTATTTTTAATCCTAGAACTCAATAAAAATAAAATAATCAGCATCGGGATCAACACACTACTGGTGTATTTTGAGGTCCCGCTTTTGCTCCACCCACATCTCACATTTCTTTTCTGAAGCACTCCAAGCCCATGCTTCTGCTTCATGTTTCCTTTTTTGTCCCGGCACTTGTGTTATTGTAATAAATGGGTTCCCCTTCTTCCCATAGGGAAACTGTGGTGTAATTTGCTGTTATAAAGGACTATTTATAACGGCAAACACATGCTTGGTTTCCCTAACTCTGCACATGTGCCCACCGTAGTTCACCACTTCCTGACTGTGCCGCTTGATTTCTTGCCGAAAAGTCAACTGCCATCCACCATAGTAAGTCGATGGTAAGTTATATATGTTTTTTTAAGAATTCTAGTCACATTCCACATTTACAGGGACAAACGGACATTTTCAAACATTTTAAAACCAAGGGCACCATCATTGCCAGAACCTCTGCTTTTTTATATAATTGCTGTGGTGAAAAAGGGAAACCCAGCAATTTTGTAAAATAAAATGTGGGATGGTGTGTAAACTACTCATTACACACACCATCCCATACTTTATTCTATATGTTATTTATACAGCACTTGAGCCACAGAAACACTTGAGTGTTATACTCGATCAATGAATGCCTTATGGTTCCCCCCCAAACCTTTGTTTCATTCTGCTAACCCAGAAGAAAACTGAAACAGCATTATGTTGCCTAAGCCTCTCTACGATCATCTCCTTAGATAAGACACCAATGGCCAAATACAGGGTGGGAGGTATGGAGTAACACAGGATGTTGGAGTAATTTGTAATACCGTGAAGTGTGTAGTAGACTAAATGCACTTCAAATGAGAGTGCATTCTCTCTATTATGTGTGAAGCAACTATTGTTCTGCATGCTAAATGCACCAGCAGCAGGACTGCCACAGAGGGAGGTAGTATTTAAAAAGAATAATAACAAAAAAAGACTGTTTATATTTTGACATCAGTCTCACAGCATATTCATTAAGATAAGCTGTGTTTTTCTAAAACTTAGGCATCACAATTATAGGTGTGCGAATAAATAAAAGTTGTTGGCGGAATTGAAGTGAAAGTCAGACTTTGGCTTCTGTGAAAATTCGGAAATCCATTTCCGAACTTTTGCAGAGATTCCTCCTGCCCTGCACCTTATAATTAATTATTACTTTTCTTTTCCCTTGTGTGTAGCGCCCCCCCCCGATGGTCACTGATCACCACTAGATGTATAGTAAATTAATTCCCTAATCCCTGGTGGCTAGTGATCCCTCCCCCACCCAATCACCAGCTGCATACTTCAAAAAAAAAAAATACTTGGTGTCTATTCAAGTAAAATAGGATCAATTACACACGATGGGATATCTATTACTGATTACCAAAATATTGCTAATATATTTAATGATTATTTTTCCTCAGAATTCTTTAATAATGACAATTATTATCCAAGGTGCAAACAAACCCACATACTCCCAATTATTAACGAGCAGGAAGTAAGAAATGCTCTTTCTTTACTAAAAGATTCTATCAGCTCAGGACCTGACAATATTAATGCTAGGTTATTGAAGGAAACCATTGATTCAGCCACTCTTCCGTTAACCTTGACATTCAACAAATCCCTGAAAGAAGGTTGTGTACCAAAGGATCTGTGACAGTCAACTGTTATCCCAATTTTAAAAAGGGGAATAAATCTAAGGTTCAGAACTATAGGCCAATTAGTCTTACATCATTAGTTGGTAAGGCCACGGAAAGAATAGTTAAATCCCATATTGATTCTGAAATACACTTACTGGGGATTCAGGACTTAACACAACATGGCTTCAAAACAAGATCATCCTGTACAACAAACTTGATCTCCTTTTATAATAACACTAGTAGGTTATTGGATAATCACATTCCATCTGATGTTATTCCTCTGGACTATACCAAAGCCTTTAATAAAGTACCCCATTCATTGTTAATTGAGAAAATGTGCAAACTCGGTCTTTCAGATTACTTAATAAATTGGGTATCACAATGGTTATATGATAGATCTCAGGCTGTTAGGGTTAACAACTCAATGTCTATACCTGGTAAGGTTGCTAGTGGTGTCCCTCAGGGTTCGGTTCTGGGACCCACCCTGTTTAACTTATTTATTGGGGACCTAATCATCACTTCCAGCAACTTTTTAACTAAGTTTGCGGATGATACCAAACTGGGAGGAAGGGTGGACACAGCTTTAAATAGTGAAATTCTCCAGAAAGATCTTCAAACTATAGAAACATGGGCTAAAAGAAACTCTATGGACTTTAACACTGACAAGTGTGTGGTATTACACTTTGGAAAAAATAACCCAAAAAATGTTTACTGGTTAAATAATAAACTAATTAAAAGTTCTGAATGTGAAAGAGACCTGGGGATTATGATAAATACCAAATTATCTGCCAATTTACACTGTAACAGAGTGGCAAATACAGCAAACACTATGCTGAGGCAGATAAATAAAACTTTTGCAAACAAATCTGAACAATGCTTGGTCACTTTGTATAGATCATATGATGTTAGACCCTATCTTGACTATGGTTCTCCATATTGGAGCCCTTATCTCAAGAAGGATATCTTTAGAGTGGAACAAGTTCAGAGAAGATTGACTAGGATGATACCTAGATTAAAAAAAGTCTCTTATGATACTAGATTAACTAAAACAGGACTACATTCCCTGGAAAGAAGAAGATTGAGAGGTGACCTAGACCTTTTACTTTTATTTAATATTTTAAAATGCCCAATTCAGATGAAATTATGAGGACTGACATATGCAAATAAACGCATTGTGGGTAGATTACATAATAAACAACTAACTGTAGAACGGATAAACACAAATTTAAGAAAAAACTTCTTCAGTGTTAAAGTTCCTCAGATCTGGAATTCATTTCCCGAGTATTTGGTAAATTCAAAAACCCTTGAATCTTTCAAAAAGAACTTAGATACATGGTTAACAAACACATGAAGGAAATTGACCCACTATTGTAGGGGACAATCTCAATGGGCCGAGATGGCCTTCTTTTGTCCAGTATATCCAGTATTGACTCCCCTCCACCAGTCAACAATTGCCACCCAATATATTATAAATGATTTCCCTGGAGGCTAGCTGTCCCTCCCCCCCCTCCTGATCACCCACCCCATATTTAAAAATCCTGGTGGCTAGCAGTCACTCCTCCCATCCTATCCCACCTGACAGTGTACCCCCATTTCTAATCCCACATAGTAAAAAATATCTCTCAGGTGGTGGTCTAGAAGACCTCCCTTTCCTGCTCTCCAGTCTGCAAATTACAATTTTATTCCCTGGTGGTCTAGTGCACCCCCAACCCCCCACTCATGCAGGCAGTGTCCTACCACCCCACCCCCAAGCCCAAACCAGTGGGCAGCCAGCACAGCCCTCCTCTTTCTCCTTCATGGCTGTTCACTGACTAAGTTGTCAATGAATGAGCATGTTTCTTGTACAAGCATGTGCTCATTCATTGACAACTCATTGGGTGGCCAGCCACAGAGGAGAGAGGAGGGCTGTGCTGGTTACCCACTCGGTTTTGGGACTGGGGACAGCAGGGTGGTAGGACACTGCCTGCAGGGGTGCGGGCAGGGGGTACACTAGATCACCATGGAATAAATTTGTAATTCACAGACTGTCTGGGGATCAGGGATGGGGGGGTTCTCTAGACCACCACCAAGAAATGTTTTTTCTTACTATATGAGGGATTAAAACTTGGGGTTACACTGGTCAGGCAGGTGCTTGGGTGGGGGAAGGGACCGCTAGCCACCAGGGATTTTTTAAAATATGGGGTAGGTGATTGGGTGGGAGGAGGGGCTGCTAGCCACTGGGGAATTAATTTATTACACATCGGGCTGCGATAGGTGATCAGTGAGGGGGGGCACTATACACTACAGGGAATTAGGGATAGGGTCATAGAGAAAATATCTCCTAAGTCACACAGGGTGAAAATTTGCCCAAACACTGGCACAAGATTTCCAGTCTGCCACAGGTGGAAGTTGAGAAACCTAGGGCGAAAGTTGTGATATTTTGCATAAGTTTCACTAAGGTGGAAATCACAACTTTCATCCACCTCTAATCACAATGAGTCATTCATTACAAAAAAACTACAAATCATGTCAGATTTTACACTAACAGCCTAGCTATGGAGCGAGTTTAAATAGACTGGCACTCCCCCCATATTGTCACTTCCAGTTTAGATGGCAAGGAATTGCATCAAGCATTTCTTGAAGCAGCAGCATTTTGAAAAATGTAAACAAAATCCAAATTGATTCCACACATGCCAAAATGGCTTACTACATTTAAAATGATGCCAGTCATGAATTGTTTACATTGAATAACTAGAATAAAGGTAGTATTCAGTCCACTAGCTTTTTAAACTTACGAGCGGTGCTTTTCTTTGTGCTCTGCTTATGTGCTGACTCATAATGCCGAATAGCATTCATAACACGATGAAAGCTGGGATGCTTGCCAATCTGAAAATGAACTTGTAGAGAATACACAACATACTGTGTGCATTGCTTTTTGTTGTGGGATGGGGAGGACACAAATGCTGACAGCTCCGACACAAACGATTCAGCCATCAAGTTTGAAATACCAGCCGCAATACTTAAAATCTCATAGTCAATTTCATCTGTTTAAAGGCAGCTGTTATCTCTCTTGGTGGTTGTTGATAGACATCTGTTATCTCTCTTGGTGGCTGCTGATAGACATCTGTTATCTCTCTTGGTGGCTGCTGATAGACATCTGTTATCTCTCTTGTGGCTTCTGATAGACATCTGTTATCTCTCTTGGTGGCTGCTGATAGATATCTGTTATCTCTCTTAGAGATTGCTGATAGACGTCCATTATCTCTCTTGGAGGCTGCTGATAGACATCCGTTATCTCTCTTGGTGGCTGCTGATAGACATCTTTTATCTCTCTTGGTGACTGCTTATAGACATCTGTTATCTCTCTTGGTGGCTGCTGATAGACATCTGTTATCTCTTTTGGTGGCTGCTGATAGACATCTGTTATCTATCTTGGTGGCTGCTGATAGATATCTGTTATCTCTCTTGGAAGCTGCTGATAGATGTCCGTTATCTCTCTTGGTGGCTGCTGATAGACATCTGTTATCTCTCTTGGTGACTGCTTATAGACAACTGTTATCTTGCTTGATGGCTGCTGATTTGTGGTGAGGTGAATTGAGACACTTCACAAGAGACAATCTGACAGGTTGGCAAAGCAAAGCTAGTGGCAAAAGGAGGCTAGAGACAGTAAAAGAAGCAAGAAGTACACTCAGGAGTAACAAGTAGCAAGCAATCTCTAGAGAGTGGGGTGGACATGGCTTTAAATTACATCTCTCAGCTAATCAGCTGCCAGTCACAAACCACAAAGTCGCAAAATTGATTAGCACAAATCAGCACTACACTGCACATGTTGGAAAATGTCATTTCATAAACACAGTTATACAGTAGCTATATAGACAGACAGACAGGTAGAGAGAGAGACAGACAGACAGACAGACAGGGAGAGACAGGGAAAGTCAGAGAGAAAGACAGACAGACAAAGAAAGAGCAGGGGCTTGCTGACTCACTGCTGTAACTGAAGCCAGAAGCACAACTCCAGCTGTAGCTTCACATTTCAAGAAAGTCCTGCTATCCTCATACTGAGATCACGGGTGAACAGGTCATCTCACTAAGCTGGGCACCCAGGATTTTCAGGTGCCCAGAAATGTTATTTCCAGGGCAATTTTCAAAAAATAAACACCAAAATCTAGCTAAACTGGCCATGTCTACCTAAGTTTAGGTGTCTACCATTTGAAAATACATCATTTATTGTACTTTCAGTGTTTTTGAGTAAAAAAAAAAGATGGAGGCTGCCATGATCTTTTTTTCCCACGACAAGTAAATCATGAAAGTAAGTACTCATGATCAATGTTTTTTACCAGTTGAGCTTGGCGGTTATCCAAAAAAAACTTTTAACTCTAGAACCATGTAATATTTTTTTAAGAAATTTTCAAAAAGGCACCACCTTGGCACAGGCCACTTCTATCCTGAAATTTTCATAAAAAATTACACACCATTTAAGCTGTGTATGAGAGAAATAAAAACATGTTATGCATAGAAAAAACAAATACCATTTTTCTTTACAATTTTTTGGCATTCTGTATCTCAAACACCCAACAAGATGTTGTCAAAAATCTTCATGTCTTGAGATTCTGCTTGGCTGACAGTGCATGCCAAATGTAGGGCTATTTTGTTGAATGCCACCAAAGTTATTAACGTGAACAAATTGGAGTTTAACATTAAATGGCCTACTCAACCATAACCACATGGGTGCTACTGTGGCCCTAAACTATAGATATATATACATACATACATACATATACACACACATAAATTGGCAAAAACTGTGTTAACGCACCAGTTATGTTTTAACGTAACAACATTAAAGTAGGGAAATGTGGCATTAAGTTTTCCAACCCTAATTACCTGCCCCCAACTCCTAAGCAGCAAATGGACATGACCACACAAGCAAGCACAGACAGCCATCATCAGGTACTATAATACAAACAACATTGACCTGTTTCCAGATGACACAAATGCAGTAGCATTGATGTGCTACCGTCATGGATTTCTATCTGTGGTATGCATACCACACATACACATGCTCTTTTGGCTGCAGATGAAAATCCACGTTCCAGAAATCACAACACTGCAACGCCAAAAGATTTGTATTCACTATATGGCACATGGGTCTGTGTAGGCAACCCTGCACCTTCCTTTCCCAGGTAGGAGGGTGGTGCTGCATGACAGTGTCCCCAGCCCCAGCCCATCCAGGTGGCTCACTGAGCACGCCACTGAACTCAGTGCACCGACACAGATTCATAAAGCAGTACCTGCTGGTTTAAAAGCTAACACTATACACAGCATTTCTTAATATTTTTTAATTATTTTGACTCCAAATTTTAATGACATTCATTTCATGACTCCCCCTTATGACATGTGGCATTTATAGAATAGTGGCAGGAATGCCATTTACCACCACAGCTACACACTGAATCATTTTAAAAACCAAAAGCCCAGCATTACGGCTACTCAGTAAAAAGTCACTTGACCAGATACTTGTAGTACAAAAGTGACAAGCAATATTTTATTAAGTACAAAGTGAAAGTGCCAGCATATCAAAAAGTGAGGTACAAGTGCAGCTTAATGTTTCGCACCCTAACATAGTGTTCTGTCAATAGCTGAATAGCTATGCCCTGACATTATCTACTGTTTCTAATGTGATGATTAGATGGTACTATCGTGTTAATTTATTAATTAAAGAATTTGCATGAGTTGTATTAGACTGCATTATAAATATTAGAATGCATTATAAATAATAGATTGCATTATAAATATTAGATTGCATTAAAAATACATGTAAGTTTTTACTGTGTTCTTAACTCTTGGCAAAGTGCTATCTTAGGGTGTGAAACATTGAGGTTTAAAATCTAGATTGTCATTAAGGCCTTCTGGTTTGAGTGTAACCAGTGTACAGATCCACATGGTCTCTTTCTGCAACAATCTGTGTGTTCTGTCTCCTCTCCTTAACCAGGTGCTTTTTTCAAACCCATTAGTATCAAGCCACTTGGAGTTAGAGTTATGACATTCTCAAAAGTGCACACTCAGGGCCGTGTCATCTAAGTCTGGTCAGGGTTATATTCCTGACATACTCCTGGATGAACAACCTCAGCTGATGTACTAGCTGCACCCCACGTACTGTACATCTTATTGCATGGATAGCATGATGTGTAAATCACTAACTTATAAGTTCATTTAATGAACTCCCTCCTCACTACCGTTCTCCCAGAAGTAGGATTGACAAAAGTGTAACTTTTGGATAGACCTGCACAAAAAGCACCTGCCACACTCACAAAAAAACCTTAGTCTTTCACTAGATTTTTAAAACTGGCTGTGTACAACTTTGTCCCCAAGGCTGTCTCATTTTCTAAAGGAAATCCTGTGTACTTCAATAGCTGAATCTTTATGGTCTGGGTCACAAAGCAGTACATGTGCAAATTGTTACATGTAATGTTCCCAATGTGCCCTGTCAGAAGACTGTATTCAGTGGGAAATGTAACCAGTGTTTCTTCATCACATATTTTGTCTGCCTAGGTATCAGGAGAGCAGCTGTTTGTGAGAGTAAAGCTCTGAATTGAGTTTGGTTTTTAGTGGCTTGTTAGATGCTGATGAGCTGTACTACAAATGCAGGCGGCATTAGCTTCACTTCCTGCCCCAGACAAAGTGTTAGCATAAGACAAAGTGCTGGGGTGACTCGGCCCACACTGTTTGGCAGTTACCTTTTTGGCCACTCAGGTACTTTGTGACAACTTGCATACTAGCATATTCATAGCAGTGTTAGTAGTCCTGTTTTAAAATTGTCAGAAAAAGTGGACAGCATGTGTTGACTCCAAAACTGCCTTGTGTGGCATACTCACACATGCAAACATGTAAACAAAGATAAGACAAGAGAGGGGTTAAAAAAGACAGACAACAGTGGCTGAAAGATGTCAGTAGAAAATTAGTCTGTCATTTAAATTAGTGGGCTTCTGGGAGCCTAGTCTGATGATCAGCTTGGTTTCCATGTTTTTTCTTTGCTTTTTTACTCTTTTTTTAGCCCTCTGGTTTAAATGCCAGACTTCTTTTCTAATAACATGTTTCAGCTACCTTATAATTTACCACCATAGCTTGTCTTTTATTACACCCACCACTGTCATATTGCATGTGTATATGATACACTTGCATGTGTGGGTATGCCTGCACACACTTCCATCCAGTGTGTGTGTGTGTGTGTGTGTGTGTGTGTGTGTGTGTGCCGCGCGCGTGCATGTGTTGGGGGGGTAGGCATACTCACATGGGCAGTCCAGCTGTGTGTGCACATCTATTTTCATTTTCCATAGACGTCTCTATCTCTGTCTCCTGCCCCCACATTTGTCACCTTTCAGCCTTCTTACATTGGTCCTCACTTGTGGACTCCTCATCTCATTCACTCCTACTGTGCCTTTTCATACACAGCATCACCTTTTGTTTTCCAGATTCTTTTCTTACCTTGCCTGTTATCACTTTTTCTCCTAGAGCCTCCCACTGTTTTCTTTCCTCACATGTATATCTCCCATTTCACCCTACCTCATAACTAACTTTTCTTTTTTCTCTTTTAGATAATTCCTGAAGAAGACCTATGGCAGAATCCTCAATTCTAACTCTTTTTTTCTATTTTCAATGAGCATTTAATACTACCATTTTGTTTTAATTTTAGACCACATGCTGACACAACACCTTGTTTTTTTTGTTCTTAAATTCTGAAAAAGCCATGTGATTGAGTCCATAATTGACACTGCAAATCCAAAACATAAGTATACGAATAAAAACCTCATGGACTTAGCCCTATAAAGGGCAAAGATATCCTTGTTTGGCCCCTAAATAGTTATAATAAAACAGATGAACTAATTTCAAGTGAGTTCACTACAGATCCTACTACCTAGGTACTCTGTGATCCACCTGGTAAGCAGAAGAACTTTGTTCAGGTCTTCATGGTCAGTCTGGATAGTCTTCTGTCCATTGCTTCCACTGGCAGTTGGTTCTATAGGTTCCAACCCTCAAAGCTTCAGGGTGTCACCATGCATCAGATTGCAGTGCACAAGATCAAGTTCACGTTTCGCAGTCTTTTATTTCAGTATGCTTAGCACTGCCTGCTCTCCCCACTGTCAGGTCTACAGACTTCCTGCTCACCCAACACTCTGCCGTGATGCTCATTCCAGCACATACCCTCACCAATAGCCATCAATTTTTGGAAAAGAAAAATTTTGAAACATAAAAAAAAATACAATATGTTCCTAATTGCGGATGCCAGCTCTGAAACACACTGCAGCATCTAACTCTCACGTACTGAGAAAGAAGCCATCATGTTTTTTTAAAATCCTACAGCTCTCCCACACACAAACTATACCCTATCACAGTACACGCTTTGCATACCCAAACCATCATGACACAACCACCAGCCAATCACAATTCAGCACCCACAAATCCAGCCAATCACAAACTACAAACACAAATCCATTAATAAGTCAGAAAACACAGAAGAACAAGGCAAATTTAGAAACGCACACACACACAACTGAAGCTTATTTCTTTAAAAAAATTAATAAAATAGAAAAAAACACTGCAAGACAACCAGGCCCATTGCATAAATCGAATCCATGATGGCCTGCTGTTGAATAATAGATTTATCTGAACTTGACGAGCGTGATCTCAGGGACCATCACTCATGGCTACACTGCGCTCCACCACTCATGAGGTTACATGTGATCCCTCTCGTCCTGTTGAGAAAAATCCATTATTCAACAGCCAGCCATCATGTATCCCCTATATACACAATTATTTTTTTAATCCTAACATTTCTCATTGGTAAAAAATGTATTTCATCAAGCAACTTATTCTCAGAATCATACGCGATTTCTTGACATTATCTGATAATAATTTGCTAAAATCTTAAAACAAGAAAAAAACAAAAAAATAAAATGTTTCAATTGCAATATATTTTGGCAATCCCAGAATGCAAATTAATGTGACTATTAAAATGCACATGCAGTGTTTTAACTTGTATAAATAATCTTAATGATAAGTACTACAATGCAAGATTGAAATAGCTGATTTACAGAAGGAAAGAAACAATTTCAGCACAAAAAAAATCTAACACACAGTAGGAACTCTCCCTCAGTAAAATATGTTTATATTATGGTGATCTAAAAAGCAATTTAGTATTACTGATTTATTTATGTATACAATTTATTTAGTTAGTTATTTCAAACATTTTACCAGGAAAGACATACTAAGCTGGAACAGGATGACAGGCAGAATGGTTTCATGAAGGGGAGGACATGCCAGATAAACTTGATTGAGTTCTTCAACTGGGTGATGCAGGTGGTCGAATAGGGAGGGGTGGTGGACATAGCCAATCTGGACTTCAGTAAAGCCTTCAACACTATCCCTCACAGAAGGCAAGTAGGTAAGCTGGAAAGTGTAGGGGTGGATGAGAAAATAACCAAGTAGGTGGAAAACTGGTCAGTGGGCAGAAGCCAGAGAGTAGTGGTAAATGGGATGCACTCCAGGATGGGGGGTAACAAGTGAGCTGCCCCAAGGGTCAATACTGGGACCCCTCTTTTTTAATATTTACATCAGTGATATAGTGGAAGGGCTAAGGGGAAGGCTGTGCCTATTTGCTGATGATACGAAAATCTGCAATAGGGTGGACACCCCGGGGGTGGGGTGGAGAACATGAGGCAGGACCTGAAGATTTTTGAGGGATGGTTAGAGACTTGGCAACTGAAATTCAGTGTCAAAAAGTGTAATGGGATGCACTTGGGGTGAAGAAACCAGTAAGCAACATATACCCTAGGAGGGGAGGATATCAAAGAAATGGAGCAGGAGAAGTATCTGGGGATTACAGTATTAAACAACCTTAAGGTAGGTAACCAATGTAGCAAGGCAGTGGGAAGACCACTGGAATGTTGTCATGCATTGGCAGGGGCATTGCTAGCAGAAAGAGGGAGGTACTGATGCCTCTCTACAAAGCCATGGTGAGGCCACATCTGGAGTACAGAGTTCAGTTCTGGAGACCACACTTATGAAAAGACAGAGAAGGGATAGAGAGAGTGCAGAGAAGGGCAACCATTATGGTGCAAGGAATGCAGGGGAAGACATACGAGCAGAGGTATAAGGAACTGGTTCTGTATACTTTGGAGACTAGAAAGAAGAGAAGGGACATGATTAAAACTTTTAAGTATGTGAAGGGGATCAACAAGGTAAATGAGGGTTGTTTACTTAAAAGGAAGGAGGGAGCTATAACTAGAGGGTATAGTCTAAAACTGCAGGGTGGAAGATACAGAGGCAATGTGAGGGGGCAATTCTTCATGGAGAGGGTGGTGGAGGCCTGGAACAAACTGCCAGAGGAGGTGGTGGGGGCTAAAAAGGTGGAGGGATTCAGGAGGGCATGGGACAGACATATGGGGCTGAGTAGTGGGGGGAAGGGGCCAGAGGGAAGGGGGATGAGTAAGGAGGGATAAGGGGCAGATTAGATGGGTCGATGATGTCCTTTTCTGCCACCCAGTTTCTATGATTCTATGAGTTTGCTTCCAGATGAATCGGGGGGAGGTGGGGAGAGAGTGCATCATTATATTACAACAAATACTGTAGGTTAGAAAAATAAAAAAATACAAGTTATACAATTAAGTAGTAACAAGAGCACCTGAAGAGCAACAATGCAATATAGTACAGATGGTGCAAATTGTAGGGTGAACAAGGCACAGCTGGGTTCTGCAGGGAAGAGTGGTGGAAACCAGGGTACAGGGGGAGAGCTGTAATAGGGCCCCAGGATGGGCAGAGGGGAAGTTTGGAATTTGGGGGTGGCAGATTACTGTCTGGTCCCAGGATCAAGACATTACTTGATGTGAAGAGAAGAGGAACACATCTTCCATATGAGGAACATCATATTATGGACTTGGTAGTAACACTAAGATGGCTTCAAATGTTAAAGTAGCTGTGGATGAAATGTTTAAAAAAATAGTAAGAATTACCTTGTACTGAAAATAATTGCTGATGGGCGAGGAGTCAACATGGCTCCAGGTAGTTGCTGTTACTGTAGTTTGAGGAGTCAACATGGCTCCTGGCATCTGCTGTTAGTTCGAGCTCCATTCAAACACCTTAACAAAAAAAGCAGAATTCTTGTTTAAACTTTTAATATTAGCTTTCACTTTTGATGACTGATAAGAGAAAAGCTGCATCTTCAACTTTGTCAGAAGATTTCCCTCAGATTAAGCCAATGGAGAAATATTTTAGGCTTCAAACTGGCACAGAGGACATCCATAGAGCACAGAGAAGGAAGCTTTTGTTCAGGTGTAGTGGGGCAGATTGCTGTCCCACAGAAGCCTGCAGCTGAACAAATGGATGCAAATTTCCTACAGGTTCCTAAGCATTGAACCAGCACTTCTCCAAAATCACCCGATGTTGCCACTGAGGTAATTACACAACCGAAAGCACTTATTGCTTGTAATACAGTTGTATCTTTGTCTAAGAAGCTACCATCCCCAAGTAATATGAAACCTTTGGCCAAACAGTTTGCTGCAAGTACAATAATGGAGGAGAAGTTACAGGCAAAAGTTGAGACGGATTTAAAACAAAAGTTCCTACCAATTTATGAATTAAGGTTTTCCTCCATGGCATTGCATTTGCAATTGCATATAAGTAAAAAGTAATAAATCATCCTCCTCCCGTTTACATTATAAGCAAAGGTGGAAATATATGGTATATTTCATTTATGTTTGATTATTTATATGGTGTATCCACTCTTTATGTTGTGATGTATATTATAGTGGCACCGTAGCATCACTATAGTTAGGGTTGAGTAGGCAGTTTAATGTTAAACCCAAATTTTTGCATTTTAATAACTTCACAACCGGTCATCAGATTTGTATGAAGTTCTGCATGCAGAATATCATGTGGTAGATCACTTAATGTGGCAAGTTTTGTTTCAATTGGTTGTGTGGTTAGAGATAAGAGTCTGACAAATTGTGTAATTTAGGTGTTTTTTTGTTTATGTTTTTTGGTCCACCAGTATCTCCCAAACGGTTTGGAACTGTGATTTGAAATTTTCAGGGTAAAGAGTCCATGCTTAACAGATGTGCATTTTGTTGGAATTGTGAAAAAAATATTAATCCATTTCAAAGTTATTAAGTTTTACAGTTCCCATTATTTTCAAGGGGAATTTATAGATGTTCAGCTTGAAAAAGGATCCTTTGTCACAGATGGGTAATCCTTTTTCTCAGATGGGTCATCCTGTGTCGCAGATGGGAAATCTTTTTTCATTCAGCCACCATTTTGGTTTTCAGTTAGCAAAGGAAACAAATTTAAATAACTCAACAAAATGATGTCTTTAGTAGACACCAACAGATGTGGCTTACTTAACAGAACCCCCTCAACTGGATTCTGCAGTTATTTGTTGCAGACATGCCTTAAAGTTTTTTTAACATTGTAAATATTTTTTCGTGAATCATGATATGAAAAAAGATTCTTTTTTGTATTACAACTGACAAAAAAGGATCCCTTTTAGTGATTGAAAATGTCATTCTCATAGTTTCTCTGGTGTGTAGTGGCACTCTCCACCATCCAGTCACCATCTGCTACCCTCCTATCACTATCCCCACTACTTTTATTAACATCCCTGGTGTCTAGTGGCACCCCTGTCCTCTGATCACTTTCCCCATGACTGCTTGTGTTATCCTTGGCATCCAGTGGCACCCCCACCATCTGATTTCCTTCCCTGTAATGTTTTTCTTATCCCCAGTGTCTAGTTGCCCACCCCCACCCTTCGACAGCCATCCAGACCTGAAATAAAGAAAACGGTCCTTGGATTTTTTTTTCTCCTATGAAAATGAAACTGCCCCTCACAGATTTGATCCTGACACCCCCTACCACCCACTCAGCACCCACCACCCTGCATCCCCCCCACACACACATGCACCCTCACTCACCTGCAGTGGTCCCAGGTTTGAGATCCACACTCCAATCAAAGACACATCTTACTGCTGGAACTGGCAACTGCAATATGAGAAACTAAAGTAAATGCAATTCAATGTATTTCAATAGGGTTTTCAACACTATGCATAATTCAGCCATTGTGGACATTTTGACACCAGATTTTCAACATGGCATTTTGAGGACCTCACCTCATGAACAATATCAGTGACATTATGCAACTCCCACTTCAAAGGTAATTTCACACTCACTTGGCAAATTCACCTCTCTGGTGGGATTTGAACAATTTTCAAAGCCATTGTTCATAAGGTGGGGTCATAAGAAGACTATGTTGAAAATATGGGGTCAAAATATATACAAATACCAAAGTTATCCTACCAGCCAGACCTTACCCCCTGCCCTCTGTCGACTGCACCCACATACCTCACCACTGTAACCCACTCACCCTCAACCATGTCAATGCACCCTGGACCCCTGCATCCACCCCCTAGCTACCCTCCAACTCTGCTACCCACCCTGGCTCCCCTTAGCTCCACCACCTTTGTGTCTTCCTGACCCTCCAAACCCTGCCCACCCCTTGCTCCCCCTACTGCCTGCCCTGCCTCTCAAATTACTCCCAAAAAGTTAACAAACTACCACCCCAGGGCTAGAGCCTTAGTCATTCTATTACTCCTCTCTGGTAATATCCACCCCAACCCAGGCCCTGCCACCACCAGTCCACCAACCAGGTTCAATGGATTCTGTATTGCATCTATGAACATTTGCAGCCTGCTGAAAAAATTCACTGACATTCAATGCTGGATCATACTACACCAACCAGACATCATAACCCTAGTAGAAACCTGGCTAACTAAGTCCACCCCAGACTCCTTTGTCTCCCTTCCAGGCTACACCCTATATCGTAAGGATCGAACAGGTAAACATGGTGGTGGTTGTGCATTTTATGCTTGTGACACCATCAATGGCAACGCCCTCCCTGCTCCCAAGCTAATAGACGGTGCCCAGACCCTTACCATCAAACTTACCCCAGACCCATCCAAGAGTCTGCTCTATCTCACAGTCTCCTACATACTCCCAAGGAACCAGACCCCAGCTATATCGTCTCTCATTGAATATCTCTCCTCTCTCCCCAGTAAAGCACAAGTCCTAGTTAGAGATGTCAACATGAACTGGCACAGTCCCTCTGCCAATAACAGACACCTTCACTGCATTAGACCTGACCCAACTTGTCTCTCAACCCACTAGACGTAACCAAGCTACTGGGACCTGCACCCTCCTAGACGTCATTATCTCCAATCACCCCCAAAAGATTCAGGATATTCAAGTCCTCCCGGACTACTTAAGTGATCATTCCCCTCTCCTATTCCTCTGGTCTGCCCCCACCCCCAAGCTTGTAGCCCAAGCCACCTGCTGCAGCGTCTCTGCACAGGCGGACTGAAAAAACTCAAGCAGTTCCTCGCTGACATTGATTGGTCTCCCATCTACCACGCAACCAACATTAACGCTGCCCTTGTCCTCTTCTCACAAGCCTTTAACATGGCCTGTGATCTGTTTGTTCCCTTCACCATGATCTGGTCCAAAAGGCAAAATGCATCTTGGGTCACCCCTGCCCTACTTCAACTGCTCAGGGACAGCTATAACCTCTGGCATATAGCCACTGAGACTGGCCAGATGGCTGACAGAGAAGCATATAATGCTGCATGTAATAGGTGCATGTGAGCCATCCGAAAAGCCAAGGCAGACCACTACCAGGCCACCCTCACCTCCTCATGAGGGTGTGCCCGGAACTTCTGGGACAATACAAAATAAATAAATGGGATATCACAGTCCCCCCCAGCCCAACTTATGGTCAATGGCTCCACCTTTACTGACCCCACTGACATTGCCAACTGCCTTAACTCCTCCTTTACAGATCTTAGCCTTGTCCTCCCAAGTAACTTTTTTGACCCAACCCCCGACCCACCACCCTCAGATCCACAATGCCCCTGGTTCTACCTATGCAAAATATCCATCTGGGAAGCCAGACCACTGCTGCTTAAAGTGCTAAATAGCAACAGTCCTAGCAGCGACTCCTTGGACCCAAAAATACTCCGGCTGGTCTTGGATGATGTCCTGGTCTCACTCACTGACCTACTAAACCAGTCCCTTTGCTGGGGCAATTCCCCACAGCATGGAAAACAGCTTTAGTCACACCTATTCACAAAGGAGGTGACAGGTCCACCCCCCAGCAACTATCATCCAATCTGCATCCTTCCCCCCCTTTCCAAATCCTTAGAAAAAGTGGTGGCCACTCAATCCACTGAATATCTAGCAAAATACGACATTCTTTGCCCAGAACAGCATGGCTTCCATGCTGGTCACAGCACAAGTACAGCATTAATGGAGTTCTCCAACTTCCTGCACTCCTCCCTGGACTCCGGTTCCCTAGCTGGAGCAGTGTTCATTGACCTCTCTAAGGCCTTTGACACTGTCTCCCACCCCCTCCTACTAAATGCCCTCGACCATGCAGGGCTCTCTGCTGGTCCCCTTGCCTGGTCCGCTAGTTACCCATCAGTCCACTCCCAGCGTGTCAAAAATAATGCAATACTTTCAGAAATCCGTCCCATCCACTCAGGGGTTCCCCAGGGCTCTATCTTGGGCCCACTACTCTTTAGCCTCTACCTAAGTACCCTGCCCAGTGCCTGCTCTGGCAATTTTCTCCTGTACGCCGATGACGCTGTTATTTATGCCGCCAACAGAAATTCAACCTCCCTCCAAGATTTCCTCCAATGCTCCTTCAATGATGCTGAAAACTGGTTTAAGGAGAGCAGACTAGTCATTAACCTCAAAAAAACAAAAGCAATGCTCTTTGCCCACCACCAGAACAAAGCCAGCAACAACCCCCTCCAAATCCTCCCCAGCACTCTTCAACCACTTGAACAAGTTTACACCTTCAAATACCTTGGGATCACTTTTGACTCGGCCCTCACCTTTCACACCCACATTACAGCCCTCGCTTCTGCCGCTAACACTCATCTTGGCATACTCTACCGTCACAAGGACTGCCTCCCACCGGATGCCGTCAGACTTGCTGTAACATCCTCAGTAACGTCCCTTGTCGATTATGGCCTTCCAGTCTATGGTGCTGCTGACTCCACAGCCCTCAACAAAATTCGACTTACCCTAAACAAGGCTTGCAGACTAGTGATCAGTGTCCCTAGGCTCACCCACACATGTCAGCTCTATGACATGGCCAAACTCCTTAGCCTCGATGAACGCCTCCACTACCAAATTTGCCTATTAACTAAGATGATTCTACTTGGGCTCTTGCCCCCTGGGGTCTCTGCCTCAATCCAACTCAAACCTTCCAGAGTCACTACCCGAACCACTGACAAGGTCACACTACTGGTACCCAGAACTAGGACCACCCAGGCACAGAGGTCATTCATCTACAGAGCCTCATCCTGGTTCATCTTGCTCCCTGCAGCCGTTTCCAACACCACCAAAATTACCCCCTTTAAAACTGCCTAATGGAACCATCTGTTCAACACCTGCTGCTGCACCTGTCGCTAAGAGATGCTCCGCTGCTCTCTATCACTATTGACATAGCCCTCTGGGCCGAACTACCCCTCACCCCTCCTCCTCTCCCCCATGGGCTCTGTCTTCTCTGCCAGTATCTGCTGGTACCAACCTGTCATGTCTGAAACTTTTTTCAATTACTCATTATGTTCAAGCAACTATGTAAAACTATGATATTGTATGATTGTATTCTGTACATATGTTGACTCTGTATGTCCTCTCTGTGACGAGGTACCTTTGTAAACGAGCCTCTGGTTCAAAGGTTGTAAATCCAATTTACACAATAAATAAATAAATAAGTTATGACTATTCATTACAATTTTGCTACACACACTCGTAACTTTGGACATTTTAAATATTTTGATCCCAAATTTTCAACATAACCTTCTTATTACCCCACCTCATGTATGTCATAGCAAGCATTTTTCAAATCCTGGCCAAAATGAGTTTCCACATCTGTGGCACAGAATGGCATTGTAGTTGCGCAGAATTATGTTTTGGCAGGCAGTTGAACATTTTCTGTACCGGGTACTTGAGGTGGGGTAATAAGATAGCTATGCTGGCAATTCGGTTGCTGTTACCCTATAAATGGAAGCACAGGGCCCTACCACTGGTATGTGCACATACAAATCTGTGGAGGGATGGGAGCACAGTGCCTGGAGGGCCCTGTACTCCCACAGGCAAATAAGGCTATAAGATACATTATAGTGGAAGATGTAATTATAGTATCTCAAAAAGTAATGAAATTCTTTGAAAAAAACTTTGTTAATAGACTAGTTAGGGTTAAAGCAACAAAAGCAGGGAAATATGGTGTTAGAGTTTTTAACCCTAACACCTCACCCCCACTCTGGAGGCAGAACATCAGGTATAAGGTGTGCCGTGGGGGTCTTAAGCCTAATGCTCACCCATTCTTATTCATTGTACAAATCTATGCTTGTTTAGTGATGGAATGGGGTGAGCATTAGGATTGAGACTCCACTGCACACGCCATGCCTGATTTTCTGCTTCTATGGTGGGGGTGGGTGTTAGTGTTGAAAACACTAACACTGTATTTCCCTACTTTTGCCACTTTAACCCTAACTAGTGTATTAACAGCGTTTTTTTGCAAAGATACCTATGAAAATACAATAAAATTTAATTAAAAGAATTACCCTGTACTGCACAAATAATGTTATGTCATAAACATTTTATCTGTGAATCAGACATTAAAATAAGACTTTGCTATCTTTATTTGGTAACTTATAATAAGACTTAAAATCTTGGCTTAAGATTTCATATTTTGCCAAGATCTTAATGTATTCTTTTTATAATATTTTGACTTGTTACTTATTTGTTAATGCCTGTATAAGATTCTCAAATTCAAAATTGCTTCATTTGAAGCAAATCTTAATATGATTATCTTGCTCCAGTAACAGGTAATTGGGCTTTTTTTTATATATAACTTTTATTAAAGTTTTAAGCAGGTTAACAAAATTAACATTATATTTCTGGTTTCCTACATACCATAGATGCAACTAAAAAAGTTATATTCTTTGTAGGTGGACTAAGCTTCAATACACTGACATATCCCTGCTAGTGAGAGGTAAAAAAAATGTATACTGTATACAAGAAACTGTGGGGAACAGTATCTCTACTATATGGTTTGCCTTATGAAGGTATGTATCACTTCTCCATCTTTACCTCCCTTCCCAATGTATATGGCCTCCCATTGAAAATTTTCAAATTTTAGCCAGATAATATTGTAGCTCCCCAATTATCTTTCAACCACATAAACTAGCTTATCAAGTCTAGCTGCACTGATCAACAAAGAAAGCCAACCGTTACAAATAGGGAGATATGGGGCCCAATTTTAAAAGCAGTTAAATTGATGCAAGTGGCTTGCATCAAATGAGTTTGATGCAAGAGGTATTTCGCATCACAACTTTCGCCAAATGCAATTTTTTGGAGGTCTAAAGCCTGAGGTCCAATGTGGGGGAATAGCTTCTCCCACATCCCCAATAAAAGCCAGCCTCCCACAGCAGTTCCCAGTTTAGTGCATTGCGAAACACTCCCCATTCTTAAGCACCAGGCTCCTGCATGGGCTGTGGGCTGTGCCTCCTTCCTCTTCCACCTGCTTCCTTTGCTGCCTTCCTTTCTCTCTGCCCCTCTTGTGTTTTTGTGTTTTTTTTCCTTTCCATTGTTTGTCTTTTCCCCTTCCCTTCCATCCTCCTCCTGCCCTTTTATTTTGCTTCAACCCCCCCATTTGTTCTGCTGCTGCTCCCTTCCACTCCCGCAGTGTTCCCCTTAATCCCAGGTTCATGCTCCTTCCCCTCCTTGCACTACTGCCTTGTTTTCCAGGGCTGGTTCCCTGGGCCTGTCAGGATGACTGCTTTGGCATCTGCTCCCTTTGGTTCCGCTTTTGCCCCCTTCATCCTCTCCCTCAGCTCCATCTCCTTCACGGCCCCTGTGCCTTTGGCATTTTCTCCCCCACCTCGCTGTCTGACCATGGTCTCACCCCCTTTTTTTCCCCAACATGACTTGTTTCTTACCTTCCTCTCTCCATGTTTTGGTACGAGTGGCCCTTTGTGCTCTGCTTGCCGCTTCAGTGTACTGCTTGCTTCTTCTGTGTCCCCCTGCATGTGGCAGCTGCAGGGGTCTGCTTGTTCTCCCATGCTCCTGTTGTTTCTGTATCCTTACCCTGGATGCAGTTTCCATTGCTGGGTCAGGGCATGGATGCTGATTGGTGTGTGTCTTCACATTCCATCCCAGGTTCCTCTCTCTGGCCGATCCATGGCCCTCCTTTTTCAGCCAGCAGCACCTCCCTTGCGGTTTTGATATTTGCGTAGGTCAGTTATTTTATCAGTTCTCAACTCAAGTCTCACAGACTTCTTACTCTCCACTGTTGTAGATTCCATAGTCTTTGTTTTTTTTTTCCTACTGTTTTCTCCTTTGGGTGTGGGAAGCGTAGGTGCTTTTCTTCTTGTTGCTGCGTTTTGCAGTTCATGTCTCTGCCTGTCTTTGACTAATTCCTAGTCTGCAGTTCATTAGTTCGGTGTACGAGGTGCCTTGATGGAAGGGGCTGTCCTTCATGCTGTTTTTATTTCTATTTGCTTCACAGGTTACAGTCCATCAGCTTGATGGTTTCAGCAGCTGTATCTCTCTGTGTTCAGCGGTCTGGGGCAATTGTTTCACTATCCACCACAAAACAAACAAACAAAAAACATATTTCACCCCCTATGACTTTTCTACTTTCACTTTTCTGGTTTGGGAATCCCCTTCATGTTTCTCCTCCCCCCCCCTCTCCATCCCCTATCCTCCTTCTTGCCTTCCTCTCCCCATCCCTCATTCTGTCCCTCACTTCCATGTTTTCTTTTGGGCTTCTCCCGCACATCAGCACTCCATCCCCTCACCTCTTCACCTGCATCAGTCCTGAGCCACTTCTGACCCCCTCCTGGAGCCTGCAATTCCTCACATTTCCCCACTCTGCCACTCATTGCATTAACCTTCCTTACCAGTTTATGTCCATCCCCAAGCTACTTAAACCTTACCATTTATTAGTCTGAGTATTCATATACCCTGCCCAGCCTGTCATTCCTAAGTTGCCTTGTTCTCCCCTTGTATTTTATGACTTGCTGGCTTGCCAAATCACTGCAACACTCATGCTGCTGCCTTCTCCTGCATCCCTTGTAGTAGTTCCCACAGTACCACTGCAGCTGGTGCTCCTCCTCCTATGTTTATTTTGTCGGGCGCTCACCTTGTTTGTATCTGCAGTAATGAGTTTCATATGCCCATGTTCCCTTTATACCTGCAGCTTGTCCTTTATATGGACCTTGCCAGTACTGGAGCCTCTTTTGGTGGTTCCTCCCCTTCCATTTGCAGCTCTGTTAGGTCCATGTTGCTCAGCTGGCTTCCCTGTTATTCCCACAGAGGGGGACTGAGGTGCCACGCTGAGGCATCGTGGCTCCAATAGGCTGGATCATGCCTTATGTCAGCTCTATGATTTTACCCTGATTTCCTCCTACGTGGCTTTCTGTCATCCTTGCACTACCCATTGACCTTGCATCCTACTTGACCTTAGCATGTTCCTTGCCTTCTTTTCCTGTGCTGCATGCTCCTCACTGCATTCCCCATGTCTCCTCCTTAATGGCATTTTTCATAATCGTACTTCCCTGTCCTCTTACATCTTACTTACTAATTATCTTTCCCTTTGTCCTTCCTTGTTTTGCCTACCACCTACTCCTCAGCTGTCAGCGCCCCTTTCCTCTCTCAGCTCATACCAGTAGTCCAATGGCCTCTTGCCTAACTATGCCTGCTGAGGCATAGCAGTGCAAGTAGACTTCACCTGTCTACCGGTGATGAGAGATAATTTCCTCTGCTTCTGGTATCCTAGTTATACTCCCGCTCAACTTTCCAGTCTCTGTCTCAAAACTCTGCCTGGCATGGCACTAAGTGAAGGTTAGCTTGCCTGACTACCCAAGGTGGGAGACTGTGTCTTCAATCTACTGTTCAGCTAACTATATTCTATACCTGATAATTGGTTGCTGCATTCCCTTCAGGAACAGGACCACCATACCCCATTTGCTTTCAATCTACTGTTTCAACCAACTGCATTCTATACCTGATACCCTGTTGCCACATTCCCTTTGGGAACGGAACCAATATACCCCATTTGCTTTCAATATTCTACCTCACCTGATTACATCCTGCACTTCCATGGACTCAATGTACTTGTCCCCTCCTTGGCCTCCTCATGTTCTGGATTTGGTCCCCGCCAGCTTGTTCAGTCTCCACCTCTACTCTGACAGATTCCTGGACTTGTTTGCTACTATCTTCCACCTCTTCCTGTGCTCCTGGGCATCGTTGTTGTGGCTTGGCTTCTGGCTCAACCTCATCTAATCTTCAGTTCTTCATTTCCATGCTACCATCTTCTGGTGAGGGCATTGCTACACCAGATGTCTATGTTGCCCTAATTGCTTCCTCTTAGACATGTCTTCCCACATTCTGCTTGCTTCCTTCTGGATATGTGCCATTTGCTCCTCTTCAAGGATGTATGCCTGAAGCCTTCTACAAGTTTTCCCCTGGTGCTCCCCTTATCCCATCCAGTTGCCTCCCAGCAATGATTCCAGTGCTTTATTAACTGCAATTCCAGATTTTGCAATCTCCTTCAGAGGTGGGAACCCATTCCCCATCGCTGCTGCTCTTTTCCTGTCCGCAATCCCAGTTTGCCATCTCCTTTGGAGGTGGGAACCCGTTCCTCCTCATTTCTGCACCACCTTGCTACCACCAGTCCCATTTCACCATCTCCTTTGGTGGTGGGAAACTCGCATCCAACTTCGCAGCACTTTGTACCTGGATTGGCTTCTTGGTTTTACATGGATCTCCCACCAAGGCTTAATTCAGTTTTTCTGCATTCTATTCCAGCATGCTGTGGCACGTGCCCAAGTCCTGTAACTTACTTGCACCTGCCGATGTCTGTACTGCTTGGCCTCTGCTGTCTGCATATCCAGCTCCATCCTTCAGTCAGTGGGCTTCTGCTTGGACTATTCCCTCTGTCCTTGGATTGCTGCCTTCCTTCTCACCACTGTGGCAGCTCAGGGCTCCTGCACATTTTCTGTGTCTCTTTTAGGCATTCCTACAACTATTGACATCCAGCATCCCTGCCTGATCAACTACTCTACCTATTCATCTGTCTCATACTCATACCTCTGCCATCATAACAGCTCCCTTCCAATGCTCTATGGAGTATCTGTTCTTCTTACATGAGGAAACCGTCTTCCAGCAACATCCCTTGAACAGCATGCCCTATAGACTCTCAAGTCACCATAGAATCATCAGTATGTCCCGATAACCTCGCCAGGACCCATTTCTGGAATCCCATTCAACTAGACTATAGAAGATCTCATCTCTCAACCAACTCTGCCACTTGCTTCCTTATATCTTCCATTAATTCAAGCAGTATAGGCATCCCTACCTCCCATGTCTTTCTAGGATTCAAGATTTAGTGGATCCTCCTTCACTCCTATCTTATTACCTGGAAATGTGACCATAATTCCCTCTGAGATGTATCAACTCCATAATACTCATCACTGTTAAGGATAACTCGAACCACAGGTTACCTTATAGCAGTACTGGCAACATCCATTATACCTTCTCCTCATATACTTTTCTTAAAAGTGTTGACTCAGTTTGATCACATTATTCAACTTGTACTCCCTTAATAGCAGTTGGATGTTCCTAAGATGTTCTCCAGCAACTACACCGGAATACGTATCATTGAATATCTGGTGCCTAGCTGCCTTGCTAAAGTTACTCTATCCAAGCCACTGTTCCCTGGCCCCTGGACGTCACCATAACTCATTACGTTGCCTACATCTCTTCATCATGTTACCCTAAATCATGCCAGCTACCCGTCCAGCAGGCCTTCTAACTCATCCATTGGGATTTACCTCCCATACTCCCACCAGCGAATACCATCACCGAGAGGAGGCTTCCTTTGATTCCTCAATCTGCACATCCGCAACTGACCTGGCTGCCTCACTATCCCAGTCATGCCTCACAAAAGTCCTATATCTGACATGTATGCTAGGCACCTATGGTATTCTATGCTGCTCTCAACTTCCCTTTGCCACATCAGTCTATAGACTTTTCTCAGGCTCCTCTCAATATTCCGACATAGGATGCTCTAGCACTACAAAGTCACCATGGCCACTTAAGCTCCTGCCATTGGCAATTAAGCTACAGAAATACCAATATCCACCATTTCCCACTAGCAGTCCTTCTCGAATATGAGCCTATGCAAATTTCATCATAGCAACAATAATTCTAGTAAACCGTCAATTTCATTGCACTAAACTTTCCAATTATTCCCATCGATAACCAGTTACCATCTCTACAGCATAGACCACCCTTCCTTCATTGGTCTAAAATCTTCCATGTTAACCCCTCCTACCCGGTATCTAAAGCTTCTGTCTGAATCCTTGATCATTTCCATAGCTGTCTACATAGTGACATATTGCACATTGCTGAATTCCAAGCCTTGAGACTCTAATCCAGATGTCAAACCCTCTTCGAAGTCTGATAGATTACTTTAAAAATGTTATAACCCATCATACTTCCCTCAGTTTAGAGTATGGCAGCTCATTAATCAACTCATGCTGCTCATGCTCACATTGACTCTTAAACCCCATCGCATATCAACCAATATCACATTGGAATCCTGGACCATGTTCACCCCTTTCCAGTTGGACTTAATTGATATTCAGGATCCAGACACTCCTTCAGAATGGACCTGCCTCTTCAGCCTCAGAATCGACCTTCCAGAATGCATCATCCAACAGATGCCGAAGATGAAACGTCATCTCTACAGCAGTTCACCTCACTTAGAAATTAGAACATAGTTGTAAGAACCTAGGATCATCTCCTCTTAGTTTGCTCTGAGGACAAGCGGGTCAGTAACCATGGGTCCTCTCCTCAGAGATTTCCTCCACCTGGGGGGTTTTCCTCTGTGTGCTACTGGTCATACTCTCTGTGAATTGGAGGAGGTAATCTTTTTGGGCTTTCTATTCCCAACTCATTACCTAACTTCTCTACCAAGGGTGGGAACAGAGAATAGCCAAAAAGTAAACTACAATTATAAAAGCACTATTAACCCCATACTCCATTCACTAAAACATTGAATGGGAAGGCTAAAGCCCGAGGTTCAATGTGGGGGAATAGTTCCTCCCGCATTCCCAATAAAGGCCAGTCTCAAACAGCAGTTCCCCACTTAGTGCATTGCGAAACACTCACCATCGACCCCTGCTTCCTCCTTCTCCTGCACTCTGCTCACCCTTGGTGCTGGGCTTTCTATTCCCTACTCACTATTCAGCTTCTCTACCAAGGGTGGGAACAGAGAAAAGCCAAAAAGTAAACTACAGTTACATAAGCACTACTAGCACTATATTACCATTTATCACTTCTTCTCCCTGAGCCTCCCTTTCTTCTTTCCCCATACATATATATATATATATATATATATATATATATATATATATATCTCTTTTACCTCCCTCTACACTAACTTTTTTTTTCTCTTTTAGATATTTCCTGAAGAGGACCTAAGGTCAAAAGGTAGATTTTTAACTCTATTTTCTATTTTCAGCGTGCATTTAATATAACCATTTTGTTTTGCTTTTAGACCACATGCTGACGCAGTGCCTTGTTTTTGGTTTTTACAATTTATAGGCACTACTAACCCCACACTCTATTCACCAGAACAGTGAAATAATGCAGCCTGCATCAGATGTAGACACTGCTGCACCAACGCCCCCTTGAGCTAGGGTTGCATCAAACAACACAATGCAGCAGGTCACAAGAGGGCTTATGCCACTGTGGAGCTGTAACATCCCCTTTTTGGGGATTTTACAATTCCCACCTTAGACGCAGGAAGGGGCACCACTTAGACCCACCAGAAGGTTGTCTGTGTGTCTTGTGTCAGTGGGGAAGTGTATTACAGGTGGCAGTAGCGGCACACTATGGGCATGGGAGGTGGCAGTGGCATGTCAGGGGAGAACTGTGCATCAGCTGCGGTGATGTTGCACCCCGTGGGGTATGTTTCCAGTGTACAACAATATGTACAATAAACATAATTTTCCTGATGGTCTAGTGGCCCCCCGGATCCCCAATCTCCCCCAAGTATACTGATTTAACCTACCTGGAGGTCTAGCAGCCCCCCTAATCCCTGACCTCACCCCAAGTAAAAAGATATAATTTCCCTGGTAGTCTAGTGGACCTCCAATCCCCCCAATAACAATGTGATAACTGTCCCTGGTGGCTAGTGGCCCCCTACCCCCACCCCATCAGGTAGCATCCCACCATCCTGCTCTCCCATCCTGAATTGGAGCCAGCAACCAGCATAGTCCTCCTGTCATCACCATGGCTGGCCGCCAACTGAGTTTTCAATGAGTTCATACTGTATACATTACAAGCTCATTGATTGACAGCTGCTGTCATTCAATGAGCACATACTATAAAGAGTACGCACTCACTGAGAGTTCAGTTAGTGACCAGCTGTGGTGGTGAGAGGAGGGCTGTGCTGGTCACTGACTCTGATGTGAGATGTGGGAAGTGAGGTGGCGTGATACTACCTAATTGGGTAGGGGGTGGGGGGTGCAGTAGACCACAAGGGGTAGTTTTCACATTGTTATTGGATGAGATCAGGGAGTGGGAGTCCACTAGACTACTGGGGAAGTTATATCATTTTACTTGGGGGAGATTGGGGATGGGGGACAGCTAGACCATCAGGGAAGTTATGTTTATTGTACATATTGCTGCACACTGGAAATGTACCCCACCAGATGCAACATCACTGTGGTTGATGCACAGCTGTCAACTAACATTGCAGCTACCACCTCCCATTACCCCTACACCCCTGGCACCTTCCTGGCATGTTGTTCCCCCTCCCCTCACCATCCCAGCCCCTGTAGTGTTGAGTCAGGTGGGGGTTGGATCCCTGAGGCAATGTTGGCAGATGCACCAACTGTTTTACGTAGCTAGAAACTTGTGGCAAACCCAGAGAGTTGGCACCAGGATGCTGCTTTTTATAAAATTGGGCACAGGATGCCTGGTGCACCCGGAGTTTGCCATAAGCCTTAAAGCAGCACAACTTTTGTCGCTCTAAGGACTCTTTTAAAATCGGGCTCAAAATCTTTCCAGTGCACCAGTACTGTCTGCTTGGCTAACACTAATGATAAACACATTTAAAATCTCCTGAGAGGTACTCCTCTGATGATATCATCACCCAGCAAAACCATACAGTCTGTTAAAGTAACTTTAAACTGCAATCTAACCTAGGAGTATTCCACATGGGACCAACAGTCCCATAGTGGGACACAGGATCAAAGCATGTGGGCAGTATGTGGCTTTGGGGATCCACATCTAGGAAAGTAGCCATCTGAGCCCGCCCACTGAATACACAAGTATTGCATCCATTTAACGGCACTGCTCATGGGGATTTTTTATAGAACCCTCTAATATTAACTCCTAATCCTGATCATCCTAAAATTGGTTCAAAATGGTGGGCTAGTTAGCTCTGGCCATGTCATTGGTTATAGTTGCCTGACTTAAAAGAGTGCAGTACAGTTTACAAATAATGCCACTATACCCTACCTCCTGAACTAGGGTGCCGGCTCCTAGTTAGGTTCTTCTGAAGTCTGAGAACTTTCCACCAGTTGTACCAGATAATGACACATTTGCCAATATTTTAAAAAGTGTGTTGTAGGGAGCTTAAACGTGTCCTGTAACTGGGAGACTACAAGCATTTTACCACTGTCAGATAAGTGATCCAACAACTGAATCCCCAAACCACCACAGTAGGAAACCATGTCACTGAAGATGTGCAGAGAGAACATATGGTCCTTAAGAGGTATCAGGAACCCCACCCACTGGTGACACTGTATGTGTCTGTAATCATTATGCCAGAGTTTATTTAAATGGAGGACATAAAAACATTTCAAATCTGATCTGCAGGCATGGAAAGTCATAAATAGCAGGTCTGTGAGCCTGGAACTTTGAGTGACTCCTTAGAAGATATTTACTTAGGGATGTAAGAACTCTGGGATATGTCTGGAGTTCAAGAACTTAATCTGGAAGACCTGGGCCTCCATGAAGATAACATGCAACAAGCTGTCTGTACTTTTTTTTTTTTAAGTCTTTGGTAACCTGATAAGGCCCACTAGGTACTGTACAAGTGCCTGATTTCAGGAGTGACCTGGGAGCACTGGGCGGTTAAGTGACTTGCTCAGAGTCACACAGCTTGCAAGTGGAGATTGTGAGAATCAAACCCAGGTCTGCTGTGTTGGATATGCCAAGTTCGTTCATAGCTTGTTACTCTAACCTCTAGGCTATACTGCTAGCCCTGTACTTAAACCTGGGTGCTTTATTGGCCTAAATTCATGAAGAAATACGGGAGAGAATTTGTCAAAAATATCCCTCTGAGATATGAAGAGTTTGTAACAAGCAAAACAAATTAGGCAGAATGATCATTTTGACCATGTTAATACAACCTAATAGGCAGATTCGTTCATTTCAAAAACTCAAATTGTATCCTACAGAGGAGAGGGAAATAGTTAGCCAGAAAGAGATCTTCATACTTTGAGCTAATATTGATTCCCAAGTACTTAAACCCAGTCATTGTCCACTGGAATAAAAAAGAGGCCTGAAGTACAGTAACCACCCACCCACACATACATTAATTCGACTGGCTGAGCTTGTTCTTAAACTCAGTGCTTTTTCTTTTAATAAGTTTTTTTTTCAGCAGGTCAGCTTTGCCTATCTGTTTGTGGGTCGGGTTGAGGAACAATTCTTTCTCTCCTTCACAGGAACTGTGCCTGACCTCTATAAAATATACACAGATGACTGTGTGGGGGTCATCTCCTGCTCCAATGAGTCCCTCCAAATCTTCTTGGACAAGTTTACCACAGCCCATCTTTCCCTTTAGTACACTGTTGAAGGATCTTCTTCCCTGCTGCCTTTTCTAGATATCAGATTGTTGCTGCAGAACACTGGTCTGAAGACATCTGTTTATGTCAAACCACAGACTCACACAACTTTCTCATCCACAGCTACTTTCTTCCCAACCATGTTAAGAATAGTGCCATAATCACAGTTTCTTAGACTTTGGAGGTTACGCAGTAAAGATGATGGTTTTGCTGAGCAGGCTCAAAGAATTCCATTTTTATGTTGCTTGCACGCATGTACAAGAAACATAGTGCCATCAACCGAGTTTTCGGAGGTGTGGCAGCCCTCTTCCAATTCAGTCAGTGTGTTTGCAGGCGCGGCCGCAGTTCTCCAACCGCTGCTGGAGCTGTCTATGACAGCAGTCCAAAATGCAGTGGAGTACAGTTGAAAGGGGGAGCTACGCTTCAGTGAGCATGATAAGATATCGCCTGCTCGTGCACGCTCCCCTCACACACACACACACACACACACACGCCACGCATACTGCGTGCCTCCCACACACACTGTTTGGCGGGGGTGCCCAATCCCGTCGGCTATGCTGCGCCCCTCCCAGTTGCACATGCCATGCTGGGTGCCCACCCCAGTGTGGCAACACATCAGCCAACGGGTGCCCACCTCCGCCGCTCCACTGCCCCCCTGAGAGACACAGTGCCATGCTGGGAGCCCACCCCAGCATGGCAACAGATGCTATGGCTACAGGGAGTGCCTAATCCTCTGTCGGCTCCACGGCCCCCAAACAACCCCTAGCCACGCTGGGAGCCCACCCCAGCATGGCAAAGTCCCGATTGCCGCCCTGTTTTTGCACAAAACCAACCTGCAACACAAAACGGTCCTCGCTGTCTGGGCCCCCACCCACACCCACCCACTGTGCACCCTACCTCCCCCACCCCTTAACCCCATACTTACCTCAGGACTCCGGCGCGATCTTCGGTGGGCTGGGAATACGCCTGCACTCTTCAAAGCAGACCGCGAACTGAGGAAATGCCGGTAAGCTGCATAATGTAATAAATAGGGTTTTTTCAACATTGCTGCATATCTCAGGCATTTTTTGGAATTTCTGCACCAAATTTTCACCATGGGGTTTTGGGACCACTTCTAATGAATGCCCTCACTGTCATGGTGTTAATCGGGCCCGAATGGTGATTTCGAAGTCACTGAGCAAAATCACCTTTCCGCACTGATTAATGAAACGACACTGCCAGTGTTCATAAGGTGGGCTCTCAAAAAGCCTATGTTGAACATTTGGTGGAAAAATTCCTAAAAATGACTGTTTTACGAGTGTGCATTGCACACTTCCTACGCACGCTCGTAAGTTCGTGAATTTTCAATATTTTCACTCCAGATTTTCAACATTGTCATTTTACCACACCTCCTTATGAGCAGTATAGCTGTCATTTTTCACATCTTACCCAAAATATCTTTCCGGCCATGTAGCGCACAATGGCGCAGTCAGTGTGCGAAATCACTGTATGGGGCACATTAAGAAAATCACAGCAACACTGTTCATGAGCAGAGGTCTTAAAATGACTATGTTGAAAATTTGGCAGGGAAACTCCTCAAAATGACTGTTTTATTTAGTTTGCATTAGTGACTTCCCACGCACTCGTAAGTTCGCTGAATTTAATATTTTCACCCAGATTTCCAACATTGCCATTTTACCACACCTCCTTATGAGCAGTACAGCTGTCATTTTTCACATCTCACCCACAATGTGTTTCCGCCCATGTAGCACACAATGGAGCAGTCAGTGTGCGAAATCAATGTATGGGACACATTAAGAAAATCACAGTGACACTGTTCATAAGCAGAGGTCTTAAAATGGCTATGTTGAAAATTTGATCACAAATTTCCTATAAATGACTGTTTCACGAGCGTGTGTTGCGCAGTTCCTATGCGTGCTCGTAAGTTTGCAAATTTTCAATATTTGCACTCCACTGACTTCCAAATACCTACACAGCACATACAAGCAAGCAACATCCGGCACTGACAAATGCTTGTTTATTACCAGAGAGCACAGTGGACAGAGCACTCTCTGGGGACAGTTACACACCATTTAACTAGAGATGTGTGAGGTTGGCAAAATTCAGTCTGTGAAGTATTTCATGAATGGTGCACAATTTGAGAAGCACAATTCACAAAATGTATCAATTTGTGGAGTGCGGATCAATATAAACATATGAACATACAAATTTACCAGCAGAAATAGGCCACCTGGTCCATCAAGTCTGCTTGAGTGTGCAGTTAGCAGCCTCCCCCTTGCAGCTGCCCCACCCCCTCCCCAGTTACCCCCCATCACCTTGTTCCATCCCTTTTTGAGACTACTCACTGCCTTACAGGCTACCACCTACTCTGGAAGAGCATTCCATTCTGCCACAACCCTCTCTGTGAAGAAGTGTCTTCTCATTCCCATCCTAAATCTTCCCCCCTCCTATCTAAGGTCATTCCCTCTTGTGTCCCTCCCCCTCCTCTTTACTTGGTATTACTTGGTATGAAACAACAGAAGAGGGCCAGAGCCCATCAAGACTGTTCCCCACACTATGTGGGACATTATTTATCTATTATCCCCTCAATCAAACATCTAATTTGTTTTTAAAGACAGTGGCACTAGTTGCCTCTACCAATTCTTGTGGCAAGGTGTTCCATACAATGAATGCTCTTACTGGAAAAAAGTTTCCCCTTTTGCTGGTTTTGTAAGTTTTTACTTCAAGCTGTTTATTATGCAGTCTCGGAACATGTCTCATTTTGGAGAGTGTTAGACCACATTTTTCCATTAGATCTGGTGAATTTATTAAATTAAAAACCATAAGCATATCACCTCTTAATCTTCTAGTTTGAAAAGAGAAGAGACCAGCAGCTTTTAATCTGTTCTGATAATCCAAGTTTGTTAATCTTGAAATCATTCTAGTTACTCTCCTTTGAACCTGTTCAAGAATTGCTATATCTTTTTTTTGGTTTGGATTCCAGAAAGGGAAGCCATAGTCTAGATATGGTCTAATGTATGCCCTATACAATGGAATAAGGCATTGTTCAGTGTGATTAACAAAAGTGTGTTTAATTTGCCTCAAAAGTCTGTTGGTCATGCAAGCAGTTCTAACACAGTGATCCTCAGCCTGAGTATTTCATCAGTGCCTGCCTTGTTATCCCCTTTATGTACTTAAAGATCTCAGTCATATCCCCCTGGTCCCTTCTCTCTCCTTCAAGGAGTACATGTTCATCTCTCTCAGCCTGTCCTTGTATGGTCTGTCCCCCAATCCCTGGATCATCCTTGTTGCCCTGCATTGTACCCCTTCCAGAAATTTCACAACCTTCTTCAGATATGGGCACCAGCATTGCACACAGTACTCTTGGCACAGCCTGACCAGTGCCCTGTAGAGAGGCAGGATCACCTCATTGCTCCTGGAGGAGATCGCTGTCGTGATACAACCCAGCATCCTGTTGGCTTTTGCTGCTGCCCCACACTGCTCTGTATTGTTCATCTTCCCCATTTACAACCACCCCAAAATCCTTCTCCTCCTCCTCCTTGGTGGAACCTAGCTGCACCCCTCCCAGCTAGTAATCCCTCTCTGGGTTCTTTGCTTCAAAGTGCAGGACTTTGCATTTTTTCACATTGAACCCCTAACTGCTACACTTCTGACCACTCCACCAGTTTGGTCAGGTCATCCTGCAGCCCCTGCCAACCTGCTATATCATCCACCACCACCCCCAGTTTGGTAACATCAGTGAATAGACTGATTTTATTCTTGACGCCATACGAGATGTTCGCTATGAATATTCCAAACAGCACTGGCCCCAGTATTAATCCCTGTGGCACCCCACTTGTCACAGCCCTTGGAGATGAGAGTTCCCCAACCCCCACCACTACCCTCTGCTGTCTTCCCTGCAGTCAATTCTCAATCCATTTAACCACCTTAGTCCTCACCCCCACATATCTCAACTTCCCTCACAACCTCCCATGCGGCACTGAATCAAAGGCCTTACAGAAGTCCAAGTATATGACATCCACCGCATGACCCTTGTCCAGTTCCCTCATGACACAGTCATAATACTCAACTAGGTTCATCTGGCAGAATTTTTTCAGAGACAGACCCATGCTGGTGACTGTTCTGGAGCCCATAGTCTTCCATAAAGGTCACCAGCCTTCCTTAAGTATTGTCTCCATCAGCTTCCCCATGATGGAAGTTAAGCTTACCTGCCTGTAATTACCTGACTCATCCTTTGGTCCAGTTTTATGGATGGGTATCATGTGGGCCATCCTCCAGTTTTGCAGTACACACCCTATGTCCAGGGAGGTGTTGAATAGTTCTGCCAGCGATCCAGCCAGGATCTTTGCCATTTCCTTTAACACCCTGGGGTATATGCCATCCAGTCCTGGTGCCTTATCCACCTTCAGAGCCCTTGACCCCACCAATACCCTACCTTCAGTGATCACCCAGTCCATTACCCCCTCCTTCCCTGTCCACCCCCTGTGGTAGCTACCCTCCTTTCTCCCTCTTGAATGAGAACAGAAGTACTCATTCAGTGCTTTTGCCTGATCCACCCCTTTCTCTGCACACCGGACCACTTTTATGGATGGGTACCATGTGGGCCATCCTCCAGTCTTACAGTATGCACCCTGTGTCCAGGGTGGTATTGAATAGTTCTGCCAGCGATCCAGCCAGGATCTTGGCCATTTCCTTCAACACTCTGGGGTATATGCCATCCGGTCCTGGTGCCTTATCCATCTTCAGAGCCCTTAACCACTCCAATACCCTACCCTCAGTGATCACCCAGTCCATTACCCCCTCTCCCCCCATCCATCCTGCCCAGCCCCTGTGGTAGCTGCCCTCCTTACTCCCTCTTGAATGCAGAACAGAAGTACTCATTCAGTGCTTCTGCCTGATCCACCCCTTTCTCTGCCCACCCCCCCATCCTTTCTGATCCTCACTATCTGGTCCTTGCACCTCCTTCTCTCCCATATGTAACTGTAGAAGTCCTTTTCCCTGTCCCTGGTGCCCTGCACCAGCTTCAATTCCCTGGAGGCCTTAGCTGCTCTGATTCCCTTGGTAACTTCCTAGGACCTCTTCACATACTCCTCCCTATCTTCCCCTTCCCGGATATCTTGTATTTCTTGAATGCTGCTTTTTTAGCACTCGCCATAACCCCTCTGCTTAACCAGCTTGGTATTTTAGCCCGTCCCTTTTTGCTCTGCAGTCTGGTACATGTCTCAGTAGTCTCCAATATCACCAATTTTATTTTTTCCTATTTCTGATTCGCATCCAGTGTGGTATTCACTGGCCCCAATGTAAAAAAAAGTATGTTATCAATTAAATCCCTGGTGTCTAGTGGACCCCCCACCCCAATTACCAGCCCCAATGTAAAATAAATATAATTATCAATTAAATACCTGGTGTCTAGTGGACCCCCCACCCCATCAGGTAGTGCCCCACCACCCCACTCCTCCCTGATCATAAGCAGGTGGCCAACACAGACCTCCACTCTCCACCACAGCTGGCTGCCCAGCTGACCTGGGGTGAATGAGCAGGTGCACACTCATTCCAGGTCAATTGTGCAGTCAGCTGTGGTAGAGAGTGAAGGGCTATGCTAGTTGCCCACCCTGGATCAGGGTGAGGGGGCACTACCTTATGGGGTGGAGGGTCCAATAGACACCAGGGATTTAACTGATATTCTTTCACATTAGGGCTGGTGATCGGGGGAGAGGGGAGTAACCAATAGACAAGAGATTTAATATGTATTTCTTTTTACACTGGGTCCAGCAATTGGCGGGGTGAGACCGCTAGACACCAGGGATTTAATATATTTTTTATACACTGGGGCCAACAACTGGCATGGGGAGACCACTAGACACCAGGGATTTAAGTCATAATATATTTTTTTTACATTGGGGCTGGTGATCATTGAGTGGGGACCACTAGACACCAGGGATTTAATGTCTTTTTTTTTTTTGCATTGGGACTGACAGTCGGTGGAGGGTCACTAGTTACCAGGGGTTTGAGGGGGTTGGCAATTTCTAACTTCTCCTTGCTTTCAGGTTTTTTTACGTGCAAGTGGAGGGGCACTAGTTACCAAGAATTTAGGGGGTTTCGCAATTTCTGACGTCTCCTAGCTTTCAGGTTTTTTTAAGTGCAATTTGCACTTAACCCCAAAAGCAAGGCAAAATTACACAATGTGAATTTTCATTTAATGGGATAACTTCACAAACTGATCCATGGAGGTGAATTTGGTGACCTCACCAAACAATTCGAAAGTGAAGTAAAACTTTGCTAGATCTCTTCCTGTAGACTTTATCCTCATAGAAGGGATACTCTCCCACAGCAATGACATGTTCCACTGGTGCTTCCCTTCCATTCTGAGGCTCCTCCTCTCCACAGAACCATCACTAGGATCTTTCCAGTTCTGCAGATTGTCCCTAATACTGAAGCTTGGGAAAGGGAACATTCTTTAACCAGGAGTAGCGCCCTAAGCTGAAGCTTGTTTCCAGATGCGACCTGGGAGCATGAGGAAGTTAAGTGACTTGCTCAGGATCACACCATATGCACCTAGGTGGCTGTGGGATTCAAACCCAGGTCTACCGATCTGCAGCTCAGAGCCTTAACCCACTGCGCTATACTGCCTCCCTTTGAAGATCCACTAATTGCATCCTACCACTGACCACCCAACCTGCAGAAACTCCTGGTACATCACAGCATCCATACTCCTAAAAACCTTCTTCCTACCAGGTACCAAAGCTTGCAACAGAACCCGCTGTTATACTTGCAAATTTGTTTTTGATGTCACTGGACTTCACGGTCCTACTGCTGTTTTTCTCATCACTAAGGAGTTCTCAAGCATTTCCAGCAATGTGATAGACTTTAGTCTTTGCAGGAAGTGAACAGCTCTCTATGCTGGAAAAACTTGCAGACACCTGACTGACAAATTCAGTGAACATTACAGGACACTCAGAAATGGAGACACTAATAAACCCATTGTATTCATTTTGTTTCCAGGGACCATAGGGTCAGTGATCTTTTTGTGTGTGTCCTTCAACAGGGTTTCAGAGATGCTTACCAAAGAAAAAACTCAGAAACCAAGTTTATCATTGGACTAGGCTCCCAGCAGCTCTCTGATTTAAATAGCAGACTTATTTTCCACTAGCATCTTTCAGCCACCTTATGGTTTACCACTGTAGTTTGTTGTTTTTACCCCGACACCCTGTTATATATTTGCTTGCGCATGTGCATGGTATGTTTACATGTGTGATTATGCCTTTACACACTTCCACCTAGTGCGTGTGTGTGGGGGGGGCATAATCACAGACATTCCAATTATGTGAGCGTATCTATTTTCATTTTCTCCAGATGTATCTTTCTCTGTCCCTTCCACCACCTTTGTCACCTTTTGGTCTACTTACAATGCTCTGTTAATTAGTTCCTGTATGAGGATTCCTCAGCTCATTCACTCCTTCTGTGACTTGACCTACCCACCATCACCTTTTTGTTTCCATTTTCTATTCTTACATTGTCTATTATCACTCTCATAGATCGTCCCCCATTTTATATATATATATGTATCCCTTATATGTAAAGGAAGGGATAAAAGCAACTGAACAAAAGAGTAAACATGGAGGAACGGAGGCACTGTGGGTCACCTTGGAGACTGGAAAGGGCACCACAATCCGCACAGGGGTTGTGTACAGACCCCCATGTCAGGAGGAGGGAATGGGCAAGGATATGATAGAAGGCATTCTTAGAATGGCAGAGAAAGGGGAGATACTGTTGATGGGAGACCTGAATATGCCAGATGTTAACTGGAGCACATTTGCTGCAGCCATATCCAAGAGCGGGGCCATTCTTGATGCCCTACAGGTGGCAGGCCTCAGACAGCTAGTTTTGGAACCCACTCATGAGGGAGCAATCTTGGACCTTGTACTCTCAAACAGGGGAGTAGAGGATCTTAGATCTAGAAGTGGGTGCCATCTGGGGACAAGTGACCATCAAACAGTGTGGTTCACGTTAAACTCAGCTACAGAGTCAAGCCATACAAAAGTGAGGGTACTGGACTTTAGGAGGCTGACTTTGGCAAGATGGGGAGTGCCTCAGAAAGCACTAGCAAACAGGCTAGAAGGAGGTGTGGAGCAACAATGGGAATCATCAAACTGCCATCACAGAGGCAACAAGCCTCTGTGTGAAGCAAATAAACAAATCAAAATGAAAGAAAAGCCACTATGGTTCTCAAAAGAGGTGGCTGTGAAAGTCAGGAAGAAAAGATAGCATTCTGGAAGTATAAGGAAACACAGAAGAAGCAGGACAGAGAGCTGTACCAGTTAAGGCAGAAGGAAGCAGGAGGGAAGTCAGAATAGCAAAGGCCCAAACTGAGGAAAGATAGTCAACTCAGTTAAGAAGGGGATAAAACCTTTATAGGTACATCAGCGAACGAGAAAGACAAAGGGAGAGATAGTGAGGCTGAATAGAAGGAACGGTGGGTGGGCAGAGGGGGACAGTGAAAAAGCAGGGATACTGAATGAATATTTCTGCTCAGTACTCACAAAAGAGGAGGGGGAAGTACCTAATCCAATTAACAGAAGCACTCTTGATAGGGGGGTCGATCCCAGTCCTTTCACAGAAGAAAGGGTTCTGCAAGAACTCCTAAAACTGAAGGTGGACAAAGCAATGGGTCCCGATGGAATCCACCCCAGAATTCTAAAAGAATTAAGGGAGGAACTAGTGAAACCACTGGCTACTCTTTTTAATAAATCATGGGAGGATGGTGTGGTACCCGAGGACTGGAGGAAGGCAGATGTGATTCCCCTTCACAAAAGTGGGACCAAGACAGAGGCAGGAAACTACAGACCTGTCAGTCTGACCTCTGTGATAGGGAAAGTGATGGAGTCACTTCTGAAAGAAAGAATAGTTGAGTACCTAGACGCCAGTGGAGCACAGGATCCAAGGCAGCATGGGTTCACAGCGGGAAGGTCATGTCAGATGAATCTAATAGATTTCTTTGACTGGGTGACCAAAGTAGTAGACCAGGGAGGGGCTGTGGACATGGCCTACCTAGACTTTAGCAAGGCATTTGACACAGTCCCACACAACAGATTAATAGTCAAATTAACCAGCCTGGGAGTGGGTCCCAGGGTGGTAGCCTGGTAAAACATTGGCTGCACAACAAGACACAGAAGGTAATTGAAATGGAGTCCACTATGAAGAAAGAGGGGTTACTAGTGGGTAACGTGAGGGTTCAGTATTGGGTCCAGTCCTTTTAATGTCTTCATCAGTGACATTGCAGAGGACTAGAAGGAAAAGTATGCCTTTTGCAGATGACACAAAGATCTGCAACAGGGTTGATACACAAGGAGGTGTGGAAAGGATGAGAAGAGACTTGGCAAAGTTGGAGGAACTGCCAGAAGTATGGCAGCTAGGATTCAATGCAAAGAAGTGCAAAATAATGCACTTGGGAAACAAGAACCCAGGGAAGAATACACAATGGGTGGGGAGGTAATAACAACAACAAAAAGGAAAGGGACCTGGGGAATCATATCAGATGACCTTAAGGTTAGCAAGCAATGGAGAAGGCAGTAGGGGAGGGCTGGGGGATACTGGGATGTATAGGAGAGGCATCACCAGCAGAAAACAGGAAGTTGTTATCCCCCTGTACAGACAGTTGGTGAGACCCCATCTGGAGTACTGTGTCCAGTTCTGGAGACCTCATCTCTGCAAGGACACAGACAGGATAGAGGCAGTCCAGAGGAGGGCAACTAAAATGGTGCAGGGCCTGCAAGAGAAGCCATATGAGGAGAGACTAAAGGAGCTTAATATGTATACCCTTGAGGAAAGAAGGGAGAGGGGGGACATGATAGAAACTTTTAAGTACCTCAGTGGAATCAACAAAGTTCAAGAGGGTAGCATCTTTCAGAAAAAGAGACGTGCAAGAACAAGGGGACACAATTTAAAGATAGAAGGAGGGCAGTTCAGGGGCAATGTGAGGAAGTATTACTCACAGAGAGGGTAGTGGATGCATGGAACAGCCTTCCTGAGGAGGTTGTGGGGTCTAAAACTGTGAGAGAATTCAAGAATACATGGGACAGACATAAGGCAATTCTTGTGGGGGGTAGGAAGAAATAGGCTGTTGGTTAACTAGGATCTGCGGCCTATCCTGTAGGTAGGGAAATGGACAGACTAGATGGGCCAAGCGGTCCTTATCTGCCGTCAAAGTCTATGTTTCTATGTTTCTATGTTTATTTCCCCTTATCTCTCCACTAAAATTATTTTTCTCTTTTAGATAATTCCTGAAGAAGACCTTTGATCAAAACTTCAATTCTTACTCTGTTTTCTATTTTTTTTAGTATGCATGTAATGCTACCTTTTTATTTTGTTTTCAGCACACACACTGACACAGCACCTTGATTTTTTTCTTTGTGTGTCTTTTTACATTCGCTTGCATGCATGCACAAGGAATGTCTTGCAACAGTACAAGTTTTGAAGGTGTGTGATCCTCCTCCCCAATCCACTGCTCAGTGTAGCAGGCGTGACCCCATGGAACCAATACATGCCGAGCTGTGCATGACAGCAGTTCGACTGTGTTGGTCTTCACTTCTAACAAAAGGTCCGCTGCAATCAGTGGTGGTAATGTGTATGCAATTTGCATATTGATCAGCTGAACTGCTGTCATGCACAGCTTGGCAATCTCTCCCACTTCCTCCCTCTGCTAATGTCCTACCCTTCCATACTTTTGTCCCTGGCACCCACCTAGTGTGCCGAGGGGGGTGCCCAATCTCCCTTAACTCATGAACCCCCCCAGCACACTGTGTGGCTGACAGGGTGCCCAATCCCCCATCGGCTGCGTCCCTCTAAAAAAAAACAATTGGCATGCTGGGAGCACACCCCAATGTGCTCATGCTCCCCCCCAGAACACACTGTATGGCCGGCAGGGGTGCCCAATTCCCACCGGCTCCACTGCCCTCCAACGAACAGGTTGGTAGCTCATTGGGAGCTCACCCCAGAATACCAAAAGCATCCGTTTCTGTTTTGGCCAGCAGCAGTGCCCAATCTTCTCTGGCTCCACTCCCCAAACAAACAGGTAGGTGGCACACTGAGAGCCCTCCCCAGCATGCCAAAAGCATCCGTTTCTCTTTTTTTTTTTTTCATTTCTGTAAAACAAGAAAATGGTCCCTCGACGAGTCCTTGGGTCCCCCAGCCAACTCGTGACCACCCTCTGTGCACCCACCTCCCCACTCCCACCCTCACCCCATACTTAGTTCCGGAGCTTGACGTAACAATCTTCGGTGGACCAGGAACACGCCTGCACTCTTCAAAGCCGACCGCGAACTGAGGAAATGCTGGTAAGCTGTACAATTACATAAACAAGGTTTTTCCAACTTAGGTGGATATTTTGGCCATTTTTTTGACTTTTGGCACCAAATTTTTAACATGACATTCTTGGTACCCCTTCTCATAAATTCAGTCACTGTCATGCAGTTATTCTGTCCAGAAAGGTGATTTTGCAGTCACTGCGCGGAATCACCTTTTGGGACTGATTAAAGATAAATAACAGTGTTGGTGTTCATGAGGTGGCCTCTCAAAAAGCCTGTGTTGCAAATTTGGTGAAAAAATTCCCAAAAATTACTGTTTTACGAGTATGTGTTGCACAGTTTCCATGCACACTCGTAAATTCGCAAATTTGCAATATTTTCACTCCAGATTTTCAACATAGGCATATTTCCACACCTTTATTTCCAGGCATATTTAAACAGTACAGCTATCATTTTTCATATCCTAGCCAAAATGTGTTTTCGTGCTTCCGGCACAAAATATCACGGTCACTGTTGGAAATCAGTGTTCACTACAGAGTAAAACAATCACAGTGACACTGTTCATGAGCAGATGACCTAAAATGCCTATGTTGAAAATTTGGTGGCAAAAGTCTATAAAATGGCTGCGTTACGAGCGTGTGTTGAGCAGTTTCTGTGCACACTCATACGTTTGTGAATTTGTAATATTTCCACTCCAGATTTTCAACATTGCCATTTTGTCACATCTCCTTATGACCAGTAAGCTGTCATTTTTCACATCCTGGCCAAAATGTGTTTTTGCACTTCCGGCGTACAATAGCTTGGCAGCTGTGGGAAATCATGTTCGGTACAGAGCAAGAAAATCACAGTGACACTGTTCATCAGCAGACTTCCTAAAATGCCTATGTTGAGAATTTGTTGCAAAAATTCCAAAAGATGACTGTTTTGCGCTTGTGCGTTGTGCAGTTTCCACGCACACTTGTAACTTCCCGAATTTGTCATATTTTTACTCCAGATTTTCAACATTTGCATTTTCCCACACCTCCTTATGAACAGTATAGCTGTCACTTTTCACATCCTGGCTGAAATGTGTTTTCACACTTCCAACGCAGAATAGCGTGGTTGCTGTGGGAAATCAGTGTTCGATGCACAGTAAGAAAATCATAGTAACAGTGTTCATGACCAGAGGTGACAATATGCCTATGTTGAATATTTGGTGAAATAATGACTGAATGTCTGTTACAAACATGGGTTGTGCAGTTTCCACAAAGGCTTGTTCCCTTGAGCATGCCCAGGGCGTTAGGGTTACTGAGGCAGACACTTAAGAAGTATGAGGGTTAAATGTTGATCAGATGCAAGAAGAGTTGCAGAGAGGTACTCTGCTGAGATATGGATGCTAAAGGGACATGGATACAACTTGGGGGCGCCTGCATAAATGCCAAATGCCAGTGCAAATACCTGCAAGTGAACGTTCGGCATTGACAAATGCTTGTTGAAGTATACTGTTGTCATCATAGGAGAGAGGCATGCCACATGCTTTCATCTACTGATTTTATGTCCTGAGTGCACACCAAAATTTGTGACTCACTGGCCACTAGGGGCGCTAAACAGGATGACAGCTTAGAGATCAGCTCCACAGCCCTGAGGGAAATATCCTTTAAAATCCTTTTTCTACCAGCTGGCATTATATCCTCACTCTACTGTAACTTGTGGGGTAATACTCTAGCTACACTAATTTAGCTTCATTGATACAAAAAACCTTAATTTGCTGTGTGGAAATTACTATTTTACAGAAGAGCCTCCTGGATGAGGTAGGCCTGAAAATATGTCTGAAGACTGCTTGCAACAAACCTGGGAGCAACCGTCAGTTGAGGAGATGTTCGTCGAACTTATGGCCCAGATGGCACAAGTCACTGTGGCAACTAATTGAAACACCCAAGTGGTTCAAAATTTAGAAGCCAGGATGCTGCATACCAAACATCGGGTCTCGACGACAGAGGGGCATGTTCAGGACTTAAGGGCAGAATTAAGAGATCAACAATGGACCATACAGATGCTGCGCAGTAGGATGCATGGCCTCGAGAATCAAGGTCGCCATAATAATCTTCACTTCCTGGGTGTCCCTGAGCATGTAGAGGGCAAAGATACTGAGGGATTTCTACAATTAGCCAGTGCTGAAATGCTGCAGTTGGACCCATTGATACCACTCCAGGTGGAACGCGCACACCGTACGTTAGCCCCCATGTCTCAGGCCCAGGACAGACCACGACCTATCATAGCCCAATTTATTGATTTTAGGGACAAAGAGAAGGTCCTAACTAGAGCTTGTGAGTTACAGCATGTAGTGTGGAGATCGAATAGGATCCACATCTTTCAGGACTTCTCTAAGGATCTGTCGGACAAACGCCAAGCATACTCTGAGGCAAGGCATAAAATGCACAGTATTGGACTGTCCTTTTCCTTGCGTTACCCAGCCACGATGCGGGTTATGCATAATGGGGTCCCAAACAATTTTGAATCACCTGATGCACTCATGGATTTTTTACAGCACAACTGGCCACAAGAATTCACCACCACTACCCCGGGAGCCCCTTCAGCAAAAACTGCTACCGACGGGTTGGATTGCCGCTCCTCTCCATCAGTGAGCAGGCCTGCAGTTTGGCAAGACCTCAGGGAGCAACACTGGGAACTCCCCCCAAAAACACACCAAAAGAGGCAATCCTCAAAGAAACAGGGTCGCCGGGAGCATCCTTCGGAGAGAGGGCAAGACGACACAGAAGAGGCCACACGCATGGACACTGTTGCTCCAGATCCATTACAGGCCTACCACACTGCTAATAGATATGAAGCTTTACGCCCCAGCTCTCCGGATCAACACCCAGGCATTGTGGATTCGACTGTGGAAGGCAGGCCTACTCCTATGTTGCAGCCCAGCTACCTGTCCCCGTCAGCAACTCCTCACCAGTCGCAGAATGAAGCTACAGATAGCTGAGGGCAGCATCCACCAACGGCTATAAGGGAGGCCTTCTCTACCAGCGGAGATCTCATCTTCAGTGTGGACCGTCCTGAGCGCTCTACTTCTCCAGGGCAATCGATCAGAAAACAACCACTGGCATGGTCAGATAAGTAGTCATCCTTCTATTTTCTTTCTGTTCCTGTTTTTTTAATCCCTCGGGCAGTTGTGGGTATGGGGTGAGTTTGAGGTGTCTAAATTGATTGTCAGTGGACAATCTCCTTGGCTGACCCATCTGCTACCCTTTCTCCATATTACCCATGTAAGGGAACTTTTGAGCCCCTTTTCACCCCAACCTTGACCCCCAACTTGCACTGCCATGTGGCAGACAAGATGCCTCACTCCTGTACCGGAAGGGATTCAATGAGAACTACCAACAAGCTCTAAGAGGATGTCCTGATCAATGGTCCAGACACATCTAGATGGCAAAGAAGGCCTTTTTGGTACCATCTGATTAAACAGAAGAACTTTTGTGGGTTTTACCTTGCTTACTTGTGTGTGGGGGAGGTGAGGTCCGCTGGGAAGCTGTGTCATACTGTATAATACTAACATACTAACATACTAAAATGCCATCAGAATAGGCCTAACGGTCTTTCACGTCTGCTCATTTGGTCAGCCCCACCATGGGAACTGACCTTGCTGCCCCCCTTGCCTTCTCTGGCTTCTCCCTTCCCAGTTCCAGATATTATCGCTGCATTGGATTTTGCTTCCAGAACCCTTCCCCTGTACCTGTCCCATCCCCTCTTGAACCCCTCCACCGTCTCTGCCTCCACCATCCCCCTAGGCAGCGCATTCTATGGCTCCACCATGGCTTCTACTCAGTGAAGTAGCACCTTCTTCTTTCTTCCCTGAATCTTCCCCCCTCCAGCTTCCACCCATGCCCTCTAGTGGCCCCCTCCTCCTTCCTTCGAAACACCCTGACTGTTCCTCCCCTATTTACCCCCTTCATGTACCTGAAGACCGCTATCATTTCCCCCCGGTCCCTTCTCTCTTCCAATGTGTACATATTTAGCTCTTCAAGCCTCTCCTCATAGGTCCTGTCCCCCAAGCCCCAAATCATTTTGGTTGCCCTCCTCTGGACCCTCTCCAGGAGTTTAATGTCCTTCTTTAAGTGTGGCCTCCAAAACTGCATGCAGTACTCGAGGTGCAGCCTCACCAAGCAGTTATACAGAAGGAGTATCACTTCCCTCCTTCTGGAGGTGATCCCCCTAGCGATGCATCCCAGCATCCCATTGGCCTTGGCTGCTGCCCTCCTACAAGTCTCTGAGTTGTTCATCTTGACATCCACCACCACCTCCAGGTCCGAGGTCCCTCTCAGCCATAGCATTCCCCCCCCACAGGGTGTACACTTGGCCCGGGTTTCTGGCCCACAGGTGCAGTACCTTGCATTTTCCTGCATTGAACCTCAGTTTCCACTTTCTAGACCATCTTTCCAGAGCCTCCAGATCCCCCTGTAGGGCCACCCTCCCCTCCCCCCATCCACCACCGCCCCCAGTTTTGAGTCATCCGCAAAGAGACTCATCTCACTCCTGATACCTGACCTTATGTCAGAGAAGTAGGTGTTGAACAGGAGGGGCCCAAGGACTGATCCCTGTGGGACCCCACTAATGACCCTCCTTGGGGATGAGACTATCCCACCAACTACGACCCTCTGGGTCCGGTCCTGGAGCCAATTGCCTATCCACCTGATCATCTGGTTCCCTACCCCCATTCCTCCCAGCTTATCCAGCAGGCCCATGTGAGGAACAGAGTCAACTGCCTTGCTGAAGTCTAGAAAGAGGACGTCCACTGGTCTACCCAGGTCCAAGGCACTCATCACCCAGTCATAGAACTCCACAAGGTTTGTCTGACACAATTTCCCCGGGACGAATCCATGCTGTCTATCGTCCAGGAACCCTGACTTTTCCAGGTACCCCCTAGCCTCTCCTTGAAAATGCCTCCATCACCTTGCCCACCACCGATGTCAGGCTGACAGGCGGTAGTTTCCTGCCACCTCCTTGATCCCCCTTGTGGATGGAGGCACTATATCATACCTTCCAGTCCTGGGGCACCCACCCTGTCCTCAGACAGATGGTGAAAAGCTCCACCAGGGTTTCGCCAGGACATCGCAAGTTCCTTCAGCACTCTGGGATGTAATTTATCTGGCCCCAGTGCTTTCTCCATCTTAAGGGACCTGAGGGCTTCCCTCATCTCTCTGCTGTGATTTCACTTCTGCTACCGCTTCTCCCTGCTTAGCCTTCCCCCTCCTGCCAGTGATGCCTCCCCTTCTCCCCAGACCCACTGATTGGTAAGGGTCCCCCCCTCCTCAGTATCACTGTCTCCTCCCATGTATGATGCAGTACCCCCATTTTCCTTGGTGAAAACTGAGGTGAAGTACTCGTTTAGTACCTCAGCCTGCTCCCCCGGGTCTTGTGCCCATCTCTCCCCTGTTTTAATCGTGCTAATCTGCCCCTTCACCCTTCGTTTTTCCCCAATGTATCTAAAGAACCCCTTGTTCCCTCTCCTAATTTCCTGGCCAGGTTCTGCTCCTTCCTTGCCTTAGCCACCCTCACCACTCTAGTGGCCCTTAGCCATCAGCTCTGTACTCACCTCGATCCCTTTCACTCCTTGAGCACTTGAATTGCCTATAGGCTGCCTTCTTTCCCTGCACCACCTCCTGGAGCTCCCTGGTCCACCAGCAGGGTTTTCAGGCCCTACCGCAATTTTGTCTTACTCTTGCACAGGTGCTGGTAGCATCCTGCACCCCTCTTCTGATGATTTCCCACCTACTATCAGCGTCCATGTCTGGCTCAATCCCATCCAAATGCTCCTTAAGGATCCTTCCCATTTCCTTAAAATCCCCCCCCCTGAAGTCAGTTACCTCCGTCTTTGTGCAGCCTTCTACCCCACCTAGGTCCAGACAGAACCAGACCGTGGCATGGTCACTCCCCGCCAACGGGTCCCTTACCTCCAGGCCCCCAATCTGGTCGCTGTCTGCCAGTACCACATCCAGTACCCGCGCCTCCCTGGTCGGTTCCCCCACCTGCTGAGTTAGGAACACATCTTGAAAGACATCCAACAACCTCTGTTCCCTGGCCACTGAGGATGTCATAGTCTCCCAGTCAGTTCCTGGCATGTTTAAGTCCCCCAACACCACCACCACCCTTCCCCTGCCCAGTCTGCAGTGTCTCCCAACATCTGCCACCAGACTCTCCTCCAGCTCCTCCACCAGTGCAGGGGGTCTATACACCACTCCTATTTTTACTCTCTTGCCTCCCCTTGTTATTAAAGTGACCCAAATCGCCTCCACGGTTCCCTCCGCCTCCTCTACTCCCCCATGCCAATATGAAAGTATTTGTCGGCATGCGTAAACTGTTGTGCTGAATGGGTAGCCAGGATGTGTTTTACGTGAGGCCCTAAGTGGTGAATGGCACAGGCCTGTGCCCCTCTGGTATATTTTTTTTAATCATTATTACTTTTTTCTATCAAGGGAAGATCTCCCAGCCCCTGCATTGGGTGGCTTACAGTACACTCTTCATAGGTGTGACCGGCCTGACCTCACCAGGATTTTTGTTGTGAGAGCATGGTGGCACCCATCAGCAATAACCCTAGGCTCACTGAAATAATGGGCAGTCCTCCCCCACTTTCTTTCCTGCAAACCCCCACCTCATTAGAAGCATTGTGTACTCCCACTTTAACTACCCCAGCTTCTGAGCTACACTGCTGGAGCAGCTCTCTCAACCCTCTGGGGTTGCAATGAGCCAGGTGGTCCAACCTTCCTATTGGGTTGCTCGATTTTATTGGGGGGGGATCCTCCCCCCACACTCATCATAGTGCTAAGGAAGGATGGCTACCACTTGATAATGCCCTGGGAATGGGGGCTGGCCTACAGCAGGGCTCTGCAGCCGAGGAGACGTCTCTATATCCCCAAATTGCATGGTACACTGTGCACAATGTATATTGTTTGTTAATGTGTTTATGTATGTTTGTTTCACAAGATACACACACAGATGTTTCGTTACGAACATACGAACATACGAAATTTGCCAGCAGATAAAGGCCTAGAGGTCTATCAAGTCTGCTCGAATGTGCAGCTAGCACCCCTTATTCTGCAGCTGCCCCTCCCTTCCACCCTTCCCCTTCATTAACCCTCCCCCTTGTCCTGTCCCATCCTCGTTTGAAGCAGTCCACTGTTCTACTGCATACCACTTCTGCAGGTAACGATTCCACCCAGCCACCACCCTCTCTGTAAAAAGTGTCTCCTCATCTCCCTCCTGAACCTTCCTCGCTCCAGTCTCATATCATGGCCCTGGTGGCCTCCCTCCTTACTTTGAACAGCCCCTCTGTACCTGTCTTGTTTATTCCTTTCATGTATTTAAAGGTTTCAATCATGTCCCCCTGTCTCTCCTCTCCTCCAGTGAGTACATGTTCAACTCCTTCAACCTCCTCTCATATGATAAGTCCCCAGACCCTTGATCATCTTTGTCGCCCTCGCTGCACTCCCTCCAGTAACTTAATGTCCCTTTTCAGATACGGACGCCAGAACTGCCGCAGTACTCCAGGTGTGGTCTAACTAATGACCTATACAGTGGCAGAATCACCTCCTCCCTCCTTGAGGATATACCCTTGCAATACAACCCAGCATTTTGTTGGCCTTTGCAGCTGCCTTCCTACACTGTGCCGAGTTGTTCATTGACCTGTGATGAGCACACCAGATCCTTCTCCTCTCTGTCTGGGCTAGCTGTACTCCCCTAGCTGGTAAGTCCTCCTTGGGTTCTTCATCCCAAAATGCATCACCTTGCACTTTTGGAATTAAAGCCCAGTTGCCAGGTGTCTGACCAGGTTTCAAGCTTTGCCAGATCATCCTGCAACCTCTGCCATCCCCTAGGTCATCCACCACCGCGCCAACCTTGGTATCATCAGCAAACAGACTGATCTTGCTCTTGATGTCCCATGATATGTCTGCAATGAATATCCCAAACAACACTGGTCCCAACACCGAGCCCTGTGGGACACCACTGTCACTGCCCTTGGGTGTGAGGCTCCCCACCCACCACCACCCTCTGTTGCCTTCCTGCAGCCAGTTTCCTACCCATCTCACCAGCATTGCACCTGCCCTGTGCCTACTAACTTCCTTCCCAGCCTTCCATGTGGCACTGGAGTCGAATGCCTTACTGAAGTCCAGATACAGGACATCCACTGCATGGCCCCGTCCAGTTGCCTAGTTACCCAGTCAGAACCCACCAGGTTGGTTTGGCAGGATCGGCCACGTATGAAGCCATGCTGTCTGCTGTCCTGTAGTCCTTGGCCTCTAAGAGGGCCACCAGCCTCTCCTTCAGGATAGTCTCCATTAGCTTACCCACGATGGATGTGAGGCTCACTGGTCTGTAGTTTCCGGTTCATCCTTGGGGCCACTCTTGTGGAGGGCACCACATGAGCCATCCTCCAGTCCTGAGGTAACACCCGAATGTAGTGAGGCATTAAATAGGTCTGCCAAAGGTCCTGCAAGGACCTCTGCCAGCTCCTTCAGTACCCTGGGGTGGATGCCATCTGGGCCTGGTGCCTTGTCCACCCTCAGTGCCTTCAAACCCTCTCAACTCTGTCCTCCATGATTTCCCCATCTGTCACCACCTCCCCCTCGTCTGCCATTTCACCCATCTTGGGTGTCACCCCCTCTTCTCTTTAGTAAATACTGAGCAGAAGTACTCATTTAGTGCTTCCGCCTTATCATACCCTGCTTCCACCCAACCCCTCCTTCTAATCCTTACTATAGAATACATACAGCTCCTTTTCTCCCTGATGTACTTAAGAAGTCCTTCTCCCCTTCTTAATGCCTTGTGCCAGCCTGAGTTCTGTGAGATGCTTTGCTCCCCTACTGCCCTTGTCACCTCCTTCGATTCTGTCAAGTACTCCTCTCTGTCCTCCCCCCTCCCTGTTTTCTTGTATTTCCTAAAGGCAGCTCTTTTCCTCCTTACCTTTTCCATGACCTCCTTGCTCAACCAGCTCGGTTTCTTAGCTCTAGCCTTCTTGCTCTGGGCTTTGCAGCAGGTTTTGGTTGCCTCCACTATCCCCAACTTTATGAGCTCCCATCTCTGGTTAGTATCCATACTAGATTGAATTCTGGCCAGTGCCCTTTTACCACTTCCCCCATCCTCCCAAAGTCAGCCCTCCTGAAGTCCAGCACTCTTGTGCCAGATTCCACTCCTTCCTTGCCCATATCCAATGTCAGCCATACTGAGTGGTGGTCACTCCCTGACAGCGGTTCCTCCACTGTAAGTTCTCTCACAAAGTCCCCATTTGCCAGCACAAGGTCAAGGGTATTTGTTAGTATAAGGTCATCTGGTAGGGGCAGGGTATATGGGCTTTACCTACTCTCTCCGTATCTGGTGGTGCTCTATAGAAATTTGCCTATTCTGGTTGGGCTGCCTCGCCCCCTATCTGCTGGTTGTTCTTGATATATCTCTTAATTACATATTTGCGCCTTATTACTAACAGGTAATATCACTTGTCTGACATGGAACATCAGAGGGCTTAACACCCCAAACAAGAGGAAGCAAGTTTTGGGCTACATTAAGATACTGGGAGCGAGGGTCACCTTCCCGGGGGGGATCCTGAGAAACTAAAGAGGGAGTGGGTAGGTCAGGTCATTCATGCCTCGGCCTTCTCTAGAAAGAGAGGGGTGGCGATTCTGCTTCACAAGCAACTACAATGGAAATTGTGGAGACAAGTGAGAGATCCTGAGGGTAGATGGGTGGTGGTACTCATGGATACTGGGGAGGGCCCTCTGATCTTGGGTAACGTATAGGCTCCGAATGAGGACTCACCTTGCTTCTTTCACAAGTTGACCCAGGTGCTGGGATCGATAGCTACGGAAGACACCCCCATTTTATTAGGGGGCGATTTTAATCTTACTCTGGACCCTTTCCTGGATAGATCCCCTTCCAATACTGAGCCCCACTCCAGGACTGTAATGGCAGTTGCTCAATTACAACAAGATTTGGCCCTTACGGACATCTGGAGAATATTTCACCCCTCCCAGCAGGACTACACCTTTCATTCCCCAGTACATAGAAACATAGACTTTGACAGCAGAAAAGGACCACTTGGCCCACCCAGTCTGCCCATTTCCCTACCTACTGGATAAGCTGCAGATTCTAGTTAACCAACAGCCTGCTTCCTGCAACCCTGCACTATAATTGCTTTGTGTCTGTCCCAAGCATGTTTGAATTCCCCCACTGTTTTAGACCCAACGACCTCCTCAGGAAGGCTGTTCCATGTATCCACCACTCTCTCCATGAAAAAGAATTTCCTCACATTACCCCTGAGCCGTCCCCCCTCTATCTTTAAACTGTGCCCCCTTGTTCTTACACATCTCTTTTTCTGAAAGATGCTACCCTCCTGGACTTTGTTGATTCCCTTCTTAGTAGAATAGACCTCTGGCTCACCTCTCCTACTATTACTAGTAACACTGTTAATACCCTTATTTATCCCTTAGTTATCTTGGATCATTCCCTTGTGCATCTTGCCTTCACATGGGGCCCCCCTCTCCCTAAGTCTCCAGCATGGAGGCTGGACCCATTGCTACTTCATGACCCAGACTTTCACCCTTGGCTTCAAAAGGAAGCAATGGAATTTTTTCGGCATAACCTCATAGCAGATACGTCTGTGGGTACCACACGGGAGGCATTCAAAGCTACTCTAAGTGGGGCAATAAGAGGGTATGCGAGCCGGTGCCAAAAAAGGAGAGAACAACATTTGAGAGGACTTGAACGACAATCCTGAGAAGCAGAGCTTGCTTTTAAGGCCCTTCGTGTCCCTTCCCTTAGGTCAGAGGCAGGTCACAAGGTCACCTCTCTGAAGATGCAAGTGAATGAGCTGGTCTCTAGAAAGGCAGAGATTTCGATCATTAGACTCAAGCATAAATATTGGGAAGGGGGAGAAAAGGGGGTAAACTGCTGGCATACCATCTCAAAAAGCAGCGAGCAGAAAGGCATATAGTGGCTTTAGAGGATGCAGGGGGGTAGGATCCAGACCTCGGCGCCAGGTATTAATCAAATAATGATGGATTTTTACTCCTCGTTATATAAATCCTCCAGAGCCCCAGACCCCCCAAGGAGTCCGCCCATTTCTGGAGTCCCTACATCTCCCCAAAATCTCGGAAGCCCAAGCTAATGCCCTACATGCCCCGATCTCAACCCAGGAGGTGGCAGGCACTATCCTCTCTGTTAAAAAGGGAAAGGCCCCAGGAAGGGACGGTTTCCCTATTGAAGTGTGGCAGCTGTTGATTCCCATAATCTCTCCGGTATTGCAACAAGTATTTACTGAGTCATTGCAAACAGGGTCTCTCCCTTCATCCTTTAGGGAGGCGACTATTACTATCCTACCAAAAAAAGGTAAAGACCCTCTTAAAGCGTCCAGCTAATGCTCTATTTCATTATTGAATGCTGATAGCAAGGTGCAAGCTAAGATACTAGCTAATAGACTTAATCCTCTCCTTCCCAGTTTGATCCACCCATCCCAAGTAGGCTATGTTAAGGGACACTTTAGCGTGAACCATTTTAGATCGTTAGTAAATTTAATCCATAAGGCCCAAACATTATCTTCCCCCACTGCTGACATTGCAATAGATTTCGAAAAGGCCTTTGATTCCCTGTAGTGGGACTACGTCCAACAAGTACTTTGCACTGTGATCTTGGGGCAGAGTTTCGGGCCTGGATTGGGGCAATATATTCATCCCCAACTGCACAGATACTCACCAATACAATGCTGTCTCCCCCATTCATACTGGGTAGGGGTACCCATCAGGGCTGCCCACTTTCCCCACTACCATTTATATTGGCAGTAGAACCCCTGGCAGCTGCTATTAGGCAAAATCCTCTAATTTCTGGGGTCCAGGTGGGAACAAGGGCATACCCTACTCTTATGTATGCAGATGACCTGTTGCTCCCTATAGCCAATATAGTCACCTCCCTCCCTCCCCTACTGTCCACCTTGTCAGATTTCTCTACATTTTCAGGGCTCAAGATTAACTAGGCCAAGACGGAGGTCCTACCTTTAAACTCTAAGTGTACCTCTCAAATGGTTACTCAGCATGGGCTCCGATGGGCCCCAGAGGGGATTACCTACTTGGGCATTACTATCTCTCCTAATCTGTTTAAAATCTGGGACCTGAATATGAATCCACTTTTTGCGTCCATTCGTACAGAACTGGACAGATGGAAATCTCTTTGACTGTTGCTTGTAGGTAAAATATCCACAATTAAAGTGGTCACAGCACCAAAAATTATGTATCTTCTCTCCCACATCCCTTTGAAAATACCTCGTTATTGGTTTACTAAGTTAGACTCCCTGCTGGGATCCTTTTTGTGGGAGGGTACAAAACCTAGGTACAGTAGAAATAATCTCAGAGCTCATTAGTTGGAAGGGGCTGGGGTCTTCCGTGGTTAGAGGGGTATAAATGGGCCTTTCAGCTGGCTCAGATGTTAAAATGGTTCCTTTTACCTGAACACAATGCTCCCCAGTGGCTGGATATGGAGAGAGAGGTATGTCAGTGTACTCACTTGGTACTATTGTTATTTAACCATCCTCCTAAGGGCACTTGCTCTCATCCTACTATAGGTCCCTCTCTGGAATATTTGGCCATGGTGCATAAGAAGTTGGGTGCCTCCCCATCTCCCCTAAGACTTACCCAACTATGGGGAAATAATGAGATTACCATCAATAAACAACCAATTGCATGGCCCTCATGGGAACGTGGTGGTATCTCATTGCTTCGAGATATGCTCATTCCTGGTACAGATACACTTAATTTCTTTGAGATCCTGCAGAGCTCTTATGGGATCTCTCCCAAAGACTTCTGGTGATTCCTTCAAATAAGAAGAACCATCCTTAAGCATAAGCAGCACCAAGATCAACACATCTCCCAGGTAGAGTCATGGCTGGCCCTAGAAAGAGGACAGTCAAGCCGGGTATATGCAGCCATTCGGATCACCATCCCATCCCAAGCAGAGGAATCCAAGCATAAATGGGAGAAACCACTGCGTGCCCCTATTACAAACCTGGAGTGGAAGTCTTGTCTAAAATTAGCTCACGGGGAATATTCTGACACCAGTAGTCAATTAATACAGAACAAGATAATTCACTCCTGGTACAGGACTCCTTTAATCCTCGCCAAGGCAAAGCTGGCTCAGTCTGACCTGTGTTGGAGGTGTCAGGAACTCCCAGGTGACCTGTTCCATATACTTTGGTCCTGCAAGCTGATCCAGCCCTTATGGCAGGCTACCTGTCAACACAAGGGCTTGTGTTGAAAGCAAACTGCAGAAAAGGAACAAAATGATCCTAAGTGTCATGAGTCTCATCCAGGCATTTGGAGAGTGTATTAAGAAAGGTAGACATCATTTTGTCACTTTGTCCATAGCATTGTGGATGATAACTGGTTGTGTGAGTCTTTTTGATATTGAGAAGTTTGCATGTTTCTAGCACAATAGATGAGTGCCTCTGTCTGAATGCAGGTACACTGGGGTATGGTGACAACAAATGATTGTGTTGAGGAAGGCACTTGCCACTGTGGCAGCTTTGATGTCTTTTAAGGATATTACTTCCAAATACTTTGTAAGGTAATCCACAAAAACAGGAATATATTTGTTGTCAGAGTCAAAGCGTGTGGGTAAAGGCCCAAGAATATTTGTGCTGACTCTTTGGAATGGTTCGGTGGCTGCAGGCATTGGAATGATGTGTTCCTTTGTTGGTTTGGAAGGAGGCTTTCTTTGGGAGCAGGGCTGGCAAGACTTGTCAAATCAGACAATGTCTTTGCTCATGTGAGGACAGAAAAAGTGAAGCCTTGTCTTTTCAAGAGTTCTGTGGATTCCCATATGATCTCCGGAAAGTAGAGAGGCATGAGTGGATTGAAGAATCTCACTGACTAGACAGTCTGGCACAACTAACTGTACCTGAGTTCTCTCCATGCGATCGCCCTTGCCTTCCTTGGTCCAAATGTGAAAAAGCACACCGTCATTGAGGAAGTATTGTGATGCAAGGATAAGTACATCTTGGTTGTGTTGTTTTTGCTATGTAATGTAATGTACTAGTCTCTAAATACATGATTACAGTATGTCTGTGAATTAAGGATCAGTTCTTTGTTGCATTTTGATCATCACCAGGGAGACATCAGTGATAGAGTAGGTAGGAAGCTCTTTGACTGCTTGCAGTAAGTGAGTATTGGTGCTTTTCTCTGTAGAAGCAGTTGATAGCAGCAAAGCAACTTTAGGTACTGTTGGATTGTCCACAGGGCGCACATCTGTGAAGTGGAAAGGAAGAGCTTGTAGGCAGGATTTTTCATCTGTTGAGGATGATGCTAAGGGATACTGTCTCCAGCTTACAGCATCAGCATTAGAATGAACTCAACCTGGTCAGTATTAAATTTCAAAGTTGTAGCATTGCAATATGACAATCCATCAGGTGAACTTGCCTACTGGCTCCTTTATTTCGAATACCCATCTGAGGGCAGAGTGATCTACAATAGCTGTGAAAGAGAAGTAGCACAGGTAACAGTCAAATTTCTTTACAGCAAATACCATGGCTAGAATCTTTTTTGTGATGCCATAGTTTTGTTCAGCTGAGGAAAGCGAGTTCCCGGCATAGGAGACAACTTGTTCTGTTTCATGTTGGAGTCAACACAGTACAGCACCCACTGCAAAGGAACTAGAATCTGAGTAGAATTTGAAGGGTTAATCGAACCTTGGGTAGGCCAATACTGGAGAAGATATTAGGTTTGCTTTCAAGGTTTCAAAGGCCTCTTTACATCTGGAAGTCCAAGCATAGTCACATCCCTTTTTGGTGAGGGCATACAGGGGAGCTGCAATCTTGGCATAGTTGCAAATGAACTTTTGGTAGTAGCCAGACAAGCCGAGGAAAGCTCTAAGGTCTTTGAGATTGTTAAGTTCTGGATAGTCTTTGACTGCTGACAGCTTGTCTGGGTATGGAGAGATGCCTTGAGAACTAACAACATGTCCCAGGTAATGAATTTAATGCTATGCAAAACACCACTTCTCTGGGCAAAGCTTGAGATTGGCTTGTCTGAGACATTTGAACACCTCCTTGAGATGTTGGAGGTGCTCTGGGAAAGTTCTGCTGAAGCTGATAACATAGTACAGGTAGACTGAGCAAGATTTCCAAAACAGTCCACATAATACAGCTTCCATGACACGTTGAAATGTGGCTGGACTGTTCTGAAGTCCCATAGGCAGATGTTTGAATTGAAAAAGTCCCAAGTGGCAGCACCAGGTTGTGTGTGGGTGAGAAGCTGGATAAATAGTAACTTGGTAGAATCCACTCTGAAGGTCTAGAGTGGTGAAGTGAGCTGGGCTGGCAGCACCAAGGCTCTCTAAGGCATCTTCAGTTGTAGTTAAGGGATGAGCATCCTGCACCGTGTAGGCATTGAGCTTTCTGTAGTCCACCACAAAACAATAACCTTTGTCTTTCTTTACCACCAGCAAGCATGGTGCACCCCAGGGACTTGTAGATTCTTCAATAACGTCCTGGTCAGGCATGCCCTTGATAATGTCCTCCAGAACCTGTTTTAGTTTGTGTCCCACTTTGTAGGCTCAATGACGGACTGGCTGCTGATTGGGCTGCACCTCGATGGTGTGTTGCAGGATATCACAGCATCCGAGTTTGTTATCTGGACCAACAAAGACATCTGGGTAGTTCTCAGGAATTCCAAAAGTTGTTGTTTCTCTGTTGGACAGATTGGAAGTTTCAAAGCGGATAGTCACTGACTGAGGGGTATCTCTGCAGAAGCTGGAGTGGTTGTGATGGTACTGACAGGATGAGAGTTGGTGGCACCAGGTTGGTGATTTTGCAGGAGGTGGAGCTGGTTCACTGAAGACAAGCAAACAAACTTTCCAATGTTGGCACCCTTTGAGATGACCACTGGCACATCTGTGAAGTTGCAGCATTTTTGGAAGATTGCACCACTATGCACTGCAGACATGGTGTTTCCTGGGAGTAGACCTGATGAATGCAGAGTGGGGGATCCTGTGACCATGCCAACAGCACCTTGTCGAACTGGTTCACCTTGAATCTTGGCAATCAAAACCATCTCTGACTTAGGAGGCACAGTGACTGAGTTTATATCTGTGAGCTGCCTCCAAGGATCTAGTGACAGTTTGATGAAAAGTCTAGGATGGATTTGTGAGCTTTGAGGAAGTCCAGACCAAGAATCACTGCAGGTTGTAGATCAGGCACTAGGTAGAATGTGACAGTAGCTTGCTGGGAACCAAAGTGGAGCTTGAGATGGACCATGCCTGTGATAGGTACTGTAGTGGTACTTGCTGTGTTAATGTGCTTTTGGTCAGCTGGAAAGACATTAGGTACATGATGAATAGCTGGGTTGTCTAGAATACTGCTGTGGATAACTGAAGTTCCTGCTCCAGAGTTGACCTAGGCATGCATTGACCAATCCCCAATGGTTACAGGGACAAAGTTCGCTAGAAGAGGTGACCTGATGATAGGAACCTTTGGCCCCAGAGGCAAGGGTGTACCTGAGTTAGCAACTAGAGGGTGCAGATTATTTGAGTTGTGAGAGTCAAAAGGTCAGTCAGTTGCTGTGTTTCCCCTATCCTGGGAGTAGTTGTGATCATCTTACTGATTATGCTGCAGTGGGCGCCTTTGGTTCTCTTGATTTCTGTGGTAGTACTTTAACTTTCAGCAGGAAGTAGCAGTGTGTCCCTTAAATCTGCACTACTGGCAGGTCACTGGTTCTCGTGAAGGTGGGGGTGGCTCAGGTCACTGTTGAAGTATATCGAAGAGCATTAATAGCGGTAGCAGAAGAACCAGTGGAGCTGAGCTGCAGACCATTGACAGTTTTGGTGAGCATCTCTATCATTTATTGCTGCTGCTGCTGGACACAGGTTGACAGTGTGGCTAACTGTGATGACTAGGGTGCTTACACAATGGTAGCCTGGGACATTGATATGGACTTTTGTGTGAGTCATGCAGCTTGGATTGTGTCCGTCCAGGTTGTTGGTTTCTGTTGGATTACATACAGGCAGAGTTGAGGAAGAAGTTCCTATACAGAGATTGTGATTTTCTCATTCTCAGTCTTCTGCAGGCATTTGCACTGTGACTCATGGTCCACTATGAATGTTTCCAGAGACTCAGAGGGTTGCATGGTGCATTCCCACAGCTGTTATTCCAATTCCCAGGGCAGATGTTCTTTGGAGAAAATGGTCTTTGAAAGTTGCATACAGGGTAGCAGCATCCCCTTTTCCTTTCCTGGAAGTGCGTTGAACAAGAAAATGGCAGCCCCCCTCAGAAACAAGCTCAAGGCATTGGAAATGCACAGAAGATAAGGCCAGCTGTGTAAGGAAATCCAGGCTTGGAACTGCTTGAGCCAGTCGACAGCATCTTCATAAGGCAATGCTGAGAAGGGTATTGGCTGTAAATTGGTATGGTCTGTTTACTGTGGTGAAATGGCTTTAATGTAGGCCAGGTCATAGAAACATAGAATTTGACAGCAGATAAGGAACGCTTGTCCCACCCAGTCTGCCCATTTCCCTGCCTACTGGATAAGCTGCAGATCCTAGTTAACTAGCAGCCTACTTCTTCCTACCCCCACCCCCTAGAATTGCCTTATGACTGTCCCATGCATGCTTGAATTCCACCACTGTTTTTGACTCCACAACCTCCAGAAGGCTGTTCCATGCATCCACAACCCTCTCTGTGAAAAATACTTCCTAAATTACCTCTGAGCCACCCCCATCTTCAAATTGTGCCCCTTGTTCTTGCAACCTCTTTTTTGAAAGATGCTACCCTCTTGGACTTTGTTGATTCCCTTGAGGTACTTGAAAGTTTCTATCATGTCCCCCCTCTCCCTCCTTTCCTCGAGGCTATACATATTAAGCTCCTTAAGTCTCTCTTCATATGTCTTCCAGTGCAGACCCTGCACCATTTTAGTTGCCCTCCTCTGGACAGCTTCCATCCTGTCTATGTCTTTGAAGACTGTGTCTCCAGAACTGCATGCAGTACTCCAGATGGGGTCTGACCAGCTGTCTGTACAGAGGGATAATAACTTCCTGTTTTCTACTGGTGATGCCTCTCCCTATGCATCCCAGTATCCCCCCAGCCCTCCTTGCTGCCCTCTCACATTGCTTGCCCACCTTTAGGTCATCTGATATGACTACCCCCAGGTCCCTTTCCATTTTTGTTGTTGTTAGTATCTCACCCCCCATTGTGTACTCTTCCCCTGGGTTTTTGTTTCCCAGGTGCATTACTTTGCACTTCTTAGCATTGAATCTAAGCTGCCATACATTTGACCATTCCTGGTCATACTGGATGGCTTGCATAGTCTATGCTCCTTGAGCTGAGATGGAAGACTGGATGTTACGCAGGCAGGTTTCTATTTTGAGGCTCCACACCCTTGAGGTGGGAGAAGATGGAGCCCTGGACCTTCCGGTGCTCAAAGTGGCATCTGCCTCAGATATTATGGTCAGAGATGAGCTGCACATAACTGAGCAAATGTCATAGGAATGAGAAGGAGTTTCAGTCGTGGAAGAGACGAGATGTCGTGGACTAAATAGAGTGCCGAGAAGAAAATATTTTTGTAGACAAAAGTACAATTATTTGTAAGCAATTTTCTTCAAATTACATCTTAATAAACAATGTGCACTCAATTCTGTGTTGTACGTTATTTAAATAAAGTTTTTGTTGCAAAAATTGGCTATTTGTTTTAGTGTCCATTTATTTCAATATGTTTGCCATTGATTTCTGCGGAGTGAGGTCATGTAGTGCCCTTCACAAGATGGCCGCTGAACTGTGGCATACAGTTCCTGTATTTCTTGACTGTAGCAAGATGGCTACCAGCAGGGGAGTTAAGGGTCATTTCCTTACTGTATTGTAAACAAAGATGGAGGATTCTTGCCATGAGGCTGCTGGCTCATTTTGACATTGGTTAAAATAGCATTTCCCGCAATGCTGTCCTTCCCAATGAAATTGACAGGAGTTTTCTGTGGTGAGTGACAAACGTGCTGGGGAATATGTTATTTATGTTTATTTGTCTGCTCTCCATTTTATTTATTGCTTTTTTTTCTCTTTTTTTTTTCTGTTGTCTCCCAGGCTGTCCCTCACGTTTATTGTTTGCCCTCTGACTTGATTATGTGCCCAGCAGTGTTGTTTGCAGATTTGCTCTTCATTTTATCATTTTGTTAGTTTACTGCCCCATTAGTAATTAATTTATTTCCTTGTTTTGATTTGGGCTCCCCATGTCTTGGGCAAGCAACGGCTTTGTACTAAGTTGGAGAGCAGATTGTTCTCAGTGTTTTCCCCCCTTCGGTATTAATTCTGTTGTAGAGCCCTTTTGTGAAGCGTGGCTGAGCAGGAAAGAGGATCGTTCCATGTGGCTGCAGAAATAAGAAGATGCCACAGTTTTAGACAGGGCAGAGCAGCAAAAAATACCAGCATGCAGAGCTGCAGTCCTCACTTGTGGAAATGAAGGGAGACAGTGCCACTTGAGAGCAGAGTGCTCTGTGAGGCTGCTGAAGGAGCTGCTGTCTGGTATGGCTTTCAGAAAGGCTAGTACACTGGTGAGCGCAACTGTGGTTGAGAGGGAGTGAAGATCCCGATTGTTGCTTTTGTATGCTGTGGTGCCTGGACAGGTGTTAAAAAGCTGAGGAGCTGCTATTGTGAAATAGGAGTGCTCCGTGGGAGCGGCAGTTGCAATAAGAAAGCTGCAGTGCTGGAGCAGGGCGAGCCATGTTGCTTATGTTATTTATTGCATGGAGCAGTCCTTTTTGGAGTAACGTTTGGCACTGGAGTCAGGTGCAGGAGTCAAGATGGCCATTCATGGATAGGCCACAGTCAATTTAGTGGCAATCCAAAGAGGCTGATTGTGGATTTGGCTTCCCACAGGCCCTGCCACAAGGTGATGATGCTGGGGGGGGGGGTCCACTTAGAGCTCCATGGAGCAGATGCTTGGCTAATGTTAATTTTTAACAGTTCATTCATGGAGCAGCAGGCTAGCAATGTTAAACACTTTTACTTGTGCCAGGCTGTTAAACGTAGGAGGGCTACAGGCTGCTGTATACCCAGGAGACAGTTCAGTGTTTTTTTCTGCAGTAAAGGTTGTGGTATGGGTAGCATTCATACTGTCCAGGCATACTGGAGTGATGACTGAGGTACTCAGTGATGCAGACAAGTGAGATGGGGGTCTGGGCAGAAGAAGGGCTGCATCCTCCACCATATGTGCCATTTTGGTGTTGGTTTACCACGGGACCCTTACCTTCTCTCTGTTCTGCCAGGCCCATCTGGATCTGCTGCAATTGGTATCTTGCTGGTACCGAGTGCATTAAGTTGGATGCATAAAATAATGAGCAAAATTTGTTTATTTGGAGACATCAGGCAGGAGCAACTATTCAGCATGAGGTTCAAACTCGGACTAACTGAAAGGAAATTGGGGTTTCCTAGCACCTACAGGCAATAATTAACATAGCTCATTAGCATAATGACTCTACTTGCAACATTATCTATTCTGTTAATGGGGCAGCAGCTAGCATTAAACGCCATGCTTAACCGTACTCTACAGTATTGTACCAGCATGTTATGCTGCTCAGCATTCCAAGTCAGTTGACTCCAAATTATTTAAAAAGTACTGTTGAGCCATAGTGGCAAGGAACTAGTCCTCATAAAGAAACTGTATGGTTAAGAACTGAAATACTCCAAGGACAGCAAATTCATCAAGCAGAAAAAAGGCCAAACACATGAGACCCATGTCTCTTTCTACAGCAAGAGTTTTTAAAAATGTATAGATGCCAGATCTTCATGACTTTGTTCTGAAAGTTCCAGCCTCTATGAACTGGGAAACAAGTTTAGGCTGAGGAAAAGCAGAGTTGTCTGAGGGGCTATGGGTACTGCACATTGTGCTGGAATGAAAGTAAAATAGTACCAGTTAAAATTCAAATCTAATTCTGTGATTTGTGCCATGTTCAGTGCTTACACGGGAACTAAAATCAAAATTTACAAAACAAAAATTGCATGCCCTTCCCTTTGTTTGCTGTAAGGAGTTTTTTTGTATATATATTTTATCTATCTGTCTATTTACAAAAAAATGTATTAATGCAACATTTAGGGTTCAATCTAAAGCAACAAAAGTTGGAAAATGTCAGGGACATCAGGCAAACAGAATTTTTTTGGGGGAGCACAAAATTCCAAGCATGCTAAGGGAGTCCTGGGAAACTTTTGAAATTTGAAACCAAATGGTGCATTCTCATGGCTTTCAGAAGGCCATGAAGCTGTTTCACAATATAGGAAATATCAGAACCATAAGGCAATTTTTCATTGTTGAACGACTTCTTTCTTCAGTCTGTAGGATTGTTGTATGGTGGCACCATCCATCACAATCCCACAGACTGAAAAGACATGTCCAAAACTGCATGGTGAGCCTTTTTTTTGTAGGAAAATTTTTCAAAATACAGTACAAGTAATGGCATTCTGGTTACTTTTAGCAAGCCATGAAGCTGTTTCAAAACTTGGCAAATATTGTCAGAATTATAAGGTAATTTTGCATTTTTGGTTGTGTTTGTTCAGTCTGTGGAATTGTTGGATGGTAACACCATCCAACAGAATCCCACAGACTGAACAAACACAACCAAAAATGCATGGTGACCCTTCTTTCTCTAGGAAAAGTTTTCAAAATACAGTACAAATACTGGCTTTCTGCAGGCTTTTAGCAGGTAGTGAATCAGCTTCACTATCTTTTAAAAGCCAAAATAATGGTGATTCTTTCACAACACAGTACTAAGTAAAATAAGTTTTACAGAAGAGCAAAATAATGGCACAATGCATTTGTTCATGCTGATATATATATTTTTTTATTTTATTGATATATTCCATTTTTGTTGTATTGCTTTTTTTCCTTACTGTCTTCATAATTCCATACAGTACAACATTAGATGTCAAGCCTAGATTGTAAAACACTGTACACAGTTGTAGCCACATGTCTAGTTAGGCACATTCTTCATAGGCATGCAGTACATATCATAATTATGGCACTGCACTGATCAGTCCCACGTCAGCTCAGCTAAGCATGATGCCATATGGCTGTGGAAAGATTTTCAATTAATGTTGTGAGGTAAGTTGTTTCCTGGCTATCTAACTCATGTTGTACTCTGCTGAGATGTACTGCATCTTGACATCTGGTATTACATCCCAAAAACATACTGTTCAAGTAATGAACAAGTCCATTTCATCTAGTTAAACTGTAAGTTCTTGTACTGGCAGGTGACCTACCCATTTCCCCTAGTGAAAACAAACAGGATGCTTTTTTTGTGTTGTAAAATCAATTAGGCTTTCAGTGCAATTCATCTGAGTAACAAAAAGTGGTACGTGCCATGGGCAACACACACTGTATCTCTCAACAGTAATTGAACAAATGTTTACAATAGGCGTTACGAAGATGTGCACACCCTGGCCTATGCAGAGGACCCAACAACTCAGCACAGTTGTACTGCAGCATGATAGCGGGTGTTAAACTTGCTGTTACTGCTGAGTTTCTGACACTCTGGTGGATCACTGTCAGTCCTTCCAGTTAGTATTATTGATAACGAACAAAAGTGCTTCTTTCTTTGAAGTTCTGCTCCACTGTATTTCCTTCTGTCAGATAAGTTCCAGAAATACTTTCTGATTCTGTCAGGTTCTACACATTGAGTTCTCCTCACTTCCACAGCAATAGCTATATAGTATATGGATAGCCTTTATTGTCCACGGAAACCAGTGGCTTTCTAAATGTTGTTATAGGGCAGTTCAAAGGTCAAAAAAGCTGTTGTACTATCGTTCTGATGTCACATCAATAGTACAACAGCTTTTTAGCCTCATTCTCTCACCTGATTGACTCATTCATTGAGGACCCACCAGAACAAAAAAAGAAAACATGGCAGTGTGATTTACCAAGCGCCAAACGGCAAACGGTCCATTACGTGACACCCATAGGACCACACACGGCTGTTTGTCAGAAAAGAAAATAACTTTTTTTTAATTTAAAAATTAAACTGCTTGGCCACAGAAGAAGAAAACCAAAAGAAGAAGTTTATTCAGACCGATACGGTCTGACTGTGAGAAAACGGAGCAAGCAGAAGCAGGAGAAGCCAGAGCAAGCGGCACAGGGAACGGCACCAGTAAAAAAAAAAAGGTAAACATTCAAAAGGCCACTGGTTTCCGTGGACAATAAAGGCTGTCCATATACTATATAAAACAGTCCACAACAAGGTTATTTCCCTTTCGGGAGTTGATGACATCATTGAGACCTCTCTAGCTTTGCTCTCAAGGTCTCTATGATGTCATCAACTCCCTCGAGGGAAACACAGCCTTGTTGTGGATGGGCAATCATCCACTATTCTATATGAGGTCATCAAGACATTCTTGGCTTATTGTTGTTCTTAAATTAGTTTTATTATGAAATGGGTAGGAAGAATGCTGAATTCTGATTGACTGTTGTCCAAGCACAATAGCACAGCTGAAAGTAATATGTTTACAAAAATGCATAAAATGTACTAAAAATGACCCATTTCATGATTGCAATAAGGCATTCTGGGGGAGGGGGTTATGTTGGGCTAACGACCCTTCTCAGGTGGTGGAAGCACTCGGCTACATTTTTTTGCTTCAACCCACCAGAGGTGGGCCGTTATCCCACCATAATACCCCCTCCCCCCATCGTGCCTTATTGCTTAAATGAATCTCAAAGCTGAGAAGCTTCTTTTCTTACTAAATGCTGTTACAGGGAGAGTGAGAACCATTCTGTAGAGGGTTTCTGTTTGACAGTATGCATTTTGCATGCTGGGATTACAGATTATATATGTTGCCAACTGGTGGTGGGGTTTCTTTTAATAGTCTATGGATCAGTAGCATAAATTTTTGTTTAACCAATTGTGCATCTGTGTCTCCTGTGCAGTATGTTGCTGGCTGTTTGAGGTGGTCTGACTTTTAGGGACAAGGATTTGTTAAACAAGTAATGTGCTTTACCAAAGGAAGTGTTTCAGAGCTAAAGCTGTCAATTAATCCCTGTATACTGTGCAAACATATAGTGTTGCAAAGCAGAACTCACAGTGGGCTTTATCTTTACCAGCTGAACTGGATTCATTTTGCCACATTTGGTCAATTCTTCTGGATACTTTTCTAATACCTGGTTCCTCATACTCTACATCTGGTTTGGAAGCTAGCACCTCAGTTGGCCTACATATTTCCTCAAACATCTCATCTGATCTCCATGCCATCAGCTCAGCTTTACAGTCCTCAATCATCTCAGCTGCAACAGGTGTCTAATTCAATAGACAGATGTTTTGAATCTGCATTTGTCACAGACAAAATCTTGTCAAATGATATCAAATAGAAGCAACATTGAAAGTCTATAGATCTACTCATGGCCATGGCTGTGCTAGCAGTATCTCCATCAAAAGAGCCATCCTGCTAAATTTTGTCAAGAGTTTGCATTGCACACTCAATGGTTGCAAGCAGTGCTCAACAGCTATCAGTTCTGCCAGACCAGCATGTAACAGACAGTGGTTACAGAGTGTGTGTTCTCTGTGAAGCAGTGTCTTTTAAGGACTCTTTCTGTACAGCAAAAAGCAGATTGTGTTTTTTAGTTGAATTTTCAATGAATGAATACAGCTGTTCAAGGATGCAAAAAAAATTATGATTCTGGGCAATCTTGCTGCATGTGTCAACAAAAACCAAATTTAACCGATGAGCATAGCAATGAACAAAATATGTTTTAGCACAAGATTGTCTAATAATAGCCTGAACTCTAAGTCCCAGACATTGCCTCACAGCCGTCATATTCTTGCCCCCTCACATCTGAAATGCTAAGATCACATTGCTTCAATGTTTCACAAAGGTAATCTGCTACAGTGGCACCAGCGCCTGTTTCTTTGTGGAAAACATGAATTCATGATTCATAACTTGTGGAATCTTTAGAAATACAAGGTAAAACTACAGATAACTGGTCTGCTTTAGAAGCATCAGGAGTTGTATCAGGGAAAACTGAAAAATATATAGACTCTTTGACTTCCTGAATTATTGTATTGTGGACATTGCTTGCAATGCACATGATTAAGTCATTCTGACTTTGAGCTGATAGCTAAGCTCTGACTTTGAGCTGATAATGATAAGCCCTTTGAATTTTTAGCAGCCAGATCTAGGTGGTCTCTAAGCATTGGGTCATATCATGCAAGTAAATCTATGATGTCTCTAAACACGCCCCTGTTCTTTGAATCCTGACCCTCAACATGGCCTCTAAATGGTATTCTTAAGTGAGCCAGTGTAGCAGTAATGTTAAGTCTGGCAACAGCATTGTACCAATTATTTGTTTTGATTTTAGCTGTATTTGCTTTTCCCTCTGTTCAAATAAGTGTTGATCTAGTGGCATAGTAATCAAATTGAGTTTGTAGTTTGTTACAATTTTCAATATGTTGTTTTCTGTTAACATGTTTAGAAAAAACTCTCCCAGACTCTAAAGCTATTTCCCGTCTCTAAACCCTTTCACCAAGAATGCTGTGTCATACTTTGCTCTATCAGTACCAAATACATTATATGGGATGCAGAAAGCTGCATCTGATGAACTGTCATATTCTAGCCAGTTATATTTCGAATACTATCCTTTGTTAAAAGATCTTCTCCTGTTGCCACTTGTTGTTTGTGGGTACTTTTCTAAACATTTCAAGTAGACCCTTGCCTGATGTACTCTTCCCTAGCTAGACAATCCTTTGGCACTGTGAACTTAGACTCCAAGTGTGTATTAGTAGCTGCCTCTGTCAAAGAGGGTAAACATAGTCTTAACTACATACTGTTTATTTTTTGGTTCCTACGCATGCTCATAAGTTCACGAATTTTCAATATTTTCACTCCAGATTTTCAACATTGCCATTTTATCACACCTCCTTATGAGCAGTACAGCTGTCATTTTTCACATCTTGTCCAAAACGTGTTTCTGCACATGTAGCGCACAATGGTGCAGTCGGTGTGTGAAAGCAATGTTTGGGACAGATTAAGAAAATCACAGTTACACTGTTCATGAGCAGAGGTCTTAAAATGCCTATGTTGAAAATTTGGTGAAAAAATTCCTAAAAATAACTGTTTTACGAGCGTGTGTTGCGCAGTTCCTACGCACGCTCGTAAGTTTGCAAATTTTCAATATTTTCACTCCAGATTTTCAACATTGCCATTTTATTACACTTCCTTATGAACAGTACAGCTGCCATTTTTCACATGTCGCCCAAAATGTGTTTCCGCACATGTAGCGCACAATGGTGCAGTCGGTGTGCGAAAGCAATGTTTGGGACAGATTAAGAAAATCATAGTTACACTGTTCATGAGCAGAGGTCTTAAAATGGCTATGTTGAAAATTTGGTGACAAAAGTCCATAAAATGACTGTGTTACGAGTGAGCATTGCGCAGTTTCCATGCACCCTCCTAAGTTCATGACTTTGTAATATTTTCAGTCCAGATTTTTACCAGTGGCATTTTTCCACACTTCCTTATGAACAGTACAGCTGTCATTTTTCACAACGTGGCCAAAATGTGTTTTCACACTTTCAGTGCAGAGATGCGTGGTCGTTATGGGAAATCATTGTTCGGGACAGATAAATAAAACCACAGTGACACTGTTCATGATCGGAGGTCCCAAAATGCCTGTGTTGACAATCTGCTGTAAAAAATTCCCGAACTAATTACATTACAGGTGTGCGTTGCACAGTTTCTATGCATGCTCATGACTTCACCAGTTTTTTTTAATATTTTTACTGCAGATTTACAACATTACCATTTTTTACACCTCCCCATGAACAGTACAGCTGTCATTTTTCACATCCTGTTCAGAATGTGTTTTTGCACCTGTGGTGCTAATGTAGTCGCTGTGTGCATAAGCAGCTCAGTATTACAAACTGATATTGCCACTGTTCATGAGGTGGGGGTCACAAAAAAAACATGTTGAAAATTTGGAGTGAAAATACCAACAAATGCCTGAGGTGTTAGGGTTTCCAACCATAACGCCCCACCCTGTAGAGAATGACAGGCATCAGGGGTGTGACTTGGGATTCTTGCCTGTAATGCTCATACCATTCCATACCCTTCAGCCAGTGAGAGGCATCAAGGTATGCCTTGGACTCTTCGGACCCAAAGTTCACCCCATTCTCCTATACCACACTCATCTCACCGTATTTCCTGATGGAATGGGGTGTGCATAAGGGCCAAAGACCCCAAGGAACACCGTGACACTTGTCAGTGTCTGCAGGGTAGGGTGTGGTGAAACGGCGTGGCTGTTATGCCTGACAACCCAAAGGCACACCCCAATGCCTGTCACTCTCTGCTGGGTGGTAGTGGGGTTGGCTTCAGTTCAATACTTCACTGCCATTCCTGTTATGCAGCTCTGTAACTTCTACACTACCAATGCCAATGCCAGTAAGCAAACATTCGGCATTGACAAATGCTTGTTCTTATATTATACTGGAAAGGTATGTGGACAAAAATGCCCATTTTCACAAGCATCCAGTTTTAAGGTTTTTACACTGGTGGATATATACATTTATACAGACACATGGTTCGAAAAATACAAAGACAAATATGTATACAGGAATTTCAGTTACAAACAAAATGTGCAAATACATGGGAGAAGGTGGGAAATACTCTGAAATAGCTTATAAGGGAAAAAGAGTCATGGAAGCAGTGAGCTGGACAAGAGAGAGGGGTTAAGAGAAAAGAGGGAAAAATTCTGACCGAAAACTGAGCAACTGACCTGGGGATTGCTCTGGTCAGTGGTAGGAAAATTAAGATATGCTACCTATGGCAATTGCAAGGTAGTTTATTGAATAGGTGCTCCTTTAGTTTGACCTTAAAGGTGCCAAGGGAGGGGCTGCTAACAAGGTTGGGGGGAGAGTGTTAAAAAGCTTGGTTCCTCTGTAGGTAAGCGATCTCTGCCCCAAAGGGGTGTTGCAGTAGGGGATCCAAAAAGGGGATGAGACAGTGTCCCTAGTAAGAAGGGTGGGGCAAGCCTTCTTGAACAGAGATGAGACACTGTGGGGAAGGAGATTGTTGAGGATTTTATAAATGAATGTGGAAGCCTTCCATGTGAACCTGTCCTCGAGGGAGAACCAGTGTACTTTCTCATAGAGAGCACAGCTGTGGGTACGATGGGAAAGCCCAGACACAAATCTGATAATGTTATTGTATGCCATTTTGAACTTACTGAATATGATGGAATTGCTCTGAGGGAAGTAAATGATGGAACCATAGTCAAGGAGAGGTAGCAGTAAGCTGGAAGCCAGCCTGCTTCTTGATTCTGGGGTGAGGAATTGCCTGATTCTGTACAGTAGCCCAAGACTCTGTTGGATTTTGTTAATTAATTGGGTTATGTGTTGGCAGAAAGAGAGGTGCTCGTCAAGAGTAAGGCCAAGGAATTTAAATTCCCTAACCCACGTAATGACCATGCCATCATCTGAGAGGTTGAAATTGAAATTAGAAGGTTTGAACATGCCAGAGAAAACCATACATTTACTTCTTTTGGAGTTTAGGACCATACCCTGATTGGAGAACCTGGAGTGGAGACTGTGAAAATCTGTTTGAAGTTTGGAGAGAAGAGTGGAGGGGTTTGCATCCTTACAATATAAGGCGGCATCATTCGAATATAGTATAATGTTGGCATGGGAACAGATGGAACGCATGTTATTCATGAACAGAGAAAAAAGAAGGGGCCCAAGTATAGATCCTTGAGGAACTCCATATTTAATAAGGCATTCAGACAAATGATGTCCCTCAATGGTTGTTTTGTGGAACCTAGCATTGAGATAGTTACTAAACCAGCTAACAACATCTGTGGAGAAATTCAAAAGGGTAAGTATAGCTAGGAAAAGGTTGTGGTCAACCAAGTCAAAAGCCTAGGTAAGGTCCACGGAAACCATACCCGTGTAAAGACCATCATCCATGGCCTTGTAAATGTCCTGTGTGAATCTAACGAGAGCAGTTTCTGTGTTGTGTTGTGTTTAGCTCTAAAACCATGCTCAGCCTTGGTAAGGATGTCATATTTGTTTAGGTGCTCAGTGATTTGTGAATTAACTGTTTTTTCCATGATTTTGGATGGAGGGGGGAAGAAGTGAAATGGGCCTGTAATTGCTTACTTCCTGTTTACAGCCAGCTTCATGCAGAGGTCTGATGGATGCAGTTTTCCAGGCTGCGGGGAGGGTACCAGAAGAGAGGGAGAATTTAAGGATATTGGTGAGAGGTGAGGTAATGTCATTAACTATGAGTTTAAGGATGTGAAAATCTAGTCCATCTGGACTGGTGCAGAGTCTAGGTTGTTTTTTCTTATATGTTTTATGGTATCAGTGGGTGAGAGTGCTATGAAGTAGAAAGTGGGGTAGGAAGCTTTGTGGAAAGGGGTAGGATCTGGGGGCTGCTTGGGGGTGTCTGAGGAGAGGGGGGTCTTGTACTCGTCCAGTTGTACTTCACCTGTCAGTTTGACCTCAGTGGTAGGTAAAATGATGGAATCACTTCTCTGAAGGAGAGAATTGTTGAGTACCTAGAGGCCAGTGAGGCACAGGAACAAAGGCAGCATGGATTCACAGTGGAACGGTAATGTCAGATGAATCTAATTGATTTCTTTGACTTGGTGACCAAAGTAGTAAACCAGAGAGGGGCTATGGACATGGCCTACCTAGACTTTAGCAAGGCATTTGACACAGTCCCACATAAAGGATTAGTAAACAAATTAGCCAGCCTGGGAGTGGGTCCCAGGGTGGTAGACTGTATAAAACATTGGCTGGACAACAGGACACAGAGGGTAATTGTAAATGGAGTCCACTCCGAAGAAAGAGGGGTTACTAGTGGGGTACCACAGAGTTCAGTACTGGGTCCAGTCCTTTTTAATGTCTTTATAAGTGACATTGCAGAGGGACTGGAAGGAAAAGTATGCCTTTTTGCAGATGACACAAAGATCTGCAACAGGATTGACACACAAAGGGGTGGAAAGGATGAGAAGGGACTTGGCAAGGTTGAAGAAATGGTCAGAAGTATGGCAGCTTAGATTCAATGCAAAGAAGTGCAAAGTAGCGCACCTGGGAAACAAAAACCCAGGGAAAGAGTACACAATGGGGAGTAGGTAGTAACAACAACAAAAATGGAAAGGAACCAGGAGGTAGTCATATCAGATGACCTAAATGTTAGCAAGAAATGTGAGAAGGTAGTAGGGATGTCTGGGGGGATACTGGGATGTATAGGGAGAAGCATCACCAGTAGAAAACAGGAAGTTGTTATCCCTCTGTACAGACAGTTGGTGAGGCCCTATCTGGAGTACTGCATGCAGTTCTGGAAAACCTATCTCTATAAGGACATAGGCAGGATGAAGGCAGTCCAGAGGAGAGCAACTAAAATGGTGCAGGGTCTGCAAGAGAAGCCATACAAAGAGAGACTAAAGGAGCTTAATATATATACCCTTGAGGAAAGAAGGGAGAGGGTGGGCATGATAGAAACTTTGAAGTACCTCAAGGGAATCAACAAAGTCCAAGAGGGTAGCATCTTTCCGAAAAAGAGATGTGCAAGAACAAGGGAACATAATTTGAAGATAGAGGGGGATGGCTCAGGGGCAATGTGAGGAAGTATTTTTTTTTTTTTTACAGAGAGGATGGTGGAAGCACGGAACGGCGGTCTTGAGGAGGTCGTGGGGTCAAAAACAGTGGGGGAATTCAAGAATGCATGGGATAGACATAAGGTAATTCTTGTGGGGTGGTAAGAAGATGTAGGCTGTTGCTTAACTAAGATCTGTAGCTTATCCAAAAGGTAGGGAAATAGGCAGACTAGGTGGGCCAAGCAGTCCTTATCTGCCATCAAAGTCTCTGTTTCTATGTTGGCTCATTTGTTAATCTCCCTTCCTACTGGAGTGAGATATGCTCGCACTGTTTCTTTACCCAAGAGGGAGTTTAAAGTGCCCCAGAGTTACTTGGAGTTAGCTAAGGTATAGAGTTGGCTATTCTTAAACTGGTTGAATTTTGCAGTTTGAACCGCTGACCTGCATTTGTTTCAAAATGTTTTAAACTCTTGGAGGAGAGCAGGGGAGGGTGATTTCCTATACATAGCCCAAACCTTGTCTCTACAGCGCATAGGTTTGAGGTTGACTGGAGTAATCCACTCACTAGATCGCCTGTGAACTCTGATATTCTTTTTGGGGATGAAGGTGTTGCAGATGTCGTTGAATGTTTTTGTAAAATCATTAAAGGTGACATGCAAAGAAATGGTTTATTTAACCAATTATTTTTCAAAATTCTTTTCATTTATCCATTACAAATTGGGTTTACAACCTTTGAGTCAGAGACTCATTTACAAAGTCACCTTGCTGGGGGGGCAGACATCAAGACAGTTATTACAGTGCAAATTAAAACAGAGGATAACATTACAAGTGCAGTAAAAGGAACATTTAACATAGATACACTTAGGTTACATAATGTAGTAGTTTGTATGTTACTTAGGTTACATAATGTTACAAAATTGCGAGTTACACTCATGGATATAGTAGGTCTTCAGAGAAGACAGTGGGTTACATCCCTGTTTGGACCTGCCAACTCGGCAGAAGGCAATGCTGGACCTTGTGCTCACAAACAGGGACAGTGTGATGGGGGTAACAGTGGGGGAGCACCTGGGTAACAGCGACCACCAGTCATTGTGGTTTGAAATCACAGAAAGAGCAGAACCAAACCACACAAAAACACGTATCCTGGATTTTAGGGGGGCAGACTTTGGGAAAATGGGGAGATACTTGAAAGAGGCATTAGGGGGAATGGGACAGGAATCAGGGGTTGAGGAACAGTGGGCAGTATTAAAATGGTATTACAAGAACAACAGAATTATGCATTAAGCAGGTTAGCAAGAAAGGAAGAGGAGACCATTATGGTTTTCAAAGAGGTAGCAAAGAAAGTGAAAGCCAAAAAGATTGCATTCAGGCAATACAAAAAGACACAGGCAGAAGGGGATAGGGAGAAGTACCAGGAGAAGCAAAGGGAGGCAGGGAGGTCAGTAAGGGAAGCCAAAGCTCAGACAGAAGAACACATTGCAAAATCAGTGGGTAGAGGGGACAAACCTTTACAGGTACATAAGTGAAAAAAGAAAGGCAAAGGGAGGGATAGTGAGACTGAAGGGGGAGGATGGGGCAGCATGGAGGATGACAACAGTAAAGCTGACATATTGAACAGGTATTTCTGCTCAGTCTTCACTGAGGAAGAGGAGGGTAATGGGTTTGAATGGAGTACAAGGTGAGAATGGTGCAGAAATGGACACAAGTCCCTTTACATGAGAAAGGGTCCTGAAGGAACTGGAAGTACAAGAGTTGATAAAGCAATGGGGCCAGACGGGTGCACCCTAGGGTCCTTAAAGAACTAAGAGAGGTGGTGGCTGAACCTCTGGCTATCCTGTTTAGCCGATCACTGAAACAGGGAGGTACCCAAAGACTGGAGGACAGCAGATGTTGTCCCCTGTACAAAAGTGGGAACAAAGAGGAAGCAGGGAACTGCAGACCAGTCAGCCCCACCCGGTAGTGAGGAAGATCATGGAAGCACTACTGAAGGAGAGATTGGTGAAACATCTGGTTGTCAATGGATTACAGGACCCAAGGCAGCATGGTTTCACCAGGGGAGGCCGCATGCCAGACCAACCTCATTGAATTTTTGACTGGGTGACTAGGGAGGTGGATCAGGGAGGGCAGTGGACATGGCCTATCTGGACTTCAGCAAGGCCTTTGACACTAGCCACATAGAAGACTATTACACAAACTGGGGAATATGGGTGGGCAGGACAGTAATGTGGTGGTAGGTAACTGGCCAGGTGGCAGGACACAGAGGGTGGTGGTAAATGGCTGTCACTCCACAAAGGGAAGAGTGACCAGTGGGGTACCACAGGGATCAGTGCTGGGACCGGTCCTATTCAACATTTTCATCAGTGACATTGTGCAGGATCTAGAAGGCAGAATTTCACTGTTCGCTGATGACACAAAGCTCTGTAACAGAGTAGACACCCCAGAGGGTGTAGACAGAATGAGAAGCAACCTGCAGAAACTTGAAGAATGGTCAAGAGTTTGGCAGTTGAAATTCAATGCAAAGAAGTGCAAGATAATGCATATGGGGCACAAAAACACTGGCACAATATATCAGTTGGGGGGTGAGGATATAGCATGCACCAAGCAGGAAAGGGATCTTGGGGTTGTCATCTCTGATGACCTCAAGGTAGGGAAACAGTGTGACAAGGCAGCAAGTAAAGCAAATAGGATGCTGGGATGGATGGCAGGGGCATCACCAGCAGGAAAAGGAGGTCATAATTCCCACTATACAAGATACTAGTGAGGCCCCACCTGGAGTACAGTGTACAGTTCTGGAGACCATACCTACGTAAGGACATAGACAGGGTAGAGAAGGTTCAGAGGAGGGCAACAAAGATGGTGCATGGATTGCATCACAAGTCCTATGAAGACAGGTTGAAGGAACTGAACATGTACTCCTGGAGGAGAGGAGGAGAGGGATGTGATAGAGACATACAAGTATCTTACAGGGAGGAATAGGGTGCGAAACACTATTTTAAGTGAAAAGATGTTCCAGGACTAGCGGCATGGGATGAAGTTGGAGGAGGACGATTCAGAGGAAACATGAGAAAGAATTCTTCACAGAATGGGTGGTGGACAAGGGAACACCCTGCCAGAGGAAGTGGTGGGGGCTGAAACAATCACGGGATTTAAGAATGCATGGGATAGACATAAAGGAATTCTAGAGGTCAGGGGTAAGGGGCAACAGACTTCTAGGAAAACAAACTGAACTTACAAGCTCAAATGGGCAGACTGGGTGGGCCATAGGCCCTTATCTGCCGACACTGTCTATGTATCTATGTATCTAGTAGGGAAGGGGTAGGTCTGGGGGAGGGAGAGGCTGTTCAGTGGACATTGTCGAGCCAGGAGGCAAGGTGGGCAGGAATCAGAGGTTACAACAGGGGGTTAGTTGCACCTACAACAGTGGGTATTAATGATATAGTTCCAAAGGGCTGTTTTGAAGGAGCCAATTTTTGGCAAGTTGCAGATGCAGCTAGGGAGGTAGTTGAACCAGGTGGGGGCTCGGTAGAGGAAGGATCTCTGGGCAAGAGAGGTCTTGGTTCTGGGAACCTTGAAAGTGGCCTTAACAGAGCTATGGGTGGTGATGGATGAAAATGGCTGCTGTAGGGAAGTGGAGACCCCCAGTCATTAGAGTCGTAGCAGAAATTTCTTAGCGAGAAGGCAGGTCTGGTATAGCAGTCACTCCTCAAAGTTGAGAAGATTGGTGGTAGTATAGAGAAAACAGGTGTGAGTTTGGCTGGGGACACCAGTCAGGAGTCTACAGGCCTTACTGATTTTGATTAGATTAGATTTTGGAGAGGGCAGTGTTGTCAGCTGCAGCATAGATGGGCAAGCCATAGTCCACGAGCGACAAGACAGAGGAGGTGATGGCCAGCCTCAGGGCAACCTGAGGCAGGCAGTCCCTGTGCCGGTATAGCAGGCCAATCCAAAAGTTAATGGCAGCTGACAGGGCATTAATGTGGGCTGGGAAGGAGAGGGTGGTATCAAACGTGATGTCTAGGTACTTGTATGTGGTCACTTGTTCTAGTGGGTGCAGAGTTCTGGGGATAATCAAGAGGGGGGCATTTTTAGCTCTATTTTGGTGGTGGGAGAAGAGCATTGATTTGGTTTTCTTTAGGTTAATGACCAGTCTGCGGTCTCCGAACCACATTTCGACTTGGTTCTAAGCTTGCTGGAGGGATAATTGGAGGGAGGTGGGATTGGAATTTGAGGCAACGAGGACTGCATTGTTGGCATAGAGGAGCATTTTACTGGTACATGAGCTGGGGAGGGTGTTGAGGTAGAGACTAAAAAGTACTGGACCCAGGATGGAGCCCTGAGGGACCCCAGAGCGAATGGGAAGAGTGCTGGAGAGGGAGCCGCTGATCTTGATACGCTGGGATCTAGCAGATAGGTAGCTAGAGAACCAGGAAATAGACCACCAGAGAAGCCAAGTTAGTGGAGAGAGTCGAGTAGAAGGGGATGACAGACAGTGTCAAAGGCCTTGGAGAGGTCAATGAACACTGCTCCTGCAAGGCTGCCAGAGTCGAGAGCAGCATGCAGGTGTTGGGAGGGATTCCAGGAGAGCCATGGTTGTACTTTGTCCTGGGCGGAAACCGTGCTGCTCTGGGCACATAATGTCATACTTGGTTAGGTATTCAGAGAGCTGGATCAACACCACTTTTTCAAGGGCTTTAGAAAGTGAGGGGAGGATGTAGATGGGCCGGTAATTGTTGGGGATGGATCGGTCCTCACTGTTATGTATGGGTGTGATTTCAGCAGTTTTCCAAGCACTTGGGAGCTGACCCAGGCATAGAGACCAGTTTAGAAGGTCAGTCAGGGGGGACTAGGACTTTGTCCAAGACCATACAGAGGATCCTGGAGTCGAGGGAGTCACTGCTGGGTTTATTGCTGCCTAAGGCTTTTAGCAGGTACGGCCTGGCTTCTTGGGGGGATAGAGTGCTCAGGTAGAATGGTGGGTGATGCAGGACCGGAGGGAGAGAGGTGGAAACTGGGTCAAAGAAGCTGCTGGGGAGGACCGAACTTAGGTCAGAGAAGGCAGTGTTAAGGCAATCGACTGTGAGGAGTGGATCTGTGTTGGGGGTGCCATGGATGGAGAGCTGAGATGGTGAGGGGGGGGGGAGTGGGACTTCCCATTTAGCTCTTTCATATTATCCCAGATGGTCTGGGCTGAACCCCAAGTGGAAGTGAGGGTGGTCTGGTAGTGCTCTGCCTTGGCCTGCCTAATGGCCCAAGTGAACTTACTGCATTCTGTGTTGTAGGCCCAGTCTGTCAGATGCCTTTCCAGATTCTACAGCAATGTGCCAGAGATTATCTCTGTTTTTGAGTCTCTGGAGGAGGGGTGGGGTGATCCATGGGGCATTGCATTTTTTGGAGCAGATCCTGGTGAGGGGGGTGAAAAGGTCACAAGTCTTACAGAAGGCATTTGTGAAGTGGTCAAGAGCTGAGTCAGTGTCAGGGGCGCACTGGATAGGGGACCAGTCTAGCTGGACTAGGTATTGTTTTAATTTTCGGAGGCCGTTGGGGTATAAACGGCGGCGTAGAGTGGCCTGGGACACTGGCTTCAGAGTGGTGGATGACCAGAGACAGAGGACTGGGGAGTGATCACTAAGATAGTTAGGGAGGACAGTGACGTCCCAGATTTTGTAGGGGTGGTTAGATACAACAACATCTAGGAGAGTGCTGGTGCCAATATAGTGGTTGAAACTGGTGGGCTGGGTGACTAACTGGGACATATCCAGGGCAGCAAAGGAGTCCCTTACATGGGAGGCAGTGGAGGCAAGCCAGTTAACATTGAGCTCACCTAGGATGACTTGCTCCACTTTGTGAGGGAGAGATGTGAGATAGTCGATGAGGGACTGGACCGCTTGGTACCTGGTCTGGTCAAAATAACATCTGTGTTGTGTTTTCGATTGCCTGTGGTGTTTAAATTTTACTTTATAAACATTTTTTATATCGAGCATGTTCTATTGCAAAAGTGTCTTCTATTCCTGGATTCTGGCTGTGGGAGTGCGCTGATGTCAGTACCACCACTGGCAGGAACTGTTCTGCTGAGAAAGAGCACTACAGCAGCAGCAGATGTTAGCAGTTCGGAGTCAGATGATGATCTGGACTTTATAGATGTGTTCAGTTCCAGAACAATCCATCCTTAGTGCTGAATCAAGTGTCAGCCATTTCCAAAAGCACAGATGAGGAATCCAGTAGCTCCTCCAATGATGAAACTCCAGCCCTGCCATTAGCAAAATGGTATTGTATCTTGGGTGTAAGTTGTGACATCAGCTGACTGTTTGGGTCATCTTTCTGTGCAGCACAGTCATGTCATCCTGAGTAGTACTACTGTGATCATGACATACATCTATTTATTTATCTATTTAATTAATTTATTTAGATTGTGTTGACCGGGTAAGTGCACTAGACAACTTCTGCCTATTTTCAGGCACAACCTGGGGGAGAAGGATACAGATGTATGCCAACTGACCTTGAACCAGATTAAGCTGTTGGTGGTATTTTTAGTGAATGAGGGAAATCTGGCGAGGACACCGGGGAAATTCCTCTACTCAGTCTGCAGGGGGAGCCTTTGTCCCTCTGTCCAACATGGCCAGCAGTCCTGCTGTGGATAGTGGAGGTGGTGGTTCTGCTCTGCCTCAGGTCACTGCTTCTCCTTTGGATCCACTGAGTTTTTCTGATTCTGGGGCTTGTTTGCTGAACATGGAAGCCTACGCACTTCTGCGAATTCTCCTGTCTCTGCTTGTACCTCTGCTGTTGATGTTCCTTCTCCTGAGAATGCTACTACACAGGTCAGCCAAACAGATGCTGATATTCCTGAAGCTCAACTTAGACAGCTATTTTCTCAGTATATACACTTTATTTTACAACTGGTTCATGATGACTCAGCTTTCCCAACTGCTGTTCCTGCTACTGATTGCTCTATGTCTCCTAGCCCCCTGAACCCTTTCTTACCCAACTCTGAGTTACCGACTGCTTTGCAACCTGCTTTTTTGCCTTCTAGCCTGCACTGAGACTACCTGATCTCTTGGTCCTTTGGATGTTACCTGGTCTCCTGAGGCTGCTCTGCGTGCTGTGGGTGGGAGCCGCTCTGAGGAAGGGCAACCCTGGTCTTCTCCTGGTCCTGTTTCTGCTTCTTCTATTATTGATGCAGCTGCTGCAGTCAACTCTGCTGCTTCTAGACCTATTCCTCCTGTTTCTTCTCCCATTATGGAGCCTGTTTTGGGGTGTTCAGCTCCACCACTCCCTGATAAGGATCTTACCAAGTCTCCTGGACACACTCCCCAATCTTGGGGTCCCACCGAGCAGTGCACTCCACCATGTAAGCCTTCTCTTTCAGCTGCTGGAACTGATACTACTGATTCTACTTTTAAAATGACTGACTTGTTTAAGTCTGTGGGGGAGCCTGCCCAGCGATGAAACACTGTGCGCTTCAAGTTTTTAGGCGATGTCTCTACGGCACCCCCCTCCCGGCAAACTGTTCTTCACTCTATGTTACAAGACACTATGGGCATTAGCCCCTCTGATTTATTTGCATTTATTCATATCAAGGGTGATACTGCATATGATGTTAGTTTTAAGAATGTTCATATGCTGGAGAAATTCTGGGCTCAATATGAGTTTGTGAAATTAACCCCTGTTTGGTCCTCTTTTCTCATAATCCCCCTTACTAAACACTTGGTTAAGGTCCTTACTCTTTTGTTTTGGAGTGAAGGGGTTAATATCGATGATGGCCAATATTGGCTTTGGCAATGTCGTGACTTGTTGGATTCCCCTTGTCCTATTTTAGACGATGATTTTGTTTGGACTGGGGGTTGGAATATTAAAGTTCAGCTTTGACAAACTGAACAAGGGGTTTTGCACATCCCTGGTAGGTTTTCATATTGGGCGTGACAGGGGCATCTGTTTTTATCCTGGTCAACCCTGTACTTGTCACAAGTGTGGTTTTAAAATGCATTTGAGCTTCACTTGTGACCAAATCAGATGTATGCTATGTCTTCAATATGGATATGTGAGCTTGGGTTGCCCTAACGCACAGTATTGCGATGTGTGTGATGATCGTGGACATAATTATTCCCAGTATCCCTTGGCTGAACATAACCGGCTTGATAGGGTTCCTCAGGACCACTCCCACCTTACTGCTGAATCTCAGGCTCAGGCACAACAAAGGAAGGAGGAGGTCTCTCTTGTTGTCCCAGACCCTCTTTCTGGTCTTGGTGTGCTTACCACTGCTGTGCCCTTGCCAGTTTCTTCTGACCCTTCTGCCTCTCCTCCCCCTATGCCTGGAGTTTCCCCTATTTTGGATTCAGGACCTGGGCTGCCTGTCTTACAGACTGCTGTCCGGCCTGCTTCAATTTCCATTTTGCTGGATTGTATGCCTCCTCCCCCCTCCCCCCTCTGTGGAAGTCCCTTTTGTTGTTGTCCCTCCTTCTAAGAGGGGGAAAGGTAAATGTAAATCTGAGTCCCGTCCATCCACTACTTCTATTCTCACTAGCAATAAATTTCAGATGCTGGCTAAAAGATGACAATGGGGTGATACGGAAGGTGAGGAGGAGGACTCTGATTCCTCTCGAGCTTCCTCATCTCATATGGATTACTCCTCTGACTCTTGTAAAGATGCTCCTTGTCCGGGTAAACTACAGAAGGCTCAGTTTCCTCATCGGTGATGGTGTGGTTTTTGCTCTTGGGGCTCGGTCTAATTTTTTTCCCTATCTCCTGGGTGTTGTTCTGCCTTTTTTTATGGCACGCTTAACTGCTATTAAATGCTGCACCTTGAATGTGTGCAGTGTTCAATCATTTTGTAAGCAGCTTTCCACTTTTCGTTTTCTGTTTTCACTTAGGCCAGACTTTTATTTTCTCCAAGACACTCGGATCAAAACTAGGCAGGAAGTTTTATAGGTTATTACTCGATAGTCTGTTGGTCCTTCCTATTGGTCACATGGAGAGGATACCTGTGATGGGGTGGGTATTTTGTTTTTTGGTTTTTTGTTCAGAATTGCTAGGGTTCTTGATGTGGTCCCTGGGAGGGTTCTCCTTGTTGATGGGACTTATGGCTTGATACGTTTTCACCTTATTAATATATATGCCCCTCAAATTATTGCAGTCAGATCTGCCTTATTTCTCAAAATTTATCTGTTTTTGTTTACTACTCGGTAGGTTTTTTTTAAGGGGAGATCTTAATTGTGGGCTTTCCGCTTTAGACCGGCCTAGTAACGCCCATAAGTTGTATAATGATTCTACCACTTTATCTAAGGTTATTTCTTCTGCCCGTCTTATTGATGGGTATCTGTCTGTCCATAATTCTGTGGCTAAGACTTACTACAGGGGTACTCTGGCCACTTGTATTAATTTTGTATTGATTTATTTTCCCCTTTCTAAATACCTCACCATTTCCCAGGCTTCTGTGATTCCTTGTGAAACGTCTGATCCTTTGGCTGTGGTTTTGGTTTGTTCTCCTGCAGATGATCCCTTTCCGGCTGCTCCTTGTATTCGGCGGAAGTTAAATTGTTCCTACTTACTGATGCTAATGTTTTTAAGGGTTGTTTGATTTTTTTGCAGGCTAGGATTTCTGAGTTCAATGCTTACCACTATCCTTTTGTTTGGTGGGAAGATACGAGGGCTCATTAGAGAAAATATTTCCTTATGGTTGCTGTATTTCGGACCTGATCCGATTTTTTTGCCTATTCCAAGTTGTGGAAACAGCTCTTAGATGTAATTTCTAGGGCTTATGAATCCCGTATAGATCTTTCCCTTTATACTAAGGAAGTGAAATGCCAGATGGAGAAATTCCAGTATGGTTGAGCTATTTCATTGAAGCTTGAGTCTCAGTGTGGTACTCAGGCTTCTAAGGCTTCTATTGATCCTTTTAAGAACTGCTCTGACAGAATTTCTTCTATGGTTATTGAATCACTTACTGACCCTGTTACTGGTTTGCAGCATAATTCTCTTCCCTTTTTGAAACGTATAGTTCAGTCTCATGTGGAAGGGTTGTTTGGTTCTTGTCCTGCTGCTCCTGATCCTGGTGGTTTCCTTTCTGATTTAGAGATTCCAGAGGTCCCAGAGGGTATTCCGCACTCTCTGTTTCTCCCAATCTTTGTTGAAGAAACGTTGTGTGCCATTAAAAAACAGAGGAAGCGTACCTCTCCTGGAGTGGATGGTTTAATGGCTGAACTTCATCATTCTTTTTTGGATATTTTTGCCCCTGCCTTACTGTGGTTTTAATAGTATCCTGACTACTTTGTTCTACACCTCAAGCTTTGATGCTATTATGCTTCTGCTTCTTAAAAAGGTGATAAGGCTGACATTAAAAACTGGAGGCCTCTGAGTCTGCTCAGTGTTGATTACAAAATTCTGGCTGCAATACTTTTGAACAGGTTACTGTCCCTTGCATCTATTGACATTTCTCAGGAACAAACCTGTGCTGTGCCTGGTAGAACTATGCTGCATTCCCTGTCCCTCATTAGAGATGTGGTCTTTTCCTGTTAGATTCCCATCGTGCCCTTTTTTTTCCTTGGACCAGGAAAAGGCTTTTAACCAGGTACACCATTCCTTTTTGTTTCAGGTCATGTTGCATTATCATGTGCCTCAACACTTTATCTCTTGGATTAAGTTGTTGTATAATTCTGCCTGGATTATACCTTATATTAATAATTCCCCTGGCACTGAGTTTTTGCATAAGAGGGGTGTCTGTATGGGTTATCCCCTTAGCCCCCTTTTATGTGTTTTTCAGATTGACCCCTTTCTGATACGGCTTTCTTCTAGTCATGCTATCCCCAGATTGTTGTTCCCTGGTTGTCAGTATGCCCCTAGTGTTTATGCTTATGCGGATGATTTATGTATTTGCACTACACTCCTTTTGGATACAGCTGGGTTTGTTGACTTGCTTTTTCTGACTTTGAGACCTTTTCGGGATCCAAATTGAATCTTCATAAAAGTGTGATTCTGTTTCCCCCTCTGCTTTTGCTTCTATGGCCCATATTCCTGTTACACATTTTTGGTTGAAGATTCTGGGCTTATTTTTTGGTACTTCTGATGACTCCACTTATAATTAGAATTTGGCTCTTGATAAAGGCCTTGCTTTGATTTCTTCCTGGAAAAGTAGGACTATTGCTAAATGTAAACGTGTTATGCTTTTGAAAACTCTAGTGCTGCCTATATTTTTGCACATTGCCACAGTTTTTCCTTTACCTCTTACTTTGGAAATACAAATTTATAATCTTTTTTTTCAAGGCTTTTGGGGTTCTCGGTTGAACCCCATTAAGAGTTTTTCTTTGTATCAGGATTATTGTATGGGTGGGGTGTGGATGCTTAATCCTGTAGTTACATAGAAACATAGAAACATAGAAGTTGACGGCAGATAAGGACCGAAAGGCCCATCCAGTCTGCCCATTTCTTTTTCTACCTTATAAATGTGCCATCGGCCTTTACTATGTCAGTGACCTATCTATTCATAGTCATTTGTATTGCTCCCTTATGCCTATCCCATGCCTGTTTGAAGCCCTGCACTGTATTCATAGCCACTACTTCTTGTGGTAGCCATTCCATGCATCTACACCCTTTCTGTGAAAAGAATTTCCTCACATTCCCCTTAATCGGCCTCCCTCTAATCTCATGCTGTGTCCTCTTGTCCTGCTATTTTTCTTATATTTAAACATGTTAGACTCTTTCACCTTGTTTATGCCCTTAAGGTGTTTAAATGTCTCGATCATCACCTCTCCTCCTTTGCTCAAGGGTATACATATTGAGCTCCGTTAATCTGTCCTCATATGTCTTCTGATGCAGTCCCTGCACCATTTTGGTTGCCCTTCTCTGGACTGCCTCAATTTGGTTAATGTCCTTGTGAAGGTGTGGCCTCCAATACTGCACGCAGTACTCCAGATGGGGCCTAACCAATGTCTTGTACAGAGGGATTATTACCTCCCTCTTACGACTTGTGATACCCCTACTAATACAATATAGTTTTTTTCATTGCTTGTTTTTAAAATTTATTTTTCCTTTATTGAGAGGTTCTTCCCCCCCCCATTGGGTTTCTGTTTTTATGAACTTGGTTTCTCCCCTATGGGACTTATAGTGTGTTTCTCCTTCGGCAATCCCGAGGACTTTTTGGTCTTCTGGTATTCCCTCTTTTCTGTTTTCAATGTTTTTCAGTTGAAACAGTGGAACTTGACCCATCGGTCCATTCTCCTTATGACAAGATGACAGTTATGTGGGTCTATTATTCAGGCTCATTTTTCTGCTCTCCCTTGTGGTTTGGACTCCGCTGGTGTGGAACTAGATGTTTCTTTGATTTTTAGCTAAATTATTGATCCTCGGCTTCCACTAAAATTATGGATGTGACCTGGTTGCCTTGTCATGGAAAATTGGGTGTCCGGGGTAACCACCATCATAAGGCTCTGGAGGATAGACTGTTTTCGGGACACTTGTCCGAATGTTTTGGAGTCCCTGCAGCATTTCTTTGCTTGTCCTTTTAGTAGGGACTTTTGGACTTTATGGCTCCATAAGTGGAAGGATAAATGCATTTCCTATGTTTCCAATGATATGTTGGTGTTTGTCCAGTTTCCTAGTGCCTGCTCCAGATAGTATTCCAATACCCCCCGACTTATGTTTGCCCTTTGTAAATATTTTTTATGGCAGGCTAGATGTGCTCAGCTTTTACAACAAAAAACATATACTGGAATACACATTCTCAATCAGATAATTTCTGATTTAGTTGTTATTTATAATTGGGAATTGGTTTCTTTGCCTCAGACCAACTTTCGCTCTTACTGGGCTTCCTGTGACTGGATTTTTGATGCTCAATTGTTTTGTTTTTCTGTTTCGGGTGTTTTTTTTTTTCTGGGGGTGGGTTCCATTTTTCTTTTTTTTTGTGTGTGTTTTTTTTTGAGTTTTTGGTTCTCTGTATAACCTTTATATGCTTGTATTGCTTTATCATTCTGGTTTTGTTTTCCTTTGTCTACTGTAATACTATATTACAATGTTTTGCTTTTGTTCTTCTCCATATATAGTTCCCCTACTCTTTTTGTGGGAAGGTTTTTTTTTGGTTATGCTCCGGGAGATTGTATGATGCATAACTTTTTTCAGTTTTTGTTGATTTTCCTTAATATGAGTTGTACTGTATGTTGTAGTACCATTTTGCATTATTATTTGTTTCAATAAAAAATTCCCTTACACTTTTCAATAAGTGCCATGGGATCTTTAACAGCCACCTGAACTACCACCAATCCAAGCAGATGGGGCCTCAGTTTAACGTCTCATCCAAAAGACTGCACCTCAGAAGTGCAGCACCCCTCTCATGCTACACTACAGTGTCAATATGGGGATATTAACCCAAGTGCCAGATGTGGGAACTGAACCCACAGTCCTCTGATCTCCTGGCCTCAGAGGTAAGTGTGCTACCTACTGAGCCTCTGACACTGACAATATACACTTGACAAGATAGCTATCCTGCACCAGTACCTGTTTGGTGGCTATTTGGGGGGTTGGGGAACTTGATGTGCTATGCTTGTCACTTGCTTCATACTGTTGTTGCTATCATTTTTTTCTCCTCCCCCCACTCACACATACACACATACATATAGCTATAAATACACATATTTATACCATGGGGTGAGAGCTTTCTCAGTAGAATATCCTGTGTTATTTCCACTGCAGTAAGCATAAATCCTGATGACATCAGCAGAGTGAGGATAAATGCCATTTATCCACACTCTGCTGATGTCACCAGAGTGGGGATATCTTCACTGCAGCTTGCATTCTAAGGCCCTGTCCACACTACCGTTCTGTAATGTTACAGAGTGCCCAAACCATTACTGCAACGGTTTGCGTTTACACCTGTAATGTTACATAGAAACATATAATTTGATGGCAGATAAGGTCTGCTTGGCCCACCCAGTCTGCCCATTTCCCTACCTAATGGATAAGCTGCAGATCCTAGTTAACCAGCAGCCTACTTCTTCCTACCCCCACCCCCTAGAATTGCCTTATGACTGTCCCATGCATGCTTGAATTCCACCACTGTTTTTGACTCCACAGCCTCCTCAGAAGGCCGTTCCATGCATCCACAACCCTCTCTGTGAAAAAATACTTCCTTAAATTACCTCTGTGCCACCCCCATCTTCAAATTGTGCCCCCTTGTTCTTGCACACCTCTTTTTTTGAAAGATGCTACCCTCTTGGACTTTGTTGATTCCCTTGAGGTACTTGAAAGTTTCTATCATGTCCCCCTTCTCCCTCCTTTCCTCGGAGGCTATACATATTAAGCTCCTTAAGTCTCTCTTCATATGTCTGCCGGTGTACAGAAAGCGTTTTCATAACCGTTGTTGAAACCACATATGAGGTGGTTTCAGCAATGGTTATGAAACCAGTTACGCCTCGGTAACGTTACCAGGCATAGTGTGGACACGTGGCACCGGTCCCCTAGCACAGTGCAAGCTGCATTGTGGGATCAGGTGCCATGGTAACAGTCGCCCAGCTCCCGAAGTGGAGACCGGCGGGGCCGGTCCCATAACGGACACCATGGCAGTCGGACACACTGCACCGCTCCCCAGTTGTAACGGTTTTTAACCGTTATGGGGTCTGAGTCGTGCAGTGTGGATGAGACCTAATTGAAACTGCTTCAGAAAACAGTTTCTCTTTCTCACTGAAGCTGAAACTTACTCAATTAGCTTTGAAAAACACTATCACCTGTGTCCCATTGTGTTTCCAATGCTCCTGGCTCATTGCTGTGCTGATCTCAGCTTCAAAACAACCTGAATTCTGAATGAAACTCCTTCACCAAGCAGTTTCTCTTTCTCAGTGCTACCTGCAACAGTTTCTCTTTCTCATTAAAATCAACAGCTTACTCAATTGGCTTTGCAGGACACACTCAGCTGTGTCCCATTGTGTATCTGACTCCCATTCCATTCAGAATATCACACACACACACACACACACACTCACACAACACACAGAGTGAGCAGAAAACACACAGAAACAGAAAACAATGTTCCTAAAGCTCTCACCTCCATTGTATAAATCGCACACATGATGTGCAGATCATGAGATATGTAAAGTATTCTCAGTCCTGCAGAGACTACACAGCTCATTGTGCAGGAGTGAAAATATTTTCCATATCCACTTCTGCCCATCATGTATCCCATATATGTTTCTCTATCTAACTACATATATATACACTATATATATATATATATATATATATATATATATATATATATATATATATTGTGGTGCACAATAGTGCTACCATAGTTAGAATTGATGAGCCATTTCTATGTTAAACCCCAAAACTTTTGCACCTTAATAACTTTGCAACCGTTTACAGATTTGGCTGAAATTTGTAATACATGATCAAGAACCATAGGCCTTGGGATCTGCCAAATTTTGTACTGGTCAGATATACAGCTGTGGAGTTATTAAGCATGATCTGTGCGCGTGTTTACGCTTTTTCTGGAATTCTACGGTCGTGCCTACAGGTCGTACAGTTTGTGCGACCAGCCCAAAATCGTCAGGGAACATGCAGCTGGGGTCCCTGATGTCTTTTTGAAGATTGCGTGAAAAAATATTAAACGGTTCAAAAGTTATTCAAAAAACAGTTTCCCATTATAAGTCAATGGGAAAAGTTAAAAAGTTCGACACTTTCGCAAATGCATTTTTACTTTCGCAAATGGGCCTGTTACTTTCGCAAATCGGCCATTTTGTTTTCAGTTGGTGGTCAGAAAAATGGTTGGCATTTAAATTTGGGACCCTCTAGCAACCTAATTCTTTTTGTATTCACGTAGTCGGACCCTGAGGATGCTTGCCATGTCTTTATTTTGTGATAAAACACCCCAGAAATATGTTTTTCAAAATTCTGGAAAAAGTACTTTCGCAAATTACTTTCGTGCTCACGAAAGTGTGTTACTTACAAGCTTTTGCAAATTGCGACAGTAGTTTTCCATCTGTGGGAAAGTGACAGCGATTCTTTGGCACTGCGCTGCAAAAGAACCGTTAAGCGTTTTGGGCTGAAATTTGGAGGAACAGGCCGACATCTTACAGATGTGCCTTTCAGTGTTGTATTGAAAAAATATTACACGGCGGCAAAGTTACGGTGCTCAAAGTTGACAGTTTTTCCCATAGGATAACATTACGGCTGAGCCGACTACAGAATCCTTGGATCCCTGCTGCAAAATAACGGTTTGGTCTTTTTTCCTGAAATTTGGAGGGAAGACAGTCAACAGCCCACAGATGTGCCTTTCAGTGGCTTGGTGAAAAAATATTACAGGGAGGCAAAGTTATGGTGCTCTGAACTTCTCTTTTTTTTCCCATAGGATAACATTACGGCGTTCGCTGCGCCTTTCAGGGCCCGTATCTCGGAAATGGTGCGAGATATGGACTTTTCGTCAGAAGAATTCTTAGCTCCCTAAACTAGCCAGGACAGTCATAAATCATATGACTTTTAAATTTTTTTTCTATGTCATACGGTTCCTGAGATATAACTTATTTAGTATTCCAAGTCCTCATTTTCTGCTCCGATACCCATTATTATGCATACATTCTTTGTACTCACTGTCTTTCTCTATTCAGCTTTTGGGGAAAACCAGCCTGCGCGCTTACATTACTGTTACCATTGCCCTTTCCACTTGCGGTTTCATGCCCGTTTCACTTACCGTTGAGGTCTACTCCACCACGAGAGTCATCCTTTGTGTTTTCATTTGCGCTTAAGTTTCTGTTATTTTTTGCCTTTTGTGTCTACCGTACTGTTTCTTTTTCTGTTTCACTTTGTGTCACCATGCCCATTGACATTTCCATTTGCAGGCACCATGTTACTATGTGACAAGACATCACGTGGCACACTGTTCCCGTCTACGCCACCGTGTTCGTTACCCTTTCTGTTCTCATTTGCACTTGTGTTGCAGCATTAGCCACTGTTAGCGCTTCTGTTTGCATTGCTGTTCCTGTTACTATGCCACAAGACATCCAGTGGGATGTGGGGACTTTGGGCCCCAGCGCTCCAACTGCTACGTCGTGCGGGACACGGGGCCCTATGTTTGCGTTATCGCTGCGTTTTCATTTGCTTGCGTTTCTGTTGACCTGCCATTTGTGGCTACAGTACTGTTTCTCTTTCTGTTTCACTTTGCATCACCATGCCCATTGACATTTCCGTTTGCAGGCACCATGTTACTATGTGACAAGACATCACGTGGCATACCGTTCCCATCTCACACCGTATTAGGTACCCTTTCTGTTCTCATTCACGCTTCGTTACCTTGCGCTGCCACTGTTGGCTTCTGTTTACATTGCTGTTCCTGTTACTATGCCACAAGACATCGTATGGTGGGGTCACGGGGCCGCTGGCTCCAGCTGCTGCATTCACGTGCTGGGAGCGAGGGTCCTATGTCGTTATCCTGTGCGTTTTCATTTGCACTTGTGTTTCTGTTATTTTTGCCATTTGTGGCTACAGTACTATTTCTCTTTCTGTTTTCGCTGCGTCACCATGCCCATTGACATTTCTGTTTGCAGGCACCATGTTACTATGTGACAACACATCACGTGGCAGACTGTTCCGTCTATGCCACCTTGTGCATTGCCCTTTCTGTTGTCATTTCGCTGCGTTACCATATGCTCACTGTTACACGTCTGTTTGTGTTTCTCTTCCTGTTACTATGCCACAAGACATCATGTGGCGGCGCTCCTGCCGCCATGTTACATTCACTATTTCTGTTATCATTCTCAAAGAAGGAAATTAGAGGCAAAAACTCTGTTTAATGCATTAGTTAGGGTTGTTCACGCGACAAAAGTGAGAAATTTGCTGTTGGGTTGAAAACCCTAACTCAGTCACCCCAGCACCACACACACACAGACACACACACACACCGCAAAGTATGGGGGACCAAGTCAACACAACCAATGACAGACATCCAGCAGCAGGTGACAGAAATAACAAACAATTGTCTAAATGTACTACGAGACATCCCGACCCACCTGACCAGGTACTGCATGCTCAGTGGAGATCAACAGCAAAACTGAGGCCATGTACACCAAATGTACATCCCTGATTGCAGCTGCACATTAACATACCACACTTAGTAGTTGCATGGCCTTACCTACGATGCAGCACACCAGACCACACCACATGTGGTGGGCCACCTGAGCAATAGGGTTCTGCAAAACCAAGGAGTTGTACAGGTATAATATCTCTGATTATAACAAGAGTTTGAGAAATGCAGCTTTCTAATTGACTGTAAACATTGTAACAGCCTTATGTTTAGTTTTTATTAACATACATGTAGAGCCTAACCATATGATGAACATGGTTTAATGTTGTTTAAAAAACAGTTTTATTATGATAGCAATAAGCCACTCCCAGGTATTATGTTAATGGTCAGTTTATCACTGTCTAGCGACATGCGGCACTCGGCTATGCCTCATTCAACATTAAACCCCTACAGGGTGATTAACAGACCATTTAACATAACTGTTGGTCATGCCATATTGCTTAATTGTCTTTATGAGTAGATACTCTCCCTCTGCTAGGCACTGCAGCAGCTTTGCAACACAGTGTCCCACCCAGTTACACCATACACTGTCTAGTTACTGGAGAATGGCTGTGAATATGAACTCATGAAGATGAACAGTGTAACTTGATCATTACAGTCATCGAAACCTTAGTGTGATAATAACTGACAGAGTCAGTGATAAAGAATAACCCCTGCTGTCCTAGTACACTTACCCCATTGTGAGTTCAATCAATACTAAAACAAAATCTGTTTATATCTACACCATACCTACTTGATTCCTGTTGTACCACAATTAACATAGCTATCACTTTGAAAGCATCAGTGACAGAAGTGTGGCAAACCCAAACACTAGGCATACAGCCTGGTATGAAACAACTGTTAAAAAAATTACACTGTGTCCATAAGTGGCATAGATCACTCATTGAACAATAGTAAATGTATTACTATTTGAATAAGTTAGTCATCACAGATGCAATGAGATTGTCTATCAGGTACAACATACTCAGTAAGTGCCTACAGGAAAATCTATCCTATATACATCTCCGATACAGGTACGTCATTGTTGGCTCAGTAGTGCTATGATATTTAGAAGTTGCTTGGCCTGATCCATGCAATTACTTTGTTTCTTACAAAGAATACCTACTGCATCTTTAGTATTGAAACACACTGAAGGTCTATGTAGTACATCAGCAGTACACCTTCATCAGTAAGAATGCATCTGATACTGGCAATACGAATTTCACAGCGTTGAACAGGCAGTGCTTTTCCATACGTTTACATCAGCCTCTCTATCTTGAGTAAACCGTTGCAGTAAATGTAATACTATATAAATCACATACTAAATGTAACACTACTTTTATCTTGAGCATGCTAGTGTCTTGTAGTTAATTTATGTACTTCTCTTAATTAATGTATATTCACTAGTGTTAAAACCTTTCTACAACTGTCATTATGCACCTTCAGCATTTATATTGACTAACGGCACAGTACCAGTTGTGGTGTGGTGTGGGGCATCGGTAGGTAAGGCCATGCAACTACTAGGTGTGGTACGTTGTGTGCAGCTGCAATCAGGGATGTGTACGTTTGGTGTACATGGCCTCAGTTTTGCTGTTGATCTCCACTGAGCATGCAGTACCTGGTCAGGTGGGTGGGGATGTCTCGTAGTACATTTAGACAATTGTTTGTTATTTCTGTCACCTGCTGCTGGATGTCTGTCATTGGTTGTGTTGACTTGGTCCTCCCCCATACTTGCATATGTGTGTGTGTGTGTCTGTGTGTGTGGTGCTGGGGGGGTGAATTCGGAGTTAGGGTTTTCAACCCTAACAGTGAATTTCCTCACTTTTGTTGCTGTGGAACAAACCTAACTAATGCATTAAACAGAGTTTTTTGCCTCTAATTTCCCTTCTTTTTGAGAATGATAGCGAGAAATAGTGAATGTAATGCAGCGGCGGGAGCGTGGGACCCTTTGAGCCCCACGCTCCTGCCGCATGATGTCTTGTGGCATAGTAACAGGAAGAGCGACGCAAACAGAAGCACTAACAGTGGCACACATGGTAATGCAAGTGCAAATGACAACAGAAAGGGCAATGCACATGGTGGCATAGACTGGAACAGTCTGCCATGTGATGTGTTGTCACATAGTAACATGGTGCCTGAAAACGGAAATGTCAATGGGCATGGTGACGCAAAGTGAAACAGAAAGAGAAACAGTACGGTAGACACAAATGGCAAAAAATAACAGAAACGCAAGCGCAAATGAAAACGCAAAGGATGACACATGTGGTGGCGTAGACCTCAACGGTAAGTGAAACGGGCATGGAACCACAAGCGGAAAGGGCAATGGTAACAGTAATGTAAGCACACAGGCTGGTTTTCCCCAAAAGCTGAATAGAGAAAGACAGTGAATACAAAGAATGTATGCATAATAATGGGTATCGGAGCAGAAAATGAGGACTTGGAATACTAAATAGGTTATATCTCAGGAACCGTATGACGTAGAAAAAAAATGTAAAAGTCATATGATTTATGACTGCCCTGGCTAGTTTTGTATTTAGCCTAGAATTTTTCCGACGAAAAGTCCGTATCTCGGAAACGCCATAATGTTATCCTATGGGAAAAAAAGAGAAGTTCAGAGCACCATAACTTTGTCTCCCTGTAATATTTTTTCAACAAGCCACTGAAAGGCACATTTGTGGGCTGTTGGCTGTCTTCCCTCCAAATTTCAGGAAAAAAGACTAAACCATTATTTTGCAGCAGGGTGCCAAAAGATTCCTGTAATGCATTGGGCGCCGTAATGTTATCCTATGGGAAAAACTGTCAACTTTGGAGTGTCGTAACTTTGCTGCCATGTAATATTTTTTCAATACAACACTGAAAGGCACATCTGTGAGATGTTGGCTGTGTTCCCTCCAAATTTCAGCCCAAAACTCCCAACCGTTCTTTTGCAGTGCAGTGCCAAAGAATTGCTGTCATTTTCCCACAGTCTGAAAATTACTGTCGCAGTTGCAGCTTTCCTGTGTTGTGAAACACTTTCATGAGCCAGTACTTTGTGAAAGCACTTTTTCCAGAAATCTGAAAACATATTTCTGGGGTGTTTTACCCCAAAATAAAGACATGGCTAGCATCCTTAGGGTCCGACTAGGTGAATACAAAAAGAATTAGGATGCTAGAGGGTCCCAAATTTAAATGCCAAGCATTTTTCTAATCACCAACTGAAAACAAAATGGCCGATGTGTGAAAGTAACAGGCCCATTTGCGAAAGTAAAAATGCATTTGTGAAAGTGTTGAACCTTTTGTTAACTTTTCCCATTGACTTATAATGGGAAATTGTTTTTTGAATAACTTTTGAACCGTTTAATATTTTTTCACCAAATCTTCAAAAGGCACATTGGGGACCCTGGCCGCATGTTCCCTGACGATTTTGGGCCAGTCGCGCAAACCATGCGACCTGTACGCGCGACCGTAGAATTCCAGAAAAAGTGTAAACATGCACGCAAATCATGCTTAATAACTCCACAGCCGTGTATCCGACTGGCACAAAACTTGGTAGGTGCCAAGGCCTATGGTTCTTGATTGTACATTCCAAATTTCAGCCAAATCTGTCAAACAGTTGCAAAGTTATTAAGGTTCAAAGTTTTGGGGTTTAACATAGAAATGGCTCCTCAACCCTAACTATGGTAGCACTACCGTGCTACCATATAATATATATATATATATATATATATATAGATAGATATATATGTATATTGTACCAACCCTCAATGTGCAATGTTTGTGTGGGGAAGGGTGGTGGTGTGGATTGGTATGTGCTGCAGTGACTAGCTGTCTGTGTCATGACTGGTGCAGCTCAAGTGTTGAGAGTGTGACCATTCTGTGTGATTCATTAGTTATAGCAGGCAATGCATGTTGTTTGATGGAGTGTATATTGAAAGTGTGTGTTTATTATTTCTTCCTCTGCTTGTAGTGTCACTAACCTAATTGTTCTAGGAATGCCACTGTACCACAGTTGTTTATTCCTTGTGCCTTGCCCTCAAATGCTCCTACAGCAATGGGGCTGAGAGCATTTTCCCAGTGAGGCACCTAGGTTCTGGAACTCTCTACCAGCTGAGCTCCAGTCCATAAAATCCCCCTCCCACCTGTAAACTGCACTTCTGGAAAATCCTAATGGCTAATGCAGACAGCAAATGCTAACCTGCACAAATACACTCAATACCAATTGAGCACTAGAATGTCTTTCAACAGCTCCCTATCTAAAGGGGTTTTAAGATACACCTCCCTGGTAAAAGCCAATACGGTTGCAGTAGGACTGAAGACCGGTGTGTCAATGGAAATAAGTATTGCATTGCCTGGAACTGTCCGATGGGGTTGGAATGCTCTAATTTCTCTTTTTTCTCTACAGGGGTTAAATGTTGAAGGTTGATTATGTAAGGAATAAGACATGACGAGGTGTGGTTTGTGGCTTGATAAGAGCATGCCCCAGGTGTGTGATGAGGCACGAGGCGCTTGCACCGAGTGACTTTAGCACCTGGGAAGTGCTCTTATCAAGCCATAAACCACACCTCGAAGTGTCTTATTCCACTTATAAAATGGGCACTGCACTTTTGTAAATAAAGTAGAAACAGAGTTTCAAGAGTAACAAACAAAAGCTTTCAATAGGTGAAATAGTGAAAAAAAAATAGTTCCTCTATAATATAATTTCTTTGTTTTTATGAGTTTTCCAGACCTCTCCATCATCAACACCAACAGGGAAGTTTATGTACTATTCGTTCTTTTTATAATTTATAGTATTTTGTGCTTTAAGAAACAGTGGCAGCCTCATAAATGATTGTCAGCTTCACTCATATTAAAAGCATTCTCCTCGTTGTATAGGTGTTTCATTCCCGGTCCCATCATGTGTTGTCCGAGCACCAATACAGCTATACTTTGTAGAATTCATTTTTTTTTCATTTTTAATTGCTGTTGATTTAACTAAGAGTGACTGTTTTGTTATATTGGTGTGTGCTTGGCATCAGTTGCGGCTTCTTTAGGAGCGAGCATGTCCTTCAGGAACCACCATAGTGTGCGGCTCGCATTTAGCCGTTAATGGCCGTTGAAAAAAAAGACAATAATGGAGTAGTGCTCTGCTTGCCTGATGTTTTGAAGGGGGAGGAGAGGTACTTTGCATTTAAATATTTGATCGCGGCTCAGGTTAAGATTTAATTGAGAGTTGCGTTTTTCTGGTGAAGCAGTACCAGCGGCATTCCATTTCTTACAGCCTGGTTTTTCAACTGCAGCACACAGGTTACAGTTTTATTTTTAAAATGTTTTATTTAGTTGTGAAATGAGGCTGTGCACTTTGTAGAGAGAGTTTGTCTGTGACTCTAATGGGGGAGGGTTCTGTTTTCAACATTGGAGACAACCCCTTCGAAGAGCTTAGTTGTCTGTGTAGTGTGACAGTGGTTAGTGTGGTAGATTTTCGATGGCTGGTGGCAGAGCTCTCCCGGTGCAGCTTTTGCACTTCGATCTGATGCCAGTTGTGGAGCCGCAGTTAAGAGACCTGTGGGTAGCACACACTGATTTCAGAGTGTGCAGCGTTTTGCTTGGCATAAGTAGTGCCAGTTGCTAGTATATGTCCTGATAAGGACATGGCATATGGTACCTCTTAACCAATCAAAATGCTGGAAATTATATACCCATTTTATAATGTAACTTATCCATGCTCTATATGTTGGTACAGTGTAAAATTGAAAGATCTACTGTATTCTTCTGTGTTGTGTTGTACCAATGCTTATATCTTCTGTTTTTGTACTGTGCAGTCTGTTATCTTGATGGCCTGGGTCATGCCTGAAAAAGATCCACCGGACCAGTGTAACTTACCTGGTTAACAAATACATAAATAAAATAAATAAATATTGTTATCACTCCTGCAGTACTGCCTTATTGGAATGTGTGGCTGTGTCACTTCTCATTTCTGTGTGTCTGCTTTGAGATGTCATCTGCTGTGCTGAGCTGCTAAGGAACCATGGATGCCAATCTGACATAGCTGTTGGAATGCGTTTTTCTGTTAATTCGTCTCATTTCTGTACTGTTGCATAGAGAGAGTGTGTGTGTGCGTGTGTGTGTGCATGTGCATGTGCACGTGCGTGTAGTACTTCATGCTTTGTGGTACCTGTGGTTCTATACTATTGGTGTGTACTTCTTCAGTTCACCCCTGTAAGGCGTCAGCATAGTGATTTTGATGTCTGACTACACAGGTGCTACAGTTGCAGTGTGCAGTGCATGTTGTCATTCTGTGTGTGGCTTTTCTCTTTCACCTGCTGTAACAGACTGCCAAAGTATCACAGTGTTTGACATGATGGCATCACATTATCATGTCTATGTTGGCAATGTGTGTGAGTGTGTTTCTCAGTCTGCACGTACCATCACCAGTACCCAGTCTACTGAAATGACTATTGGTGTACCACTGTTGTTTATCTACGGATGTTTTCTGATGTCTGATTCCTTTCTGTGGTTGTCTGGAGTGACTTCACTATTGTTGGTGTTGTGCTTTGTCTTGCTCATTGTGTCTGTGTGTTTCCATTTCTGAAGTGGTAGTGAATGTGTGCTAGGATTGTTTACCTGCTCAGTGAATGACGTCATGCTTACTTTCGTGGTGTTCTGTGTGGTCAGTCTCTGGTGAGCACTGCCCTCAGTTGTATGCCAAGTTGTGAGTGTGTTTGCGTGTGTGTGTGTGTGTGTGTGTTGCTTTGTTTACTGTCTGCTTTTCCCTGTGTGCTTTCCACTGTTTGTCTCATGTTTAGCTTCATTTTGAAATGAGTGCATGTCTCCTGACATACAGTTTGTCTCGGACACATATTGCTTCCATGCCACGTCAATGTCATAATATATGGATATGTTCAGCCGTCTTATTTCTAGGTCACTCTGGCAATGAACAACATTGCTACCTTGGTTATTTGTTCCAAAATAGAGTACCCATCCCTTCAGTACTTACATGTGTGTGTGTGTATTGAGAAGGGAGCATGCATTCCCACACATCCACATGCATTATTGCTGTGTTGCCGAGGAACGCAGTGCAATGTAATGATGTGTGCCTGGTCCCCAATATCTGTAGAGCAGACATACAGATGTACTGTGATGTTCAATTTCAAGTTTATTGCAGGAAAACTCCATTGAGAAAGCTCATTCAGAAGGAGGTCCTGAGGAACATATACAGACAAAGGGAATTACAAACATAGAATCTTGGTATATAAAAGTATATGGTACATGTGGTACATAGTGCTCAAAATAAGATATAAAAAAATAATATTTATAAACATAACCTGGAGAAATCATTAAAAGTAGAGAAACTAAAGCCGAAATAGTTGGAACAAGAGCAATAGAATGCATAAGGTGAAGGGAGAGTATAAGATAGGTGCAAAGGGGAGTGGAGAGGGAGAAGAGAGGGAGGATCTTGTGAAAGAGGAGGGGGAAGGAAAAGGAGAAAAAGTGCAGAGGAGTATCAAAAGTAAGAATGGCTGAAATAAAGAGTAAAGGGAGGGTGGGGAAGGAAAAGGAGAGGTAAGTAGAATTAGAGAAGTAGAAGAATTAGGGAGGGGAACTGAGTAGTTGATATAAAAGTCAACGGTCAAGTAAGGACTAGAAACAGCAGCAGATATTTTTTAATTTGGTCGCTGCAAAGGTTTTAAAGAGATTGACAGAAACAATGCTAGAAAGCTTCAGTATAGACTGGAGCTGGTTCCAGATGGTTGGAAGTGCATATGAGATGGCACGCTTACCAAGGGAGGGTATGAGTCCTAGGCACATCTAGAAGGATAAAGTCAGACTTCCTAAGGGAATACGAACTGTGGGAGATGCGAATAAGTGCTGTCATATAGATCGGTAGTTTGTTCAGGAGGATTTTGGGAGTCCAAATGCCAGAGTGGATCAAATGTCTGGTAGTAAGCGACTTCTAGCTGACAGCTGCATGCAGATCACAATGGTGGGTTTGAAAAGGGGAGTTAGTAATGAACCGTAGTGCATGATGGTAGAGGACTTCCAATTTGTTCAGGTTCAAGGCTGAAGTAGAATTGTAGAATATGCTGCCATAATTGAGTAAAGGCAGGAATGTGACCTGAACAAGCCTAGTTCAAATCTCAATAGGGAATAGGGACCTGTTTCTGAAGAAGAAACTTATTCTGGATTTTAACCTGTTGGTCAAGTTATCAGTATGGTCATTAAAGGTAAGCTTATTATCTAGCCATATACCTAGATATTTGAATTTGGAGACAACCTCAAGAGATTCACCCAGAGAGGTGACAATAAAGTCATTAGGCAGGTTTAGAGAGGTGATGGTGGTGGTGGTGTTGAGATTAAAAATCATGGCTTTAGTTTTTTTTTTGGTATTAAGAAGGAGCTTTGCATTAGTATGGCTCTGTTCAAGCTGTGTAAAGTCAGTTTATAGTATGTCTCTTACTTCAGAAAGAGTTGAGCTAGAAGTGTACAGGACTGTGTTATCAGCAAAGAAATGCAATTTGGAATTAGTTATGTTATGGTCAAGATTATTAATGTAAACAGAAAATAGGATAGGGCCTAAAATGGAGCCTTGTGGGTCTTCCCTAATGATCAGGAGGGAGGCTGAAAATAGGCCATCAGCCTTGACTTTCTGAAGCCTCTCTGTTAAATAACTGGTAAACTACTGAGCCGTGGAGGGGGTGACACCTAGGTTAATAAGGCTACTGACAACTAAGTTGTGGTCTATGGTATCAAACACCTTACTGAGGTCTAGGAAGACTGCACCAATGATCTTTTTGGAGTTCAGAGCTGAAACCCAGTAATTAGTAACTTTAGAGAGGGCTGTGATAGTACTATGATTAGGCCGGAAACCACATTGAGCTGGGTTGAGAAGTGAGAAGGTTTCAATATGTCATTTTAGTTGGGAGTAAATCAATTTTTCAAAGATTTTGGAGAGAATGGGTAGGATAGAGATGGGCCTATAATTATTTAAATCAATTGGGTCACCTGAGTTGAATAAAAGGAAGGATATGTGTGGATTTCCAGCAAGACGGAACTGTGGCAGTGATGATAGAAAGATTGAATATATGAAGTATGGGGGCTATAAGATGGAAGCAGCCTAATTTTAAGAAGAATGGTTCTAGTCCGTCATCACCAGCACTTTTCTTAGTGTCTAAGTTAAGAAGTGAATCTTCAACTTCTTTGTAGGTGACTGGATGCAGCTGGAAGGGATGAGGCGAGGGTGGGACTTCAGGGACAGTTCTGGCTGAGGGACAATTTGAAAGGCCTGCATACAGAGAAGAATCAAAGGCTAAGCCAGCAGTAGCAAGATGTGAATTGAGTTCTTCAAGGATTTGACTATTGCTTTCGATGACCTTGTCATCTTGGCTGGATGTGCCTGTCCATAACATGAATTCTCATAAAGTCAAGGTTCTGCGTACCATCATTTAGTGCTACAAACACATTTGGTAAATCAAGAGTATTACTGTGATTTCTGTGATGATGGATTTTGGAAGCATGCTTCATTCTGTCTGGAATGAGGTTTGTCAGGAACTTTAATCTTGGTGGTACTGCCCTGTTGACAACACTGTCTATATTTGTTTTGTGGCTGCTGACATAAGGATGCAGACCATGCTGTGTGTCCTCTCCCAAACTCCTCCAACACTTGACCATCTGTTTTTTCAGATGTTTTTCCCCTGGGATTTCTCTTTTTATGTTGTCTTGTAAGTGCAGTGCAGACAACATATTGTGATTGCTTGGAGTGGAGAAGCAGGTTTTGGAGGTGCGGACCTGCTGCAGCCAATGGTGCCACTGCTTTTTGTGGCCAGGCTCTGTGGCACCAATGGCATAGCATGCTGCCTATGACAGCAGTTGAGAAGCATGCCACCTCTAGCCCCTGCAATCAGGGAAAACCATGGGGTGATCCCTGATTGCAACAGCCAATTACTGCTTGCCTCATCTGGTGTTCCCTGTCAAGCAACGTGGCGGTGGCTTCCCCACCAGCTTCTCACAGTCTCGACGGAAGCTGAGGGACAGCCGTCACCTTTCACAATCCCTCTGAAAGCCAATGGGGGTGCCCAATCCTCCTGCTGCCATGCTCCTTCCTAAGTTAATTTGCGGATAGGAGTGCCCAATCCCTGTCGGCATAATGTACACCCCCCATTTCTTGTATGCTGAGGGGGTGCCCAATCCCCATCGGCTCATGCGACCCCCCTCTACACTCTGTATGTGCTAACCAGGGTGCCCAATCCCAGTCAGCTACAGACCCCCCCCCTTTCCATCAAACACACAGGTGGCACACTGGGAGCCCACCCCAGTGTGCAAAAGTACCTGTAAAAATAGAAAACCTTCCTGCTTTGTTTTTTATATGTTTTAACCTGTAAAATCAAAAAACGGTCCCTCGTTGAGTACGGTGCCCCCTACCTCAACCTGCAGCCACCCTCTGTACATCCACCTCCCTACACCCTCCCTCACCCCATACTTGCCTCCAGAGCCCTGTGCGATCATCTTCAGTGGACTGGGAACGCGTCTGCACTCTTCAAAACCAACTGCGAACTGAATAAATGCCAGTAAGTTGTATAATGGCATAAATGGGTTTTTTCAACTTATGTAGGTATTTCGGCCATTATTTTGACTTTTGCCACCACATTTTCAACATGGGGTTCTTGGGACTCTTCCTCATGAATTCAGTCACTATCATGGTGTTATTTGGTCACAAAAGGTGATTTTGTGGTCACTGCATGGAATCACCTTTTGGGACTGGGTAATGAAATGACAGTGTTGCTGTTCATGAGGTGGCCTCCCAAAAAGCCTATGTTGCAAATTTCATGAAAAAAATTCAAAAAAATGACTCTGTTATGAGCATGCATTGCGCAGTTTCCACATACGCTCGTAACTTTGCCAATTTGTAATATTTTCACTCCAGATTTTCAACATTGGCATTTTTTCATAGCTCCTTATGAACAGTGCAGCTGTCATTTTTCATATCCTGGCTGAAACGTGTTTTCGCACTACAGGTGCAGAATAACGCGGTCACCGTGAGAAATCAGTGTTCGGGACAGATTACAAAATTACAGTGACACTGTTCATGAGCAGAGGTCCTAAAATGCATATGTTGAAAATTTGGTGACAAAAGTCCATAAAATGACTATGTTACAAGCGTGTGTTGCGCAGTTTCCATGCACACTTGTAACTTTGACAATTTGTAATATTTTCACTCAACATTGTCAACTTTGCACATGTCCTTATGAACAGTACAGCTGTCATTTTTCACATCATGACCGAAATGTGTTTTTGAGCAACTGGCTCGCTATGGCACAGTCACTGTGGGAAATCAATGTGCGGGACAGATGAAGAAAATCATAGTGACAGTGTTCATGAGCAGAGGTCTCAAAATGCCTATGTTGAAAACGTGGTGAAATAATTCCAGAAAATGACTGTGTTATGACTGGGCATTGCGCAGTTTCCATGTACGCTTGAAATTCGAGCATTTTTAATATTTTCACTCAAGATTTTCAACACTGCCATCTCTTCACACCTACCTATGAATGGTACAGCTGTCATTTTTCACATCCTGCCCAAACTGTGTTTTCCCACATCTGGCGCAGAATGGTGTGGTCGCTGTGACAAATCAACGTTTGGGACAGATTAACAAAATCACAGTGCCACCATTCATGAGCAGAGGTCCCAAACACTTTCATGAGGTGGGGGTCACAATAAGGCCATGTTGCAAATTTGTACTGCAAATACCGAAGAACACTTCTACAAGCAGGTTTCAACCATAACTTGCCACCCAGTACAGACTGACAGGAGTTAGGGGTGTGCCTTTGGATTGCCCACTGTAATGCTCATGCTATACCACCCCCTAACCCTCAAGCCACTGACAGGCATCGACGTGTGCCTTGGACTCTTCTGCCCCAGAGTTCTCCCCATTCTCCTATACTGCACCCATTTCAGCGTATGTCCTTATAAAATGGAGTGACTGTAAAGCAGAACACCCCAAGGCACATCTCAGCACTTGTTCAGTGTCTGCTGGACAGGGTGAGGTGAAATGCCATGAGCATTATGAGCAAATAAGGTAAGCTTAAGGCCCCAGGACCCCAAGGCACAATGCAGTACTTGTCGCAGTCTGCAGGGTAGGGTGAACTGAAATAGCACAAACATTATGGCTGGCTCCCAAAGGCACACCTCAGTGTCTATCAGTCTCTGTAGGGTGGTGTGGGGCTGACGTCACTTCCATACTTCACTGCCGTTCCTATTATGCATCTCTTAAACTCCTGCACTACCAATGCCAATGTCAGCAACACAACATTTGGCATTGACAAATACTTGTTATATGTAGGGATCAGATAAAAGGAATGGAGGAGCAATCCATAGGGGAACAGGGAGGTGTGGAAATGCTTTGGATATACATTGTGTTGGTTGAAGGGGGAAAACATTACAGAGACAGTTGTTTACAGGCCATCAAACCAGTCAGAAGCAGCAGGCCAGCTTCCTGGAAAGAGATCAGGAGAGTTGCTGGGATGGGGAAAGTGATCCTGATGGGTGACCTAAATGTACCTGGCATGGACTGGGCCATGGTGGTGACAAAGAACACATATTTAGGCATTGGTAGACACATTCCAGGATGTCTTGTTAACATAACATGTCAGGGATCACAGCAGACAGGGAGTTATCTTGAAGTTAATGTTCATGGCTCTAGATGATGAGGTGAGCGTCAGGGACCCTTTAGTTGCCAGTGATCATAACATGGTGTGGTTCTCCATAAACCTTCTGTCAAGACACAGGAAAATCCAAGAATCAGGTAATCAGGTATCATTCATAAAGTAGACTTTTGAAAAATTACTAAGATATTGCCAATTCGAAGGGAGTATGAAGGGTGGATAGGGAGGAAGGAAAGAGAGGTTAATGCAGCTATAGTTAAATAGAGGAATGTCTTCAGGGCACATAATAAGGAACAGACAGAGGCAAGCAGGTCAGTCTACCAGGGCAGCCTGAGGGAAGCAGAAATAGGCTTAGGGAGACCCAAAGCTGAGGCAGAGCTTCAAATCAACAGGGAGTCAAAGAGAATGATAACGCCTTTTTCAGGTCCATCGGGGGAGAAGGACAGTTAAGTAAGGTATTGAGGGACTGAAGATGGCCAGGCAAGGGTGTAATGATACAAGTAAGGTGGATCTTCTTAGTGAATTCTTCACCGTTGCATTCATGGTGGAAAATGGGGGATCTCTTCCAAGTGATCAGACCAGATCAACAGGAGGGACAGAGGAAAGGGGACAGGAGCTGGTCATAAACTCAGTCACTAAAGATGGGAGTTCAGCAGGCTTCTGGGACTGAAAACAAAAGTGGCACCATGCCCTGATAGACTCCACCCTAAGTACTCAAGGAGGCAGTTGTGGCACTGGCAGGTCTCCTAGCAGATCTGTTTAATTGCTTCTTGGCAGCAGGAGTAGTTCTGAAAGACTGGAGGGGGGCACATTTCATCCCACTACACATGGGAGGGGATAATGAGGAACCAGGTAAATACTGGTTGAACAGTTTTATCTCTATAGCAGGGAAACTGCTAAAGACAACCATCAAAGAGTGGATGGTGGAATTCCTGGTGAGGAAGGGTTTTCAGGATGGGAGGTGCCATGGTTCCGTAATGGGAATGTCATGCCAAACCATCCTCATTTACTTTTTCTATACAATGACACAGACAGTGGATAAAGCTCAGGCTGTTGATGTCACTGTCCACTGAGTACTTCAGGCCTTCCTAGAGAGATTCCTCACTGTTCTTTACTTTAAAATCTAAATTGGTCTTCCATTGTTGATAGAAGATAATTTAGTTTAGCTTTTTATTTAAGTGTGTAAACAGTTTAGTCCAAGATATCTATACGATCAACTAATTTTATCAGAATCTTGATACTGCTTACATAATATACTGTTATGGGGTAAAAAGCATAAAAAATGCAATCCTAATTTGGTCAGACTACTCTTTTGCACATCACAGCCTCCTCCTGGAATAGATTCTACTCCAGTGTTTCAGCTACCTACTTATGCTAGACTTTAACTTGCTATTCTGGAAATAAATCTCTTTTACATGTGATTGTACTTTTTTTCCCCCAATTGTGTAACAAGGTGAGACACACAAAGCTGAAAGCTTGTTTACAGGTGCAACCTGGGAGCACAGGGAAGTTAAGTGACTTGCTCAGGGTCACACAGTATGCAAGTGGGGGCTGTGGGATTCAAACCCAGGACTCCAGATTTGCAGTGCAGAGCCTTAAACCACTGTGCTATACTGCCTCCCTTGTACTTGAACGGATGTATTACATTGTATATTGTACTTGTCAAATGTATTTTATGCATTTCACATTGTACTTTGTACTTCATACTACTGTAATTTTGACCTATCTCAGAAGTAACCAGAAGGAGGAGGGATCAGATCAGTTCCAGTACAGTAGCTACTTCTTGCTGATTTTACATTGTTTCTTGTGGATTTTACTTGGTAGAAGGTTGTTTCTTTTATTTCTTACTAATTCTAAGGGGCTAGCAGGGTATTGTTTTGGGACTGTTGGAATTTTGAAACCTATGTTGGTGGCTATAAGTGGTCTCATTTGTTTGATGTTTCACTGTGTAGCAGGTTGTGTTTGTGGAGGCCTGTTTCTTCCGATTTAAAACCTATTTGGTGTGATTTTATTGGGACTGTTTCTTTGAATTGGAGGCCTATATCTTCTAATTTCAAGCCTATTTTGATGTGTTGTTGATGAGGCTGTTTGAATTGGAGACCTGTTTCTTTTGGTAGTAAACCTTTTTTTGTGCTTTGAGTGGAATTGTGATTGCTTTTTGCTGGCATCACTAGCTGGTGCTGCATCTCTAGCTTGCAGTGCTTGGAGGTGCAGTGAGGGGCAGACACAGGGCTGATACATGCTAGTGAGAGCGGGTGTGGGCCTGAATCACCCTCCCCACCCCTCCCTCCCCAGAGCACAGGTCATTTATAGGGGAACACCTCTCCCTGCAATTGGAGGAGGAGGCTCAGGTGTAGCTCATGTAGTTCTCTCCACTGGGGGATGGGTTTAAAGGCTGGGAGGGGGAGCTTAGGGAGTTGTAAACCTCCCCTATAAGCTAACTCTTAAGGCTAATAAGTCAGATGGGGAAAAGTTCAGCACCCAAGCGTTACAAGTTTAAAAGTCTGTATGCTGTATGGGGGGAATCACCTAGGTATAGGTACTGATAGCTTGAGAAATTGTAGAGCCACTGAGCTGGTAATTTGGCCTAGGAAAGACTGCTGTGATGATGGGGAAGGGACCGCATATCACTAGAGCAAGCATCTTTGGGCGGGTGGTTGGGTGCACAGGGTATGGTGCAGCCATGATACTGGACTGGGCTTGGAAGTTTGGGGGATGCCCAGTGTGCTACCAGCTGGCACAGCTTAAGGAGGAGATAGAGGGGATCTGAAGGCAGCTGGGGTGGGAGGATTGGAGAGGTAGGAGGCAAGCGGTCACCTACATGGAAGCACTAGGTGCCGGGGCCTCCCAAGCTGGGGGAGAAGTGAAGAGAGGTGCTCACACTAGGAGAGAAGGGAAGGGGGTACACAGGGGGCTCTAGGGGACCTTGGCAGATGGGGCTGAAAAGGCAGAAATTTCGACAGCAGTAGGCAAGAGTCTGGGGGTGTCCAACGGAAGCTGAAAGAGGAAGTAGGGACGGGGGGGCACTGGGGGATGAGCTAGGGCTCACAAATCATTTTAACCCTCTACGCCCATTGGTAGAAGAGAGATGTGTGGGGGGAGGAAGAGGAGGAGGAGGAGGAGAAGGAGGATGATGATGCTGCTGCTGGTGAAGCTGGGGCAGAGATGGACAGAACAGATGAAGGAGGAAAGTGGCAAGGGTGCAATAAAGGGGGTCCTGGACAAGATGGGAGAAGAGGGGTAGGAGGGGAGAAGAAAAAGGAGGATCAAGGGAACAAAGAGGAGGCTGATGGTATGGAACAGGGGAGCACGACAGGCAGGAAGGCACAGGACGTAAATGGGATGATAGCAAGCAGAAAGCCAATTAGGCAGATGGATAGAATGGATTAGTAAGGAGTGGGGAAGGAGATACAGAGAAAGATACTCGGGTGGGGGGGATAAAGAAGGCCAGGACATGGGTAGAGGAGGACAGTAGTGAAGGGGCTACCTTCAACACCCAGATTGTGGGAGGTGCGAGGAGCAGGATATGGGGAGAATCCGGATGAAGGGATGAGGAGGGGCATGGAAGGAGAGGGAACCCAAGGGGGTGAGCAGAAAGGCAAGGGGGAGGTTAGAGTACTGCTATTGGGGGACTCCATGATCAGAGGCATCCAGTGGGAGGGGCAGGAGGAGGGTAAAACCTGTCTGATCAGAACCAAATGCCACCCAGGCCTGACGGTGCACAAGGCCGAGCATGAGTTGTATTCACTGACAAGGGAATGTGGGGGGACCCTGGACATTCTAGTGCACTTGGGGACAAACGACATAAATGGTAATAGTGAACTAGAAATTCAGGCAAGGTTCCGGGAGTTGGTCAGGGTATGCCTTTCCATAGGCTGTAAGATCTCCATTTCAGAAATCCTGCCATACCAAGGGCTAGTGGGGAAAACAAGATGAAGATTAGGGAGATAAATCAGTGTCTTAGGGAGTGGTGTGGGGAATTGGGGTATGGCCTGGGGAACCTTGGAGGATAAGGGGTTGTACGCTAGGGATAGGCTCCACCTTAATTTGGAGGGGAAGGTAATCCTAAAGCTCAAACTAGCTGGGTTCATCAGCGAAAGATGGGAATTAAACTTGTGAAGGGGGGAGGGATCAAAAAAGGGGCAGTGCCAGCAGGTAAGACAAATGAAGGACATGGTCTCCACTCCACTAGGAGGCCAGGGAAATATGGAAATGGGTCACCAGGAAGGGTACAGGAGCTGAGAAATGGGAGCTCAAGGGGGAGGAAGGAGAGGAGGAAAAAGGGGTGGAGAGTTGTCCTGATAAATGCAAGGAGCTTAGGAAATAAAATTCCTGAGCTCCAGGCGATGCTAGTTGAAGGGGAGGTAGATGTGGCAGCAGTCACTGAGACCTGGGCCACTCAAGGGCATGAGTGGGACCTAAATCTGGAGAGCTACACTATGTTCAGAAAAGATAGGGGATGGGAAGGGGTGGTGGTGTAGCACTGTTAGTCAGAAATATCATGGGTATTGGAGGGGTAGAGGAGGCAGAGGGGAATGTGGAGGCTATTTGGGTCACCTTGCTGATGCACAGGGGGTAAACGAAAGGTCGGAGTGGTATACAGACCACCAGCACTGGCGGAGGTCCTGGAAGAAAGTTTGGTGGTAAATATCGAGGGACACTGTAGACTGGGAAAGGGAAGGGAAGGGTAGTGGTAATGGGGGACTCAACATGCCAGGAACAGACTGGGGGACTATGACATCACCAGTGACCACAGAGCAGAGGCTGCTGGATGTCTTCTAGGATGCGTTTCTGACACGACAGGTGGGTGAGCCAACTAGGGAAGCTTACACACTGGACGTGGTCCTGGCAGACAGTGATCAGATTAGGAGCCTAGAGGTGAGGGACCCATTGGCTGGGAGTGATCATGCCACAGTCTGGTTCTTCCTGGACCTGGAGGGGTGGAAAGCTGAACAAGGATGGTAGTAACTGACTTTAGGGGTGCAGACTTCAGGGAGATGGGAAGGATCCTTAAAGATCGTCTGGACAGGATAAGGCCGGATATGGATGCTGACAGCAGGTGGGGAATCATTAGGAGGGGAATACAAGAGGTTATCAGATCCTGCGCAAGGGAAAGGTGTAAGTTCGGTAAGGCCAGAAAACCCTGCTGGTGGACCCGGGAGGTACAGGAGGTGGTGAGGGAAAAGAAGGCAACCTATAGGCACTTCAAGTGCTCAAGGAGTGAAAGGGATCAGGAGGAATATGAGCTGACAGCCAAGAGAGTCACCAGGGTGGTGAGAGCAGCTAAGGCAAAAAAGGAGCAGTCCTTGGCCAGTGGGATCCAGAGGGGGGGACAAGGGGTTCTTTAGATACATAGGAAAAAAGGAAAGTAAGGGCAGATCGGCAAGATAAGGATAGGGGATGGTTGGGCACAGGAGGCAGGGGAACAGGCAGAAGTCCTAAATGAGTACTTTGCCTCAGTTTTTACTGGGGGGGGTGGACAGGCTATGTCTTGCAAGGGAAGCGGTGGCAAACTGGAGCAAGGGGTGGGACTGGTAGAGACCAGGGGCCCTGATGGGTCTGGGGAAAGGGAGTGGCCACCCCAGACAGGTGGGGTCCCAGCAGTGCAGGGTGAAAAGGGGGAGGATGTGGAGGCTGAAATCCCAGTAGAGAGAGTAAGGGAAGCCCTCAGGTCCCTTCGGAAGGAGAAAGCACCTGGGCCAGATGAGATACATCCCAGGGTGTTAAGGGAACTGGCGGATGTCCTGGCAGTCCCTCTAATGGAGCTTTTCAACATCTCTCTGAGGACTGGGTGGGTGCCCCAAGACTGGAGGGTGGCCCATCTTGAGCCAATCCACAAGAGGGAGGCAGTATAGCGCAGTGGTCTAAGGCTCTGAGCTGCAAATCTGGTGACATCCAGCAGACCAGACCTGGGTTTGAATCCCACAGCTTCCACTTGCATACTGTGTGACCCTGAGCAAGTCACTTAACCTCCTTGTGCTCCCAGGTCGTTCCTGTAAAAAAGCTTTTCAGCTTAGTGTGCTATACCTGGTTAAATAACTAACTAAAAAAAAAAAAAAGACAGGAGGCGGGGAAATCACAGGCCCATTAGCCTGACATCGGTGGTCAGCAAGGTGATGGAGGGTATTGTCAAGGAAAGGCTAGGGGTGTTACTGGAGCAAACTGGGTACTTGGACGATAGGCAGCATGGCTTTGTCATGGGAAGATTGTGCCAGACAAATCTTGCTGAGTTCTATGACTGGTTGACGAGGGCCCTGGACCAGGGTAGGCCAGAGGATGTCCTCTTTCTGGACTTTAGCAAAGCGTTTGATTCGGTACCCCAAAGTGGCCTGCTGGCTAAGCTGAAGGAAATGGGGGTAGGGAGACAGTTGTTATTATGGATAGGAAATTGGCTCTCTGAGCATACTCAGAAGGTGGTGGTTGGAGGGCTAGCCTCATTCCCAAGGTGGGTTACTAGTGGGGTTCCCCAGGGGTTAGTGCTGGGGCCACTCCTGTGCAGCGCCTATATCTCAGACATCAGGAGGGGGATCAGGAGTGAGATGAGTCTCTTTGTGGATGATTCAAAGCTGGGTGCAGTGGTGTATAGGGAGGAGGGGAAGGTGGCCTTGCAGGAGGACCTGGAGGCTCTGAAAAGGTGGTCAGGAAAATGGAAGCTAAAATTCAATGTGGGAAAGTGCAAGGTTTTGCACCTAGGAGTCAGAAATCCAGGCCAGTGGTATACCCGGGGAAGACACATGATTCAAGTCACGGAGGGTGAGAGGGACCTGGGGGTAGTGGTAGATGATGTCAAAATGAACAACTCAGAGACCTGTAGGAGGGCAGCAGCAAGGGCAAATAGGATGCTGGGATGCATCGCCAGGGGGATTACCTCCAGAAAGGCGGAAGTGATCCTTCCACTGTACAACTGCTTGATTAGGGAACACCTCGAGTATTGTGTACAGTTTTGGAGACCACTTTTAAAGAGGGACATTATACTCCTAGAGAGGGTCCAAAGGAGAGCAACCAAAATGATCTGGGGCCTGGGGGAGAGGACCTATGAGGAGAAGCTCAAGGAGCTCGACATGTACACCCTAGAGGAGAGGAGGGACAGGGGGGACATGATAGAGGTCTTTAAGTGCATGAAAGGGATAAATAAAGGAGGCCAGTCAAGGTGCTCCAAAGGAAGGAGGGTGGAACAACAAGAGGTCATGAGTGTAAGCTGGAAGTGGGCAGGCTCAGAGGGGAGAGGATGAGATGTTATTTCACTGAAAGGGTGGTGGAGCCATGGAATGCACTGCCTAAGGAGCTGGTAGAGGTGGAGACTGTGGACGGGTTTAAGAGGGGATGGGACAGGTATGGGGGAGGGTAAATCTGACCAGGCCCAATGCAGGTGGAATATCTGAGACTGGGGACAGTATAACCCAAGTGGGGGGGCACCAAAATCAGCCCTCAGTGCGGGTGCTGAAAATTGAGCAGACTCGAGAGACCATTAGGCCTATTCTGCTGGCATTTTAGTATGTTAGTATGATCCTGAAAACAGGTCTTGTACCCAGTGCTCCTACACTACTAAAATATAAGTATCAATAAAAATAAATTAACCCATGTCCTATACTTGGACTTCAGCAAGGCCTTTGACTCTGTGATGCACAGGAGGCTGGCAAACAGCTATAAAACCTGAGGGTGGAATACAGCTTAGCCAAACATATTTGTTCAGTTATAGGACACAGATGGTAGTGGTGAATGGGAGCCCCTTGAGGGTCAGAAAGGTGCTTAACAAAGTGCCTCAGGGGTCTGTCCTCAGACCAGTACTCGTCAATATACTCTTATGTGATAGTACCATGCCCCCAGTTTTCCATTTATCTATCCCCTCTACATCTTTCTACTATATACCACTTTTTTCTTAACCCGCTCCCCTACTCCCAATTACCTGACAATGGCCTCACTTGGTTGAAAGCTCCACCTCTCTCCCACCTCAGACGATGCCACCTCTGGCTGACCTCCCCCCGACCCCCTCTTATCTAATCAGTCTGTTAATATGTACTAATTTGATGTGTATAAGTTCAAATTTTACTATTACTGCCTGTGTATATGCTTCAATGTTTTTCTTTTTTTCTCTGTAAACCTTGTATTTTTGTAATGTTTGTTCAACACTGACGTAGAAGCTTTGGAAATGAGTCCTTGACTCAAAGGTATTAATCCCAAACTGAAATAAATAAATGAATAAATAAATATATTCGTCTGCGACTAACAGTGGGTATCCAGGGAAAGATTAAGTTTTACACAGATAATACAACACTATGTGTCAGGGTAGGTACAGAGGAGGGAATAAAGGAAATGACGAGCAATCTAGGAAAACAGGAGAAATGGTTTGGGATCTGGCAGCCCAAATTCAATGCAAAGATATGCAGAGTCATGCATATTGGGTCTAATACACCCATGCTATGCAGGCATTACACACTGCGTAGCATGGGTCTCGAGATGTGTAAGACAGGAACAGCTTGCCACAGCCATTATACTACATGCCCAACCCCCTGCACATGTGCATGTCATAGGTGGGCACTGATGTAGGAGCCAGAGGTGTGTATCTGAAGTAGGCATGTCCAGGTATGCTGTCCAGCTACATTATGTTTATACACAAAGGTGTGGACAGCTGGTGGAAGGCATGTAACATGGTGCAGAATCCCCCAGGCACAATGCAGCCCAAGGGCCAGTGATAAAGGTGGCTACACACATCACCCAAAAGAATGACATGGGACACAAAATGGGTGTTTGACACACTGTTTACTGCACAGGTGGTACACATAAAACATGCCATATCCTTTGTCAGAGAACGTAATATGGTACTGCACTGCAAAGCATATAGTCCATTCACAGAGCACATGCCGGAGTCCCATAGTCTGTGCCACACATCCCTGGTGGTAGTCCATGGCTCCGCCATACCTGTGCCTGTATCCCATGGCACAGTGCTGATATGTGGTGGCCAGGTACCTACTAGCCATAGGCACCACCACTGTAAATGTCACACCATAATACGTGGCACATGGTGCCATCTCCCACTACTCCAGAGGCTGTCACGAGGGTTCAGGATTGGTGTTGACAATGTTGAGTCCCTCCTTCACAGATGTATCACTGTCAGTGGCGGCAGGGTATCCTGCAGGTGAAAAGGCAGGCATGAAATGGATGCATCCACATCCTAGACATCCCAGTCCCTCTTGCCAAATGGCAAACTTCCACCAATGCACCTCCCCTACCTCAATTCACCCATACTTTCTCACCACAGTAGAAACATAGAAACATAGAATTTGATGGCAGATAAGGACCACTTGGCCCACCAAGTCTGCCCATTTCCCTACCTACTGGATAAGCTGCAGATTCTAGTTAACCAACAGCCTACTTTCTGCCACCCCCACTACAATTGCCTTGTGTCTGTCCCATGCATGTTTGAATTCCCCCACTGTTTTAGCCCCAACAACCTTCCCAGGAAGGCAGTTCCACGCATCCACCACTCTCTCCGTGAAAAAAGATTTCCTCACATTACCCCTGAGCCGTAGGTTCAAGGATGAATTATACCATCCTGAACTTGTCTCGGTAATACTCCCCAGTGTATTCAAGCCACTCAGGCAGTCACATAGCCCTTGCCGGGGTGACCTGGTGCCATACTCCATGACTCAACTGACTCCTGTGGTACCGGTCGCAGTAGGATCTTGGACGGCCATCCTTGGAATGGCTACAGTGGCAAGAACATAGGCATTAGTGGTAGCCGTGGAGAAAGCCCTCCCAGGTACTGGTGTGCACTGGCAAAACAGCACTTCACAAGCTGGGTCACCCCCCCGAGGCAGTCATCCTGTTCCTCATGCAGTAGGTTGCTATGGCTCCCAGCATCTACTGTCAGGACATGGCATCCATGTAGCAACACAATATGACTGTGGCCACACTCTTACAAACCTGTGGAATGCTTTCTTCTGTATCGGTATGACAACCCCACCTACAGATAGCTGTGTAGCATCCATAACACCCTGTTACATGCACAGTATGCTCCATGCTGTGCACAGCAGTTGTGTGCCATGGGCTGTGCAAGGCCATTTATGGTATGGTTATGGGGTGTTCCTGGCTCTGGGAACCACCAGGTGGCCACCCTTCTCTATTTGTGCATCACTTTATGCTCACCTACGTGGCAAGGGCAGGCCCAGGTAGCCACCCCCCACACTTTTGCGGAAGCCACGGTGTGGTTCCATGCAGCCATTACACCACGTCACAGTCCATAATGCATCCAATAGTGCATAGAACCCATTCAGAATAAGAATCCCAAAACAGAGTATTGAATAGGGTGTGTTACTGTAAAGTGGTCTACAGGGAAAAAAGTCCTTCAAGTCACCATCAATTGGGATGTTCTGGTGGCGAGGAACAAAAAAAGTCAAGCCTTGCTGAATGCACTCCAGAAATGTCTCCTGGAACAGCTAGATAAGGACCCTAGCAAACAGTCTGCCATCCTTGATGTGGTGCTTACCAACTTGGAGGTGGTAAGAGCAGTAAGAGTAGGGGAGCTACTAGGGAACAGTGGCCACAGCTCCATTTGGTTCAAATTGGCCCTTGGAACTGCAAAGCCCCACTTGAGAACTGAAGTCCTTGATTTTAGGAGAACATACTTCAACAAGCTGAGGGAACTGGTCAGGGAAAACTTAGCTAGGGTAGACATTTTATGTGGGGTGGAAGAGAGATGGGGCTAATAAAGGTAGGCATTCTCGAGGCTTCTAAGTTATGATGAAAAGGATAACCAAAAGGAATAAGTGCAAAAGACCATTATGGTTCTTTGCAATGGTTAGTGAAGCACTGGGGTCTAAGAAAGAGGCCTTCCATGAGTACAAAAAAGAGCAAGGGGAGGAATAATGGGGGAATATTTACTGAGAAATAAGGAGGCAAAGAGAGTGGTTAGGGAGGCAAAAGCTGACACAGAGCTATGTATTGCAGAAGGGATCACGGGCAGAGAAAAACATTTCTTCTGATATATTATGGAAAAAAAGGAAAAAGGAGGGGGAATTGTTAAGCTTTCGGGGGTGTAAGGTGATAGAAGAGGATGGGCAAAAGACTGATGACAAAAGATTGGCTTTATGATTATTTTTACTCATTTTTTACCAGTGAGGAAGGTGGGCCCTTGCCTAGGAGTCTCATCAAAGTGGCCGATAAGGGGTCCTGGAGATGAGGCAGACAATATTTACAAAGGATAGGGTCCAGAAAGGGCTAGCAGCCCTAAAAATAGATAAGGCCCCGGGACCAGATGGCCTGCATCCAAGGATACTCATGGAACTGGTGGAAGAACTGGCTGAACCTATTGTAGGGATATTCAACAACTCACTATGGATGGGGGTAGTTCCGAAGGACTGGAGGCTGGTGGACATCATTCTGCTCTATAAGGGGTGGGGGAGAGAAGGAACAAGCTAAAAACTACATACCTGTCAGTTTGACCTCCAGCGCAGCAATGTGGATTCACTTTATTCAAGTATGGTGTTGTACTGTCTACAACTCATGGGCAGTGTGTCTGCACTGCCGTGTTGCTGCTCACTGTCTGTAACTGAAAACAGCCCTCATCATGACTGCACCATGGACTTACCACTGCACTTATCCTTTGCTGTTGCACGGAGTACGGGCCATAGTTTAGTACAGTACATTTCCAAAATCATATTCTATGCAGTACATGGGCAACCACAGTTGATAGTGTGCTTCACTTTGTTCTTTCTTCTCGTTGTTGCACTTGCTTATTACCTTTTTACAGGCCTGCTGATGCATCTTCTTCTGTGGTGCCAGAAACAGGTCACTATGTTATTCATGTTCATCATCTGAATGTTTTCTTTTTTAACACTTTATTCTTATCTTCTCTTCCTACCGTATACGTGACATCTGTCTGGGACTTTCCCGGTATCCTGTACCACTCCACCAGGCATGTATTGGCTATGGCTTCAGAGGAACGAAAGCCATCTTGCCTCACATAACCAATCATGCAAGGTCCATACAGGTGACACCTGTATGTTCCCCCCCCCCCAGGCATTTCCATTTGCTTCAATGGGTCACTGAACCTTACCACACTGTATCCCAATCATGTGCCTATGGTGACGAGGAATATATCCTGGCACACCTACATTTTTTTTCAGGGTTTGGCAGTGTCTCTTTTATTTAAGATGTTGTTTCATTGGGAAGTCAAGGAAGCAAGGACATGCTGAGGTGTGCCTTCACGGCTATCTCGGACAACGTTTTTGCTTTCCTACACTCAGCTGCCTTTCAAGCACCTCCACCCATGGTCCCTTAGGTGGCACCATAGCATAAGAACACAAAGCCTAACCTTCCTGGAGTAGGACACCAGTCCTCTGTGAGCTCTATCCTACTATCTCCAGCTGTCCCTTCAGCGGCATGTGTTCCCTAAAGAACCTTGGTTGCTGGCGTTGCAAGCACTATGAATTCCACTATTCATGCTGTACAGGACCATATTTTTTCTGTTTTAAGGAAATTTTACACCTCTGTCCACAATCAGTCTTCATGTAATCAGTGCTCGTAGTAGGCACCCAGAGTCACCTGCCAACAGCTGCAGTGTACCCTCTTTTTTCAACCTGCTGTGGCCACCTTGTGGAGTCACCTGCGTGACAGTGTGCCCAGTGTGTTTTGCACTGTGTAGTATGTGGGAGGGCAGGTTGGATGAAGACACAGAAGATGAGACAAATTCTTTTCAAATGTTCCATAGGGCAGCACACTTTATTACAGAAGGACTTCACACACTTGGCAATACCATAAATAGTTCAACAATGCAGATCTGGAACTTCTGTGTTGCTCACACTGATTGACTAGTCAGGATGATCTTCAGCAACTGTAATAAAACATGGCTTATAGGGCTGTCCATTCCCACTTAGCCAGTAGGCTCACAGGGGCAAATCCAGTGTCTGAGGGTGGTCCTGCTTGTACCTGCAGTTTTGCAGCCAATACTTTAGGAAGATCAATCACCCCTCTAGCTTCTCAACTCAGCTCTGATTCAAAACATCCCAGCCTTGACTAGTACCACCACTGGTCAGTTTTTCTGAGACTGCTTCCAGTGCCAACTACTCCCCTCTTGCATCAGCCATTTTCACTCCTACAGAGGACTGCTCCCTCCACAGCTCAGATCTTATCTGCCAGACTTACTTACTTACTTACTTGGTATGAAAGAACAGAAGAAGGCCAGAGCCCATCGAGACTGTTCCCCACACTATGTGGGACATTATTTATCTATTAACCCTCAACCAAACTCAGACTCTGCTCAGCCAGCTCCTTTTATAGGGCTGAAGATCATGTGACCTATAAATCATAGCTTTAAATGTTAATTAAATGTTTGTAACAATTTTAAATGTGTCTATTTCATACAGAAAAGTAAGCAAACATGAAAAATAATAGTTTTTACACATATCAGCTTTTAAACAATCAAAAAATAAAGCAAATAAGAAAATAAAGAAAGGAACTTCCTGGCAGGAAATCCCACCTTTCTTTTGCCCAGACTCCTTCATGCTAGAGCTCTATAAAGCCCACAGATGGCAGCCGGCCTGAGCCCATAGTAATCTACAAAATGGACGCCAGCAAACTAAAGCACATGGAGTCAGGCATTTCCCAAACAGGTAAAGTTTCCTCAACATCTAGCAATGTGTACAGTTTGGCTTAAAGAAACATTTCAGGAAAATACAAATGAAAATGCTAATACATTGTTTGGTAGCAGTTTGTAAAACATGGGTTTGGTACATTTCAAACAGTAAGAACTTTGGGATTCCTGATACCTTCCATACAAAACTAAAGGTGGTTTATTGTAGTTCTTCAGTACTTTATATTTTATAGGGCCAAAAACACAGATTAATTTTATGTACTTTCTTCCCCAGTTTCACTATTTTACATGTGGAAATTTAACAGCGGATTACAGCACCAAAGTACACAACACTTCTTTCACCCTATCTGTGCTAGGACAACTCTTTTATACTTAATGCTAGCTGTATGTGTGTGTATATATATATATATATATATATATATATATATATATATGTATATGTGTGGGGGGGCAGAAAGAGAAAAAGAAAGAGTATTGAAGTTTCAGTGCTGGGTGATCAATCCAGCAAAGACAAGATAGAATAGTAGCATAGAAGAAAGATTGCAGCCAAAATGATAAGAAGAAACATTTATTTTGACATGCTGTAAGACTATTCCTACACTGAATATTTCAGGTCTCAGCAGGCTCTCATTTTTATGTTGATTGCACGCATGCGCAAGAAACATGTTGCAGCAGGTTTCTGCAGAAGCAGGTTGTGGAGGCATGGCACTGTTGTGCCCAATGCTCCCACAGCCTGCAAAGGCTTGCCCCCTGTCCCCCAATGCCATGGCATGCTGCTGCTGACACTAGTTCAGCCAGCGTGCCACATCTTTCAAACAAATTAGCCGCTGCAATCAGGGGCCCCTTCGTCAGTGCAGCGTCAGCCATCCGCTGCAATGAGGGCGACCTGTCATTGCAGGGCAGGATGTAGGATCTGTGGTATTGTTTGTGAACATGATGGCAGCTTGACGCGTATTCACAAACAATATGTACCCAATGTTTTGTTGCTGGCCAGGGGGCCCACTCCCGTCGGCAGAAAGAATCCGCCCCCTTTTGTTGTTTGCGGCGGGGTGCCCCAGTCCCGGTGGCAGAAATAATCCCCCTCTGTTGTTTGCTGACGGGGTGCCCAATCCCCATCGGCAGAAAGAATCCCCTTTGTTGTTTGCCGCGGGGTGCCCAGTCCCCGGCCGGCAGAAATAATCCCCCCTTCTGTTGTTTGCCGACAGGGTGCCCAGTCCCCATCGGCAGAAATAAATCCCCATTTTGTTGTTTGCCGACGGGGTGCCTAATCCCCGTCGGCAGCAGCTGCTCCCCAGGCCCGTGGCACGCTGTGGTTCACCCCAGCATGCCCCTAAATGTGGAAAGCATCCCGCGACGCTTTCTTGTACCTGAAAGAAAGGAAACGGCCCTCGTAGTCTCCCCGCACCCTCCCACAACCCGCACTCCACCCACTGGCGCACTCCAGCCTCCCCACACCCTTACCCCATACTTACCTCCGAGCACGGCGACGATTGTCACTGGACCGGGAACACGTCTGCATTCTTCAAAGTCGACCGCGGACTGAGGAAATGCCGGTAAGCTGTATAATGTAATGAATATGGTTTTTTTCAACTTTACTGCATATCTCGGGCATTTTGGGGAATTTTTCACCAAATTTTCAACATGGGGTTTTTGGGACCCCTCCTTATAAATTCTTGAACTGTCATGGCGTTAATCCGCCCCGGAAGGTGGTTTCGCAGTCACTATGCGGAATCACCCTTAAGGGCCGATAAACGAAACGACAGTGCAGTGTTAATGAGGTGGGCTCTCAAAAGCCTATGTTGCAAATTTGTGGAAAAAATCAAAATGACTGTTTTATTTAGGCGCTGCGCAGTTGCTACGTACGCTCGAAACTTCGTGAATTTACAATATTTTCATGCCAGATTTTCTATATTGGCATTTTGTCACACCTCCTTGTGAGCAGTACAGCTGTCATTGTTCACATCCTGGCCAAAATGTGTTTTCGCACTTCCGGCGAAGAATAGCATGGTTGCTGTGGGAAATCAGTGTTCAGGACAGATTAAGAAAATGACAGTAACTCTGTTCATGAGTAGAGGCCCTAAAATGTCTTTGCTGAAAATTTGGTAATGATACTCCATAAAATGACTGTGTTACAATCGTGCATTGCGCAGTTGCCACGCACGTTCGTAACTTCACGAATTTCTAATATTTTCACTCCAGATTTGCAACATTGCCATTTTCCCAGACCTTCTTATGAACAGTATAGCTGCCATTTTTCCCATCCTGGCCAAAATGTGTTTTCGCACTTCCAGCGCAGAATAGAGTGGTCGCTGTGGGAAATCACTGTTCGGGACAGATTAAGAAAATGACAATGGTACTGTTCATGAGCAGAGGTCCTAAAAATGGCTATGTTGAAAATTTGATGATAGCCCATCAATTGACTGTGTTACAAATGAAGCACTACGCACTTTCCATGCACCCTTGTAACTTCGAGATTTGTAATATTGTCTACACCACATTTCCAACAGTGCCATTTTTTCCCACCTTCTTATAAGCAGTACAGCTGTCATTTTTCACATCCTGACCGAAATGTGTTTTCACAGTTCCGGCACAGAATAACATGGTCACTGTGGGAAATCAGTGTTCAGGACAGATTAAGAAAATGACAGTGGCACTCTTCATGAGCAGAGGTCCAAAAATCCCTATGTTGAAAATCTGGTGATGAAACTCTATAACATGACTGTGTTACTAGCGTGCATTGAACTGTTTCCACGCACCCCCTTGTAACTTCGCAAATTTGCAATACTGTCACGCCACATTTTCAACAGTGGCATTTTTTTCAACTCCTTATGAACACTATGGCTGTCATTTTTCACATTCTGGCTACAATATGTTTTTGCACTCCTGCAGACAATAGCACGGTCACTGTGGGACATCAGTGTTTGGGACAGATTAAGATCGACCGAGTGAGAGAGGGGAGTGACCGAGCTCAACTGAGCTCTGTCAGAACTGCTGCAGATTTGTTTGTGGCAGACAAAGGCCCCAACACAAGAGCCCAGAACAAAAGGGCAGCCTGCAGCACTGGGAGAAACAGAACGAGAGAGCGAGTGAGGGAGGGGGAGTGAAGCGAACTCACCGAAGTGCTGTCAGGACTGCTGCAGATTTCTTTGTGGGCAGAAAAAGGTGTCGATACAGGCATAGGGACCCAGTACAAAAGGCCAGCCTGCAGCAGTGGGAGAAACAGTACGAGCGACTGAGACAAGGGGACTTAGTGAGCTCAACGGAGCTCTGTCACAGCTGCTGGGATTTCTTTGTGGGCAGAAAAAGGCGCCAATACAGGCAGGAGCCCCGTATAAAAGGGCAGCTTGCAACGCCAGGACAAACAGAATGAGCGATAAGAGCTCTGTCAGGACAGCTGCGGATTTCTTTGTGGACAGACAAAGTTGCCAACACAGCCAGGAACTCCATGCAAAAGTGCAGTTTGCGCGGCGCCAAGAGAAACAGAACGAGCGAGTGACAGAGCGGTATTGAGTGAGCTCAACAGGGCTCTAGTGTGACTGCTGCAGATTTCTTTGTGGGCAGAAAATGCGGCAATGCAGGCAGAAGCCCAGTACAAAAGGCTAGCTTGCAGAGCCAGCAGAAACGGAATGCGAGAGTGACAGAGGGGGAGTGAGCGAGCTCAGTGGAGCTGTGTCGGGACTGCTTCAGATTTCCTTCTGGCCAGAAAAAGACACCAATGCAGGCAGGAGGCCAGACAAAAGGGCGGCCTGTAGTGCCAGGAGACACAGAACGACCACATGAAGGAGGGGGGAGTCGGTGAGCTCAATGGGGCTTTGTTGGGACTGCTGCAGATTTGTTTGTGGGCAGGAAAGGGCAGCAATGCATGCAGGGGCCCAGTACAGAAGGGCAGCCTGAAGTGGCAGGAAAACCAGAATGAGCGAGTGAGTGAGCTCAACAGGGCTGTATTTTAACTGCTGCAAAGTTCTTTGTGGGCATAAGAAGGCAGCAATGCAGGCAGGAGCCCAGTAGAAAAGGGCAGCCTGCAGTGCCAGCACAACAGAATGAGCCAGTGAGAGAAGCAGAGTGAGTGAGCTCAACGGAGCTCTGTTGGGACTGCCATAACATGACTGTGTTACAAGCGTACGTTGAACTGGTTCCACACACCCTTCTAATTTCGCAAATTTGTAATACTATCATGCCACATTTTCAACAGTGGCATTTTTTCACAACTCCTTATGAACACTACAGCTGTCATTTTTCACATCCAGGCTAAAATATGTTTTTGCACACCTGCCGCACAATAGCACGGTCACTCTGTGAAATCAGTGTTTGGGACAGATTAAGATCGACCGAGTGAGGGGGGGAGTGACCGAGCTCAACTGAGCTCTGTCGGGACTGCTGTGGATTTGTTTGTGGGCAGACAAAGGCCCCAACACAAGAGCCCAGTACAAAAGGGCAGCCTGCAGCACTGGAAGAAACAGAACAAGAGAGCGAGTGAGGGAGGGGGAGTGAGCGAACTCACCAAAGCGCTGTCACGACTGCCGCAGATTTCTTTGTGGGCAGAAAAAGACGTCAGTACAGGCAGGGGCCCAGTACAAAAGGGCAGCCTGCAGTGGTGGGAGAAACAGTTCAAGCGAGTGAGACAAGGGGACTTAGTGAGCTCAACAGAGCTCTGTCAGGACTGCTGGGATTTCTTTGTGGGCAGAGAAAGGGGCCAATGTAGGCTGAAACTCCGTACAAAAGGGCAGCTTGCAGGGCCAGGACAAACAGAATGAGCGATGAGAGAGGGAGACTGAGTGACCTCAATGCTGCTCTGTCAGGACAGCTGCGGATTTCTTTGTGGACAGACAAAGGTGCCAGCGCAGCCAGGAGCCCCATACAAAAGCGCAGTCTGCGGTGCCAAGACAAACAGAATGAGTGAGTGACAGAGCAGTACTGAGAGAGCTCAACAGAGCTGTAGTGTGACTGCTGCAGATTTCTTTGTGGACAGAAAATGCATCAGCACAGGCAGGAGCCCAGTACAAAAGGCCAGCTTGCAGCGCTGGCAGAAATGGAATGCGAGAGTGACAGATGGGCAGTGAGCGAGCTCAGTGGAGCTGTGTCAGGACTGCTTCAGATTTCTTTCTGGCCAGAAAAAGCCACCACTGCAGGCAGAAGCCCAGTACAAAAGAGCAGCCTGCAGCGCCAGGAGACACAGAATGAGCAAGTGAGGGAGGGGGAGTCAGTGAGCTCAATGGGGCTTTGTTGGGACTGCTGCAGATTTGTTTGTGGGCAGAAAAAGGCAGCAATGCATGCAGGGGGCCCAGTACAAAAGGGCAGCCTGAAGTGGCACTAAAACCAGAATGAGCGAGTGAGTGAGCTCAACAGCGCTGTATTGTAACTGCTACAAATTTCTTTATGGGCATAAGAAGGCAGCAACGCAGGCAGGATCCCAACAGAAAAGGGCGGCCTGCAGTGCTGGCAGAACAGAATGAGCTAGTGAGAGAAGGGGAGTGAGCGAGCTCAACGGAGCTTTGTCGGGACTTTTGCAGATTTCTTTGTGGGCAGAAAAAGGCGCCAACAGAGGCAGGAGCTCAGTACAAAAGGGCAGCCTGCAGCACCAGGAGAACCGGAATGAGTGAGTGAGACAGGCGGACTGAGCGACCTCAATGGACTTCTGCCGGGACAGCTCTGGATTTCTTCATGGGTAGGAAAAGCCACCAACACAGGCAGGAGCCCAGTACAAAAAGGTAGCCTGCAGTGCCAGGAGACACAGAATGAGTGAGTGACATAGGGGAAGTGAGCCACCTCAATGGAGCTCTCGGGACAGCTGCGTATTCCTTCCTCAGCAGAACAAGGTGCCAACGCATGCACCAGCCCAGTACAAAAGAGCAGCCTGCAGCACTGGGACAAACAGACTGAGCCACTGACAGAGGCCCACTGTGTGAGCTCAGACCAACGCAATCAACATTCGGCATTGACAAATGCTTGTTATGTTTGCATGCGTATGTACAAGAAACATTATGTGACAGCTTAGGAGAGAAGGGGTTGTGGAGGTGCGGCACTGTTACAGCCAAGGGAGGCACTGCATTTGGGGGCTTGGCACTGGTGGACCAATGGAGGCACAGTGTGCCGATGACACTGGTCTTCCAAAAGTGCACCAAGTTGTAACGTTTTCGCCGCTGCAATCAGGGGCCGCCTCATCATTGCAGCGTCAGTCATTCTGCTGCAATGAGTGAGTGACCAGTCATTGTAGGGCAGAACGTTAGCTAGCCTAATACTGTTTGTGAACATGGCGGGCAGCTTGCCGCTGCATTCACAAACAGTATTAGGCAGCCAGCCCCCTTACCAAGGGAGTGCCCAATACCCCACAGCGACGTGTGCCCCCAAACAGTCTTTGTTTGCCGGCGTGGCCTCCAATCCCGCCGCCGCAGTGAACCAGGTATTTTGCCGATGGGGAGCCCACCCCATCAGCATGATGTAACCCCCACCCATTTCCTTGTCTGCCCGATGGGGTGCCCCTATCCCCATAGGTATAAGTTCCTTTTTGCTGTGTGCCAGAATGTGCCCCAATCCCTGTTGGCATACTACTCCCGCTTTAGTTGTGTGCTGACGGGGTGCCCAATCTCCATCGGCATGATGTTGCCCTCTTTGTTAGGCTGATGGGGGTGCTCAACTCCCCATCAGCTACAGTTGGCCCCCAACAAAAGACTCCCTTGGCATGCTGGGGAGCCCACCCCAGAGTGCCAAATGCCTCTGTGAAGTTAAAAACTGTCCCCCGATGTCTGTCGCCCCTGTAAACAAGAAAATGGTCCGCGGTCTCCGGGGCTCCCCTGCCACAACCCGTGCCCACCCACTGCATACCCTTCCTCCCGACACCCCCCTCACCCCATACTTACCTCCGGAGTCCGGCGTGACAATTTTTGGTGGACAGGGAACACGTCTGCACTCTTTAAAGCCGACCGCAAACTGAGGAAATGCCGGTAAGCTGTATAATGGGATAGATGTTTTTTTTTCAACTTTGGTGCATATCTCGGGCATTTTTTGGAATTTTGGCACCAAATTTTCAACATGGGGTTTTGGGACCCCTCCTCATGAATTCTGTCACTGTCATGGTGTTAATCGGGCCCAAAGAGTGATTTCGCAGTCACTGCACAGAATCACCTTTCGGGACCAATTAACAAAACGACAGTGCCAGTGTTCATGAGGTGGGCTCTCAAAAAGCCTATGTTGCAAATTTGGTGAAAAAATTACTAAAAATTACTGTTATACAAGCGTGTGTTGCACAGTTCTAACGCATGCTCGTAAGTTCACGAATTTGTAACATTTGCACTCCAAATTTTCAACACTGGCATTTTATCACACGTACTTATGAGCAGTATAGCTGTCATTTTTCACATCTTGCCCAAAATGTGTTTCCATGCATGTATTGCACAATGGTGCAGTCGGTGTGCAAAATCAATGTTTGGGACAGATTAAGAAATTCACAGTGAAACTGTTCACGAGCAGAGGTCTTAAAATGGCTATGTTGAAAATTTGGTGAAAGAATTCCTAAAAATTACTGTTTTACAAGTGTGCGTTGCGCAGTTCTTACACACGCTCGTAAGGTCAAGAATTTGTAACATTTGCACTCCAGATTTTCAACAATGCCATATTACCACACCTCCTTATGAGCAGTACAGCTGTCATTTTTCACATCTCGACCAAAATGTGTTTCCGCGCATGTAGTGCACAATGGTGTAGTCGGTGTGTGAAATCAATGTTTGGGACAGATTAAGAAAAGCACAGTGACATTGTTCATTAGCAGAGGTCCTAAAATGCCTATGTTGAAAATTTGGTGAGAAAAGTCCATAAAATGACTGTGTTATGAGCATGCGTTGTGCAGTTTCCACACACACTCGTACCTTCGCACATTTGCAATACTTTCACTCCAGATTGTCAACACTGCCATTTGTCTGCACCTCCTTATGAACAGTGCAGCTGTCATTTTTCACATCCCAGCTGAAATGTGATTTTGCACTTCTGTCACAGAATAGCACTGTCGCTGTGGGAAATCCATGTTTGGGACACATTGGAAAAATTACACTGACACTGTTCAGTAGCAGAGGTCCTAAAATGCCTGTGTTGAAAATTTGGTGAGAATAGTCCATGAAATGACTGTGTTACGAACATGCGATGCGCAGGTTCTACGCACGCTTGTGCCTTCTCACATTAGCAATATTTACACTCCAGATTGTCAACACTGCCATTTGCCTGCACCTTCTTATGAATAAGTATAGCTGTCATTTTTCACATCCCAGCCCAAATGTGTTTTTGCACTTTGGACGCAGAATAGCGCAGTTGTTGTGGGAAATCCGTGTTCGGGACACTTTATGAAAATCATATTGACACTGTTCATTAGCAGAGGTCCTAAAATGGCTATGTTGAAAATTTGGTGACAAAAGCCCATAAAATGACTATGTTACAAGCGTGCATTGCTCACTTTCCACGCATGATTGTAACTTTGCACATTTGCAATATATTCACACCATATTTTCAACATTGTCATTTTTCTACACCTCCTTATGAACAGTACAGTTGCCATTTTTCATATCCTGGCCAAAATGTGTTTTCGCACTTCCAAGGCAGAATAGCATGGTCGCTGTGGGAAATCACTGTTCGGGACACATTACAAAAATGACAGTGACACTGTTCATTAGCACAGGTGCTAAAATGCCTATGTTGAAAATTTGGTGATGAAAGTCCATAAAATGACTGTGTTATGAGCATGCGTTTGCACAGTTTCCATGCACATTTGTAATATTTTCACTCCAGATTTTCAACATTGCCATTTTCCGCATCTCCTTATGAACAGTGCAGCTGTCATTTTTCACATCCTGGTCAAAATGTGTTTTTCCCATTCCTGCGCAGAATACCATGGTTGCTGTGGGAAATCGGTGTTCAGGATACATTAGCAAAATCACAGTGACACTATTCATGAGCACAGGTTGTACAATGCCTATGTTGAAAATCTGGTGATGAAACTCTATAAAATGACTGCGTTATGTGCATGCGTTGTGCGGTCTACACGTATGCTCGGAATTACGAGCATTTTTAATATTCTCACTACACATTTTCCACATTGCCATCTCTTCATACCTCCCTATGGATGGTACAGCTGTCACTCTTCACATCCTGCCCAATCTATCTTTTCATACATGTGGCACAGAATGGCACTGTTGCTGTTGGAAGTCAGTTTTCAGGACACATTGACAAAATCATACTGCCACTGTTCATGACAAAAGGTCCCAAATGCTTTCATGAGGTGGGGTCACAAAAAAGTCCATGTTCAAAATTTGTACTGTAAATACCAACAAACGCCCGAGGCATTATGGTTTCTAACTATAACGTACTACCTTGTACAAACAGACAGGCATCGGGGTGTGCCTTTGGATCGCCACCTGTACTGCTCATGCCATCCCACCCCCCCCACCTCCACCCACTGACAGGCATCGAGCTGTACCTTGGACTCTTCAGCCCAAGACTTCACCCCATTCTCCTATGCTGCACTCATTTCACCATATGTCCTTATGGAATGGGGTGACTGTAAAGCCAAACACCCTAATGCACAGCTTAGCACGTGTCTGCAGAATAGGGTGAGGTGACACGGCTTGACCATCATGGGTGACGACCCAAACACTTACCCCAAATCCTGTCCATCTCTACAGGATGGAGGTGGATTTCATGTGAACTTCAATACTTCACTGCCATTCCTATTCTGTATCTGTCTAACTCCTGCATTTCTAATGCTCATACCAGCAAGCAAACATTCAGTATTGACAAATGCTTGTTATTTGATACCTTAAATCAGACTTATTGTGGCTGTAAGGCTTTCTTGCAGCCCCTTGAAGACTGATTCTCTATTTTCATTAATCCAAAATACAGTAGGTGGATTTCACCCTGCTACATAGTAGAAGCATAGAAACACAGACTTTGACAGCTGATAAGGACCGCTTGGCCCACCTAGTCTGCCCATTTCCCTACCTAGAGGATAAGCTGTAGATCCTATTTAACCAACAGCCTATTTCTTCCTGCCCCCCACAAAAATTGCCTTATGTCTGTCCCATGCATTCTTGAATTCTTCCACAGTTTTAGACCCCACAACCTCCTCAGGGAGGCTGTTCCACGTGTTCACCGAGGGTCTCTGTGGAAAAATACTTCCTCACATTGCCCCTGAGTCGTCCCCCCTCTATCTTCAAATTGTATCCCCTTGTTCTTGCACATCTCTTTTTCTGAAAGATGCTACCCTCTTGGACTTTGTTGAGTCCACTGAGGTACTCAAAAGTTTCTATCATGTCCTCCCTCTCCCTCCTTTCCTCAAGGGTGTACATATTAAGCTCCTTTAGTCTCTCCTCGTATGGCTTCTCTTGCAGACCCTGCACCATTTTAGCTGCCCTCCTCTGGACTGCCTCCATCCTGTCTACGTCCTTGCAGAGATGGGGTCTCCAGAACTGGATGCAGTACTCCAGATGGGGTCTCACCAACTGTCGGTACAGAGGGATAATAACTCTATGTTTCCTGCTGGTGATGCCTCTCCCTATACATTTCAGTATCCCCCCAGCCCTCTCTACTGCCTTCTCACATTGCTTGCTGACCATAAGGTCATCTTATATGATTTCCCCCAGGTCCCTTTCCATTTTTATGTTGATTGCGCGCATGCGCAAGAAACATGTTGAGTCAGCTTTCTCCACAAGCAGGTTGTGGAGGCGTGGCACTGTTGTGCCCAATGCCCCCACAGCCTGCAAAGGCTTGTTCCCTGTCCCCCAATGCCGTGGCACACTGCTGCTGACACTAGTTCAGCCAGCATGCCACAACTTTCTAAAAAATCAGCCACTGCAATCAGCGGCCGCCTCATCATTGCAGCATCAGCCATCCGCTGCAATGAGGGAGTGACCCGTCATTGCAGGGCTGGATGTAGGATGTCTGATATTGTTTGTGAACATGGCGGCGGCTTGCTGCCATGTTCACAAACAATATCTACCCCCCCATGTTTATTTGCCAACGGGAGAGCCCACTCCCCATCGGCATACTGTCACCAACCCCCCCCCCCCGGTTTTATTGTTTGCCGACGGGGTGCCCAATCCCTGTCGGCAGAAAGGCCCCTCCCCCCACCAAAAAAACAAGACACCGGTGGCATGCTGGGAGCCCACTCCAGCGTGCCATATGCCCCTTTTCTTGTTTGCCGACGGGAGTGCCCAATCCCCCGTCGGCTACAGCTGCTCCCTCAAAGTCAGACTCCGGTGGCATGCTGGGAGCCCACCCCAGCATGCCACATGCCCCTGTAAAGTAAAAAATGGTCCTGTGACTTTTTTTGGTTTTTATTCCCTGGAAAAAGAAAGCGGTCCCTTGTAGTCTCCGCCCCCTTCCCACAACCCGCACCACCCACTGCGCACCCCGCCCCCCACACACCCCCCATACTTCCTCCGGAGCTTGGCGCGATGATTCGCTGACCAGGAACACGCCTGAATCTTCAAAGCCGACCGTGAACTGAGGGAAATGCCGTAAGCTGTATAATGTAATGAATAGGGTTTTTTCAACTTTAGTGCATATCTCGGGTATTTTGGGGAATTTTTTCACCAAATTTTCAGCATGGGGTTTTTGGGACCCCTCCTCATGAATTCTTGAACTGTCATGGTGTTAATCACCCTTAAAGGTGGTTTCGTGGTCACAGAGTGGAATCACCCTTCGGGGATGATTAACGAAACAACAGTGCCAGTGTTCATGAGGTGGGCTCTCAAAAAGCCTATGTTGCAAATTTGGTGGGAAAAATCCAAAAAACGACTGTTTTATGAGCGTGCATTGCGCAGTTGCTATGCACACTCGTAACTTTGCAAATTTGCAATATTTTCACGCCAGATTTTCAACATTGGCATTTTGTCACACCTCCTTGTGAGCAGTACAGCTGTCATTGTTCACATCCTGGCTGAAATGTGTTTTCGCACTTCCAGCGCTGAATAGTGCGGTTGCTGTGGGAAATCAGTGTTCAGGATTGATTAAGAAAATGACAGTGACACTGTTCATGAGTAGCGGTCCTAAAATTCCTATGTTTAAAATTTGGTAACAATACTCCATAAAATGACTGTGTTATGAGCGTGCGTTGGGCAGTTGCCACGCACGCTCGTAACTTCTCGAATTTATAATATTTTCACTCCAGATTTTCAACATTGCCATTTTCCCAGACCTACTGATGAACAGTACAGCTGTCATTTTTCCCATCCTGGCCAAAATGTGTTTTCGCACTTCCGGCGCAGAATAGAGCAATCACTGTGGGAAATCACTGTTTTGGACAGATTAAGAAAATGACAATGATACTGTTCATAGTGAGTGAGCTCAACGGAGCTCTAGTGTGACTGCTGCAGATTTCTTTGTGGGCAAAAAATGCGGCAACGCAGGCAGGAGCCCAGTACAAAAGGCCAGTTTGCAGCGCCTGCAGAAATGGAACGCGAGAGTGACAGAGGGGGAGTGAGCGAGTTCAGTGGAGCTATGTCGGGACTGCTTTAGATTTCTTTCTGGCCAGAAAAAGCTGCCAATGCAGGCAGAGCCCAGTACAAAAGGGCAGCCTGCAGTGCCAGGAGACACAGAACGAGCGAGTGAGGAAGGGGGAGTCAGTGAGCTCAATGGGGCTCTGTTGGGACTGCTGAAGATTTGTTTGTGGGCAGAAAAAGGCAGCAATGCATGCGGGGGCCCAGTACAAAAGGGCAGCCTGCAGTGGCAGGAAAACCAGAATGAGTGAGTGAGTGAGCTCAACAGAGCTGTATTGTAACTGCTGCAAATTTTTTTGTGGGCATAAGAAGGCAGCAACACAGGCAGGAGCCCAATAGAAAAGGGCAGCCTGCAGCGCCGGTAGAACAGAATAAGCGAGTGAGAGAAGGGGAGTGAGCGAGCTCAACAGAGCTCGTAACTTCGCGAATTTATAACATTTTCACTCCATATTTTCAACATTGCCATTGTCCCAGACCTGCTTATGAACAGTGCAGCTGTCATTTTCCCCATCCTGGCCGAAATGTATTTTCGCACTTCCAGCGCAGAATAGAGCGATCGCTGTGGGAAAGCACTGTTCTGGACAGATTAAGAAAATAACAATGATACTGCTCATGAGCAGAGGTCCTAATATGCCTATGTTGAAAATTTGGTGATGATAGCCCATCAATTAACTGTGTTACAAGTGTGCGTTGAGCACTTTCCACACAGCATTGTAACTTCGCAGATTTGTAATATTGTAACACCAGATTTTCAACAGTGCCATTTTTTCACACCTCCGTATAAGCAGTACAGCTGTCATTTTTCACATCCTGACCAAAATGTGTTTTCACAGGTCTGGCGCAGAATAACATGGTCACTGTGGGAAATCAGTGTTCAGGACAGATTAAAAAAATGACAGTGGCACTGTTCATGAGCAGACGTCCTAAAATCCCTATGTTGAAAATTTGGTGACAAAACTCCATGACATGACTGTTACAAGCGTGCATTGAACTGTTTCCCCGCACCCTTGTAACTTTGCAAATTTGTAATACTGTCACGCAACATTTTCAACGGTGGCATTTTTTCACAACTCCTTATGAACACTACAGCTGTCATTTTTCACATCCTGGCTAAAATATGTTTTTGCAGTCCTGCTGGACAATAGCACGGTCACTCTGGGAAATCAGTGTTTGGGACACATTAAGATCGACTGAGTGAGAGCGGGAAATGACCAAGCTCAACTGAGCTCTGTCGGGACTGCTGCAGATTTGTTTGTGGGCAGACAAAGGCCCCAACACAAGAGCCCAGTACAAAAGGGCGGTCTGCAGCACAGGGAGCATCTAAGAGAGCACTAGTGAAGGAGGGGGAGTGAGCGAACTCACGCGCTGTCAGGACTGCTGCGGATTTCTTAGGGGGCAGAAAAAGGCGTCAATACAGGCAGGGGCCCAGTACAAAAGGCCAGCCTGCAGTGGTGGGAGAAACAGTACGAGCAAGTGTGACAAGGGGACTTAGTGAGCTCAACGGAGCTCTATAAGGACTGCTGGGATTTCTTTGTGTGCAGAAAAAGGCACCAATGCAGGCAGAAGCCTCGTACAAAAAGGCAGCTTGCAGCACCAGGGCAGACAGAATGAGAGAGGGAGACTGAGCAACCTCAATGGAGCTCTGTCAGGACAGTTGTGGATTTCTTTGTGGACAGACAAAGGTGCCAATGCAGCCAGGAGCTCCATACAAAAGTGCAGTCTGCGGCGCCAAGAGAAACAGAACGAGCGAGTGACAGAGCAGTAGTGAGTGAGCTCAACGGAGCTGTAGTGTGACTGCTGCAGATTTCTTTGTGGGCAGAAAATGTGCCAACAGAGGCAGGAGCCCAGTACAAAAGGCCAGCTTGCAGCGCCGGCAGAAACGGAATGTGAGAGTGACAGAGGGGGAGTGCACGAGCTCAGTGGAGCTGTGTCAGGACTGTTTCAGATTTCTTTCTGGCCAGAAAAAGCTGCCAATGCAGGCAGGAACCCAGTACAAAAGGGCAGCCTGCAGCACCAGGAGACACAGAATGAGCGATTGAGGGAGGGGGAGTCAGTGAGCTCAATGAGCGAGTGAGTGAGCTCAGCAGAGCTGTATTGTAACTCCTGCAAATTTCTTTGTGGGCATAAGAAGGCAGCAACGCAGGCAGGAGCTCAGTAGAAAAGGGCAACCTGCAGCGCCAGTAGAAGAGAATGAGTGAGTGAGTGAGTGAGTGAGAGAAGGGGAGTGAGTGAGCTCAATGGAGCTTTGTCAAGACTGCTGCAGATTTCTTTGTGGGCAGGAAAATGCGCCAACAGAGGCAGAAGCCCAGTACAAAAGGGCAGCCTGCTGCGCCAGGAGAATCAGAATGAGTGAGTGACACAGGGGGAGTGAGCGCCCTCAACGGAGCTCTGTTGGGACAGCTGTGGATTTCCTTGTGGGTAGAAAAAGCCACCAACACAGGCAGGAGCCCAGCACAAAAGGGCAGCCTACAGCGCCAGGAAAAATAGAATGAGCGAGTGAGAGAGAGAGGGGGAGTGAGCCACCTCAATGGAGCTCTGTCGGGACAGCTGCGGATTTCTTCCTCAGCAGAACAAGGTGCCAATGCTGGTAGCAGCCCAGTACAAAAGAGCAGCCAGCAGCACCAGGACAAACAGACTGATCCAGTGACAGAGGGCCACTAAGCCAGCTCAACAGACCAACGCAATCAACATTCGGCATTGACAAATACTTGTTTTTGTTGTTGTTACTACCCCCTTCCCCATTGTGCAATCTTCCCCTGGGTTTTTTCCCCAGGTGCATTATTTTGCATTTCTTTGCATTGAATCCAAGCTGCCATATATCTGACCATTCCTCCAACCTTGCCAAGTCCCTTCTTATCCTTTCCACACCTCCTTGTATATCAACCCTGTTGCAGATCTTTGTGTCATCTGCCAAGAGGCATACTTTCCTTCCATTCCCTCTGCAATGTCACTTATAAAGACATTAAAAAGGACTGGACCCAGTACTGATCCCTGCAGTACCCCACTAGTAACCCCTCTTTCTTCAGAGAGGACTCCATTTACAATTATCTTTTGTGTCCTGTTGTCCAGCTAATGTTTTACCCAGGCTACCACCCTGGGACCCACTCCCAGTCTGGTTAATTTGATTATTAATCTTTTGTGTGGGACTGTGTCAAATTCCTTGCTAAAGTCTAGGTAGGCCATGTCCACAGCCCCTCCCTGGTCTACTACTTTGGTCACCCAGTCAAAGAAATCAATTAGATTTGTCTGACATGACTTCCTGCTGTGAACCCATGCTGCCTTGGGTCCTGTGCCCCACTGGCCTCTAGGTACTCAACAAATCTTTCCTTCAGAAATGATTCCATCACTTTCCCTACCACAGAGGTCAAACTGACAGGTCTGTAGTTTCCTACCTCTGTCTTTCTCCCACTTTTGTGAAGGGGAATCACATCTGCCTTTCTCCAGTCCTCAGGTACCACACCATCCTCCCATGATTTGTTAAAAAGGGTAGTCAGTGGTGTTACTAGTTCTCCCCTTAACTCTTTTAGAATTCTGGTGTGAAGTCTGTCAGGCCCCATTGCTTTGTCCACCTTCAGTTTTAGAAGTTCTTTCAGAACCCTTTCTTCTATGAAAGGACTGGGATCAATCCCTCTATCCAGAGTGCTTCTGTTAACTGGATTAGTCACCTCCCCCTCCTCCTCTTTTGTGAATACTGAGCAGAAGTATTCATTCAGTATCCCTGCCTTTTCACTGTCCCTCTCTGCCCACCCACCATCCATTCTATTCAGCCTCACTATCCCTCCTTTTGTCTTTCTACGCTCCCTGATGTACCTATATAAAAGGTTTTATCCCCCTTCTTAACCGAGTTGGCTATCTTTTCCTCAGTTTGAGCCTTTGCTATTCTGACTTCCCTCCCTGCTTCCTTCTGCTTTAACTGGTACAGTTCTCTGTTCTACTCCTTCTGTGTTTCCTTATACTTCCTAAATGCTACCTTTTCTCCATAACCTTCCCCGCTACCTCTTTTGAGAACCATATTGGCTTTTTCTTTCATTTTGATTTGTTTATTTGCTTCACACAAAGGCTTGTTGCCTCTGTGATGGCAGTTTTGATGTTTCCCCATTATTGATCCACCCCTCCTTGTAACCTGTGTGCTAGTACTTTTCTAAGGCACTCTCCCATCTTGTCAAAGTCAGCCCTCCTGAAGTCCAGTACCCTCACTTTTGTATGGCTTGACTCTGTAGCTGAGTTTATCATGAACTACACTGTTTGGTGGTCACTTGTTCCCAGATGGCAACCCACTTCTATATCTGAGATCCTCTCACTGGCCCCATTTGAGAGTATGAGGTCTAAGATTGTTTCCTCATGAGTGGGTTCCAAAACTAGCTGTCTGAGGCATGCCACCTGTAGGGCATCGAGAATGGCCCTGCTCTTGGATATGGCTGCAGCAAAGGTGCTCCAGTTAACATCTGGCATATTCAGGTCCCCATCACAATATCTATCCTTTCTCTGCCATTCTAAGGATGCCTTCTATCATATCCTTGTCCATTCCCTCCCCCTGACATGGGGGTCTTTATACAACCCCTGTGTGGATTGTGGTGCCATTTCTCATCTCTAAAGTGACCCACAGTGCCTCCTCTCCTCCCTGTTTACTCTTTTGTTCAGTTGCTTTTATCCATTCCCTTACATAGTGAGTTACTGCTCCCCCTCTTCTCCCCTTCCTGTCTCTCCTATAGGTTGCATACCCTGGTATGTTAACATCTCAGTCATGGCTTCCTGTATACCATGTTTCTGTGACTGCTACGATATCCAGGCATCTCTCTTCCATCAAGGCCACCAGTTCAGGGAGCTTGTTGCCCAGACTATGGGCATTGGTACTCATTACCATCCATTTCTTGATGGCCTTACCCCTTTTTGCCCCATCTCTGTCCTTATTGCCTTTGTCATTTTCTCCATTTACCCCTGCTCTTCTCCCTATCAACATTGCTATCTTGGTGTTTAGTTCACTTACTACCCTGATTTTGGGGGGGGGGCTAGGATTTCCCTGCTCCTTTCCAGTGCCTCCCCCTTGGCTAGTTTAACTGCTTGCCAATGAAGCATTTAAATCTATCATCTAGGTTTTTGGTTCCCCTCCTGGACAGATGCAGACCGTCACACCAGTATAGGCCTGCATCACCCAATGAAGCCAAATCCCTGAGCTCTGCACCAGTTTTTCAACCACTGATTGAATCCCATGGTGTGGAGCACCCTAGCCTCACCCATGCCATAGACAGGTAGCACCTCCGAGAAAGTTACTGTGAGTGCTACTTGTCTAAGGCCCCTCCCCAACTCCACAAACTCTTCCTGCACTGCTCTGATCCCTTTCTCAGCCAGGTAATTCATCCCTAGGTGGACAGTGACATTCAGCTCCCTCCCTTGTGCAGCTGCTCCAGCGATCCTGAGGATTCACTCCCTGTCTCTCCAAGCCATGGCACCAGGCAGGCACCTTACCTCCCTCTCCCCTTCCTCCCCCAGTTCTACCCCCTAACAATGGAGTCCCCCACCAGGAGTTGTTTTCTTCCCCTGAGGGGTCCCATGCCACCCTCCTCTGAGTCTCCTTTGTGGAGGTTCCCAGCATCCTCCTTGGTCTCCACTGCCGGTGCATCCATACAGGAACCGCACTTTGCCAGAACAGTGTATGAATTGTGGAGAGGTACAACTGGAGGGATGCACCTCTGTTCCACCACCTTCACCCTCCCCAAGCCCTCTGTGGTCCAACCGCTCCTCTTCCTTGGCGATCTCTGAGGCAACAGCAGTGGCCCTGGTGGTCCCTGGGTGGGAGAGGAGGTCCCCCAAATTCTGGCCAACTCAGCCGGAAGATGAGCAACCTCCTCCCTCAGCCCAGAGAGGTGCCTGCAGATGGGACAACACTGCTTCCTCCAGAACGTCTCCCGGAAGATTGCTGCTCTACAGCCACTACACTGCACCCACTCCCATCATGTCTTATTTCTGGCCCCTTAACTGTTGTTTGGAATATTTACTCTTTCCTCTGTTCATTTATTTATTTTTTCTCCCTACTTCTTACTGCATCTGTGTCCTTAAAGTACCTGATCTTCCAGTTCTGAAGCAAGAAGTTCCTATATTTCTCAGTAGTCTTCTTACTTGCTCAGAGTCAGACCTCCAGCAGTTGGGGGGGGGGGACAGAGAGCTACTCTTTTCCTTCTAGGATGGCAAGTCTTTTGTGGCTCTGTGATCAATCACTTCCTCCTCCCAAACAGAAAGTTCCTGTTATCAGTCAAATTCTGTGCCTATAAAAGTAGAACTGGCTTGGGGGGGAGGAGAGAAAAGGGAGCAATATAGTCCCAGTAGAGAAGCATAGTTATAACAGCAGCTCCTTCCTCTTGGTGTTCTCTGCCTGTTCTCTGGCAGAAGCCATCTAGGGCAGTTTTTATGTTTGCTTGCACGCATGTGCAAGAAACATAGCGCCATCATCCGAGTTTTCCAGAGGTGTGTCAGCCTCTTCCAATTCAGTCAGTGTGTTTGCAGACACAGTCGCAGTGCACCAATCACTGCTCCAGCTGTCTATGACAGCTGAAAATGCAGTGGCATACTGTTGAAAGGGAGAGCTCCACTTCAGTGAGCAGCTCCCCTCACACACACACACCGTGCGCACGCGCACACTGCGTGCTCATCGCCTTCCCCACACACTGGGCAGCTGACGGGGTGCCCAATCCCGTCAGCTGCACCCCCCCAAAGCATCCAGGCGCCATGCTGGGAGCCCACCCCAGTGTGGCAAAATGATGTTATGGCCGACGGGGGTGCCCAATCTCCCGTCGGCTCCTGCCCCCCACCAACATCCTTCTAGCTGCCATGCTGGGCGCCCACCCCAGCGTGGCAAACTTCCCTCATCAACTTGGGAAATTAAAAAAACCTGTAAATACAAAAACTGTCCCTCGGTGCTTCTCCCTGCCCCCCTCCCACAACCCGCACCCACCCACTGTGCACCCTGCCTCCCCACACCCCACCCATACTTACCTCCGGAGCTCGGCGCGACGATCTTCGGCGGACCGGGAACACTTCTGCACTCTTCAAAGCCGACCGCGAACTGAAGAAATGCCGGTAAGCTGTATAATGGGATAGATAGGGTTTTTTCAACTTTATTGCATATCTCAGGCATTTTTTGGAATTTTTGCACCAAATTTTTAACATGGGGTTTTTGGGACCCCTTCTCATGAATGCTGACACTGTCATGGCATTTCTCGGGCCCAGAGGGTGATTTCGCAGCCACTGTACGAAATCACCTTTCCAGAATGATTAATGAAACGACACTGCCAGTGTTCATAAGGTGGTCTCTCAAAAAGCCTATTTTGAAAATTTGTTGGAAAAATTCCTAAAAATGACTGTTTTACGAGTGTGCATTGTGCAGTTCCCACGCACGCTCGTAAGTTTGCGAATTTTCAATATTTTCTCGCCAGATTTTCAACATTGCCATTTTATCACACCTTCTTATGAGCAGTATAGCTGTCATTTTTCACATCTCACCCAAAATGTGTTTCGCCCATGTAGCGCACAATGGCGCAGTCGGTGTCTTGAAATCAATGTATGGGACACGTTAAGAAAATCACAGTGACACTGGTCATGAGCAGAGGTATAAAATGGCTATGTTGAAAATTAATTAAAGTCCAAAAATGACTGTTTTAGGAGCGCACGCTTCGCAGTTCCTACACACGCTGGCAAGTTTGTGAATTTGTAATATTTGCACACCAGATTTTCAACAGTGCCATTTTACTGCACTTCCTTATGAGCAGTACAGCTACCATTTTGCACATCTCACCCAAAATGTGTTTCCGCACATGTAGCGCACAATGGTACAGTCGGTGTGCGAAAACAATGTTTGGGACAGAGTAAGACAATCACAGTGTCACTGGTCATGAGCAGAAGTCTTAAAATGGCTATGTTGAAAATTTGGTGACAAAACTCCATAAAATGACTGTGTTACGAGTGAGCATTGCGCAGTTTCCACGCGACCTTGTAAGTTCATGAATTTGTAATATTTTCAGTCCAGATTTTCACCAGTGGCAAACACCTCCTTATGAACAGTACAGCTGTCATTTTCCACAACATGGCCGAAATGTGTTTTCACAGTTTCAGCACAGAAATGCGTAGTCGCTGTGGGAAATCATTATTGAGGACAGATAAAGAAAATCACACTGACACTGTTCATGATCGGAGGTCCCAAAATGCCTGTGTTAACAATCTGCTGTAAAAATCCCAAACTAGTTACATTACAGATTGTGCGTTGCACAGTTTCTATGCATGCTGGTGACTTCACCAGTTTTTTAAGATTTCTGGCAGATTTTCAACGCCATGCATTTTTACCTCCCATGAACATTTGCTGTCATTTTTCACATCCTGTTCGGAATGTGTTTTTGCATCTGTGGTGCCAAATGCCATAGTCGCTGTGCAAAAGCAGTTTTTGGCTAACAAACTGATATTGCCACTGTTCATGAGGTGGGGATCACAAAAAAAAACCATGTTGAAAATTTGGAGTGAAAATACCGAAGAATGCCTAAGGCGTTAGGATTTCTGACCATAACGCCCCACCCTGTAGAGAATGACAGGCATCAGGGGTGTGACTTGGGATTCTTGCCTGTCAAGCTCAAACCATTCCATCCCCACCCACACCCTGCAGCCAGTGAGAGGCATCAAGGTGTGCCTCGGACTCTTTGGGCTCAAACTTCACCCCATTCTCCTATACCGCACCTATCTCACCGTATTTCCTGATGGAATGGGGTGCGCATAAGGGCCAAAGACCCCAAGGCACAACCGTGACACTTGTCAGTGTCTGCAGGGCAGGATGTGGTGAAATGGCATGGTCGTTATTCCTGATGACCCAAAGGCACACCCCAATGCCTGTCACTCTCTGCAGGGTGGTGGTGGGGTTGGCTTCAGTTCAATACTTCGCTGCCATTCCTATTATGCAGCTCTGTAACTTCTACACTACCAATGCCAATGCCAGCAAGCAAACATTCAGCATTGACAAATGCTTGTTTAAATCTGACTTTAACCTGGCTTCCTTCTAGCTAAGCCACTCCTCCTACTTTGCAGCTCTTTCTACATTTAGTTACTTGCACAGATAACAATTCCCTTCACCCACCTGAGACAAACGCCTAGATAACTGCGCAGATAACAATTGACTTCAGCCAACTCAGACAAACACACTAACTTTTTTGTTTTGTTTTGACCCTAAATTAAAGGTCCAGTAGTAGAGTTCTAGTGCTTTAGTCCCAGTAGAGAAGTATAGTTATAACAGCAGCTCCTTCCTCTTGGTGTTCTCTGCCTGTAGTGTCACAGTCCTTCTGATAAGTGACAGGGGGCTTGTTGGTGATAGGTGGAGTCAGTCGATTCCTGATGTGCTTATCCATCAGTTACTGCTGGCTGGATTGTCACGCACTGACATGTGTGTGCTACTTGGTACCATCCAGCACAGTACCAGGAACACAGAGTCATACAATCATAGAAATCTAGCAGAAGACAAGTACCCTTTTGGACCATTGAGTCTGCCCCTTACACCACTATCTACTTGCCCCCCCTTTGTCCAAAGATGTCCCATCCCACCCACTGGTCAACCCTTTGTGCCTGTCCAATGCCCTTGGTAATCCATGCACATTTTGTGCCCTCACCACCTTCTCCGGTAGAATGTTACATGCCTCCACCATCCTGTCAGTGAATTAACACCACCTCCCATTGCCACTGAACCTTTATCATTCCAATGTAACACTATGACCCTTACTTGTAGCACTTACTTTTCCTTTTCTTTTTTTTTATTATTCTGTTTATATAGTTTTTAAAAATTTTTAGCCGGCTGGCGCATCCTTGGTTTGGATGCATGCGTGTAGTACATTGATGCCCCCACACAGGGACACCCCACCCTACCATAATGCGTCTCTATTCACATACACCACCACGATATGCTGACTGCATGGTGAAACCACAGAGTGAAGACCATCACAGCAACAGGATTTTCAGCAAATATCTCTGGTCATTGTGATGGTCTCTGCTGGCATTGGGACTGCATCTCCTGGTGTTTCGACCCTCCTGAGACAACTCGAATTGGAGTTGTATCATAGAAATCGGGGGGTGGGGGCACAGTCCTGACAAAAACACTGAGACACCCTGACAGTGCAATGCCAACACTCAGCATTGTGTCTGTCACTGTCGGGGATGTTGGCGATGTGGATGTCGCCTCGCTATATTAAAACCCGCCACCACTGAACCTCCACACGGTGGTGACAGAACTGTGGGAGGGATGATGTCCACCTGGGAGAGGAGATCTGTCATTAGACAGGTCAATCCTGCTCCTTCCCAGCTGGCACCCCAACAACCCGAGGTCACTCTAGAACCCAGGTCACTGGCGTGGCCCGAGGTAAGGCAAGATGCCTCAGCCCTCTGCACCACCGGGCCAGCTGCAGCACTTATTTTGCCTATGAATAACCTTCCCCCACCTTATTAATCCCCTTCATGTACTTACAAGTTTTTTTCATGTCCCCATCACCTTCCTAGTCTCCAGAGTGCACAGATCCAGCTTCCTCAATCTCTCCTCATAGGGCTTTCCATGCAAAACATACACCATCTTGTTTGTCCTTCTGTGAACCATTGCAATCCTATCTATGTCCTTGCATAGGGGAGGTCTCCGGAACTACACTCTGTGCTCCAGGTGATGCCTCACCATGGATTTATAAAGGGGCATCAGCACCACCCTGTTTCTACTTCTTATACCCATTCCTACGCATGCCAGCATTCTATTTGCATTGCCCACTGCCGTGCTGCATTGCATCAACAATGCAGCAAGGTGGTGGGCACTATGACAACATTGTAATTTCATGTGTCCAGCCGTGGCCTCCTTCTATTGCTGTTGAAGGACAGACTGACGAAGTGGGGCATCCATTTCCCAAAAATGTGGTAGTAAGGTGTATATGACCTCTAATAGGTGTCTATCTCATCTGGCAATCTCACTTGGCTGGTCTGCCATTCTAACGCCTGTGTTCAGCATCACAGACACATGTCAGCACGGTGCTGGAAGTGTTACCATAGGTTAGTCTAACACCTGTGTTCAGCATCTCACACACATGTAATGGCAGTCCTGACATTGACATAGAAACTGTGCATTGGGTTGAAGTACTACTTCTTACTTTTCCCCTTACAGAGAAATGTGTTTCATGTGACCTGTCTCTTTTCTCCTTTGTAGGCAGTATTGCTATCTTGCATATTGACAGTTTGTGCAGTGGATCTTTGGAAGACTGAGTGCAAGGGTAGGCAAGATTTTACCTGCCTGTGTGGTCACAGCAATACATCACAGGTTTCCATCACAAGAGTACTGTGGCTTCAAGTATCATGAGCTGCAACTGGAGGACTTGCTGTAAAGGGACTATATTTCAATGTTTGTGGAATAACAAAGGTGTATATACTGCTTGTGTAACTTGTAGTACTTTCTGTGGCTTAACTCTAGTCCCACCCTTGAGTAGTAGGTATATAGGTAGGAATCTGTAAGGAACAGAAAGCCCAGGAAAAAGGGTGAGAAAAGTGCCAGAGAAGGGAGAGAAGGGGAAGGTGGTGGAGAAAATGAATCCCTAAGCAAGGGAGGTGTGGAGTTGTTGAGCTTAAGTAAAAGTTGTGGGATGAGCTACTACCCACATTGAACCTCGGTCTAAGCCCTCCTGTTCAACATTTGTGGAATAGCAATGGGGTATATAGCGCTTGTGTAACTTGTAGTACTTTTTGTGGCTTAACTCTAGCCCCAACCTTGAGTAGTAGGTATGTATGTAGGTAGGGATCTGTAAGGAATAGAAGGCCCAAAAAGATACCTCCTCCAACTCACGGAGAGTATGACTCCCTGGCACTCAGGACAGGAACCCCCCGAGATGGAAGAAACCTCTGAAGTCCCATGGCCATTGGTCTGCCCACCCTCTGGGCATACAAAGAGGAGAAGGACCTAGGTTCTAGTAACCATAGCTAATTCTGAGGAAGGTGAGCTTCTTGGAGAGATGATGGTCCATCCTTGATTCATGGTTGATGCAGATTGAATGATGCACCTGAGGTTGAAGAGTAGTTTTTTCTGAAGTAGCGGTAGAATCCTAAGTGTGAAGCAGATCCAGTTGAAGAAGGGTGAATGAAGTCCAGATTTCTGAGGTGATGAAGGATGCTTGTCCAGAGGGATTACAAGAGCATAAGAGCAGAGAGAGCATGATTTGATCAATATGGTACCAGATAGTGAACAGTGAGAAATACGATGAAATGTGAAGTCATAGGTGAAAGATCTGATTTATGTAAGGACTGACTGTCAAGGTAAGTCTGGAGGCAAGAATTTAGTAGTGAGCAATGAGTAGCTATGTAAGCATCCATAAATAGAAAATAAGTAGAGGAGTGTCTTTCGGTGCCAGATAGGAGTACTGCCATATGTGATTAGTAGACAAATAGAAGAAAGTTTGCAGATGCAGTCCAGACGGTAACCAAATATATATAGAGAATGATTGGAAGTTCGGTATAAGGAAATGGATGGCTTATTTGAGCATGATGTCATAACTGTATCCGTATATGCTCTGCTGTATGCTGGCTGAAGTAAATCCAGGTATTTCTGTGTCATGATTGTTTGTGAGATGCACTGTGGTGGCTTATAGTTGATTAAGTTTACAGGTAATCTGATGCCAGACTACTGGAGAGATGCTTGGAGCCAGATACAGGTATATGGAAGCGTCTGTAGGTTGAATTGGAAGTGAGGTCGAGTAGAGTGCGATGCCAGAGGATCTCAGTGCTATAGTTGTTTGAGACTGGTTGGGAAGTAAGACTGGGTTAGTGAATTTGCCTTAATGGTTGTGGATTTCTGGATGGAAATCAGTAGAGCTTGTTCTCAGTGATAGTCTTTACTGGAGAGATTAATGCAGATAGTTCATGAAGGAGAGGCTGGAGGGTCCACAGGAAAGGCAGTTAACTCGACTGAAGGTACTAGATGCAGAAGTGCAATGATTGTATGAGGAATGGTGATGTTCAGGAGCCAAAAAAATGATGGTTTGAATGGTGTGGCATTAGTAAGCAGCTAGGTGGTGGAAATCCAATGATGAATATTCTGGATGGCAGCTGGGAAGGTCTTAGAACAAGCAATGTCTGTTGAGGAAGTAAGAGTCTAATAACATGGTCAGCAAATTCAGTAAGGGTAAGAAGCTGCGGAATGAAACTAGGAATTGTATGAGGTGCCATGAAGTATCTTGCAAGTCCCAGGATCCAAAGAAGCGATGATGATGTAAGTCGGATCATGATAGAAGAAGTTAAGCTACAACCTTTCCATGCAAGAGGATAGCCTATGAGGCATGGTAGACAGGAAAGTCCATGAAGACTGGATGGGCGAGATTCGTGGCGAGAGATGGGACTGTTCCTAGTGTCCAGACAAATGATAGTCCAAAATGATTGAAGGGTGCTGATCGGGTAGTAGTATAGAAAATGTTAAGTAACGTAAGAGTTTCTGAGGCATTTCCCCAAGAAATGCATGCTAGAAGTAGTTTCCTCAAATGAAATGAATAGTGATCCTTCGAGTAGTAAATGAGAGCTGTAAGGCTGACCAGAGTAGGAGTATGCAATGGATGAATGAGGGTAGTAGTTGCCTGAGTCGTAATACTGGCCAGGGATATGGTAGGATGCCCAATAGAGCCACAGCAGACAGGATGGATCCCTGAGCCTGTAAGGCGGAGAAGGAAAGGTAGCCATCCAAAGATGGAAGGAACGTCCAGAGTGAATCCTGATGGACTGAAGGACTGATCCAGGAAGGTGTCGAGTTGAATGAAGCAGGATAACATACTGTGCAGGAAGGAACAGGACCTGATCAACTCCCAGTGAACGGCAGTGGCATGTGGAAGGCTGTAGCTAATCACTAGAAGATGATCCATAGAAGGCCAATGGATTAAGCTATGCACCAAGAGCCAGTGGGTGAAGTACTTCAGTCCTCCATCTGATGAAGGCTGCCTGGATGAATGGAAAGGCTGGAAGGTGCTGGACCGAAGAAGGATGGAGGTTCCACATCTGAAAGACAATTGAACTCGTGCAGCAACAGAAAGGGGGGACAGTAACATGGCAGTCCCAGAGGCTGTCAAACTGGAATGAAATAGATACTGGACCAGCTGTCAAGATGCAAAACAGCAGGGATGGGAGGCCAAGGGGGTCAAGTATGGTCCATGGATGAGCGAGATTGCAAGTGGTGAAGAGGGATGGAAATTAGATAGGGGGAAGGGATCCTGAGTCTGGAGAGAAGTGGGAATCAGGAGGGACCAGCAGGAGTAGATGCAGATTCCCAGCCAAGGTAGCTGAGGTCAAATGATGGGCTTGATACTCCTGATGATGGTGGAGGGTGAATGCTCATTCGGGATATGCTCAAGTCCAGGAGGGAGCTGCAAGTGACGGTCCAGTGGACAGCAAGTAAAATCGAATCAGTTGATTGTAGAAACAAGTTTCCAGGCTTGTCAAATGAGGAGAGAGAACTAGTCTTTGATACCATTCTACTGAGTTGTAAGAGTGAAGGCAAATAAGATACTGAGATCCTTTCATACGGGAAGAGGCAACTGAGCAAGAGACGGAGGATACGGTGACTCAGTGGAGCAGAAAACAGGCTACCATTCCTTGATATCGATGAGAGGACGTACAGTCGATGTCAACAGGTCAGAGCTGAAGGTGGAAGACAACTGGAGTGCAGTGGTCCTGTTCCCGAAGGGAAGCAGTGACCTGTATCAGGTAGAGAATGCAGAAGTGAAAGCAGTGATGCAAGCTGGGGCACTCGACCAGGGCAGGTAGTGTGATAAGACTTGAGGGAAGAGTGCAGATGAGGAAGAATGGAGACTATGGGCAGGAGTAGGTAAAGGTCCAGAAGAGTTGAGGCATCCGATAGCAGGTCGAGATGGATACATATGAAACTGTGGATTGTAAACTCAGGTATCCATTCATGACTGTAGAAGCAAGATGATCCTGACTGTATACAGCGAGGTGATAGGACGGTGAGAAGTACATAAGTGAATAAGTTCCATTCCTGAAGGGAAGGCAACCTGCATCAGGAATAGGATGCAGACTGTGGAAGCGGTCAAATACAGATTCAGGCTCCCTGCCCTGGAAGTTAACAGGATGGACTGAATTGAGGCTGCGGACTATTTATGATGGAGAAGGCAAGTTAGGCAAAGTCAAGTTCCTGAAGGGAATAAGCTAATATTCTTCAACTGAAACTCTGGCTGGAAGCTGCAATACTGAACATAGGATTTGCAAGAAAGCGAGTTGTGCTCACAACAGAGGGAGGTGAACCTTACAATTGTCTTTGGTTTGTAGCAGATATTCTGCAGGTGGAGGCTAATTCTAACTGAAAGGTGAAATAAGGAACTTAGAATTATCAGGAAAAGACAGTCTTTCAAGCAACAGAGGGAGGTGGATCTAGCTTTACGTTTGTTACAATTCTTAAGATTTTCAGTGCAGAAAGAGTTTAAACCCTGGGCTAAGAATTTGCCATAAATCCTGAAATAAGTGCAGGTACAGGTTGTGTATTTGACCCAGACAGTGCCCTGGGGGTGGAAACTGCTTTTTTTTTGTGTTTATCTGTGTATGCCTTATAAGGCCAGACCAGACTTTGTCAGGAAGTGCTTACATCGTAGCTACTTATCAGCCAATAGCTTTGGTAACAGACCTGAGAACAATAGTATTATAAGCAAGTGTTTTATAGCAAACTCATCAGAACAGCTAATATTCTTCAACTGAAACTCTGGCTGGAAGCTGCAATACTGAACATAGGATTTACAAGAAAGCGAGTTGTGCTCACAACAGAGGGAGGTGAACCTTATAATTGTCTTTGGTTTGTAGCAGATATTCTGCAGGTGGAGGCTACTTCAAACTGAAAGGTGAAATAAGGAACTTAGAATTATCAGGAAAAGACAGTCTTTCAAGCAACAGAGGGAGGTGGATCTAGCTTTACGTTTGTTACTATTCTTAAGATTTTCAGTGCAGGAAGAGTTTAAAGCACAGCTGACTTATTTTGGGGCTGACTGCTTTCAGAGCACAAACCACCAGGCTGTTTTGGGTCTGGGGAGGTTTACCTGTGTCTGACTTGGATGTCTGGATTTTTCTCTGTTTGATTAGCAGCATATTTTCTCTGTCAAATTGTTGTGTAGGGCATCTTGCTGACAGGAAGGCACTCATTGCAGCAGTGGATCAGAGCTCTTAGTTGATTGTTTTGTGAGGGCACAGTTTAGGCTCAACCCCTTCCCACCCTCACCCACCCACCCTGGAAATAGTTCCTTTATACCTGCGTTTCTGACATCATTTCCTCAAGAGTCCAAGGTGCATATCACTGTCATATCCTCTCTAGCACACTGCACTGACAATATAAGTATATTATATATATTTCTATATAACAAACCAATCACACACACAAACACACAAAAAAAGAAAGTAGATAAACATGTGGGGAGTAGTGCAATGTAATGGCTGTGGGGCAGCTGTCTTCTGGGAGTCTTTCTGGAGGCTGAGATGCTGCCCTATTTGCAGACAACTCTCTGCTCTGAGGGAGGAAGTTGCCTGTCTTCAGGTCACACTGGACAGTGGTAAGAAAACCTTCCCCCAGGCCACGCTGGATGGTAGGAAGGGAACCTCTCCCATCCAGGGAGCACCAGAGCCACCACCACTACCTCAGAGGTTGTGAAGAAGGCACAGCAGTTGGACCACAGTGGGCTCAGGGAGGGTGAGGATGGTGGAACAGAGGCACACCCAAACAGTTGTTCCACTCCACAATCCATACACCATTCTGGGGGAGCATAGCTCCCCTATGGATGCACCCGCAGAGGAGACTAAGGAGGCTGAGGACAACTGTCACAAGGGAGGCCCACAGGAAGGAGCGCAGAGGACACCACAAGGAAAGGAAGCAGCTCCTGGTGGGACTCAATTATTAGGGGATAGAACTGGGGAGCACGGAAAAGCTGAAGTAAGGTGCCTGCCTGGTGCCATGGCTTGAGAGACAGGAAACGCATCCTCAGGATCACGAAAACAGCTGCACGGGAGTCTGAGATGGACGTCATTGTCCACCTAGGGACAAATGACTTGGCTCAACATGAGATTAGAGCAGTGCAGAAGGACTTTGAGAATTGGGGAGGGGTCTAAGTCAAGTAGCACACACAGTATCCTTCTCAAAGGTGCTGCCTGTCAATGGCATGAGTGAGGCGAGGGTACTTTGCACCATGCAGTTTAATGAATGGTTGAAAAAATGGTGTAGAGCACAGGATTTGGCTTCATTGGGGACTGGGGTTCCACCTGGAGGGACACCAGCCTATACTGGCAGGATGGTCTGCATCTGTCCAGGAAGGGAACAAGTCTTTTGAGCAATCAGTTTAAATGCTTCATTGGCAAGCTTTTAAACTAGTCAAGGGGGGAGGCACTGATAAGCAGCAGGAAAATCCCAGCCTCTGCCTACAAAACAGGGTACTAAATGAGAAAAAGACAGAGGTAGAAAGGTCAATGGGGAATGCTGCAACAGAAGGTAAAGCCTTCAAAAAATGGAGAGCAATGAGTATCAATGCCCGTAGTCTGAGTAACAAACTTCCTGAATTAGTGGCCTTGATGGAGGAGGAACATCTTGATATCGTGGCAGTCACAGAAACATCGTACACACAAAACCATGACTGGGACGTAAACATACCAGGATACACTATCTACAGGAGGGACAGGGAGGGTAAAAGAGGAGGAGGAGTAGCTCTTTACATAAGGGAAGGAATCAAAGCAACAGAACAAAATGGAAAACAGGAGGAGAAGAAGCACTGTGGGTAAATTGGAGACGGCAATGGCACCACAATCCGCACAGGGGTTAGATACAAAGCCCTTCTCAGGGGAGGAAATGGACAAGGAAATGATAGAAAGTATACTTAGAATGGCAAAAAGGGAAATATTGCTGTTGGGTGATCTGAATATGCCAGATGTTAACTGGAGTGCAGTTGCAGCAGCCACTGAAGAGGGGTTATTCTAGATGCCCTACAGGGCATGCCTTAGACAACTAGTATTGGAGCCCACCCAAGAGGGAGCAATCTTAGACCTAGTTCTCTCAAATGGAGATGAAGAGAGGATCACAGATGTAGAGTGGGTAAGCCATCTGAGAACTAGACCATCGAACAGTATGGTTCACAATAAACACAACAATAGAGTCAAGCCATACAAAGCAAAAGTACTGGACTTTAGGAGGGCTGGCTTTTCCAAAAATGGGTGAGTGCCTAAGGAATGCACTAGCAAATGGGCAGGAAGGAAGGTGGAAGAACAATGGGGAATAATAAAACTGCCATCACAGAGGTAACAAACCTTTGGTGAATCAAATAAAATGAAACGATGTAAGAAACCACTATGGTTCTCAAAGTGGCAGTGAAGGTTCAAGAAAAAGAAAGCATTCAGGAAATACAAGGAATCACAGAAGGAGCAGGACAGAGAACTGTATCAGTTAAAGCAAAAGGAAGCTGGAAGGCAGTCAGAACAGCAAAGGCCCAAACCGAGGAAAAGATAGCCAACTCAGTTAAGAAGGGGATAAAACCTTGCATGGTACATCGGGGAGGCGAAGGAAGACCAAGGGATGGATAGTGAAGGCTAATAAAGGGAGGAGGGTGGGCAGAGGGTGACTGTGAAAGCAGAGATACTAAACAAATATTTTTGCTCCAGTATTTACAAAGAAAGAGGGGAGGTACCTAAAACAAACAGAGAAACACTCTGGATGCAGAAGTTGATACCAGCCCATTTACAGAAGAAAGGGTCTGAAAGAACTCTTAAAACTGAAGGTGGACAAAGCAATGGGGCCTGATGGGAATCATCCCAGAATTCTAAAAGAACTAAGGGTAGAACTCGTGACACCACTGACTATCCTCTTTAACAAATCATGGGAGGATGGGGTGGTACCCGAGGACTGGAGAAGGGCAGCAGGGGTGTCATTTAGGGGTCGCCAGGAGTCACATTCGCGACCCCTATGAAAATTATGCGGCCCCTATGACAGGGCTTGCGACTCCTGCCTGCTGTGCTGTCTGCCCTGGCTTGGGAATGGGAGGGACCTTGGCGAGTGGGCAAGGGCGACATGCCCCGTGGGCGTGCGCTTGTTGAGGCGGGACTCGGTCCTCCGGATCCTGACGCCTGCTCAAATAAGCAAGCGAGATCATGTGATCAGGGACAGAATGGCGCCGGTCGACTGTCTGCAACAATTTGTCCCCTCCCAAAATCATTGGTGTTGTAATGTTGGGGTTGGTTGCACTTGGCAAGTGCCACTTGTGCTGTGGCGCTGCTGTGATTGGCTGCTGGGAGGGGACTGGGAGGGCTTAGGCATCGCGTGTGCATGGGGATTGGCGGCTGGCGTGGCGGGATTTCACCGGTTACATCATGGCAGGCAGCAGTTTGGTTCAGAAGGTGGTGATGTTCAACTTCGTGTTAGTGTAAGCCAAGAGGCAGTCTGCAGCTAGTAAGGCAGTAACTTCAAACAACAGAACAGAAGCCGAGAGCATCCGATCCAGGTGGCTGCGGGGTGAATCAGGCGATCTGCATCCGCAATCACAATCCATCCAGCATCCGAGCATCAGTCAGCAGACAGAGTGGGCACAGCCAGGCAGTCAGAGTAGGTAGGTGGGGTGCAGTGCAAGAAGAGTAAGACCCCAGGCCAGAGACAGTGCCAGTCAGGACTCGGGAGAGCACCAGGCCACCAGCCAGGCACTCCAGTGTTGCTGCAGCTGCAGGGGTCAGGACTCAGCAGGCAACGCTTAGATGACGCTGGAGCCTGGGGAGGAGAGTTAGAGTGAGTGGTGTGGGCCAGGCAAGAGTCAGGAGGAGGAGGCAGGTGACGATCATAATCATTGCTCATTGGAGCACTCTGCAGTGCAGGTGGTGTTGCTGCCAGGTGGGGTATGGGGTTGTTGCCCTTAAGGTCAGGTCGGGAAGGAGCCAAGGGAGGAGGAGCCAGTACTTTAGGCAGCTAATAAGGCAGGCTGAGCGAGCCTGACGTGGCCAGTCAGACAGTCACTGACTTACTATTGGGGGAGGGGGCTTTGGCTTTCAGAAGTGAGCTGCAGTGCTCAGTAGCAATTCGGAACGGGAGAACTCCTCTTTTATTGTTGAGGAAGGCCTGACCCGAAGTAGTCCCCATCCTTTGCCCTTGCCCTGAGGCCTGATCGCCACACTTGCACGCAGCAAGGGGAAGGTGCTAAAGGATTTAGGTGTCTGATAGCCGCTGGCTCCATCATCTCGCACCCACGGGTTGCTGTTAAGGTTGGGTCGGGAAGGAGGAGGAGGTTGGTTTAGGCAGCTAAGGCAGTCTGAGGCCTACAACTTAAGTGGCCAGACTCTCCGGGTGGCGTGGCGGACGTGTAAGTTTTGTGTCCTTGTAGTCTTCAGTCCGGGCGGTGGCACACTCAGCACAGCACCAGGCAAGTGAGGTGACAGCAGAGCAGAAGCTAGCGGTTTTCTTCTGTTGGAGCTGGAGTGGAGCCACGGAGGAGCGAACGAGGGGAGAAACTGCAGTAGCAGAGGAGACTTTGGAGGAGAGCAACCATCAGGACTGCCAGCCAGCATCGCCCAGCAAAGGTGGTAAGGTAAGTAGCTGCCTACTGCCAGGCTAGGACATTTTTTTCTCACTTGTGTTTGTTTGGACTGAGCTGTGGAATGATGTGGGGGCCCAAGCAACTGACGCTGCACTCAAGCGCAACCTGAACCTTCTTAGTTCTTTGTGGTACAGTATGTTGCTCCGGGCAGGGTGTAGGTGTAGCCAGACAATATACATATGTACACCAGGACTGTGCATGTATGTCCCTGTATGGCACAATCAATTCGACATTTGTACTCCCTGATACTGGTTGCTGCCCCCCCCATGGGTATATGCAGATGTCATGCATTGTTCCTTGGGACACCAATATACCAGCCCAGCCCCAGACCCTGTAAAGCTGTATAGTCCCAGGGCTGCAAAGACAGTAGCAGTGGCCAATCCTTCTGGTGCTGAGACATATAAACATACAGAAAGGTTCTGCTGGCTCTGTGTTGTGTCCATGGACTAGGGAAGCTGTTCAGGGCCTATATGCTGCCCCCCTTCAATACAAGTGTACACCATGGTGTACATGGAGTATGCCTGCCTACACCGGGATAGTAGTCCAGCTATGAAACATCTTAACAACATTTGTGTCCCCCACTCCTTTGTGCCCAGTTTTACATCTGGGAGAGATTTAAAGCATAGGAAGCCAATTGACCTGCTCAAGGGTTCACTCAAGCTAGATGTTGAGTTGCAGTGGAATTGAACCTGAAGTTTTTTGTGCTCTTCTCTAACCAGGGACATTTTTTAAACAGTGTTAAACCCTTGTTCAATATGGGTATTGTGCAAGAATGTTAATTAAACAATTTATCCCTCAGGGTGTGGTTATACTGGAGGATTTACCAGGGCTGGTGTGATTCGGTCACAAGGCCAGCGGTGACTGAACCACACAGTCGTCGTAGTCCTCCAGTATACCCACACCCTGGAGGGATACATTTATATTATACAATGGGAAATGTATTTTTAATTTTTTTAGATATTTTGTAAGTAACTGAAGTCCGTACGGTTGGAAGAAGGATGACATTTTTTGTAATATTTACTGCGGTGTTTTAGCGAAGCAGCGACAGGACAAATGGCTGCAGTTTCGATCAAAATGAAAGCGACCGGATTGGCACGATATAACATTGGCTGGTACTTTTTCCATTGGATACACTGGAGGATTTACCACGCTGGGAAAGGTACCAGCCAACCAGTCAGGTTGCAGGATTTGGCTCATTTGATTTACCGCATTGTATAATAAAGCAATATACCCCTCCAAGGTGTAGGTATACTGGTGGATTTACCATGGCTGGTGTGGTTCAGTTACGAGGCGCAGCCGAGTGACTTAACCCCACCAGAAGACGTAAATCCACCGGTATACCCACTCCCTGGAGGGGTATATTGCTATTATGCAATGGCTTACATTTTTGGATGACTAAAAATATAGAAATACTTTTTGTTTCTCTTTTTAATCATCATTTGTGTTATTGTATTGCTCCACCAAAGTGAAATAGTTCCTTGTTGCTAGGCAGAGTAGTGGTGATGCCCTCCTTTAGTTTTCCTTTATCTCGTTTGTCGATGCTCTGAACTGAATTGTGTGTGTGTTTTATTTTTGTTGTTTTTTTTTTCCTTTTTTTACTGTGAGCACTAAGATTTGCAGTTTGATTTGTTGTTTTTTCATGCATCTTCCTATAGCGGGAATTCTAAAGGGCTGTCATTTGTGACCTCGTGCTTCCGGTTACTGTGCATAAAATTATTGCAAGACTGGAGAATATTTTGTTTTTTAAGTGTTTTATGTGGGCTTGGGGTCTTTTTGGAAGCGATGGGGCAGTCTGTCCGACACAGGAAAGTTGCTGTTACGAAGGGCTACTGAGGAGGAGGTGATTCAAAAAATACAAGTTCAAATTTTTAGACGGCTAAGTACTGGTACTGTGAGCACTTATGGAAGTAAGCATAGGATCTTAGTGTGTTTGCCACTGTTTAGATTCTGGCAGTCGGAGTGATTTTTTGCGAGGGTTCCTGCTGCGGCTGACTGGTGGCTGGCACCTTTTTCAGTGGGTACACTGGAGGATTTACAACGCTGAAAAGGTGCCAGCCAAGCAATCAAATGCAGGATTGTGTGAATTTTTTGTGGCCATTGTATAATAAAAGATTAATATAAGTCTGTTAGAATGTTTACAGCCAATCAGAAAGCTTCATTTCTCAGACCATTGTTATAATTTTATTTAATAAAACTGAGGAATTAGTTTAATGGTGCTTCATGTACTCTTATCACATTACATGAACTATATTCTGAAAATGAAATTTCTTCAGAGTGATGCTGTAGGCAGGCAGGCATCATTGATCCCCCAAAAAAATACCCACTAAAAGAAGAAAAACAAATCTCACTGGTGAAGAGGTTGAGAAACTGATGCACTTTATGACTTACTGGGAGACAGTCAGTGGCCCAGTGGTTAGAGAACAGAAATGTGATCCTGATACCTGGTTTGAATCCTGGAACTGACACTTGCTGTGTGACCCTGAGCGAGTAAGTTAACTTCCCTCTGCTTAGTGGTCTCTTGCTGTTTTTTCTGTGTGCTCTCTCTCTCAATCTCCCTGTGTGCCTAAAGTGGCAGCAACATTATAACATGAAAGGCACTATTTAAAATCCAGTGGGTCCAAACAAACTACAGTTTTGAGCTGCTTTCAAACAAATTGGATGCTGGTAGTTTGTAACCACTCTATGCTGACCATTTATTAATAGGACACTGATGCGTACAAATGTCTTGGTAGAGTGGACTGAGAACTAAATTTATTTAAAAAATGTTTTTTTTTTCCTAGAGAAGAATTTCAGGTGCCAACAATGCTCCAAATAATGTTGGCAATTTACTCACCAGTTTTAAAACATAGTGAGTAAAACAAAAGTGGGATGCATACAAGTGTAAATCTAGCAAAAAACTGTTACTTTTGAATCACCAGTTATGTTATGAAGCACTATTCTTTGGCGTGTGGAGGAGTATTTACAAATGTTGGGTGAGTACAGGTACTCATTTAAAAAGATTTCTGAAGAGTAGTTCCTAAAATGAGGTGAGTGTAAAAGACTGGTACACACCTTATCTGGAGCCGTGGTCATGACTGTGTGGGTAAATGCCATCTACTGTGACATCGTGACTGTAGATAAATGTATTTATTCAATGTCTCTGCAGATCTACAGCGGTGAGAATATATGCATTTATCCAATGGTTTGACCACTCACCCTTATTGTATAAATATAAATAGATATTTTATTTAAAAACACATGAGGTTGAAGGCATTGTACAGTTGACAAGGACTCGAAGGTCAAAAACAAACCACACTGACCGGTCCGATACCATCTTACATCAACATCTTTAAACACAACCCCTTCTCCACTGGTTACAATAAGTATTCCCAAACTGGCCACAATTAATCTGCAAAGGCCAATTGGAAACATTAAGGTTTTTAAGAGTCTTAAAGCAGCTTAAAGACGTGGCCAGGGCTCCAGATAAGGTCTGTACCAGCCTATTTTACTCACCTTTCCTCATTTGAGGAAATACACTTCAGAAATGTTTTTAATGCATACCAGTACTCACCCAACATTTGTACATACTCCACACACCAAAGAATAGTGCTTCAAATCATAACATAACTGGTGATTCAAAAGTAACATTTTTGACAGATTTACAGCACTTGTATGCATCCCACTTTTGTTTTGTAACAGAAATGTTTTTGCGTCTTTGCATTTATAAGATTACTTTTAAAATTCAGAATTACAATAGACCTTTTTTAGGTTCATAGGTACAGTTAAATGTAAAATTTACACCCAGGCATATGTTAATGTTTTTAACTCCCTGATGTCATCACTGTTTGCAGATTTTGTAACGCACACTGGTGATTTCTTTAGACTGTGTGCACATTTGAATTCATAGCTGTTTTTCACGGGTTTCAAAACTGATATCTGATTTGCTAATCACTGGGCATAGCAGCTGGCAGGCTGTACATTGCTAAATTTCTTCTTTAGTAGCCTTCACTGATTGAAATTTCTTTGAAGTTGGCTGCTAAATAAGTATTACTGAAATGTCTCTGTCTAAGAAGAAGGCATCCAGTGATCCAAAGCAACCATCGGTGCTTCAATTATTTGCTAAGAAAAGAATTCCAGCAGACACTGCACATGCTGAACATACAGTGAAGAAATCAAGACCTGAAGATAGTGTTTTGTTAGCTGGTATGCACGAATCTGATGGTAGTAGTATAGTTTCAGAGCCTAGTTATGCTGCTACAGGCCCATTACTTGTTGCTTCGCCCTCACCCTCTGATGCATGTGCAAGCACATCCTCCGATGCATGTGAAAGCACATCACTGCCATCTAGTGAAGGCCACTCATTTTCAGTGGGTGAGTGTGTTGATCACGATACTGTGCCAAGTGACATATCTGCTACTCCTTACCAAGCTCCAGTTCAGCCGAAGTGTGTTTTCCCTGTGACAAAATCATGTAAATTTAATGGTGATTACAAAAACTCATAAGTGGGTAGAATATTCAGTACAGAGAGATGCTGTATACTGTTTTGCATGCAGGCATTTTACTAGCACTCGTACTGCACCTGGAGGTGGAGGTCGTGAATGTGGAAACATTCCTTTTGTCGATATTGGTTTCTGTAAATGGGAAAAAATTGGTCGTGCCTTCAGAAAGCACAGCGAGTCTGAGAAACACAAAGCATCTGTTGTAGCATGGTGTGAATTTAACCGTATACAGTCTTCATCAGGACATCAGTTAGTTGCGAGACGGCTTGAAAAAAATAGGGACATTGAAATTGAAGAAAACAGACGCCATGTTGAATTACTATTGCATGCAGTGTGTTACCTAGGACGGCAAGGTCTTGCCTTCAGAGGTGGTGATGAGTCGACAAATTCCGATAACAAAGGCAATTTTATTGAGTTTCTGGAAACATTATCTACATGACTCAAAATTAAAAGAAAAATGTCTAGGAGATACGGTCATTGTACCTTTCCAGAGTATCAAAATGATTTGATTAATATAGTTGCAACATGTCAGAGAAAATTGTAAGTAAAGTTACAAAATATTTCTCTGTTTTAGTCGATGAAACTAAGGATGTATCACGCAAAGAGCAGCTCAGCTTTGTAATCCGTTCTGTTGACGGAGATGGTAATACCTGTGAAAAACCACTTGGCTGCTACCACATGGATAAACTGGATGCTGGTAGTTTGGCTGGTGCAATCAATCAGACAGTATGTCAGGCTGGACTGCAATGGAAGCACTGTGTGGCACAGTGCTATGATGGAGCCTTTGTCATGAGTGGGTGCTTCAGTGGAGTACAAGCAAGAATAAGAGAGATTGCTCCTCAAGCTGTTTATATTCATTGTCATACACACAGACTGAATCTTGTCTTGGTGCAAACAATTAATAATATATCAGAAGTGAAAGAATTTTTCAGCATCTTACAGGTTGTATATGTATTTATTTCTCAAAGTTCACCAAGACATGAGTTGTTTGTTAAAGCTCAGAAAGAAGAAGGTCTACAAGTTCTGGAACTGGAACGACTGTGTGGTACACTGTGGTTTTACTGGTACAACTGTGTCAAGAAATTTCAGTTGCGTCTAGAGTCCATTATTATAACACTTCATGCTATTCAGTCACAAAACACTGACAAAGAGGCAAGTAGTGAAGCAAAAGGTCATCTGTTTAAAATTCAGAACTTCACCTTTGTAGTAACACTGTACAGCCTAGAAACAATTTTAAGGAAGATACAATCGGTGTCTGAGGAACTTCAGAGAAAAGATTTGGATTTGCCAAGTGCTTGTAATGTTGTTCAGTCTTCGAAAAGTGAGCTCTTGTCTCTACATAATGATTCACAGTGGCAGAAGATTTACAAGGAGGCACAACAAGCCGTTGATCACTGTGGCATTGATTATGATGTAGAAGCCACTCAGCACACAGGAAGGCCACTGCGCAAACATCAGTTGAGCCGAAAACTGACAGAATTTTTTATTTCATCCACTTTGGGGAAACAGACTGCAAATATAGAAATTCAGGACATTTCTGCAAGATCTAACAGTGATAGGCTTAAACAGGAAATATACCTGGCCTGCATTTACAGGTTTGTTTCTGAACTAGATTCACGCTTCACAAGTAATCTGGACCTCTTAAAAGCTATTGCTGCTCTCAACCCAAAGGATGACAGTTTTTTGAATTACTCTGTTTTAAAGGTCCTAGCAGAATCTTACCAGAGCAAATATAGACACAACTGTGTTAGAGTCACAGCTGGAATCAGCAAGAGCATACCTACAGAACAAAAATATGCAAAGTATTTATTGTGTCAGACAACAGTTGCAATGCCTTTGTAATGCATTTTCGAAGTCCTGGAGATTTTGAACCTGGTGCTGGCACTCCTTTGACCACAGCTTCAAATGAACTTTTCTTCTCATGCATGAAAAGAGTGAAAACTTACTTAAGAAACAGTTGTGGTGACAGATGACTCAGTGACTTAATGATGATGGCATGTGAGCCACTGGAGGTGAAGCAGCTAGACCTGTCAGTAGCAATAGACAAATTTGCTCAGATGCATTCAAGAAGATACCCATTACTGAAGTAACATTGCTATCTACAGTCAGCCAACCAGCAGTCCAGTTTGCAACTTATGCCTCCAGTCAGCAACCAGTCCAGTGTGCCAGTAGTGTTACCACCAGTCAGCCAACCAGCAGCCCAGTCTGCCAGTAGTGTCTCCAGTCAGCCAGCAGTCAGTGTACCAGTTCTGTCCCAGTCAGCTCAGCAACAAGTCCAGTTTGCAACTTGTGCCTCCAGTCAGCAACCAGTCAGCCAACCAGCAGTCCAGTCTACCAGTAGTGTCTCCAGCCAGTCAGCTCAGCAACGAGTCCAGTTTGCAACTTGTGCCTCCAGTCAGCAACCAGTCCAGTGTGCCAGTAGTGTTACCACCGGTCAGCCAACCAGCAGTCTAGTCTGCCAATAGTGTCTCCAGTCAGTCAGCAGTCAGTGTGCCAGTTCTGTCCCAGTCAGCTCAGCAACGAGTCCAGTTTGCAAATTGTGCCTCCAGTCTGCAACCAGTCAGCCAACCAGCAGTCCAGTCTGCCAGCGGTGTCTCCAGCCAGTTAGCTCAGCAATGAGTCCAGTTTGCAACTTGTGCCTCCAGTCAGCAACCAGCCCAGTGTGCCAGTAGTGTTACCACCAGTCAGCCAACCAGCAGTCCAGTCTGCCAGTAGTGTCTCCAGTCTGCCAGCAGTCAGTATGCCAGTTCTGTCCCAGTCAGCTCAGCAACGAGTCCAGTTTGCAACTTGTGCCTCCTGTCAGCAACCAGTCCAGTGTGCCAGTAGTGTTACCAGTCAGCCAACCAGCAGTCCAGTCTGCCAGTAGTGTCTCCAGTCAGATACCAGTCCAATTTGCAACTTGTGCCTCCAGTCAGCAGTGGGTTCAGTCTGCCAGCCTTTTCTCCAGTCAGATACCAGTCCAGTGTGCTAGCAGTGTCTCCAGTCAGCCAGCAGTGTGCCAGCAGTCTCAACTCAGATACCAGTTCAGTCAGCCAGCAATTCAGTATGCTAGCAGAGTCTCCAGTCAGATATCAGTGTGCCAGCAGTGTCACCAGTCAGTCAGCCAGCAGTCCAGTGTGCCAGCAGCCAGTGTCTCCAGTCAGCTTAGCTACCAGTCCAGAGACAGTTTGCCAGTTTTGTCTCCAGTCAGCTACCAGTCCAGTTTGCCAGCAGTGTTCCCGACTAGTCAGCAGTCTAGTGTGCCAGCAGCCACCAGTCAGCTTTCAGCACTTCCAGTCACCTACCATCCCAATCTCCAGTGTGCCAGCAGTGTCTCCAGCCTCCAGGCAGGTAATCACACTCCTATGTCCTTTGCTTTACCACTTTCATGGGTGTTTGGGAGGGAGTTTATGCTCTTTTACATTATTGTGAGAGGGAGTAGTAGCCTTTGCTGTGGAGAGTTAAAGAGTACGTTCATTTGCTTTGCTGCAGTAATTGGAAGTCTGGAAGACTTTCTTTTATGTAACCCCTGGGACTCAGTTCTTTTTCCTTTTATTACAATTTTTCTTTACAGGTTTTTTGGTGTACAATTTTACTAGGATCTTTTCTTTTATTACTTTTTTCTTCACAGGTTTTTGGTCGGTGAGTTTTAATCAGTTCTTTTTCCTTTTATTTTTTCTTTACAGGTTTTTGGTGTTTTTTTTTCCCCATCAGTTCGTTATCCTTTTATTACTTCTTTTACAAGTTTCATTGTGTCATTTCTTTTACTAAGCTCTTGTTTCAACAGAGAAGAACTAAAGTTCTCTCCATGGTTCAAGGTTCAGAGTATGCTTTCATAACAGTATAATTTCTCTCATGTTTTGATGTGTATTGTTTATGTACTGTAAGGTATTGGTATAGAGACGGTTCTTTATTTTTAGCAATGTGTGCCTTAGCTTGTATAGTACCAGTCATTTGACATGAACAGTGTGGTAATAATTTTTTGGACACAGACAGTGTGGTAATATATAAAGGATAATGCCTGATGTACAGGTGATAACCATGGTATAATCACTTCGAGTGGTGTCTAGGGCATCAGTAAACCTAGAGTGCACAGCTTGAGAGGTTTACAATTGCCCTAGCAACCACGAGAGAGGAATACACCCTGGTTATCACCTGTACATCATGCATTGTTATTTATAGTGTATGGGACTCGACATGAGAAGTCCCCCCAACACAAGTAATTTAGCCTTACCTTATTAATGAATCTGCACTACACTCACATGGTTGTTTAGGAAAACAATTTATTAGGATACACGGACTGAATGACAGTGGGCCAAAATAGCACCAGAGTTAAAATCTCTATCAGACATAGTGATTGCTAGACAATAAACTGTGACAATTGGAATGTTATTTGAATACTGTACTGAGACTAACAATCACATTCTGGGTATGTAGAATACTGAATAACACTGGCATTCCATTTTGTAAACCCACTGCTATGACATGAGAGATAGGTTTATAAGGTTCTGACATCACAACCGTGGGATTACAAGGTTGTAATCTGTTTGATTTCAATGGGTAATAAGGGCTACCCATGCATTAATATTGTTTAATATGTGTACAGTTGAGGAATGGGACTTTCACTATACTGATGATTCCATAATTTGATGAAAACTAGCTATTTAATTTGAATCAACATCTGTAATGACCCATTTCAGATTTATAGTCAGACTTTACTATCCAATTCATACCCGGTTTTAAATTACTTTGTAACTAGCTCTATGTCATATTGACAAATGCCACCCTCTCTGTCTCCAACACACACAGTGGCCCCACCCACGCAAAATGGCCCCACCCATCATGCCCACCCCACCTTGCTACCTCATGATTTTTGCTGAAATGACACCCTGGAGGGCAGATGTGATTCCCTTCACAAAAGTGGGAGCAAGGCAGAAGCAGGAAACTACAGACCTGTTAGTTTAACCTCAGTGGTAGGAAAATGATGGAATCACTTCTGAAGGAAAGAATTGTCCAGTATCTAGAGGCCAGAGGGCACAGGACCCAAGGCAGCATGGATTCACAGCGGGAAGGTCATGCCAGACAAATCTGATAGATTTCTTTGACTGGGTGACCAAAGTAGTAGATCAGGGAGGGGCTGTGGACATGGCCTACCTAGACTTTAGCAAGGCATTTGACACAGTCCCACACAAAAGATTAATATACAAGTTAGCCAGCCTGGGAGTGGGTCCCACGATGATAGCCTGGGTAAAGAATTGGCTGGAGAATAGGACACAGAGAGTAATAGTAAATGGAGTCCACTCTGAAGAAAGGGGGGTTACTAGTGGAGTACCGCAGGGTTCAGTATTAGGAACGGTCCTCTTCAATGTCTTTATAAGTGACATTGCAGAGGGACTGGCAGGAAAAGTATGTCTCTTTGCAGATGACACAAAGATCTGCAACAGAGTTAATGCACAAGGTGGGGTGGAAAGGATGAGAAGGACTTGGCAAGTTAGAGGAATGGTCAAATGTATGGCAGCTTAGATTCAATGCTAAGAAGTGCAAGGTAATGCACCTGGGAAACAAAACCCAGGGAAGAGTACATAATGGGGGTGAGATACTAACAACAACAAAAATGGAAAGGGACCTGGGGTAGTCATATCAGATGACCTAAAGGTGGGCAAGCAATGTGAGAGGGCAGCAAGGGCTGGGGGATACTGGGATGCATAGGGGGAGGCATCACCAGTAGAAAACAGGAAGTTATTATCCCTCTGTACAGACAGCTGGTGAGACCCCATCTGGAGTACTGCGTGCAGTTCTGGAGACCCAATCTCCGCAAAGGCATAGACAGAATGGAAGCTGCCCAGAGGAAGGCAACTAAAATGGTGCAGGGTCTGCACCGGAAGCCATATGAATTGAGACTTAAGGAACTTAATATGTATAGCCTCGAGGAAAGGGGGGGGCATGATAGAAACTTTCAAATACCTCAAGGGAATCAACAAAGTCCAAGAGGGTAGCATCTTTCAAAAAAAGAAGTGTGCAAGAACAAGGGGGCACAATTTGAAGATAGAGGGAGGGTGGCTCAGAGGTAATTTAAGGAAGTATTTTTTCCCAGAGAGGGTTGTGGATGCATGGAACGGCCTTCCGGAGGAGGTTGTGGAGTCAAAAACAGTGGTGGAATTCAAGCATGCATGGGACAGTCATAAGGCAATTCTAGGCGGTGGGGCTAGGAAGAAGTAGGCTGCTGGTTAACTAGGATCTGCAGCTTATCCATTAGGTAGGGAAATGGGCTGACTGGGTGGGCCAAGCGGTCCTTATCTGCCATCAAATTCTATGTTTCTATGTCTGGGTAGCAGGCCGAGAATGCGTAAGTTGAAGCAGTAGGATGTAGACTCAAACATCAGTAGGGGACAGCTGAAGTGAGATGACGGTGATGTGAGGCAACCAGACATAGGTAGATTGATGATGGCATGTGGGGCAAAGAAGTTCCATTCCCAAAGGGAAGCGGCAACTGGTATGAGATAGGGAAGGTATGGTAAAACTTAGAAGATTGTAGACATGGCTCCCGTCTCTGGTAGTCAGGGTGAGCTAACTTTCACTCAATGCTGTCCAGCAGTGTTAGGGATGGAGAATTTCAAGTTGGTAGGTAGATGGAGGTAATGAATGTAACAGAATACCATCCCCTGTAGACAGGGAAGCCTACCTTCACTCAGCACCTCAGAAGTCGCGAGCTAGGGACGGAGCCCGGAATACTGCTGGTATGAGCTGGCTAAAGTGCAAATGCTGCTGTAGAGAGAGAGAGAGTAGAATTAGGACATGTACACAGAGATAGGCTGATGGAGCAATAGTTGACAATAATACGAGTAGTATGGGAGGTACAGTAACACAAAGTAGGGAAGATAAATGATGAATGTGCCTTACAGCGTACATAGTACAGTAGAAACAGACTTGCAGAACATAGGCAGAAACAAATGGGCTGATAATGGAGACATGAAGGAGGTAAAATGCAAGGGGAATTAAATGGGGAAGGCAATAGAGCTGAGTCACAAAGATACGTCCTTCTCGTTGCCCAAAAGGATAGCGCCAATATCCTTATGTTGATGGGCATCAGAAGCAGCCAGGATAGGGACTACGGAAGCAATGTGAGTAGGGGCTTGGGGCAGGATGAGAATGTCAGTATGCAAACTAGATCCGCTAAAGCAGGAAGTGGGTGGATGACATGCCCCCCAACCCCCGTGAGTACTGGGTTAAACTTGACTGCTGCAGAATGCCAGGTACAGTAAATAGTGAAAACTACACCTGAGCGGGTATGATATTCCTGCTGGACAAAGAATACACAGTTTGGTAGGAGCAGCTTTCCATTTATATGTCAGTTGTAAAAATCTAAAGGATAGTTTAACTGTAGTAGCAGCTTCAGTAATCAGTGGTGAGAGATGTAGAAATCACAAATAACATTCACTAATGGTTACTGTAGGACTGGGAAGACTTTACTGTGGTAGGAGGCCAGAAAAGTAGCTGGAGTCCATTCGTCCATGTAGAGAAGAAGGCAGAGAGAAGCGAAATGAATGGCCTGGCCAAACCATGGGATCGGCTGTTGGAGTGAAAGCATGGAGTAGCGGGGAAAGGAATTGAATGTGAGCAGGGAAGACAGGAAGAGGGAGCTGGAATGGAAGAGGAAGTGAACAGGCCATGCGGGGATGCTAATAGGGCTACAGCAGGTGCAGAGACATGCCGAGGGGAAAGGCTTGAAGCGCCAGTGACAGAGGATAAGGTGGGTAGCTGAGTGAGCTTCATGCAGTGAAGAAAAAAAATAGCCAAAAGGAGAATGAAGGAAGGGAACTCCAGGCACAGCGGAACAGGCAAGAATGGAATGGGGAGGTGGCTGGAGTACCACAGAGGCCAAGAACAGAAACAGGACAGAAGTAGGGGAAACTCAGAGGCAGGGATGGGAGGGGGGTCATAAAGCACAAAGAAAAGACAAAAGGAGACCAGGGAGGGAAACATGAACCAGAACAGCAAGCACAAAGCAGCACAGGTACATGAGCCATGCAGGGAGCTCAGAGAAAATGAATCCCTAAGCAAAGGAGTTGTGGCGTCATTGTGCTTACGCAACTGGATGAGATAATATGAGATGATGCTTTTGCAACTTGATTTTCTTTGTGGCTTTCCACCTCTCTATCCATGGGATATACCACTCTGCAGGGGTACGACGCAAGGAACCCTAGAGGAGGGTTCCCCCCTCCAGGTGCCGGGAATAAGTGCGTCTGCTAAAGGTAGGTTAGGAAGAAGCCCAAAAAGAATACCCAAAGATGTTGAGCTTCAAAGAGGTGAGGATGATGAATGAATTCTGAAAAGAGAAGGGCTGACTTCCCAAGGAGAGAGGGGAAAGTCGGGGCCACCATCCGCCTCCATCCAACAGCGGAACCTAACTAACTATCCGAAGAAAGCACAAACGAACCTAACTAATTAACTGAAGGTAGCACTAACTCTAGCTAATATTTTCAGCATTGGCACAGAGGAGAGGAAAAACCCCCTTTGAGGAGAAAACCTCTGGGGATCCAAGGCCTAGGTCACCTTCCCACCAGGCTGATGACTTTTGATTTGAGGATGTATGTCGTTAAAAAGAAGAGTTCAGTAATGAGAGGAATACGAGTAGGGAGGATGATGATGGAATAGGGAAAATCCCCAAAAGAGAGCACAGATTGAAGAGGGAACATGAGGTTCCATGCAGATCGAAGAAGGAACATGAGACAACAATTAATACTTTCTTGTCGATGGGAGGGGGTAAATCCATGTTGAAGTCAGAGGAGCAAGGAGCAGCCAGATGTGCACACAAGGAGATTCTAGATGTGCTGATGAGAAGACCGAGGACAATGGAGACTGGCTTGATTGAGCAATGTGAGTGAGCAGACACTGATGTTGAAGAGGCATGCTTGATTATACGATGTGAACGATTAGACTTTGAACGATTAGACCCTGAGGTTGTAGTCAATGAGGTAGCATAGGATTCAATGATAGAAATGTTTGAGTAAGCGATGTAAATAGATGAACTTTGAGTTAAGGCTGAGTGAATGACTGGAGTTATGAACTCAATACGAGCAGCAGGATGGCTGCACGTTAATAAGGTGGCATAGGAGTCATGATAGGTACACCCCAAATAGAAATATCGATAGCAGGCCACAAGTGGAGCGAATCTTGTATGGCCGGTGTGGAATTGGAAGAGGAGGAGATGGGAATGAACTTGAAAATGAACTTGTACGAAGGAAGTTAAAGGTTGTAGGCTCCTCAAAAGAAAGTAGACTCCGAGGCCAAGAAGGTAGATCTGGAGCCAGAGGCAACTCAGGATGAGTGATCGAGGAGCAAACTGGACGAGGTATGATGAGAAGTGAGCAAAATTGGATGATGTATGATGAGGAGTGAAGCTAAGAGTGGAGTGAAGCCATGATTGCTGGTACTAGAAAAAGGCGCTAGGACAAGGAAGGTAAAATTAGGAAACGGATGAGGAACAATGATGGGTTGAAGCCAAGGAGGCTGGTGAGGGAAAGCGAGGTATGAAAGGACAAAGGATGGAGGGGTATGATGATGGATTAATGATGGAGCAAAGCCATGAATGGAGTGAATCCTGGATGGCTGGTACGAGATAATAAGTGGTGAAGGAGGACCAGAGTCTTGAACCTGATGCAGGCGGCAGGAGGGCCGTGGGTCAGTGAGGTGACATTTGAGTAATGATAGGTATGCCCAAAAGAAATATCGATGGCAGGTCAGATGGAGGTAGCCAAGGCATAAGGGTCAGCAGAGGAATATCGATGGAGTGAGTGAAATAGAGGAGGTCAAGGATAGGTATCGTGGACTGGAGAGGTGGAAAGGCCACGGATGCTGGATTAATCGATGGGAGAATGGAGACCCTAAGGCTTAGAAGGCAGGCTAGAGCATGCGAGGAAGCGTTGCAAATAGATGAACCATGAGGTAATAATGGGGGAATGATGGTTGCGATGAGGTGCAGGGAAAGCAGCATCAAGCCACACACTGGTGCAGCTGAAATGCAGGGCTAGAGCACTAGACACAGTACAAACCACAGAATAACAGGGTATACAGGACCTAGCACTCCAAAGTCCAGGCATGGTAACCAGTCAGGCATAGATGGACAAGATGTAAATAGGTAAAGAATTAAAGAAGGAAACAAAGATTACTCCAGGTAGGTACATCCGAGTAGAGAAGCCTGTGGCTGTAATGGGGATAGTGTATGCTTGGGGAAGGGAATGAAAAGATGAAGCAGGTCGTAGCTCTCAGGAATGTATCCTGGTTGAGATGAGCAATGAGGAAGGGTGAGTAGAGCGCAGCACAATAAGCGGAGAAGAGGAAAGGAGCACTCACCGCTGCAGGTATTCCAGTTCAGGAAGCAAGGTAGGAGCCAGGCTAGCACTGAGCTGCATGGAGCAGATGGCAAGTGAGGTCTGGACGGAAGCAGCATGGAAAAAGGGGTCTTCCAGTGCTAGGAGGTCCATTGAAGCTTGGCGGGTGAAGTCACACCCAGGAAGAGCAGGCAAGGAGCGGAATCATGGGCTGGAAGAAAAACAGCAGCTCGAGAACCACTGTGCAAACCCTCCCGGAGTAAGGTGGACAGCGGCACAAAGCGGTTCCAAGAGGGGGCAGAAAGACTGCCTGAATCAGAACACTGGTAGGAGGAAGGAGAGCCAGGCGACATGTGGAAGCAGGAGCAAGGAAGCTTATGAGAAGCAGGCAGCGGAGGGCAGCTGCAAATGAGGGAATGCGAGGAGAAGACCAACCAAATGCGCAGTGAGAAGTGCAATGATGCACTGCGGTAGAATAGGTGCAGTGATGGGGCCGAGCCGAGGCAAACGGGGAAAAAAAGCACCAAGCATGGGAGGGACACTAAAAGAAGCAAGGAGGGGGAAAACAGGAGATGGGGGATCCTGTGAACAGGGGGAGGGGAACATTCAAAAGCGCCGACAGGGAAGAGAGTAAGGGAGCCAAAGAAGGCGGGGAAGATGAAAGGGTGGCCGGAGGCAGCTGCAGAGACAATGGGAAAAATGCAGACTGTCAGAGAGGTGGCGGAGGAGAGCAGCACCTCTGAATGCAACAAAAAAGAATCCTGGTGAGGCCCAGGATGTTGTGACCTTTTAAGCTCGATGGGGGATTGACGTTGTTGCTCCGCCCATCCAACCTCATGCTTAAAGCCTTCCCATTGTGGGAGGAACTATTCCCCACATTGAACTTCGGGCTAAGCCCTCCCAAAATATGACAGTTTTTATGCTGTTCCACACAACTGAAATTACTATCGAATGTATTGTTCAATAACAAAATACATGTTACTGCAATATGTTGGCATGAACCAGTTTAGAAGTCTGATATCTGTTACTTTTGTACTTGTTTACATTTGTAGAAGTATCTACAGGTTCTCAGTTTTCAGTACTACAAAGTAATCACCTGGTATGTTTACAAGCTGAAGAAGCACTGACTTCGTGCTCCCATGTAACTCATTGTGTGGCATAATGATGACTGAATTGGGTGGGATTCACAACTTCGATACATTAAATGAACCTATTGCATTGTTGCATGATGATGCATGTGCAATGTGTTATGATAGGTTCCCCACACATTCAGCTATGGCAGTAACATCACAGATATGAATGAAACATCACAATTCAGCACTACTTACGTGGTGTCGTGTTGGTGGGTTCCTACTAGTTGATGTTTGTACATACTGCCATCTTACAGTATTCAACTATGTAAGCAGAGAAGAACATTGGGTCATATCTACTGTTCTATTTGCCTGGTGCATACTGTCAATGACTTTGGGGAAACTGTAACACAGTTGTCACTCTGACCTGTGAAATATCGCATCATATTGAAATGATGCTGTGCTGTTAACACTCATGCCACCATCAAAAATGCTTGTCAACACATGACGGTGATTGAGGTGAGGACTGACGCAAATAGAAGCAGTGGTGGGCAAACACACATTGATACAAAAAAACATTCTTTCTCATGTCTACTTCCCTTATTGTTGAAATGATGCTGCTGGTACCATGTGTCACTAGATCTGATGTTATCTCATACTGTGCATGTTCTGTAATGACCTGTCTACTGCCATGTTCTCTTGCCTATCACTATTATTTTTAGTACCAGTTCCACAAACAGTAATGTACTCCACAGATGCTCTTGACACGGGCTTTTTAAATAATCAAAATTATTTTATTTATATTGCTGGTACAACACCTGCCAGTGTCAGACATGCTCACTGGGCACTGTAGCCCTGGCACTTCATGTCCAAACAACCCACTGTCAGGGTGTGTACCCTGATGAAGGGTTGTTTGAACTGGAATCACCAGGGCTAGAGTGTCCAGTAAGCATGCCTGACATTGGCCAGTATTGTACCAGTAATGTAAATGAAATAATTTTGATTATTTAAAAAGCCAGTGTCAAGAGCATCTGTGGAGTACATTGTTCTTGGTAGAATTGGTCATTTTTCTGTGGTTGTGCCCCCCCCCAATGTGCCCCACCCTCCACTGCAGCTTGTGGCAACAAACTTTGGATTTGTGTTATTATTGGTAACACCTATACAGCTACTGTGCCATTGTTACATCACTTGGTTGCTTCACCACACGTTGAATTGAATTTAATTTAATTTTGTAGACCCGGTAGGCCCACCGAGGCTAGAAGTCCCTTTCTCAGGGGTGACCAGGGGGAAGGGGATACAAATAGTAACCAACTGAAATTGAACCAGATTAAGCTGTTGGTAGTATTTTTAGTGAGCTATGTAGAATGAATGCAATGACACACATTACTCAGTTAGCACTTTGTCAATACTTCCTGGTAATTTTGGGTAAGGTGTTGAGTGAGAACAGCATACGGTGCAGATATGTAACAATAACACCACCCACCCATCCGGCATTGGCAATTAATGTGTGCATGCTCAGATGTCCAGTGATTACATACTGTTGTACACTTTTTGGAGATGTTCAAGGTTCACTCAGACATGTTGACTGCTATTGTTCCAGTCATCTACTACTGAAAGCTGAGGAGGCGTTTTTCGGCACATACAGTAGGAACACTTTAGTGTCCCAGTACTGAACTGTCACTGCCATCACCCATTACTATGCCACTGCCAAGAGTTAAAACAACATTAATAGATGACCAATTTGATTGCATTTCTTTGATGTACTGTATGCACCAAACTTTGATGTTGTACTACTTGTATTCTTCACAGATGGACATTACTATATGTTAGAACTTTTAGTAAATCTCATTTTTCTGAATGTTGTATATCATGTTGGAGTTTCAGTAACAGAAATGTATTCCATGAAATGCACATCTGATGATGTAGTTATTGTAAAAATTAGCACATCGGCCATGGGACACTAGCCAACTCCACTTTTCCACTGTTGTGTACATTACACTGCACCATACAATGCTTGATCAACATGGCAAATTTTCCTGATGTAGGGTGTCACACAATCCTACTGTTTGCAAGTTAGCACACAATGTAGACACATATTGTCCAATGTATTATGCAACACATACAAGTTGTTTTCCCTAGTGGGTGGTGCATCACCAATTCGACACATGAAGTGCACGATCGACACCTTGTGACCCGCTGACATTTGGCAAAAACTACCACCAAGTACTATCCCATGGACAGTATAAATAGACAATTTGTCATGGTGGTGCTGTGTGCCACTTCCTTGAGAATCACGAAATATGGTGTATGCATACGAATATTCCTTGTTGGTGAACTGCATGAGGGCCCCCCCCACACACACACACACACATACACACACATTGCTCCTACACCTTTTGTTAGGTAAACTGGCAATCAGCACAGTCCTGATGTGAGTTTTATCACCTCTCTACTGTGGACCTATCAATGAATGATCACATGCTGGTGAAACCATCTGAACTGTTCTGACAGCTTACTGGACGTGCACCAGCATTTCACAGCTTTGGACTCATCTGCACAGGACATTGCCATCTGTAAGGTTTGGGCTACAGTGTGATGCAGGTTCAGTAAATGGGGTGTTGGGGGGGTGGCTACAGTATGCCAACATGCTATACCAGGATTCATGGACTGTGGACCATGGATCACAATGGAGGAGTTCCATACCACAACAGTGACACATGCTTATCTTAAGCACATGTGCTCATTACGGTGGGGGAGGGGTTGACACTGGACATCATAGTTGTAAGTACATTTCCTTTTTCCATAGAGATGTTTTTGTTGGTTTTCCTGTTTTTTCAGCCCAATACTCAGGATCCCTGTAAACATGGGTGCACATGTGCACAGTGGCATACACGCACGCCGTGTACCAGCATGGCTCCTTCTGCACAACCTGGCACTTGCTCCCCCCCCCTCACCTATGCTATCCATCGTACCTCCACCCGATGGGAGTGGAAATATGAGGGGATGGACAACCACCCTGGGAGGGGAGAGCTGTCTACAGCTGCTCAATCCCACTCCTCCCCCTCCCCCCTTCCAGCTCCCCAGTGACGCGAGGTCTTTCCCGAACCAGGTTCACAGGTGTAGCATGAGGTACGGCATCCAGCACCTCAGCACCACCAGGCTGGCTAGTTGAAATCACATATTGAGAAAGTCATCGGGTATGTTGAGTGACTGACAACCAGCTGAATATTTGTCAGGAATGTATGTGGGCTGTGGAGCAGGTGGGGTAATGTTGCAGTACAGGCCACGGCATTTCCCCTTGACATATTGGCCCCTAGAATGGGTGGGGGGTGTTGAGTGCTGCCCATTACTATACAAAATTTATTTCCACTATGTGGCTGCCATGGAGTGGATGCAGGAAACGGTAATCGCCATTGAACTATCAACTGCTATCAGGTACTGTGCCATTCCGATAACCACCCAATAAAAATTGCTTTACATGTGGTGTGTATGATCCCCGATGGTAATGGAATGTCATCAGCAAGACACAAAAGCACATGCAGATGGGGAGGGTGAATGGGTGGTTGTCTGTGGGGTTTTGTAGGATCACCAGTAAGGAATCATTTGTTCACACATGTGTGACAATAATGTGGGTGGTTATGGCACCTGCCAAGCAATCACACCTTCAGGTGACTTGCTATGGTGCTGTAATGTTATGTTGATAGTGCTGTTACAACACACATAACTGTGTCTTTACCTGTCATGTACAGTATTTGTCGGTGTCATTGGAACATCTATGTGAATCACTTCCTGCATAGAATGCTTCCCACCAAGTATGTTCACTTAATATATGGTTTTTGTTTTTGATGACCAGGCGGTATGTGGAACATACCAAGTAGGTATCTCTGTGCAATTTTCAGGAGTTAGCTGTGGATGGCAGTACCCAGCAGTGAACAGTATGGACATTGCCACTGTGGTCTGGGGGGTGGAGCCTATGCAGAAGTGTTTAATGTATATACAGTATCTTGTACGATGCTCTAGTGGGTGTAGGGAATGCCGCACATCAGGGAGGTTTTGTTGATGTGTGGACAGGATATGGGTTTGGGGTGTGTATTGCCACATGGTTGATCATGCGGTTGGACTTAGTGGTAGTGAACATTGAATGAAGTCCCTCCATCTGGACAGTCTTGGCAGGGTGTACTCACACACTCAAATCTGCAGACTCACTTTACTTGGTGGTTGCTGGTGCGGACAATGTATAGTTGGGAATCACATAGTGACCACAATGGTGCCAAGGTTATATGGTGCCATGTAACATGCATTTACAGAACTGCTGTGCTTGATAGACATTTCTGAATGTGCTTAGATGCATTTACTGTGACAATGTTATGGTGTTTCTTAATTTGCCAGTGCCTGTCATGTCTGCGCTCACCATGTCACCATGATGCTATATTAAATGCTAACACTGTTAGCTTCAATGATGATGTACACACACAGCCATCACAGGGCACAACCACTTCATTGTCATTCAGAGAACACTTGCTGAACACATGACCTCCAGGTGTGTTTCAGAACTGTCTTTCAAGAACTGTTTTGTGAACGACACACCAACAGTTTCTGAGTGTGATGCCCAGTGCAACATTCACACAGCTCCACATCAATACCCAAACCTTTTTTTTACACCACTGTCAGGCAACGACACATATGTGTGTTTAGTACAGTCTGCTACACAGTTTTGAGGTTTCCATTTATGATGGTACTACAGCTCCAGATGGGAAATGTACTGTATAGTTCCCATACTGTTACTTTTACAAATGATGATCACCATGCCAGTCCATCTTTACAACAGTGTTCACCTTGTGCATCAAATCAATTCCAAGAAATAAAATGATATATTTTACTACTACTGCAGTGGTTTTCTGTCTCCTTTTTTACTCCCTTCGATTGGTACTGTAGTACTTTAAGGGCACAATAATTGTTCATATATTGAAACTGATGGTACTGATATTTATTTAGTTGGTAGCTGGCCTTCACAATTTTGTTGAATATGCTGTGATGACATTTCATGATGTCTGCCTTAGCTGCCTTTTCATATATTTTTGACAATGGCTTAGGTGCATTCTTTTCTGTGACTTGTGTGGCCTCTAGGGCTTAGCGGTAGCTTGGATGGTTCCTACATAGTGATATCCCCTCATTCAAGATAGTGGAGACATATTCTATGTAAGGGAGATTTTATTTTTTTTATTTATTTATTTAGTTAGTTTTTGTTGACCAGGTAAGTGCACTAGACAAATCCTGCCTATTTTCAGGCACAACCCGGGGGAGGGGGATACAGATGAATGCCAACTGACCTTGAACCAGATTAAACTGTCGGTGGTATTTTTAGTGAATGAGGGAAATTTGGCCAGGACACCGGGGAAATTCCCCTGCTCCATTGGAGGTGGATGCTGTGACACTGTGCAAACTGCTGCAGAGTTTGCTAGGGTGTTGAGGAGTGCAGACGTGTGGAAGGCTGAGGTGCTGATCACCTCCTTGGCCTTCCTTTTCCCACTAGTGATCACTATGGCTTCTGACGATTTTGTACAAGGGATTGATCTCACCAAGATGGCTCGAGTTGGTACTGCTGCATCTCCTACCTTTGTTTCCGAAGAATCGATGGCTAGTGTGGCTGCTTCGCCACCGGATGACATTTGTCGGCATTTGGCCCAAGAAGAGAGTCGGTACCTGGAGGTACGGAACCGCTTAATGCGGGATTTGGAATCGGCACGGGATGCTAGTGGGGATGCACAGGAAGAGGAAGTGGTGCTCCTTCCTCATCGCGATGACCGAATGCAGGTCGATGTGGCTGAAACCTCTGCCATGGTTCAGCTGGTGGATTCCGACATGGTTCTTTCCCCTCTAGCTCTTTCTGTGAGCACAGTGAGTACTATCTGTTCGAGTGTTATGCTAACGGAGTCGGCTACTCCGTGTAGTGATTTGAATGCATTACAAGGTCCTGTTTCATGTTCTCAGCCTGAAGATGTTTTTTTTTCATCCCAGCCTATTATTTTGAATCCACCTATGATTGAACATGACTCTGCACGGCAGTGTTCTGTTGTTGCTTGTACTATTGCCACTGGTTTCTCTGCTGATTGTCAGAAGTCTGCATCTTCCTTCCCTGCTTCTACTGATAGTACCCTTTCTGATGAGGCTGTTGTAGTGCCTGGGGCATGGGTCTCTCAGGCATTGGAGGTGGTGGGATGGGTTAAGTCTCCTGATGGTGTAGGGTGGGATGCAAACCTAGTACCCTCCGCTCCTGTTACACTTTTGTGTGGATTCTGAGCAGGCTGATCTGCCCACTGCCTCAATCCCTTTGGGTCAAGGTTCCCCTGCAGTACATTTCCCATCTGCTGCTGTACCTCTCTCTAAATTCTAAATCTCTTTTGGACAACATTAAATGTCTAGAAGGAGAATCTTCTTCGCTGATCTCCCTCCCCCCCGAGTCCTTACAGACTACTACTCAAGATTTGTCCTCTGCAGGTCCTGCGGCAGTTTTAGTGGAGCCTGCACCTGCATCAGTTACTGTACCGTCTGTATGGCATACAGGCATAAAAGAGAAACTTTTTCCAGCTACTTTTGGACTTTCTTCTGAACCAGCAGCACGGCGTAATGTGGTGCGTCTGAAGTTTAAGGGTCCTGTGTGTGAGGTTCCTAATAGACAGTTTGTTGGTCGAGACCTCTTGAAGGGGAGTATGAAATTCTATGCCTATGAGATTTATGCTCTTATTCATATGCCTGGAGATTCTGTCTTTGACATTAGTTTCAAACACTCTGCTGGGTTAGATAGATTTTGGAAACAGTTTCAGCTACTTAAACATACTCCATTATGGAGTTCCTTTATGGCCATACCTTTGACTAAACCTGTATCCAAGAAAATGACAGTAATGTTTCGAAATGAAGGTGTTAATGTTGCAGACATTACTTATTGGTTACAACAGCATTGTGTAGTTAAAGGACAACTGGAACCTATCCTGGATGATGAATGTTTATGGAGTGGGGGATGGAAGTTTTTGGTAGATTTATGGATGGAAAACGGCTTAACCCAGCATTTACCAAATTATTTTTTTTCTGGGGAGAGATAGGGGGGTAATTTTTTACCTGGGTCAGCCTCAGGCCTGTTATAAATGTGGGGCTTTGGGTCATCTAAGTAATGTTTGTGATCAGCAAAAGTGTGGCCTATGTGGTGATTTGGGACATATTGGTGCACATTGTAGGAATCCTCCTAAGTGTAATTTATGCGATGAATTGGGGCATACTTTTAGAATCTGTTCTTGGGCTTCCCACAATTGTGTGTATCCAGCTATTAGAGCAGAACAGGACGTCTACGTAGCAACGGCTCAGAAGGAGAGCCAGAAATTTCAGGCCTTGCTTACTCATCCCCAGCCTTCTCCTTTGCTTCCCCCCACCAAAATCTCTGGTTCCTTTAGAAACCCCTTCTGCCTCTATTGTGGCTGCACCTTCTAAGGCTCTTCCGGTGTTGGAAGTGGAACCAGCTTCAGCTCCAGATAATTTTTTGACTTCTTATGAGTTACCAGTGGAGGATTCTCGTATAGGTGACATGGATCAGGGCTCCTCTTTAGGTCCTTCTACTTCCATGACCCTTTCAAGTATGCCTCCTCCAGATATGCAGCAGGAGGCCTCTTTCCATAGAATGACTCTCTCTAAGGCTCATAAAGTTTTAATGGACTCTACTACTGACACTGACCCCCTTCCTTTACAAAACACCTACACGCCATTACAGGATCATGAAGAAGAAGATGATGGTTTGGCATTGGATATTTCTTCAGTGACTTCTTCCCATGCAGACACAATTTTAGACATTGGTGTCTGTGATAAACCTAAGCCTAAGAAATGGAAAAAGAGGAAATGATGTGTCTTAGGTGGCATATTTCGTTTTCTTTTTCCTGTCTTCTTTCTATCTCCTTAAATATCACTTTTCTTGGATAAATGAGTGGTTTTACTTACTATTAATGTTAATAGCATTAAAATTCCCGCAAAAGACAGGTAACTTTTGCTAGTTTACGGGAATGTCAGGGTAATATATTATTGTTACAGGACACTAGGTTGCATTCTTTGTTACAACTAAAAGCAGCTGAAAAAGATTGGAGATGGGGTATTTCTTTATGGTCCATGGGAGAGGATGTCTGTGATGGGGTGGGTATTTTATTTGCAGATCTTGAAATTAAGATTTTGAAGGTATTTGATATTTTTCCGAGAAGAGCACTGTTGGTGGATTTTGTTTATTCAAATTGTGCTTATCGTTTAATTAATGTCTATGCTCCCCAACAAAAGGCAGGCAGGGCAGCTTTGTTTAGGAAAATCTCCCCATATCTCCATATGTCCAAACTGGTCTTGTGGGGAGGTGATTTTAATTGTGGCCTGGGTCCACGGGATTGGGGTAGGAAGACTAAGAAATTTTTTTGTGATACTAACACTCTTATTGAGGTGCTTACACGTCATAATCTGGTTGATGTTCACGATATTTTACATATCTCCCCGTCACACACGTTCTTTAAGGGAAGTTTATCCACCTGAATAGATTTTTGGTTTTTATCCCGCAGACTTACCTGTTCAGAGGTTGCTCTTTTTCCCCTGGAAACATCGGATCACTTGGTTGTGCAACTACGACTAGGCCCGTATCAACAGCTTCCTGTGGGCCATGCTTATTGGAAGCTAAATGTGGGTTTATTATATGATGCCATTACTGTAGGTCAGGTACATGACTTATTTGCTGCACATGCTGATCTTTGCTTTCTTTATGATAGTTCAATGGAATGGTGGGAGGATGTTAAGTTAGATTTAAAATTATTATTTATTCAGGTTTCTAAGCATCAAGCTAGAAGTCAGTATTTGGACTATTTAGGGTATAGGGCCCAATACATTAAGCTTCTGGGTCAGGTGTCAGTTTCGGATTATTCTAATTTATCAAAACTTCAAGATATTAAAATAAAAATGTGTAATTTTTTGAAATCCAGAGAAGATAAGAGTTTTTCCCAGCAAAAGCATTCAGTATCTGGTGCCAAACAGCAAGTGAATCCATATGATTTTTCACAATGTACGGAACGATTTGGTATGTCTGTCTTGCTGGATAATGCTGGTAATCAAGTACCTGATGTGAGGGGTCTTTGTGGTATAGTACAAGCTTTTGTTACTTCTAAATTTCAGGAAGTTCCCCCAGCTTTACCTAGTTCTTTTTTTCATTATTTAGTTATTCCTTCTCTTTCACTCGTGGATCAAGAAACTTTGGTGTCTCCTGTCACTATAGAGGAAGTTTAATTTGCCATTACTAAATTATCCACTCGTACTGCCCCAGGAATAGATGGTATTCCTAATGAATTTTATAAATTTTTTTCTGATAGTGTGCTTCCTTGGTTACATGTCCTTTTTCAGTCTATTTGGTTGGAACAAAGGCTAACTCCTAGTATGAGTAATGGGATTATGGTTTTTCATTATAAAAACAAAGGTGATTCTCAACAGCTATCGAACTGGAGATCTATTAGTCTTTTGACCTCTGATTATTAGATTTTGGCTATGGTTTTGACTAAAAGACTTACTAAGGTGGCAGGTCACCTACTTATTTCAACGCAGTCATGTGCTGTTCCTGGTCGGAATATTATACATAATTTGACTTATTTACGTGAATTGGTTGAACAAGGTCTGTCTCATTCTCTGTCTGGTTATCTCTTATCCCTTGATCAGCAAACTGCATTTGATCCATTCGTCATGAGCATATTTGGGCGGTTTTAAAGTTCTATGGTATATCTGCACACTTTATTGCTTTATTGGTTGTTATGTATTCTGGGTCATTGATTGCTCCCTTGGTGAATGGATGTATGGGTGTCCTCATTCATCTTAATATTGGAGTGCGGCAGGGGTGTTCCTTAAGTCCTCTGTTATTTGTTTTTGGACTTGATCCTATTTTACGGTGCATAGATGTGGATTTTCAGGTGGTACCTATTTCTTTGGTAAAGGGTGGTGTATTTCATAAAGTTTTGGCGTATGCTGATGATTGTATATTTACTGTGGCTGATTTGAAATCTAGTATGCGAGTTCTTCAGGTCTTTCAGGAATTACAGTCTGTTATTGGTATACAGATTAATTATTTGAAAAGCAAGATACTGGCTTTAGGTTCTGCTTTAATTCCAGATTCCTTTGCTATACCGATAGTACAGGGTAATGTAAAATTATTGGATATTTATTATGGCACTTCTACAGCCTCTCAATGTAATTGGGATATGGTCTTTGATATCGCTCAGCAGAAGGTTGCTAAGTGGCAATCATGGAAAATGACATGGAAGAAAAGAGTGTTTCTTCTCCGTTTGTACATTATTCCAATCTTTTTATATGTCTCTCATGTATTTCCTCTTCCTTTTAGTATGCATACTAAGATTATGGGTCTCTTTTTTTCCTTTCTATGGGGGAGTCGATTAAATCCTGTTAAACGGGCACATACATACAGGGCTTGGAAGTCAGGGGGCCTTCATATGATACAGCCTTTAGTATTTTTTTTTGGAAATTTTTTTTATAGTACCATACGTCCGATGCTACTGGATACTGATGGTATGGGACCGTTATAGAAACATAGAAACATAGAATTTGATGGCAGATAAGGACTGCTTGGCCTACCTAGTCTGCCCATTTTCCTACCTAACAGATAAGCTGCAGATCCTAGTTAACCAACAGCTTACTTCCTCCTACCCCCCACTAGGACTGCCTTATGTCTGTCCCATGCATTCTTGAAGTCCCCCACTGTTCTTGACCCCATGACCTCTTAAGGGAGGCTGTTCCATACATCCACAACCCTCTCAGTGAAAAAATGCTTCCTCACATTACCTCTGAGCCGTCCCATTCTATCTTCAAATTGTGCCCTTGTTCTTGCATCTCTTTTCTGGAAGATGCTACCCTCTTGGACTTTGTTAATTCCTTGAGGTGCTAGAAGTTTCTATCATGTCCCTCTCTCCTTCTTTCCTCAAGGGTATACATATTAAGCTCCTAGTCTTTCTTAGTATGTCTTCTGGTGCAGACCCTGCACCATTTGGTTGCCCTCCTCTGGACAGCCTCCACTCTGTCTATGTCTTTGCGGAGATGGGGTCTCCAGAACTGCGCGAGTACTCAGATGGGGTCTCACCAACTGTCTGTACAGAGGGATAACAACTTCCTGTTTCTGCTATTGATGCCTCTTCCTATACATCCCAGTATCCCCCCAGCCTTCCTTACTGCCTTCTCACATTGCTTGCCCACCTTTAGGTCATCTGATATAATTACCCCCAGGTCCCTTTCTATTTTTACTGTTGTCAGTATCTCACCCCCCATTGTGTACGCTTCCCCAGGGTTTTTGTTCCCCATGTGCATTACCTTGCACTTCTTTGCATTGAATCTGAGCTGCCATACATTTGACCATTCCTCCAACCTTGCCAAGTCCCTTCTCATCCTTTCCACTCCATCTTGTGTATCAACCCTGTTGCAGATCTTTGTGTCATCTGCAAAGAGACATACTTTTCCTTCAGTTCCTCTGCAATGTCACTTATAAAGACATTAAAAGGACCAGGTCCCAGTACTGAACCCTGCGGTACCCTGCTAGTAACCCTCCTTTCGTCACTGTGTACTCCATTTACTACTACCCTTTGAGTCCTGTTGTCTAGCCAATTTTTTATCCAGGCTACCACCTTGGGACCCACTCCAAGGCTGGCTATCTTGTTTATTAATCTTTTGTGTGGGACTGTATCAAATGCCTTGCTAAAATCTAGGTAGGCCATGTCCACAGCCAGTTATGTATGAGTTTATGGGGAACAGAATTTCTTACAGCCTGGGGTAGGGGTAAATGGCATCAGTCAGAAAAATTACTGCTGGATTATATCCGAATAACTTTAAAATATATCAGACTATGGAAAATTGAACTTCTTTGGTTCATCTCGCATGAGAAAGAAGTATTTTATACACATATAGTGGAATCTTGTTTTTTTGAAGATCCTTTATTTCTGGTCCCTACCACTTTAAATACTGATTTGTTGCTTGCCAGTATGATTGAACCCAGAATTCCAAAAAAATGCAAGATGTTGTTGGCTTTAATGGACACCAGAAGCTTAATGTACGAAATAATCAAAAACATAAGCAGTTAGGTGACAGGTATTGTTCTGAACCTTCTTGTTCAGGGTGTCTAGAAACTATGCATCATTTGTATTTTGATTGTTTTCATGTACAGGATTTCTGGTCTACATTGGCCAATCTGTGGGATGAATCACTATTTCACTTTATGACGTATGATATTTTAATTTTGAGACAAATTCCTACTGAGTGGCATAAATGGCATCAAAGCACAGTTTTTGTAATTTTGGCTTGCCTTAAATGGGCCATATGGCATGCTAAATGTTTGCGCTGTCTCCAAGCTAAAACTGTTCTGATACAAGATTTTTTTTTCGCATTCAGAATGATTTAGATGCTTTATATGACTATGAGTACCGTACTCTGGGGTCTGCAGTTGGTCATCATTTATGGCGCCATGTTGGGTGGGTGGGTTAATTCTTCTTGTGTTTTACTGTTTCATGTATGGCTGTTATATTGCTTATAAATTTCCAGATTCGTGTTTCTGTTCTTTAAATTTCTGTATTACTTTTCTTTTTGATATACTTTGTTTCTCCTGTTTTCTGTATTTATTACTTGTGTTTTGTTTTTGATCTCTAATAAAAATTTCCCCTACTCTTTTCGATAAGTACTATGGGATCTTTAACATCAACCTGAACTATCACCAATCCAGGCAGATGGGACCTCGGTTTAATGTCTCATCCGAAAGATGACACCTCACCAGCTGAAGCATTGCCCCATGATTCATCAGTCCTCATCATGATTGAGGCTACTGGGTCATGTACCATGATGGTGAGCAAGATGAGTAGGGCTAAGAAGTCAAACTGGCTGAACAAGGAAGTTTTGGAAGGTGTAAGGGCAAAAAAAGCAGCTTTTTGGAGGTTCAAGAAGTCCGGGGGGGGGACAGGGAATTGTATACAAAGAAGTCCAAGGAAGTAACCAGATTGGTCAGGGCAGCCAAGGCTTCCAGGGAGCTGAGGTTGGCACAGGGCATCATGGAAGGGGAGAAAGACTTTTTAAGATACATAAGGGAGAGAAGGAGCTGCAGGGACCAAATAATAAGGATTAGGAAGGATGGAAAATGGGTGGAGAAGGGGGCAGAACAGGCAGAAGCACTAAATGAGTACTTCTGTGTTCATGAAGGAGAAGGGTGGACAGCTACCTCAGGGGATGGGGAAGGTGGACAAGGAGGAGAAGGGGTTACAGATGGGGTAATTACAGAGGGCAGGGTGCTGGAGGGTCTGAAGGTGCTAAGGGTGGATAAGTTACCAGATCCAGATGGCATTCATCCCAGGGTGCTGAAAGAACTAGCATGGGTATTGGTGGGGCCACTGGTGGACCTGTTTAATACCTCCTTGGACACAGGTTGTGTACCACAGGATTGGAGGATGGATCACATGATGCCCTTCCACAAGAGTGGCCCAAAGGATGAACCAGACAATTACAGACCTGTACACTTCACATCCATTGTAGGAAAACTTGTGGAAGCAATCCTGAAAGAGAGGCTGGTGACCTTTTTGGGGCAAAATGGAGTCCAGGACAGTCAGCAGCATTGATTCCTCTCTGGAAGATCCTGCCAGACCAACCTAATTGAATACTACAACTGGGTCATGAGGGAACTGGATAAAGGCCATGCTCTATTTAGACTTCAGCAAGGCCTTTGATTCAGTGCCTCATGGGAGGCTGGGTGGTAAGTTACAATATGTGGGAGCAAGGACAAAGATGGTAAACTGGATTGTGAACTGGCTGAAGGGGAGACAGCAACAAGTGGTGGTGGTAGGGGGCACTCTCTTCCCCAAGGGAGGTGACAAATGGGGTGCCGAAGGGCTCAGTCCTGGATCCAGAGTTGTTTGGGTTATTCATATCAGATATCTCACATGGCATTAGGAGGAAGATCAGTCTGTTTGCAGATGATACCAAGATAGGAGCAGTGGTGGACGACATAGAGGGGTGGCAGGGGCTACAGAAGGAACTGATTAAACTGGAGGAGTGGTCAGAAAAGTGGTAATTGAGCTTCAGTGTGAAGAAGTGCAAGGGTTTGCACTTCAGAGCAAGGAACCATGGAGGAGACACTAGTTGGGAGGGGCTCAGATAGAGGTCACTGATTAGAAGAAGGGCCTGGGGTGTTCATAATGGGTAACATGAACAACTCAGCTCAGTGCAAAAAAGTGGCAGCTAAGGCCAACAAGATGCTGGGGTGTACTGCAAGAGAAATCTCATCCAGAAATAGGGATGTGATCCTGCCGCTGTACAAGTCACTCGTCAGGCCACATTTCGAGTACTGCATACAGTTTCTGGCATCCATTTCTGAAGAAGGATATCAGATTGCTGGAGGGCGTGCAGCGTAGGGCAACTAACATGATCCAGGGGCTGGAAGGCAAAACCTATGAGGACAGGCTGACTGAGTTGAATATGTACACACTGGAGGAGAGGAGGGATTGGAGGATATGATTGAGGCCTTCAAATATTTGAAGGGATTAACAAAATGGGCACAGAAGGGATATTTAAGCTGAGGACAGGAAGGGACACCTGAGGACATTGTCTCAGGTTGGAGCGTGGTAGATATCGGAGAGAGATGAGGAGGCATTTCTTCACAGAGAGGGTGGTGGAGAAATGGGACACTCTACCCAAGGACATGGTATCCTGTTGCACAGTGGGCAGTTTTAAAAGGGCATGGGACAGGGTGCGAGGGGGGGTAGGAGAGGAGGATGGAGCAGCTGCAATATAAGGGTGCTAGCTGTGCATTCGAGCAGACTAACTTGATAGACCATAAAGCCTGTTTCTGCTGGCAAATTTGTATGTTCGTGTGAGCTGTTCCGCCCCACATTGAGGACTAGGTGAGCAAATGAAGTGACTGTGAGGTGACACAGACTGGAGGAAAACAGTGGCCATGACATGTTTAACCGCTACCACATGCAGAGGGGAATCAGGATGATGAGATAAGTATAAACGTCTACATAAAAGCACTGGCAGGTTGTCTTACATACATAACTAATATCAACAACTGGATGTTGCTATGTGTGTTTCATCACTTTTTTTTGGGGGGGGGGCAGGTAGTGGAGGCCTGCATTGTCTTTCTTGCCATGACATAACTTGCTGGATTGCAGCCACATGAAACAGACAGTACTGCCCCGTGATGAAGACATACCCATCCTTCCACAGATGGCAACAGTATGCTCTCTTACATGCCAGCACCTCTGACGATGTTGGTCATTGGCTGCACTGTGTGTGACTGCATGGGTCAACAAACAGCAACAGGGAAAACCACATCGCATTTGTAAGAAAGTGCTTCAACTGCAGCTTGTGACAAATTTGCTCTTTCTGTATGACACTATGTTGATGGGGGAGGGCAACAATAGTCAATAGTGTAATAGTAGCTGGTGTTGATGTTTGCAGTTGAACACAAAGGCATAGTGCCTTCATCATCGATGTGACGTCAGCGCCTGACATGCTGTCATGTGGGAAGCTGTACACCGTGTCTACAAAACAGTGAAGAAATTACTGTAGCTATTCTACCAAAGGACATTTTACACTATCAACAAGGCAGATAATGTAAGCTGTGACAACAAGCCATGCATTGATCAAGCATCAAAGCAGCGTACAGACACTGTACTCTCAGGATCTACTTAGAGGTAGTCACCCCATTCTGTGACCACCAGTTATCAGCCAAGTGCACCCTAGGAGCTGTCATGCTTCTGAATGACATGTGGCAAATTGGTGCATGTTATTACAGTCTGTCTTCCTTGATAGGAAAGGTGAGCATGTGATGCACCATTGAATATGAACAGTGGGTATCACAGTGTCATACATGGAGCCATGATTCTTCCTACAAAGATAGATTCAGAAAAAGAAACCTAGCTTTGTAGTAATACTTTTAGGTACAAGGTACCTTCACCTCTTTCACTACGCTATCTCCCTTTCTGTACTTGGGGAAAGATACCCTCCATTGCACCTCACCCTTGCTATCAACCAACTGAAGCCTACAAATGTTCTCATTAAAATGCAGGGCTTTTAAGACAATCTTGCAACACAAAATAAAGGTAGGAACAGTAGTAAGCAAGTCTGCATACATACAGTGCTGATGACATTCCTGATCAGCATAACAGTGTGATTCATTTGTAGTTGGTGTTACCATTCTGCCATGGTTGGAACTTGACAAGATTTTCATGCATGAGCAAGCCTGGGTTCCACAATATGGCTGGAATGTGTGTCTCCAAAAGGGGTGATGTGACCACGTGTTCAGCAGCTCTGGAACCACTTCTGAGAGACTTTAGCCACAACATGACTGCACATAGCAGTCCTTACAATCCTTCCCAGTAATGACCCTCAATGTTGGCACGTCCATGTGGAAACTGCGCTGCTTTGGTCAGTGACCTAGTAGGACACCATGGTACTGCAACAGGTGCCCTGTCTTTGTGTCACCTGCTTCATAGGGCAGCAGCTGTCCAAAGAACATGTTCTAGACACATTCGTTATGGTGCAGCCATAGTCAACGGTTACTCATGTAGTGAGAGAGTATGAGCACTGTATAGAAGTACAATAACCCCCTAAATTACCATGGATGTGGCCACCTCATCAGTACTTTTATGGTAAAATGGAATGAAACACCAGCACAGGAATATTAGCCTACCACTGAGGAGCAAGTAACACCTAACATGCAGTGCCGGAAGACACAACAACCAGGCAACTTCTGCATGCCCGCATTATTCATGCATCAGACATGTTACCACATGATATTTCCATATGTGACATGGCCCAGGTATCACATCCAAAGTTATCAGCATGCCTACATGCATCCACTAAGTACATGACTTTGTACAGTCATGGAGCATGTGATAGAGAATGTTGCTTTTGGGTGGCAAGCCCCCCACCAACAACAACCCATACCTCAGTGATACCACTCATTTCATGATGACAATTTCCCTGGTGTGCAGAGTGGTCCCTTACAAAAGCAGATCCACATATCCTGGAACTGACCACCCAGTATGCCAGTCAGCCCAACCACAACCATGTCTAATATGATGTAAATAACTTGGAGGAGTGGACCGAGGTATATATGTGACATGTGAAATGGGACAGTGCTTCCAGGAAGAGGGCCACTACTTGACAATGATGTGAAGTCTGTTTGGCTTCTGTGAGTATGCACACATACACACTGTTAAGTCAGACATGGTTGGGCAGCAGAAACATGACTGCTGTGTGCTGTGTGTCATGATGACTTGGCATAACACAGTCGAGCACATCAAGCAGTGTGATTCCCTGGATGGAAAAACAATGACATTTCTACTACAGTGATGTCAAGACTTACTCACCGTACAGACATCACGTGGTAAATATAGTGCACTCTCTTAGGCATGAAGTACATCACTATTTTGTGAAAGGACTCCACAGCCGACATCTGTTCATCTGGTGACAGGATGGCCACATCCTTTACAAGATGCTTGTTCTTGACAATAAGCACGAGTTCCTTGTAAGCCTTGCAACCTAGTTTAAAGAAATAACATGCCTTGATTAATAAGAGCATTGGACATCAATGGAATTAAAGAAGCTATGAGACAGATGCATAACTTACCCTGGCAAAGCCATTTCCATTCCTCCAATGTTCCCCAGTGGTTCTTGTGGATGTTAATGGAGTTGTTGAGCACACTCTTCCATTTGTCAACAGCCAGTGCACCATTGCTGGACTGGTGGCAGCACACCAGTACAGGTGGTTACTGATCAAATGACACCAGTCCTTGAGATCTTCACAGTTCTTTTACCTTTCCGCTGCCTCTGTTTTCTTTGTAACACCTGAAATGTGTATAAACATCTTGCATTACTTATGTGCGGTGCAAGAATACTTGCAAATGAACTGCAAAGAAGATGCATGTGAACAAACACTTGCAGACAACAATGACTGAATAAACCAGTATAAGAGGTGATATTCACATAATTGCCTAACATGGCTGTCATTCGGCGCCATAGGAAAACAGTGGAATGTCTTGAGAACACAATGGTAAATTCATTAGCTTTGGTCAGCCATGCAGTTGACAGAATGGCCACAGGTATGTGCCATGGAAACACACCACAAAAGAGAAAACATATAACTCTGTGTGTGGCAGACTACTGTTAGGTGCGAGTGGTGTTGTGGCAGGTTCAGGTGTCATGGAAAACCTGTTCTGTGTACTGCAACACAGCACAAGAGAAACATTATGTCCATGTCATTGTCATTCATTGGGCAATAGTGGAGATTATTGGACCACCGGTACGTAAGTAATGTAAATCTTTTGTGAATACAATGTGTGCTTGTGCTTACTGTTGATGTTGGTTGTGTCAGTTTGTTTGAGTTGGGGGCTTCGTCTTCCACACCTCCCCTTGTTTTTTTGGTTTTTTTACAGGGGTGTTGGGGGTGAAGACCACCAACTCAAATAAACTACTAAGAAATAACCAAAATACTTGCATGAGAAAGTAGTGTAACTTGACCTCACGCTAATAGCCTTGGTCAGTCGGTGGTCTGATAATCTCCACTATCTCCATTCATTGTATGGGGTCATTGCACTGAATGTGTGGACATCGTGAGTGACAACATATGCATGCTTGTATTCAGTACTAGTCACAGTATTGCTTTGTCCTTACCGTGGAGTTTTGTGATGAAAGCGATTGATGAAAAGAATGTAGCATAAACATTCTATTACACCACATGCTACATCTCTGACATCATGACAGACACCAAGTTTCAGAATGGGACAACAACACTATCAGTCACCATGATCAGTGCTGCACTACTGCCATACACTGACATCCCGTGACATGACATGAATTCTTCTGCTACAATACATCACAGGCATTATTGCATGGATTGATCTGAAGAAAAGGGGTGAGGTTCGCCAGCATCCTTGCACTAAAAACCAATGTGCCTCTGCCAACAGTTACTGGTATCAACTGTGGATTACCATATCTAGGGAGTGCATGTGGTTGATTGTGCTTGCAGTGGTGATGGCACATGTCTTGTGACACCAAAGTAGTAATGATGTTTTGATTGAAGAAACAGTACACGTATGGAAAGAGGGATGCATGCACAAAGTTGTGCTATACACAAAGCACTCCAATTTCTTCACACACCAGTGACCTCAACAGTGACAGGCACAGATGTACACTTTATGGTTCCAATTTCAACATTTTAGATCACTGATGCAAGGATATGGGTTATGTCATTAGGAACGTTGGGACAGTGCATGCACAGTGACATGTCAGGCTTCTTTTCCCTCAGGTACTTCTGCACCTGCATGTATCTATCGGCGGTTATGCTTCAAACGGTTATCCCCTTCTGTTCCAAATATGAAAAACCATGTCTGAGTTCCTCTAGCTCCATTGCACTGGATCTAGAAACGTCACTGCTCTGTGATAATAAGGAGAAGGGAACAAGATGTCACTGTTTGGCTTCCCACAATGACATGCTACACAGTCAAGTATGCACTAAATTGCAGTCACAATTCTGTTGTGGCATTGTGACATCACTGTGACCGCAGAAGGTACACATGACTTACCTGAGTATTTTCCAGGTGTATAACTTTTTTGTGTCCAGATCCATAAAAGTATAAGTGCTATACTTGGCATTGTGGTCCAGTGAACAACACTGATTGTCCCCACCAATATTAACTGGCATTGTGACGTTGGAGAACAGCTTGACTTACTTGTTGGCCCACACTGTGTTTAATGCTGGGATTATATATGCTATGTTTATTAGTAAAATGTTTACAAGCAGATAACAGGAATATTGCAGTTCCTGAACATGTTAACGGCTTGTTTAGGTAAAGCCCCAGCTAGGAATATCGATGCAGCAAGTTCCAAGTTGCCCACAGCCATACATCCAAACCGGGGCTGACAGTGCCACATGTTCCTATGACCAAACTGACATTGTTGTTTACCACCACAAATGAACCAAACTGCTTCTCAACAGTCATTTGGCAGTCAGACATGCAAGTGGAACATTTAGACAAAGCACAAGCCAAGCTAGACTCATACACCAAAATTTACGTTCACCAGTTTTGGGGGACATACTGAGAACGTCTTCATTCCTGTACCAGAAAAAAAGTAAAAACATGTATTAAACTTCACAGAAGAACATGTTTCTGAACAATTGCACATGTCTGCATACAGTGAAAGATCAGAAATGTGAAATCTTTGCTGGTAAATGTAGGATGCTATGCACTGAGTGGTAATTACGTATCAGGTAATTATCCCAAGGTACCATAAAGGAACTGAAGTCACAGCTTGCGGTGACTGTGCTATGGTTCTGCATCAGTCATACCCAAGTATGCCTCTGTACATACGAACATACACACATACGAAATAGCAGGCAGAAAAGGCTCACAGGTCTATTAAGTCTGCCCAAGTGGGCACCTCACAATATGATACTACTGCTGCTGCCCCCCCCACTCAGTTCCTTCCTTCCTTCCTTCTATCCCCTCTCCCAGGGATATCCACCATTATGTTGTTACCTGCCCGTGACTGTATCCCATCCATGCTGAACACTATCCACTGTCCTCTGTTTGATAAACTCCTCTGGCAGTGTGTTCCATTCCCCCACCACTCTCTCTGTGAAGTAATGCCTCCTCATCTCCATCCTGAACATCTCCCCATCCAACTTCAGACTGTGTCCCTCTTGTGACCCATCTCCCATTGATGTGGAACAATCATCCCATACTGACTTTGTTCATGCCTTGCAAGTCTCTATCATGGCCCCCCTTTACCTTCTGTCCTCCAGAAAGTACATGTTGATCTCTCTCTCGATCTTTCCTTATGAGGCATCTACCCTAGCCCCATGATCCTTTTGGTCTCCCTATAGTGCACCCCCTCTAGCAGTGTCATATCCTTCATGAGGTAGAGGCACCAGTACTGCACTCAGTATTGCATGTGCAGCTGCACCACTGATGTATACAAAGCAGCATGACCACCTCTTGTCTGGAGGTGATATCCCTGGTAAAGCACCCCAACATCTAATTTGCTCTTGCTGCCACCCTCCTACACTGTGCCGACACTTTTCTGTATGCTGTGCCTATTACCCCCAGGTTCCTCTCCTCCTCTGAATCTGCTACGTGCACACCCACCCCAGACAATATATGGTCCTGTGATTTCGGGCTCCGAAGTGCATGGCCTTGCACTTCTTACCATTGAATACCAACTGCCACTCCTCTAACCAGTATTTGAGGTTGGCTAGATCCCCCTGGCTGCCTACCTCCATTCATAACTGTCCACTTTTGCAAAAATCTCTGTGTCATTGGCCAAAAGGTTGATCTTACTCTTCCCCTACTCTGCAATGCCTCCTATAATGACATCGAATAAAACATGTCCCAGCACTGACCACTGCAGTACACCACCAGTAACAGGTCTTGGCTTGGATGTCTCCTGCTGTCTGCCCTGAAGGCCGCTCCCAACCCACACCAGCAGGTTTCCCTTCCCCCATCCCCAACAGGTCCCTCAGTTTGGTCAGCATCATCCTGTGAGGTACCGCCTTTGTCATCCGCTCTAGTGACACAATCAAAGTCAATTAGGTTAGTCATGCAAGATCTTCGCAAGACAAACCCATGCTATCTCTTGTCCTGTGGTCCACTATCATCCAGAAAGGTTTTCAACCTCTCCTTCACAACGGTCTTCATCAGCTGACATACTGTAGAAAAGAAGGTCACCAGTCTGCAATTGCCTGGCTCATCCTTGGGCCCACTCCTGTGGGGGGCACCACATGAGCCATCCTTCAGTCCCTGGTTACATTCACCATATCCAAGGGGGTTATAAACAGATCTGCCAGATGGCCTGCACACACCTCAGACAGTTTCTTCATGACTCTTGGATGTACACTGTCTGGTGCTAGTTGTTTGTCCACTCGCAGGGCTGTATGTCATTTTAGAACCCTATCTTCTTTGATGTCCCCATCTGTTACCTTGGCCCCTCCTCTACCTTCCCCCCTTTCTCTTGTGGAATTGTGCCATCCTTCTATTTTGTGAACACCCAGCAGAAGCACTTGTTGAGTGCCCCTAACTGCTCTTCCCCCTTTTCTGTTCAAGCACCCTCACTTTTGATTCTAACAATTTTGTCTCTACAACTCCTCTTCTCCATTATGTAATTGAAGAATTCCTTGTCCTCCTCTCTGATCCCCTGAGCCTGTTTCAGGTACCTTGCTGCTTTGCCTGCCCTTACTGTCCTACTCCCTTCCCTAGATGCATTTGTGTACACCTCCCCTGTCTTCCCCACTACAGGATTTTTGGAGGCTGTTGTAATCAAAGAGAACTGCCACTGTATACACATATATGTAAATGTACACATATGTCATATTACTTCTAAGTGTGTGTGACTAATTACATAAAAAAGACTAATTTCATAACAACAGGTTTGGTATGGGCAGTATGCATGGCCATTGTGGCAAAACACATGTCACACATTCTGCTGAAAATTCATTGACTGGTATTAGCAGTAATGACTTTCATATCCTAACTGAGGTGTGCTCCCACTGGGCCCTATTCACAAATGGGCGGGTTATACATGCCAGCGGCGCATAACCCACCCACATAGCTCAGCACCTGCGGACAGGTGCACACCGACCAGAATTCACTAGCAGTCACCACCTGTCCACAGACCCCCTTGGCATGCAGGTCCGCACAGTGCGACCGGGGGAGGCGATGCGGACCCAGTCAGGCATCCAATCGGATGCCTGCCCTAGGTCCACGGTGGATCACTTGCACAGCTGGGCAAAGGTCAGGGTGCATGAATTGCACCTGCAGACACCAGGACTCGTGTGGCACTGCCCCCTTCAAGTGTTGTGTCTTTGCCAACATCCCCAGTGCTTGGAGGCCATCCGAGCCACACTCCCCAGCCCAGGTCACCCCAGCCCCAGTGGAGCAAGGTGCCCTCCCAGTGCACACACCTCACACCGGTGCACCCACTGCCCCATGAAGGTGACCCCCAAACCCTGTACCCCTGACCCAACATGTGTCATGGTGCCCTCCCACAGCACCCTTCCCGTACCTGCAGGTGGGGAACCAGCTGCTTGATGGCCAGTGGCACAGCCCTCTGCACATGTCAACGGCTGCCAGCCTTCTGACCTCCATGGGCACACATCGGCTGCTTGCCCCTGCATAGGTCAAACAGCCGGCAGCCATGGGTGTGTGTGCAGAGGGCTGTGGCGCTGGCCATCGGGCACCCGGTACCCCACCTGCAGGTATGGGTTGGGTGATGTCGGTGCTGGGTGGGAGAGGGGAGTCGCCATGTGCTGTTGTTGGCTTTGCTGCCACTACCACGTGCTGGGCTACATGGGGGCATGAGAGCAGCTGTGGGGAGCAGCAGTGGGATCACCCTGTAGAGTGTGGGGGTGTCTGCTGGGGGGTTGGGGTCAGACTAGTCACAGCTCTGTGGGGGGGGGGGGAACTTCTATCCTGCCCGTGAGCCCCTTCTCCAGTCTGGTGTGCACAGGGGCTGGACACATAAGGGCACTTATGGCAGGGCTTTCCATGGCATACTGCCTGCCCCCTAAACGTCTCAGTGTGCAGCCCTACTTGCCATGTTGAATGGCGCATACAGCTGACACTCCCTCTCACCCACCCCTGGCACATTGCTGTTCACGGACCCGGGGGATTGGGCATGTGCGAACTGTGCACACCAGTCATGAATGCTGCTTGACCACCACTCCATGGCATTCTAACTTAGCGATGCAACTGCACCTGGTTTACACGGTGCATTGGAGTAGTTCATAGGGCCTAATGTGCATTCCAGAATTTAAGGCATTTTTCTTCATTGTTTTTGTCCATACAGGTGCCTATCCTGTGTGCCGAATAGCCGACCATAAGCCCATGGATATCAATATGCACTAGCCATTAGTCACAATGTTTTCATGAATAGTGACACAGTAGCATTACCAGTAGGGACATAAAAAACTGAATACTGCACCTGCTGTCAATACTACGACATTTGCAAGATAACACCCTCAACCAGCACACAACACAGCGTGACACTATGGGACACATGCTGCTGTCATGGCCCATGAGAGACCTGGCTAGTAGCACACAACTGGTAAAAAGCACAGCTACAGCAGCGGTGCATCACCATGCTAGTCAGGCCACATTATCACTGTCATATGACGTTGCAGGTTTTGTCAATGTTGCCTACTGATTGAATGGCATTGAATATGGAGCCAAAGGGTAGGTAACAGCCTTTATAATTTCATAGATGGATCCTGCTTTTAAATAACAGCTTTAAAGGAAAAATAGGTGATTCACCACAACAGAACCCACCTAGGCAGTATGTTCTGCCAAAGATAGTTTTCGAAAAATTCTCTACTCACACAAGGAGCACTGACTCCCTCCTGTGCTCCACTCTCTTTCCCCAGCTCAGACCTTCGATCTACATTCGAATACCACTCCTCCTTACAGTTTGAGTGGCACTCTATGCTCTCTATTCTATGGTGTCAGCATGGCTCAGTTGGTAGCACTTCTGCCTCTGGACCAGAAGGTCGTGGGTTCTTGTCCCACACCGGGATTGGACTTGCACCTAAATATCAGTGGCATCTGAGTGCAGTATTGTGGGCTGCTGTACTACTGTGGTGTGCCGTCCTTCGGATGAGACGTTAAACCAAGGTCCCTTCTGCCCATCCTGGTGTTGTCCTGGTGGGTGTCCAGGTGGAAGTAAAAGAACCCAGGGCACTCTTCGCAAAGAGCAGGGAACATTCCCGGTGTCCTGGCCAACATCCCCTTCCCATGCAATTATCCATGCTGTTTGTGGGTGATGATGTGCGATATGGCCACCACCACACATTCAGTCACTTCACTACCAGTCTAGCATTGTTGTAAAGCGCTTTGGGATACTGTGTATGAAAAGCGCAATATAAATGCTGATTCTTCTTCTTCTTCTCTCTCTGCCACCACCTCACTGCCCTAACAACACGTCCCACAAATCTTCAAGTACCAAACATCAAAACAAAGCTGCCTTAAAAACAATTATAAACTGTCTCAGGAAGTACTTCTCCTACTCTGCTCAGGGAATGTTGAACTTAACCCTGGCCCATCCCTCCCACTTGGAGCCCCATTGGACCTCTTGCAAGTCAAGGGCCTTAGTTTCCTGCACATGAATGTTTGCAGCTTACCAAAAAAATGTGACTTAATCCAGGCTTGGGTATTACATACAGTACCTGACACAATTATGATTTCGGAGACATGGCTCTCGAGCCATATCCCTGACAAAACGGTCAATATACATGGATATAACCTGTTCAGATGTGAGACCCGCTAGGGGAGGTGGGGTCGCTATCTATGCCAAGATCAAATACCATGTCTGAGACATTGATCAGACCTCCCTACCTAAGGAATTCGAAAACCTTGCCCTTATGTTAATAATTTCACCTTCAGTAGCCCTCTTAATATCTGCCTGTTACAGGCCACCCTCTGCAGCGCTTGGCATTCTAGAACACCTCCACTCCATACTGGATAAGGTGAACCTAGAAAGCATAATAATGGGAGATTTCAATCTGAATTGGAACGATGCCTGTGCTAACAAGACTAAAGAGTTCATGGGTTAACCCAGATGACGGCGGAGAACACCCGACCAAACAAGAAAAACCCTAGCCACAGTACCGTACTGGAACTTATGCTTGTCAGTAAGCCTCACAACATCACCCATACAGGAGTTTTTCACAGTGACTTCAGTGATCACTGTGCCACTGCCTGTATTCACCAGTTCCATAACAGGTTGTCTACTTCTACCTTCAAGCTAAAAAGAAGCCTAAAAAACTTCTGCTAGACCGCCTTCCTGACAGACCTTTGTAACATCAACTGGCAGAATTTCTATCTGGCTCCCTCTGTCACTGAGGTTTTCAATATTTTCCAAAACCTACCAGTGGGACTGATGAATAAACATGCTCCACTTAGGAGGATCAAAACAAGGAAAAGGTCCCCAGACTGGTTCACGCCTACCTTGAAGAAAGCCCTCTGGGACAGGGATGTACTGTGGAAAAGGGCCAGGAAAACAAACTTAGAAGCCAACTGTCTTGCCTTTCGGGTAGCTAGGAAAGCCTGCACCAAGTTAATAAGGGCAGAAAAATCATGGTATTACCTGACCACCCTCGAAGAAAATAAAAATTGCTCTGCCAATTTTTGGAACATTCTTAAAGAGGTTGAAGGTCACTCACCAGCCTCCCCCTGGCCCGCTAGAATAGTGGCAGGTAACATTTCTTACACAATCAGAGCTGACATTCTTGAACAACTCAACAATCATTTTGCCACAGCAGGTCTTGTTTTCAATGATTCACCCCTCAGAAAACTAAATGTCCGCAGCAATGCCACTGATAGCTTATCCTCTGACACTGCCACAAACCAGAGACACTCCTCCTTCTGCTTTCAAACAGTTACATTCAAACAGGTGGAGGACCTTCTAATATCTCTAGACACAAAAAAATGTGGCAGTGCTGATCTTATAGAACGATTTTTCTTGAAAACAGGCTTTTACCATTTGACTGCCCACTTTTACCATCTGACTGCCCAAATCACCCACCTATTTAATAGTTCCATGATTCAGGGTGAATTACCTTCTCTTTGGAAAACAGCGCACATCGTTCCCCTTTTCAAGTCTGGAGAGCCAACTGACCTGAACAACTACCATCTTATTTCGCTGCTTCATACCGTCAAAACGCCTGGGGAAAATTGTCAATTACCAACTTAGGGATGATATAGAATCTGAGAACCTCCTGAACCCGACCAAACCAGGTTTTAGACCCAAGCACAGCACTATAACTGCCTTTGCCAAAGTCTCCAATGACTGGCAAAATGCCTTGGATACAAAAAAACACATCTATGCCCTCTTTCTGGACCTCAGTAATGCCTTTGATACCATGGATCATAGCCTTCTGTTTAACATCCTGAACAGCTTCGGCCTAGACAATACTGCCCTAAAATGGTTTGAATGTTATCGCTCCAACAGACTGCAACAGATAAAAGCACAAGGGGAACTGTCTCCATTTAAAACCCTTCCTCGGGGTGTGCCATAAGGCTCCATCCTGGGCCCCATCCTATTCGCTTTATACATAAACCATATCGACTCTCACATATGCTCAGGCTACATACGTCTATTTGCTGATGATACAATTCTCTACACAATTAACTCATTTCTGAACATCGCTTACGACGAGCTACAACACGACTTTGTCACCCTCCAACACAATTTACTAAAGCACAAGCTCCTGCTTAATGCAAAAAAACCAAAAAAACAATTATCTCAGCTCCACATGGGGCCACCATCGAACCATCTGATTTACACCATATTAGGTGAACCTCTGGAAATAGTGGATAAGTTTAAGTACCTGGGTGTCTGGTTGGATAACCAGCTTAATTTTGTGGTACATCTGAATGAGCTATAAAAAAATCTAAGACAACGTCTAGGTATCTTTTATCGCATATGACGTCTCCTCACATTAGAAGCCAGAAAGACAGTTGTCCTTACAACCTTTATTCAACTACTCGATTATGCTGACATTCTTTACAGCCGTTGTTCAAATCAGGCATTATGTAAATAAGACTCCCTCTATCACAGTGCCTTGCGGTTTATTCTGGATATGCCCAGTCATACCCACCACTGCCTGCTCTACCAAAAGCTCACCTGGCCATCTCTTACATTGTGGAGGCAAAGAAATACCCTCCTGAGGTTCTATAGGGCCTTAACTGATAAGCTACCAGATTCTATCTCTGTTCTCTTTGTATGTGTAACAAGAGCGTATGGCCTAAGAAGCACACCCTTGGTATCCTTCAAAGTGCCAAGAATAAAGTCCCAGTATGGTAAGACTTCTATCAGTTTCTTCCTACCTTCCCTTTGGAACAACATGCAAAAGACATTAAGGTTCTCATCCCTGCTGGGTCCCCATACCTTTAAGCTGCCTATCACATGCATCCTGAAGAACATATGTACCTGCCACAGGTGATTCTGCTACTGGCTCCCTGCCCTGCTCTCCATTTACTTAGCACTTACCTACACTCCAGAGCTTCTCTGTACATCTCCCTCTGTATATTCCTCTTACCCCCTGATCTTACTATGTTCGTGTCATCTCTCTCTCTCTAGTGTTGACATCTCCCCATCCCCCCATCCTTCTCCGCTAAGGCTCAACCCAACTGGTCGGTCCGTTCATGCCTTATTGTTCTATTGTTTGTACAATCAGCTTACCGCACCCTGTTACTTCTACTGCCTTGTTTAGTATCCCCCCTCAGACATTGGTGTTGCCCTTAATTTAAATTAACAATCTGCACACCCTGTATTATCCAATGTTGTTGTTGCTATTGTTTTACTGTATATATCAGCATGCACTAAGTGTCCATTGTATTATTCCTTGCTCTGTTCCCTTCTGCCAGGACCATCTTGAAAATGAGCTTGCAGAATAATGTCTCTGCCTGGTTAAATAAAGTTTTGATTGACTGATTTGATTGATAACAACACAATGCACTGGGGTGATAACACAAGGCAAGAGACGCTGGAAAGCACATGATCTTCTAAAGAATGTGGTGGAAAAAGAGAAGCTTAATGGAATTCAGGAAAGAAAAGGAGACTCAAACGTAAGACAGGGAGGTGGACATAGATGGTCCAATCTTAGAAACCAATGAGACAGCTCAGGGCATTTGTGGCAAAAATGTTTGCCACAAGTTGCAATTTGTGGCATAAGTTGTATTAAATGGGATTTTCAGACCCAGCTTGCATCTGTGCCAGACACAGCCTTGTCCAAGCCCACTTGCATCCAATAAGGGTTGCATCCAATAAGCATGGGCGCTGGTTCACAATTGGGTTCACACCATGGCGGGGCCAACACATCCCATTATATGGAATTTTGGAAGTATTACCATGGATGTGGGAGGAGCTTTTGTTAAACAAGCGAGGAGGTGGTCTAGCTGGCTTGTGCCAATTGGCAGATGTGGGACTGATGCCTATCAGGGCATGCAAGAGTCAGGACAATGGTGCTTTGGACATGGAGGAGTGCTGGTACCCAGCCCCCAGGCTGTTGCACCAAACCATGATGGCACAAAGGGTGGCATCTGGCCCAATGGGCACCCCTGTGACCAGATGTTACAGTGCTGCAGCTGCTACCCACCCTCATCCCCATTGGGTGCCCCCATTGGTGGTGTTGTGCTGCTGGATACCCTAGCACCCCATTTACACCATTCACATTTGCCCCCCGTGCCAATGTTACACCAGTCTTTGTAGTGTTATAGTAGCCCCTCCCATGATACCTGATCTTCCCCGTGACATACAAACCTAAAAAAAAAACTGTTACATCATGCCCGACCACCATCCCCGAATGTAGCCACATGCGTAGTCAGACCAGTATCTGGTGGTGTTGTGGCCCTCCACCCTCTTCACCTGACAGTGGTCACCCCACCCTGCTCCCCCCACAACATTCCCAACCACCTTCTGCGACCAGCACATCCCACCATGGCCAGACACAGAATGCCATCTCACAGACCCCATCACAGTACTGCACAGTGACACGGTCTGTCATATGGACTTCTGTGACTGGCTGTGGTGGTGTGTGGTGGGCTGTGCCACTTGCAGTAGCTAACTGGTAATGGTGAAGGGAGCGGGGTGCATGACCACTGTTGGGTGGGGATGGTGGTGTGCCACTATACCATCAGGCATCAGTAATAGGGCACAACATGGGCGGGGGGGCAGGAACGGACTGTAAAAAGACATCGGGGCTGACCATGCCATATGGGGGGGGCACTATATGGAGATTGCTGGTTGAGGGGTGTTGGGGTGTTGGCCACTGCTTGCCGCTGCAAGCATTCACCTGTGTCAGAACATGGGTGCCCTGACAGTACTGGGACATTGCACCAAAAGCACAGACCACCCCCCTGCCACAGTCTTGCATCAGCTGCCTCATCTGTGCACCTGTTTTGGGCTTACTGCCCCTTGGGGCACCTGGTGTCCCCATGCACCCGCACATCCGGGGATGCATCCGGGCCTGGTGCCATCACCTCACATTGCACCACCCATCTTGCTGCAGTGCCACCTCTCGTGGCTATTTCAGAAGGTTTGCCGCAAGTGGTTGGCCTAACCTTTTTGCCCTTGCCACAGCTGCATCTGGTGAAGCTCCCCACTTCTCAGCAGGCTGTGTCTAGTGCAGCTGCCTTTGAAAATCATGTCCAGAGTGTGTAACAGAATCTTGAAATGAAGATTGGAGTGCAAAGGGAAAGACTAGGGAAGAAATAGCTCTAACTGTAAACAAAGTGTACTGCACATTCATTAGCTGCATATGCAAAACAAGGCAAAAAAGGGGAGTGATTGTTAAGCTCACAGAGGATGGTGGAGATTATAAGAAGTGACACCTGAAAAAACTGGAAATACCAATTAAATATTTTTTCTCTGTATTGTCTGAAGAAGGGGAGGGTGAGGAAAAACAAAGGAGAAACAGATACGAAGGGGGTATAGTAGAGGTGAACAGAAGGCCATTTACAGTGGAGTCACTGTGGGAGGAGGTCACAAAGCTGTAGGCGGACAGAGCAATTCTGCCAGATGCCATACACATGAGTAGATGTTGACAGGTCACAGAACCTCAGTGAAACCTGTTGACAAAGTCAATCAGAACATGAATGGTTCAACATGACTGAAGCAGGGCAGAAATATTGCTCCTTGAGAAAAATGGTAGCAAGGAGGAGGCAGGCAACCATGGGCCAAACAGCATCACTGTAGTAATGAGTGAAATCATGGAGTCACTGCTAAAATGAAGAACAGTGGTGCACTTGAAATGCAAAGGTTCATAAGTCACAAAGCAGTATGGATTAACAGCAGTCAAGTTGTCTGAAAGAAATTTTACAAATTATTTTGATAGGGTTACAAAGGAGGAGAGTCAGGGTGGAGAGAGGCATACATGGCCTGCCTCAATTTCAGAAACGCCTTCAACACCATCCAACAAAAAAAGGAAGCTAAAAAAGTAGGAGACCCTGGGCATGTGACTCAAGGTGGTAAAATGGGTTGCAAACTTGCCAATAGTCATGAGTCAGAGGGTGGTGGTAAATGAGATCCCATCTGGGGAGAGGGTGGTAAAAAGTGGGGTACCACAGTGTTCAGTCCTTGTGATGTTTCCACATTAGTAACATAGCAGGAGGGCAGAGGTAATGGTTTGCCTGTTTGCAGATTATACCAAGATGTCATACTGGGTATATACTCCAGAAGGGATGTAGGGTATCTTGTGATAATAGTGCCAGAATATGGGTGACCAGAAAAATGGCGACTCATATTCGGTGTTTTTATCACAGGGTGACTGCAATGGTAGCGACCTACTGCAATGTGGAAGGAAGGAGATGGCGACCGGAAAGGAAGGTTAGCAATGGGAAGGGGAGGGATAGGTAAGTGGGTTAAGGAGATGTACTGGAACTGCTGCCACTGAGCCAGCTGTGTGGTGTTGTGGCGAGGGAGGCTGGCCCCAGCTAAGTGAGCCCTGGGTTCGGGGCTGGTGTCGGGAGGGTTGTTGTTTTGCTGGGCTTTTTTTTTTTTTTCCGGGTATGGACTGCACCCCCTCAGCACCCCCTCCCCGGGAGTTGAGAGTCTAAAAGCAGGAGGGTGTGGGGAGCAAAGGGGGGTGGGGGGCAGCCCCCTCCCCCCGCTAAAACACTTGTAATGCTGGATGTCAGGTCACCTACAAGTGCATATCGTCTGGTTTTCTGTGGTATGCAATCGCCATAATAACAATTGCCATTCGGCGATCATTATTATGGCATAGAACCTGTGTGTAGAGCATGAATACGGATATGAGAATAATGGAGAAATAGTTGAATGTGTGGCAACTGAGGTTCAATCACAAAAAGTTTAACATCTTGCACCTAGGACACAAGAACCCAGAGGAGACCATCAGGTAGTGGAGGGGGTGGGAGAGAGTGAATTTGGAGGAAACTTATCAGGGTGCTATGATCTCATACAATGCAAAGGTCTCCAGGCAGGTTGCCAAGGCTGCAGCAAAGGCAAACATCATGCTGGTGTGCATAAGCTGAGATATCACATGAAGGAGGGATGCAGTGAGTCCACAGGATAGAACACGGGTGAGGTATCACCTGGAATACTGTGTGGAATTCTGGAGGGAGCATCAGAACAGAGACAGGGTGCAGGCAGTCCACAAGAGGCTGATTGAAATTGTACAGGGCTTGAACCAGAAAACACACAAGGAGAGACAGAAGGACCTCAACATGTACTCAGTTTAGGACACTACAGAGCATGGAGACATGATAGAGGCATTGAAGTACTACAAGGTGTGAGGGGGGGCACATCTTTTAATATAAAGGACATACAGCAACATCGGGGCCTGATGTGATTTTGGAATGATGCAGGATAAGGGGGAATATGAGGAAGTGTTTCTTCACAGAAAGGCTGGTGGACACCTGATGCAGCCTTCCTCCGGAGGTGGTGGGAGCAAACATGGTGGAGGCATTGAAACATGCATGTGACAGGCCCAGGAGAGCCATTGCAGTGAGGACAAAACAAAGAATCCAATGACCAAATGAGGTATAACACCAGAAACAAGGATAGGCTTACAAGCACAGCAGATGGGCCTGGCAGTCACTGTCTGCCTACAATGTATAATTTTCTAAATGTATCTCAAGTCACATGCAAGTAAATGAGAACCACTTACTGAGAGACACTAATATCAGATGCATCACTGTTAGTGTCTACATCAGACAAATGCCAGTCTGAATCCAAATGTTTCGGTGGTTCCTCAACATCTATGTCAAACATGTCTTTGTCTTCCTGGTCAGTGTTGTCTTCTGTTTCAGGTAATGAAGTCTGAGTGCTGGCATCAGTCACGAGGAAGTCACACTGAATACTAATTTCTCTTGTAGCTGGCATGCACAGTATATATTTGTTGGGTCTTGGAATGCGTGTCTGAGTTGCTAAAAAAAGCACCTGAAAGAGAAAGACACACAGTGATTTTGGAAACCCCACCATGGACGTGGGAGGGGCCACCAGTTAAACAAGCCAGGAGGTGATCTAACTGGCTTGCACCAATGGGCAGAGGTGGGACTGGTGCCTGTCAGGTCATGCAAGGGTCAGGACAATGGTGTTGTGGGCATGGAGGGGTGCCGGCATCCAGCCCTGATGGTGCAAAGGGTGGCATGTGTCCTAATGGGCACCCCTGTGCCTGGATATTACAGCACTGCGGCACCTACCCACCCTCATCCCCATTGGGTGCCCCTATTGGTGTTGTTGTGCCCCCCTGGATACTCTATCACCCCATTAACACCATTCACATTCGCCCCCCCATGCCAATGTTACACTGGTCCTTGCAGTGTTACAGTAGCCCCTCCAACCCATGATATCTGCTCTCCCCCATGTCATACAAACCCAAAAATACTGTCACATCTCACCCGACCCCCATCACCAAATGTAGCCACATGCATAGTCAGACCAGTACCTAATGGTGTTGCGGCCCCCCACCTTCCCCACCTGACAGTGATCACCCACCCCTCTCCCCCCACAACATTCACAACCACCTTCTGTGACCAGCACATCCCACCACACACCACCATGGCCAGACACAGAATGCCATCTGACAGACCCCATCACAGTACTACACAGTGACAAGGTCTGTCAGATGGAATTCTGCATCTGGTCATGGTGTTGTGTGGTGGGCTGTGTCACTCACAGAAGCTAGTCGGGAATGGTGGAGGGAGTGGGATGTGTGACCACTGTTGGGTGGGGATGGTGGTGGTGGACCACTAGACCACCAGGTACACTATTGACATAAGTAATAAGACATGGCATTTGCCTGGGGGGGCAGGAATGGACTGTAACAAGACATCGGGGCTGACTGTGCCATGGGGAGGGGGGCACTATACGGAGCTTGCTGATTGAGTGTTGACCACTGCCTGCCACTGCAGACATTCACCTGTGTCAGCACATGGATGCCATGGCAGTACTGAGACATTGCCCTAGTGACGCAGACCACTCCCTGCCATAGTCTTGCCCTTCACTTTGGTGTCCATTCTACATATGTGGAGCCGCATGGCAGCACCACCACACAGAAACAACACCAAACAAAACACTCTCCATTTTTACATGAAGATACCAAAAGTGCTACTGTTCCTGCCTGGACAACAAGAACAGGGTGTTTCCTCATTGTGTGTCCATAACCAGTGGAGCAGTAAGGTAGGCCACCACTTTTACAAGACTTTGATGATGTGCACAATCATTGTAGCCATGACGTGTACTATTCCATCAACACAGGATACATGTCCTACAAAGATCAGTAGTACCACAGCATGGGAGTACAACAGAAGTCCTGTTCACCTTATCCCTATCACACTCCACAGTGCCACATGCAATGGTCCTAGATGCACCTTGCACTGACACCACCCTCCCGCACTCAGCAACAATGGGCCCACAGCACATGTATAACATGAAGTGCACCAGTTCCCTCCCACACAAACCTGAGCTAAAGCAATGAAGCTATGAATTGGAAGTAACATCAGGTTCCCCCACTATAGCATCTGTGGCAAATCACATGACAAATTACTATTAGGTGCCTGCAGCATATGCAGTATCATGCCCACTGTGATGCACAGATGCAGTACAACATAGCATCACTGTACACACCTAAATCAATCAATCAATCAATCAATCAAGTCTTTATTTAACCAGGCATTCATCGTTGAGCAGAAGCTCATTTGCAAGATGGACCTTGGTGGAGCATGAACAATTGTATATACAGGTCAACACAGGTATTTACAAGGCAATACAGATAATACTCTTTACAGAGAGGAAGAAAAAGAAGTTCATACGTACATAGAATTATACAGATATTGTACAGATTACACGGTATTTACATACATAGAAGTGTCTATAGGAAGATAAAGCAGGTTATCTAAGGTTGCAGGAGGAAGTAACGGAAGAAAAAAATAAAAATAAAAATATACACCAGGTAGAGGTGAAGGTAGGGGGGAAGAGAGGGAGGGAAGTAGGGGGAGAAAGGCTAGGAGGGCACGGTGCACAGAAAGGAGTTGGTAAAGCTGGATGTAGAGAAGGTGGATGGAGAAAAGGAGTATGTGTGAGCCCCGGGATTGAATGCTATAAAGTACGAGGCATGGTAGGATGTCACAACCCAGGGTAGTGAGCTCCTATCTGAGGTTGGGAAAGGAAGAATAAGGGGATGGATGGGCCTAGTGTTGATAAGACAGGGGGATAAGAGAGAGAACAATTAGGCTGGTGAGGAGCAAGCTGGGGGTCAGTACTAAAATTGGGTCTAGGCGTGGCTATATACCAGTACTGGGTCTTGAGTAGGTGAAGCAGTTACATACTTTCTGATTGTATGGAAATAAAGCATCTTGAAAGCATTTATACCGATTAGAGTGCTTAATTTGAGGTTTTTGTAGATCGTTCCATAAGGTAGGTAGCACGAAGCTTATGGCTGCCCTGCCGGAGCGGGATTTTGCTTTGGGTACTTTAAGTGTAATAGCTGAGTAACTTCTTAACGTGTATTTCCCAATTATACTCAGGGGAAGACAGCAGGAGATATAGTAAGGCAGCTTATTAGAGATGGCTCTATAGGTCCAGAGAGCGGCGTTTCTGTGGTGCCTGAACTTTAGTGATGTCCATCCCACTGCCGCATATAGGGTGCAGTGATGTGTGTCGAAGGGGAGTCCCATTATAAACCTCAGTGCTCGATGGTAGAGTGTGTCCAGTTTAGCCATGTAAGAGTTGGGGCATTAGCTGTAGAGGAAGTCAGCGTAATCAACCAATGATAGGAAAATGGATTGGACCAGTTGTTTCTTGGCATCTCTGGTGAGAAATTGGCTGATTCTAAAAAACAGTCCAAGCCTTTGCCGAAGTCGTTTTAGCAAGTCCTCGATATGTTCAATGAAGGAGAGTCTTTGGTCTATCCAAACTCCCAGATACTTGAATTTTGTAACAAATTCTAGTTTTTCACCTAGAACTGTGGTAATTTGAGGAACTGTCCCACTGGACACAGGGTTAGCTGTACGGATAAAAGGAGATAGTACCATCGCTTTAGTTTTTTTGGCATTAAAGAGTAGCTTTTTTTGGAGGAGTTGGCTTTGCAAAAGGTTGAATTCTGACTGCAGGTCATTGCAGGCAGCTTCAGGTGTTGGGCAACTCATGTAGAGAACTGCATCATCTGCAAACAGATGGATGTTGGCTTCTTTTATACAGTAGTCGATGTTATTAATGTAGATTGCAAAAGTAAGGGCCTAATATAGAACCTTGAGGTACCCTCTTTGCAGAGTTTTTAAGGGGACAGGCCTCCTTTGGCTTTAACTTGTTGAAGGCGCCTGTAAGATAGTCAGTGAATCAACGCAGAGAGGAGGGTCCACACCTATGGTTTGAAGAGCGGAGAGGAGCAGACTATGGTCAGCGGTGTGAAAGCCTTGCTTAGATCAAGGAAAACAGCACAAATAAAGTTTTCTCTCAAGATTACGCTGCCAGTCGTTAGTAACTTTGGCGAGGGCTGAGATAGTGCTATGTTTAGCTCTGAATCGGACTGCATAGGATTTAGCAGTTCCTAGACTCAAGGTGAGTCCTCAGCTGTGCATTTACAATTTTCTCTAGGAGCTTGGACAGGACCGGAAGGAGGGAAATTGGCCTGTAGTTATTGAGATGCCACGGTCACCTGATTTGAACAGTGGTATGACATGTGCTGTCTTCCATATAGGTGGTAAGGTGCCCTGAGACAGGGATAAGTTAAAAAGGTGGGTGGCCAGGTATCGCTGGTACATGGTAGGCAATTTTTAGGAAGTAAGGGTCAAAGGGAGTCGGCCCCAGCACTTTTCTAGTATCCAACTGAAACAAGAGGTCCTCTACCTCTTTCAGTGTGGCAGGTTGAAGTGAGAAGCGCGAAGCTATCGGAGTTTCAGGCAGTTGGCTGGCAGTCTGGGGAGCAAGTATGTTTGCAGGAGTTATCAAATGCCATGCCTGCAGTAGCAAAGTGGTTATTGAATGCGTCAAGTATATCCATCTTTTCGGTTATAGTCAAGTTGCCAGAGGTAATCTTGGTCGGGAGTGAATTTCCTGGGGAGTGGCCTAGCAGATCACTGATTGTGTTCCAGAGCTTGATTGGGCTCTTTGTGGCAGAGTCAAGTTCGGATTTGAGGAAGGTGGTCTTTGATTCTCTGATTGTTTTGGTACATAAATTTCGTAGTTTCCTGAACTGGTTCCAATCCTCTGCAGTGTTCAGTCTGCGTGCTTTTTTCCAGAGCTTATCTCTTTCTAGAAGCAAGGACTTGATCTGAGGGGTGAACCATTTACAGGTTTTGGTCCTAGTTCGAACTTTAATAAGGGGAGCATACTTATTAAGGGCCCTTGATAGAATGTTGTGGAACATATTGTAAGCTGACATAATCGTTTTGGCCAGGTAGAAATCTTGCCACTCAGGGGAGTACTTAAGCTCGTTTAGGTAGGCATGTTCATTGAAGTTGTGCCTGGATCTCTTCATAGAGAACTTGCTGATGGGTGCTGGGTTGTTGGTGGATCTTACTCCCTAATAAAACAATGGTCGCTGGCGTCTGAGAAGAAGACATCAGCGTGGGAGGAGAAGAGATGAGTTTGCTCACCATTAGCACATCCAAAAGTGTACTTTTACTGGGGTTCTTCACGTTTGGCGTGTTGGTTCAGTAATAAGTTGGGACAGCCCATGTTCATCACAGAAGGATGCAAGGGGGCAGCTGTGTTAGAGAGCCAGTCAAAGTTGAGGTCTCCTAAAATAATAGTTTCTGGCAGCCCTGTCTCAACTTGTCATAGATATGACACAAGCTGTGAGCCAGCAGGCGGTGGTCTGTAGCATCCTATTACACAGAGTGCAGTAGTCTGTGTAATTTCTACTTTGAGAATTAGGCATTCGAATTCGCTGGCGACAGATGCCGAGGATAAGCAGGAGGCAGACAATTTGTCTTTAACGTAGATAGCTACCCCTCCTCCTCTGGCATGCCTATCAGCTCTGTACAAGGCATAGTTGGGTATGTTTACTTCTCTATCAGTGGTGCTGGGTCTAAGCCAAGTTTTGGAAATCACAAGTATGTCAGGAGAGGTATGATTTACCCAGGTTTGTGTTAAGGTTATCTTTTTAAGGAGGCTACATACGTTAATATGCAAGAAGCTTATTCCTTTTAAATTTTCTAGTTCTGCTGGCAAAGCAATAGCTTCTGGGGGGCCAGGGTTGAGTTCTACATTGCCTGAACAAAGCAGGAGGATAAGTAGGATTTTTCTAAGAGCACTAATTATAAGCTTGTAATTCCTGCCTTTCTCCCGTCTAGTAGATCTGATGTTTTTACCCACACCTACAACAATACAAATAAAGAACACTATTTTGTTACCTACAATGGTCAGTTTATTTGGGGAAAAAAAGGAAGCAACCATACATGCTGCATTTTTATAACAGGGGAAACATGAACTATTCAATGGCAAGAAAATTTCCTAGACCAATTGGTCAAAGTGCACTTGTTGCAGTAAAATAATCTGAACACAGCATCAACTCCATCCATATGATTGCATTGCAGACAGAATAATCAATCACACCATCTCTTACCAATCAAGCTTGATGCCTTGTAATTGAAAAGCAGAAGCTTAGTTTCATAAAAAAAACCTTACATATTTATTTTGTGGGGGGGGACAAAAGTTTTGTCATGACTAAAACATTTCATAGTCAGAGAACAAGTGTCAGAACATCCCCTTTATAGTAATAGTTTGACAGTTTTATTTTTTATGAAGAAACGCACCACATATGAATGCACTGCATCATGGGTATGCAAATACCTAATTGCCTGTATTGCATAACACACTACAGTGATACCAGACAATTGGTTATTTGCATACCCATGATACAGTGCTTTCACTGGGGAGTGTTTCCTCAAAAAAAAATTATTATATAACTCTTCAACTGATACTATTAAATAGATGCCAACACATAAATAGCTCTAATTAAGGATTCTGTTACTTTATGTGATTTTAATTATTTATTGTTTAACTTGTTCTGTAAAAGTGCTTTGATAGTCTTTGAATTGTGCTTTAAACAAATAAAGTTTATTATTATTATAATAAAAGGGATGTTTCAGCACTTGTTCTCTGCCTAATAACCATCTACATGTGCTCATTTTGGTCCCCACAACATTAATAAATAAGAGCCATTGTATAATTGCAGTAATGCATGCCAGTGTGTGGATTGTGTGGGGGATAACCTCACTTCTGGTGTTTTGGATGTACTTGGTCTCTAGTGTTGTGCCCAGCTTTCCCAGGTGTGAGCTTATCCCAGCACAACCCACATTCTGTAATGCATTATTGCTTAAATATTTACCACAGGGGAAACCTGGGTCCCAATACTACCAATAGAAGTATTGGTAACCTCCACTACTCTAGAATCAAAGAACTGTGACAATTCTTCCTCAATCTCAGCTGTAGTGCCGGGTTCCCAAATGATTTCTTCATCGTCTTTCTCCACAGGAAGGGAAACATCTGCGACAAGCTGTAATTAAAAGTAAATGCACCTTGAATTGTATGAGTGAAAGTGTTTTTACAATACACGTGTAAAAAGTACTGTGTGCTTTATAACCATTTTATGCGCCGTCACTCGCCACTAGGGAAAGGGAAAGAGGAAATTGTTTAACCAGGAAAGGCACACTAAGCCAGAGCTTGTTTCCAGGTGTGACCTGGGAGCACAAGGAAGTTAAGTGACTTTCTCAGGGTCACACAGTATGCAAGTGGAAGCTGTGGGATTCAAACCCAGGTCTGGTCTGCTGGATGTCACCAGATTTGCAGCTCAGAGCCTTAGACCACTGCGCTATACTGCCTCCTAAGTGTCCAGGATGTCTCCTGCGAGCTAATATAACCAGATCATACAAAGATGTCTGTTTATAATTAAAGTTCATTGTACAGCGGGCATCAAATCCCAAGCATCATTAAGCAGAGCACACTCAAAGATTGAGTGTGTTGTGTGTCTGTACAGCACACCACACATCAGGAACACATCAAGTTGACATTACAATTGCAGAAACAGCAGACACACCTGTCCTTGTAGCATAGCATGTCAACTGTGGCCATGAAATGGACATACCCACTGTTAAGTGGATGACATGCAGAAACAGCAGTAACATGACATGCATGGCTAACAACTGCTTCAACAGTTGCTAAATGTACTAACAGGAAGCTGGGGTAACATAACACATGCAGAGTGTTTACTGGAGTGCATGACATAACCAAGACAGGACTACACTTCCATGACAGTAGCTGGAAGTGTGATACTATCCATTGTACTGCTCCCTGGCCAGACATTGCAGTTCCAAGAATGATGAGATTGTCTGGTTTGCGTTCTGAATTTATATGTGTCAGGCAACACATGGACAGCATGGGCTGGTCAGAGTGATGGTGGCTTGCAGATGGCAGCTACAGTAACTGCACACAGCATAAAACCAATACATCTTAATTGTGTGGCCACCCTGACTGTCAGAGAAAAGACACACAGAATGTTAGACAAAACAAGTTGGGTATGAGATGCATAATGGGTCAGTGTTCCCACAGGGAACAGGGTGTGAACAACTTCACTGGAAGAACGTTTCAGGGGATGACATGCTACCAATGGTGGCTATGCAGTAAGACACAGCAGGGCATATGTCACGATCAACAAATGCTGTACCCAGGTTAATGGCCCATGCGGTGCAGAACATCCCCCATGATAACTGTTTCACTGCAGTGGCCATCATCCATTGTGCCCTGGAAAATAACACTGGGCACAGGCTGTACAGACTGTACAGACCATGGGCCGAACATATGCAGCAACAGTTTAGAACAAGGTCAGAGTCACTCACAGTAACAGTGCACCATTGTAGAAAGTGACACAGACATAACCACACACATCTAACCAACAACACAGAATGAACCAAGTGTCCTAAGGTGCGCATCCCAGGCTAGACAGAAGACCCTGAGTCATTCACTGTTCCACCCCCCCATTCCATCACCACAGCTTAGTCAGGGACAGCAATGCCTTCAAGACTTGTCCAGCATCTCATTTCCAAGCAGCATGAGCAAGTCAGCCATTGCCCAACTAAGACTTACTCTTGTGTATATCAGACAACTCTCCTTGGCACAGCAGAGTGCTCATAGGCTCATCACACATCTGAACGGTGTGCAAAAACTGCTGCCCATGGGGGGGAAGGGGCAATGCAGGAATGGTGAAACATGGCATATAAAGACAGTGAATTACCATTGCAGAACAAAGTTGTACATACCTCATCAATTGTATGCATTCTCAAGAAGGCAGTATCTCTCTTGCTGGGTTGGGGAGGGCACTTAAAGGGGTCCTCAATTATTTGCAGGACTGTGCTTTTATGTACATTCAGACTTTTGTAACCACACAATGTTGCTAGATCTGGCAGCATAGTAAAATTACCAGGATCAAAGTGGTCCTCACACAACATTCTTCGGTCACTAGACTTCCAGTTCAGTTTCCTGCGGTATATCATAATCCAAGCATGTTGCAGTTTCTTCCACTTTGGAAAAGTAAAGAAGGACTTCCCACTTTTGTCACTATTCTTGCAATTGGGAGCAGCACAATATACCATTCTGTCACTCACACTATGCAGAACTATATATACTGTAGATAACAGACTAGCTTATGCAGTGCTGCACTACAAATAATCAGTGGGTACACCAAACAAAATGACTGATAAACCTCACCAAAACAAATGCTCTGGCATTCAAAGTATATAAACACCTGCTAACAATCTATACTAAGCTGTCACTGCACAACTACACTATTACAGCACTTCTCCCATTTGTGGCAGTACTAGGGGTCTGACAAGTCTGCAAGCACTGAAGGAAAACAAAACACAGACACAACATTTTCACTTTTTTCCATTTATTTAATAGACATGTGCTGAAAATACCTCACTATTGGCTGTCACACTCTTTTCTGACAATTTCACCCACCAAGGAAACATAAACAAATCTGAATTGGGCACCAAAACACTTTACTGCAGGGTCTGCACCATTCACTTCCATTGACTACCATTGACAGAGCCGAAGATTGTGCTCTGGTATTTCTGGAATGGTTGTTTGTGACAAAATAGAGGAACCACACTGCCAGAAACACTTGAGTAACACTGTGCTGGGAAACAAACTAGGAGACCAGAATGCAGCAGCAATAAAAAGTCCATAAAATAACACCAGGTATGATTTTTTTATTCAGAAAACATAGCGATTAGACTAAGAAACTTCTAAGGAACTGTCTGTGAATGTGACAGGGCCATCTGTGACATTGCATGTCACCTTTAAGGACATGGTCAATGTTTTTTATATCAGCCATGAAGGACTAGTCAGCTAATTTAAATGCAAGAGAAAGTTCTTCTAAATTAGCTTTTTTTAAGTGTCTTGTGAAGATGTAGTCAGGATTAGTTTAGGAGCTCTGGCTGACCAGCGACAGAAGATAGCACAGTGGTCACTGATGGAGTCAGGGAGGACACCCATGGCTGTCACTCTGGAGGGATTTGAGGCAATGGTCCAGTTAATGGTAGAGCTGTTTCCCATTTTATAATTTGTTCTGGTGGGGGTGGATATTATTTGGTGCAGTTCTGAGGTGGCCAGCAGCTCTTTGGCACAGTCGGACTGGCTACTGTCCCAGTTTAGGTTAAAGTCCCCTAAAATGATTCATTCCCTATTACTTGGAATGGATGATTTGCTTGAAATGAGGGATTCAAGCTCAGAAAACAGTGTTCTGGGGGTAAGTAGACTGAAATGATAGTAAACATTTTGCTTTTGCCTATGATTAGATTTATGGAGAGGGATTCAAGCACAGAAGCATCAGTGTCTAGGTGTAGTTCAGTGCAGGAGAACCTCTCTGACACAAAAAATAGGCATCCGCCTCCTCTTTTTCTGAGTCTATCTTTCCTAATTAGGAAATAACCTTTAAACATGAGTTCGTGAGAAGGAATTTTGGGGGTTAGCCAGGTCTCAGATAGGGTGATGATTTCAAAATTGTTGAACTCGACCCAGGCTTCAAAGGGAATTTTTTTTAGCAAGGAATACTTTAAATGTTGAGGTGGGCAATGCTGATAAATTTCTTATCATGGCCAACTTGGGGTTTGTGGGTGAGATCAGGTGGTGCAGGTCCTGGGCTGGGGTGTACAGACCCAGAGAGGAGGAGAAGTAAAAATATTAAATGAGTTAGCCTCCAGTTTTTGCAGTGTTTCATATGCTTGTTGGTGCAAGCATGTCTGATGTATTTGGTAGATCGAGGGTAGTGAAACAGCAAGATTCACAAAAATAGGTAGCCGCCTCCTCTTTTTCTTTTTCTGCTGCATTATTAGCTTATCATAAAAGTCTTTACTTCTCCCTGGTAAAGAAATAAAATCCTTTATTTGCCTAATGCAAATGTATGCTAGACTGTCAGTGTCGTGTACAATCAGATGGAATAAGACAATATGAAGATATTACTGCTATGCAGGCTCAGCTGACACTACGGTCTCATTTCACTAAGTGACTGTGAGTGGCAGCAATGGACATGTGGGAGAGAAGTGGAATACAAAGCCTCATAGTTTTAAACAGTAGCAGGGCCTCTAGCATAGTACTAGTGATAACATGAAACATTTGTCAGAGATTAGGGCCTTTACCACATTGATAACTGCTAATAAGTCAGATAAAGGCATAATGCCTCCCATGACTCCTCGCATGTGTGACGCTTCACCTATATGCTTATTATTATTTGTATTATATCTATGATATAAATGTATGTTTCTTTGAATTTCTGCTTGAGAAATATGGCAGGCCTGGCAGAAGAGCACCATGGGAGCTAGGATTTTAAAAGTGTGGTGAGGAGAGATTGCAGTCTCCATGACCCAGTGGAAAATCTTACTAAGAGCTTCCTTTACGCCAGGTTGTAACAGGTTGTAAAACCAGCCACTTGTATAAAGTATTGCATTTTATTACCTACTAGGAAGAAAGCAACTTCTGACAGATACCTCTTACATTTCTCGCCACTGGGAGATATAGCTGTCAGAAAACATAGAAACATAGACTTTGACAGCAGATAAGGACCGCTTGGCCCACCTAGTCTGCCCAAGATCCTAGTTAACCAACAGCCAATTTCTTCATAACCCCCACAAGAATTGCCTTATGTCTGTGCCATGCATTCCTGAATTCTCCCACCATTTTCATAGGTTCATAGGTTTGTTCAGAGCTCAGAAGACTTTTATTGTCTATACAGCTCGCCACTAGAAATGACTGATATCCCAGAATATCATTTTCAATCAGGTATCTATCCAGATTTGTTTTAAAAGCCTGCATGGTACTATTAGATACCACCTCCAGTTGCAATCTGTCCCAAATCGGCATAACTCTTACACTAAACCAGTGCTTTCTTTTAGTAGTCCTATACCTTTCCCTTGTTAGCTGCAATGGATGTGCTCTGGTCTGACATGGCTGTTCTGTAGCTTTAACCCTAACTATTCCCTTAAATTGGTATCAGTAATGGCCTTAAAAACCATGCACATGTCTCCCCACAGCCTACAATATTCTAACACATACATCCCAAATTTGGTCAACCTATCCCAACAGTCCCACCCTTGCACCCCATTGATGATCCATGTAGCTCTTCTCTGAGCCCTTGCCAAAGACACAATCTCCTTTTTGTAATCTGGAGACCAAAACTGTGCACAGTACTCCATATGCCGCCACACCAGTGACCCATACAAGGGCAACAAGATCTCCCTCTTCCTACTCTTAATATGCCTGTTTATACAGCTTAATATATTACCTGCTTTATTAACCACCTGGCTACAATGCTGATTAATTTTCAGGTCATTTGAGAACCTTACTCCCAAATGCCTTTCTTCATTAATCTCCCTTAAAATCTGACCATTTAGCCTGTAGGTGGCCCCTGCATTGTTTCTGATGAAGTGCATGACCGTGCACTTTTCCACATTGAAGGTTAACCTTGAATCTTGTGCCTAACTCTACAGTTTGATCAGAGTTTCCTGTCATCTGGCAGTTTCCAGGTTGTTGTTTACCATGAAGCCAATTCTAGTATCATTAGCAAATTTTGCTTCCCATACATCCCCTCTGGCTGTCATGGAATGTATATATACATTAAAGAGGCAAGGACCCAAAACAGACACCGCTGGGACCCCACTCATCACTCCTGACCATCCCGAGTTACATCCCCTGATTGTCACTCTCTGTTTTCTATCGGATAGCCAGGAGCTGATACAATGAGTTATATTTCCCTGGATGCCATATTCTACCAGGGAGTCCACCATTTTTTTGTGTGGTACTTTATCAAAGGCCTTGGAAAAATCCAGGAAAATAATATCCACTGGATACCCTTCATCAAAGGCCTTCCTGATGTTCTCATAGTATCCCAGGAGGTTGGTCCGACAAGATCTACCATGCTTAAATCCATGTTGTGCATCATCAGTATCCCCTCTCTGCTGCATATCCAGTTCTATGTGTTTTTTATGACCCCTTCTAATACCTTACCAGGTACTGAGGTCAGGCTTATTGGTCGATAATTACCAACATCCTGCCTGGAGCCCTTCTTAAAAATGGGGATAACATTTACCTCTTTCCATGTATCTGCTACTTCTCCCTGTTCCAAAGAAGCCTGGAGTAGGTAGGCTAGGGGTTCAGCCAATATTTCTGCCAATTCTATGATTACTTTGGGATGGATTTCGTCTGGTCCCATGGATTTCCTAGGATTTAAGCTGAGTAATCTTTTTTGATATCTTCCTTGTTTATTTTAAACACACTATTTGTTTCAAAATGTTGTTTAGTAACCCTGGTCTTTCAGTTATATACTGATGAAAAATAGCTATTATACCTTTCAGCCATGAGTGCATTATTATTTTTATGTTTTATTTTTTTATTAATTGAGAATCAGAATTAAACCCTTTGAGTCACAGACTCTTTTGCATTATCCTGTATCAAGTTTCCATCTGTATGTTTTAGTGGGCCTATCCCTTGTTGTCCCCCTTTTACTCAACCAATACAGTTGTAAAAGGTTTTATAGTTGTCTTTGACCTTATTGGACAGTTTAAATTCATAATTAGTGGTGGGCGAAGTGGGCTCAATCCACTCTGTGAAGTGATTCGCGGAGCAAAGGCGGATTCGCGGAGTGCTCCACAATGCAAAGCGGAGTACTTCGCATTATAATGAGGAACGCATAGTGCATTGAAACAGCTACTTGCATACATTCCACCTCCACTGGTCACTTCTCTTTCAATTTTTAAGGCGAAGTACATTGGTGGCAGTTCACTTCGCCTTGTTTTTGAGCTCTGAAGGAGGATTTTGTAGTGATTCATGGGAGTTCAAGTCACATGGGCTCTATATTGATCTGCACAGCCTCAGTTCGAGGTAGTATGAGTAGGAAGGAGTAGGAGACAGTGTGCTCTGATAGCTGTCTGTAGGAATCTTTTAAAAGCTGTTCAAAAAGCATTTTTGCTTTTTTGGGGGGGATCCAACTGTAGTTCATCGATTGTAGGGAAACCCTCCTGTGCTCACATCATCAAGCGTTTTTGTTTGTGTGTGGATTTTGAATGTAAATTTACAACACTGTGTGGTGAAAGACAGTGAAGTGTGCTGTGTGGGGGAGGGGCGTATCTGTGTGTAGGTAGATTTAAGTTGGAGAACTAGTGATTTCTTTGTGTTTTGGCAATATTTTTGTTATATAACTGACTGTGTTACTGTACACATAGTAAAATTGTCAGTGATAGTACAAAGTTTCTTGCTGCTTGTGGTGAATGTGGTGCAGCATTTCATAAGGTCAGGTTGTTTAAATTACAAATTTACATTACGTGGCACTGAGTACACTGAACTTTTGCATTTGCATTGCATTCCTCATTCAGCATTGTACACAAAGGCCCAGATATTCAAAAGGGTTGCGCATGGCGTCGGTCCCCAACGGGTGCTGCCTGGCAGGGCGCCAGGCGCAAGTCGTCGGGGATCGGCGCACCTGCATGCTAATGGCATGCAAATGGGGCCATAATGAGATGCAAATGGGCCCTTGTGCGCCTTGCATAAATGATGGCCCCATTTGCATATCCTCTTTTGAATATCGCAGGTACTGTGCATGATGCAATGGCACTTGCGTTAGTGCATCTCCATGCTCCACTCTGGCCACTTGTGCTGGTGCAGTGCCACTGCACCATGCACAGTGGGGGTGGCCAGAGTGCGATATTCAAAGCTTCTGCGCCATAGCGCAGCTCCGTTGAATATCGCCCAGGCCACACCCCTGCGCAACAAAGTTGAGCTGCGCCCAGGCTTGCGCCACAGCCTGACGCAGTTTGAATATCCGGGCCAAAGTGTTCTGTGTTGTATGTGCAGTGTTGTGTGCATCAAATATAATACACCTTTTAAAATTTGTGACACAGATCAATGTAAGTGCAACTAAGCGCAGCAGTGTGAACCTGCTATCCACTGCAGCTGCCTGATTTTGTACTGCGATCGTGTTTTCTGTTCTTAGTGTTGCTGCTTGTAGTGTTGTAAAAATCGGCACTGTCTGTATTCAGTGCCCCCCCCACATTGAAAAGATATTTTTTACCAGACTGGATTGTTTTTGTGACCCCATCAGCACCACTGGTTACTGTAGTTGTTTTAATTCCATGACAGTGTCACAACACAGTAGTCCCCTTATCTGTTGCTGAAGCCACAGTTGTTTATTTTGCTTCACATCCAGCTAGTGATAGTAGCAGTAGCGACCCTCCAGTCAGAAAGTGAACATATCAAAATCTGAATTTGGTAATAATATTGTGGTTGATCCCCAAAATGCCAGAGAGACATGCAAGTAAAGCTGTTTCTGGCCATGGCAATGTTGGCAGTAAGAGGGTCTGTGGGCATGGTAGTAGTACGCGGACGGAGAAGTGCATTGGTGATGTGAGGAAAGGTATTTCTCCTGCAATGTTTTTTACAGCCCAATCAATAGCTTCACTGATAGTTGGAGGAGATGATGTTTTTTCCAGCCGATGGTGTTAGTGGTGGTGGTGGAGGTAGTATTAGCATTGTTGTGTCAAGTTCTAATTCTGACCAGTGTACTGTATCCAAACATATTGAGTGTGAAGCAGTGCAAGTGAGTGACAGCGTAGATGATGTCATACTTCCCAGTAACATCCCATTAACTGATTATCATGTCAATGATAGCATACAATGTGATAGTCCATCCACCGTGGCACTTAACATCACTCATTTTCCATGCAACAGTGATTCACAGTGTGGTGAAAAAATATCAGGTGATGGTGGTGTAGATGCTGATGATGAATGTGATGATGCTGATGATGATGATGTTGCTGTTGTTGCAACATGCAGTCCACATGTTAGCATCTAAGCAGAAGATGTGGATGTGTGTGACAGTGACGTTGATGAATATGATTTCTGAAATTTCTGAATCTGTTTGCAGGAATTCCCCCCTGTAAAAATTTGTGATGTACCAGTTTTAGTGGATGATGATGATGATGACGACCCAGTACTCAATATGATAGGTAGTCATGGTGGTCAGTTGCAGTCCAGGTGTGCAGTGCCAGAAACATCGCGTGCCCCCCTTCCCCACTTCAGTGCTTAAAATAACAGACTTAAATAAGCCGCATCATCATGAACATGTTAAAAGCAGAGCATCACAGTTCCTTGTTTGGGATTTTTTTGCTCAAGATGCAAAGGATGAGTCAGTTGCAATCTGCCAGGTTTGCCATGTGCATGTGAGTCGAGGTAAAAAGGGGAGCCATCTTGGGACAGGAGGACAGCATACGCATCTTAAGAATAGGCACTTGGCTCTGTGGATCCAGCACAAGCTGGCAGCTAATACCAGACTTGGGCATTCACCCGTATCACCGGCGGCAACTATAACCAGCATGTTATCCCCTTTCATGACTGTTAAACCCAGTAGAAAATTAAACGTGTGCAGTAGTGTGGCAATAAGTGCAAAGGATTACTACAGGCATGATGATGATGAGGTGGAGGACCATAATGACTTTGAAATATTGTCCAGTGCTGTGGTGAATGCAGTATGTCTAGTGCAAGTGGTACATCAACCCCGGTTGGCAAATCCAGAAAAATAACATCATTTCTGGGTTTGTCATCATCACCTGTGCAACCGTCTTCATCAAATGTCTACACTCCACCCCCTGCCATTGCAATTCATCACAGAGCACAAGCATTTGTGACCAAGACACACCTTGCAAAACATTCAAGTCGGCACATGTTACAGAGTGTTTTTGTGCATAAGCTGAGGTACCCCCCCAATCATACAGTGTCATGTGAACTTAATGCTGCTGTAGCAGAAATGCTGGCAATCAATCTTTTGCCCTTCTCCTTTGTGGATAATTCTGGGTTCCAGTGGTTTGCTGCCCGTGCCTGTCCAAAATGGAAAGTCTCATCCAGGACACACTTTTCTACCTGTGCTGTTCCTGAGTTGTTCCGCACTGTCTCAGACTCAGTAAGACATGCCCTTCAACATCCCTCCTCTCCATTCATCCATTTAGGTATGGATATGTGGACAAGTGGCAAAACAGTGGGGAGTTCATATCTGTGTATAACTGCACACTGGACGCAGGTGCCGGGGGTTGTTTGTGATGCTGGTATTGTGCATAATCAGTGCAGGAAGGTGGACTGTCATGGTAGCAATATTCCTGGAATTTGCCAGCATGCAACAATTGCTATGCACAGTGTGACCTGTTCACACACTGGTAAGAACATGTTGGACATGGTACTGACTGAAACTGACAGATGGCTAAACCCTCTGTCCCTGAGAGCTAGGTTCATAGCAAGTGACAATGGGTCAAATGTGGTGAAATGCATCATGAATGGTGGTCTTTTTCATGTTCCATGCATGGCCCACTGTTTAAATCTTGTGGTTCAGGAGTTTCTGCAGCACCCTGACATAAAGGAAATGCTGATCATTGCACGACGTATCTGCTCTCACTTTTCAAGATCTGGAAAGGCCCGTGACCAACTGCAGGAGTTGCAGATACAAAACAACCTGCCTCAGCACTGCTTGAAGCTGGAAGTTGTCACCCAATGGAATGCCACGTTACACATGGCAGAGAGGTTGTATGAACAATACAAAGCCATCACAGAATATCTTGTTATGCACACTAGCCATGACAGTTCTGAGGCCTCCACGTCTATGACAACCGAACAGTGGCACCTCATGGACTCTGTAATAACAATTTTGCTGCCTTTTGAATATGCCACACAGGCAGTGAGTGGTGAGTCTGCCTCCACTAGCCAATCAATTCCACTGCTGCGGGTGCTGCAGTAGACATTGGTAAATGTACAGCATAGCCTTGATGTTGCCGGAGACGGTGGTAGCAGTATGTTGCTGCAACACATGCTGACAGTATTTAACCAGAATTGTCACATTGTGAACATTCAGCGTAGTGACAACTTTGCCATGGCAACAGTGCTGGACCCACGATACAAACGTGGAATTGCATCAGTACTGGAGAGAGGGCCTGAACAGGTAAAAAATATCAGTGGTCAACTGGTTTGCTTGGTTCATGGGGCACAGAAGTCACATGCCAAGGTTTGCAAAACCTCAGCAGCATAATCCAGCTGAAGGTGTAGCTGGAGGACTAGCAAGCATATCATGCAAGGGTAAGGGGACTGTAGTTCCTGGTGGTCTGTCATCCAAAGTGGTTGGTGTCAACCCACTTTGGGAGGCTTTGTCCCAAGTGGGTATTTGTGACATCAATGATTCCAGGGAACAGACTGATGCATCAACAATCGGACTTAGTGCGGCACAGAGAATGGTTGAGTCATATTTGTCTGAAAACAGGCATCTGACAATAAGTGAAGATCCTCTTTTTGTACTGGAGTGGAATGGTCAGTGAATGGCCAGAGCTGACTGCAGTGGCACTGAAGTACCTCACATGCCCACCCTCCAGTGTAAGTGTTGAGAGGGTATTCAGCTCAGCAGGTGCAATAGTCAGGGATCATCAGACAAACCTGTCTCCTGCAAATGTTAGTTTGCTAACATTCATTAAAATGAATGAGAGGCACATACCAGCACAGACTGCAACCTCGGTATTCGTACCCCGGCCTAGTCATGGTGGTCTTGCTGATGTGGAAATGGAGCATTCTGGTGGCACTGGCAGTGGCTGCCTGAAACAGCCCACCACTGACGTAGATGATGACACAATGGAGAAAGAATTTCCCAGTGGTCATACTTCAGACATCAATGACTGTGAGGGTAGTTTTCTTTATGAGGATTATGATGTGGTTAATGTTGGCAGGTTTTAACTGCAGTATTTAAAAGGCGGTGTGCCCCCCCACCCCAGACCACCACCACTGGGACTGATGTTATCCAAGTCTGCTGCCACCATGAGTCTGTCTGCCCCCCATGGACCACCACCTCCACCACCAGGACTGATGTTATCCAAGTCTGCTGCCACCATGAGTCTGTCTGCCCCCCATGGACCACCACCACCACTGGGACTGATGTTATCCAAGTTTGCTGCCACCATGAGTCTGTCTGCCCCCCATGGACCACCACCACCACTGGGACTGATGTTATCCAAGTTTGCTGCCACTATGAGCCTGTCTTCCCACCCCAGACCACCACCACCGGGACTGATCCAAAAAAGTTCTTCAACATGATCAGGCACACCCCCTTCCCGACCCGAGCTTGGGCACACATGCAACACGCAGAAGTCATTTCATTCCATGACCATCATTAAGAACCCGACTCCAGAAGAATGCTGATGAAATCTGTGAAGAAATAAAAAAATAACAAACCATTACAGACAAAACTGAAAATATGATCCCCACCCAAAAACAAAGAAATACTTACCTTCATGTGCTTGAGAGTTATCCAGTTCCATTTAAGTGCAAAAAATTCTCATTAAGCACTGGACAGTGCACAGCAACAGTTCGGAGATGGAGTCACCTGTGTGTGATGCAGAACAATAGTATGAATACATGTCCATGTCAAGTTCAACCCCCCTCATCATCACCTACAAAATACACAACCATATATCTGCTGCAAAATAACGGTTTGGTCTTTTGGGCTGAAATTTTGAGAGAACACAGGCAACATCCCACAAGTGTGCCTTTGTGTAGTTTGGTGAAAAAATATTACAGGGAGCCAAAGTTATGGCACTCCGAACTTCTCTTTTTTTCCCCATAGGATAACATTACGGCATTCATAGCGCCTTTCAGGGCCCGTATCTCGGAAACGGTGTGAGATACGGACTTTTTGTTGGAAAAGTACTTAGCTCCCAAATGGGGGCTAAGTACAAATCTAGCCAGGAAAGTCATAAATCATATGACTTTTAAATGTTTTTCCTACATCATACGATTCCTGAGATATAAGCAATTTAGTACTCCAACTCCTCATTTTCTGCTCCGAGAACCATTATTATGCATAGATTCCTTGTACTCACTGTCTTTCTTTATGCAGCTGTTGGGGAAAATCAGCATGTGCACTTACATTACTGTTACTGTTAACGTTTTCGCTTGCGGTTCTGTTCCCATTTCACTTACTGTTCACGTCTATGCCACCATGTGTGTTACCCTTTGCGTTTTCATTTGCACTTGCTTTTGTGTTGTTTTTAACATTTCTGTCTACACTACTGTTTCTCTTTCTGTTTCGCTTTGTGTCACCATGCACATTACTATTTGCGTTTGCGGGCACAATGTTACTATGACAAGACATCATGTGGCAGGGGGCGTGGAGCCTTGGGTCCGGCTCTCCACTGCATTACATTCACTATTTTTCATTATCATTCTCAAAAGAAGGAAATTAGAGGCAAAAAAATCCACTTAATGCATTAGTTAGGGTTGTTCCACACCGACAAAAGTGAGGAAATTTGGTGTTGGGGTTGAAAGCCCCCCTTAGGCCCCCCTGCCCACACCCCCAACTAGCATCGAGGTGCGCATTAGGGTTGTCAGTCCTAACTCTCACCCCATTCTCCCACACCTCTGCTTCTTTACACATGTGATGGGGTGAGAGTTATGGCTGACAACCCTAATGTGCACCTCGATGCCGGTTGGGGGTGTGGGCAGGGGGAGCCAAGGGGGGCTTTCAACCCTAGCACAGAATTTCCTCACTTTTGTTGGTGTGGAACAACCCTAACTAATGCATTAAGCAGAGTTTTTTGCCTCTAATATATATATATATATACACTGTATATGTAGATATGGATACTGAGCAACATGCAGATGCCTGTTGCCTGTGACTACAGTTCAGTATCCAGGTTTGAGTGACCTCACAGCCAGCATCACTACTGAGCTGTGACCTCACAAGCTGGGTGGTACCCCTGTTCTCCATAGAGGGTCAAAGCTCAGGGAAAATTTTGCTTTTTATCTCTGGACTCCTGACAATATACACTCTCAAGGGCACTTCTACTGAAGTAGGTAATCTTCAACCACTTTTTATTACTTGAAACTAAGGTAGGATTAAATATTCAGTAATAAGGTGATTTTGTTAATTTGTCCATTTAATTTATATGACTGTACACCCAATGTTATATGTTCTATGTTTTGTATTTCATTTACAATTTTTAATTTTAGTAAAGGTTGTTTTTCTTGAAATCCTGCTTGAGGTATTTTTCCCATTTTGAATGTGAATGCTGGGACAGTGTTGATAAGTCTGACAGAACTGTTAAGTGCTTACAGTGTGTTACCATATGCACCAAGGTAAGAAAAATACCTTTGTCTCAACTGAGTCAAAAAGGGATTGTGAACCAGGTTGGGTGCCCACTGGGTTAAGTATTGCACTGCATTTCCCTGAAGAGGGTGCGATATTTGAATCTGTTAACTGGGTATGCTATATTTGACCACAGGACTTGAGACTGGTAGTTGTTCAGACCCAAAACAGACAGGAGGATTACCCTGTTTGTCTCCTGTTCACATGTTGCACTTCGAGGTTTGGCACTGTGGGAGCAGAGGGTCTGAATACTGGAGTGCGTTTGTAACAGCATGGACCAAGTGTATGGACATGTGGAAGAAGGCTGGAAAACAAAAGTGAGGATCATTGTTGCTTCTGAAAATCAACATTCACAGTTGCCAAGATACAAAACATTTGTGATAAAGTAACACAATCATTTGGTTCTCACATATCTGTGTTCTTGGATGCTGGATAGGAATAGCTTATGTAAAAACACAATCTATTTCAGAATATGACTGCAAATTAAATGGTATCCTATCCAACAATGATGATGCAGATGAGATGAAGGAGGAATGCAGCACTGGCTGTGGATCTAGAAGAAAACCGTCATGAGTTATGTAAGATGAAGCTGATGGCACAGGTGCACATTGACTGACTGACTGGAAGGACTGACAGAATGATTGAAAACCAGTGGACAGCCAGCTGGCAGCTGACACCATGAAACCTGCCTGACAAGTTCAGCATTACATATCAAGTGGTTAATTTATTTATTTAGTTATTGTTGACTGGGTAAGTGCACTAGACAAATCCTGCCTATTTTCAGGCATGACCCGGAGAGGGAGATACAGATGAATACCAACTGACCTTGAACCAGATTAAGCAGTTAATAACATGAAACTGCATGAAATAGGCAGCAAAGATTGTGCCACTGACACTGCCTCTAGTGATGAGTGGAATTGTTAAATTCCACCAGAAGGGAATTCCACATTATTTTCTAAATTCTTCCAATTTTCCGTGAAATTTTGTCAGAAAGTGGAATGGCAAAATTTTGCATGTTTTGCAGAAAGAAAATTTGTGGATACCAGAACCAAGGAATTCCAAGGAGTCATTTAATTTTCCCCGGAAAATAAATTTGCATATCAGAAAATGTTCTGCGGAAAAAAGTTCTGCATCCTTCTTAGTGTTGAAACTTGTAATACATGTATCAAATTAAATACAAAATCAATTAATTTGTTAGTGAAAGAATGACAATGAGTTTTCTATTTGTATTTTGTGTAATATGTCTTTTTAAGCTGTTTTTTTTTTTTTACACCAACATTTATTGCAAGTCATCCGCAGAATTTATGATTAATATTCCACGGAAACATCAGTATTGTGGAATAATATTTCACAGAATGTATGAATGGTCACATGGTGAAAGTAATGTGATCATGTGTATACTTTCTCTCCTTTCAGAACCTTGTGGAGTTTGTGAGGGAAGGATCTGCTCTCTGTACTTGTTACAGGCAAAGTGTCAAAAATATTCAAAAAAATGTTTGAGTTCCAAAATTTCACTACCAATAGGTAGTAAAAAATGTAGCTGCTTTAGTATTGTGCTGATGTAGCCGTCTGTGTCTTATTTAAGTTGTATTTTAGTGAGAGTTTGTTTGTTCTCTATTTTACCTCAATCAGAGACAGTGGGGGAGGGGCTCAGGCAGCGAGGAGCTTCATAGAGAGATAGGCAGGGAGTGAGTGAAGTGAAAGTGTGTTAAGAAGGAGAGATTTAATAAGTTTTTGCAGGAATACTTGTATATTTTGCTTCAATTTATGAATCTTAATCTGTTTTTGATTTACTTGTTTTGGTCTTATTGTTCAGCTTTAGTGATATTTGACTGATTTGTTGTGCAGTGTCTGGGTGTATTGTAAAAGCTGTTCTGACCAAAAATATATTTGTATTCAGATAAGCAATTTATATCCCAATCCATATATCAGGTATCAAATATCTCACGTATCATGAAGAAAGCAAGCACATCCCATGGTAATGCTCAGGTCAGTGGCAGAGGGGTAGAGATGGCAGGAGTGGGCCTGCTGGGGGGGGAGTAGACAATTACCAGAATCTGAAAGGCATTCAGTAATACCAGAGTGGTCTATACTGGACTGGGAGGGCTATAGCCTGAGGTTCAACATGGGGGAATAGCTCTTGCCACATCTCTTTAGCTTAGCATGCTGTTTATCAGTGCAGCATTATGGGCTCCTGTGTGGCTCATGGGCTGATGCTCCTTCCCTTCCTTTTCTCTCCCAGATCCTCATTAGTTCTCCTTTGCTCCCTCCTGCTCACCTCTTCCTTCATCCCACCTGTGACACTCAGACAGCTGGTTCTGATTAATCTATGATTTGTTTGTAGTATAAATGTGTTATTGAGTGTCTCTCATGAGACATGCTGAAACAGCCTGTGGAATGAAAACCCCTCTCAGGTTTTAGCTACAAGGTTTGATCTGGAAGGCCAAGAGATAATTACAGGTTAGAGGATACCTAAATTAAGGATCTCCTGTTTATCTAGCTTAATTGTAGCTTGCTAGCTGACAGGATAGAAAATATCCATTTTATGATGTTAAGAGGAGGAAAACCAGGTTATGTCACACCGGTGCAAAGTCATAAATGTTCCTCTGATGTCTGCAAAAGCAGGATGTTGCTCATGGATGAAATAAGGACTTAGAAATTAACCTTATTTTATTTTCCTTCTGAGTGATGACATCCTGGTTGTATCATTTTTATATTCTAACAGGGAGGAGCTAAATGACCTCATGCAAAGAGGTTGGCAAAGCCAGTTTGAAAACTGTAGTCTGTATTCCCTTTTGACACACATGTTTGGACTCTGAAAAAGCAACATCAGGCACTGTTAAAAGAATACATTAGATTAGACAAGTCTAAGGATACAGGGTAGAAGATTTTGTTTATTTAAAACTTTATTATTTTAAGTGATTGTATGTTTTTGTGATATATGGTTCTGTATTTACATTTGACATTATTATCTATTTTTAAGTAAACCTCTACTTTAGAGACTATTTAGTGTGCTTTTGAAATTATTTTTTTTCTTGACAAGTGAAGCATATATGGTTAAAGCTGACACTGTACAAAGCTTACTGGTTTTACCAACTTGGGAAAAGGTAAGAATTTTTCCTACGGTCTTTGATAGAGTTTTTAAGGGTTTAATTTGTACACCTGGTTAGGTGCCTGTAGGCAAAAGATATCTGGCATCCCCTGAAGAGCAGAATTATCTGAGCCTGTACTTTGGGTATGCTAGTAAGAGGTTTACAGTTTGAATTTCTCCAGAACTTGAGACCAAAGGTTGATTCAAACCCAAAAACAGACAGAAGGATTACCCTGTTCTGTTCCTGTTCACAATACTGTACTCAGAGGTTGGCACTGTGGGAGCAGAGGGCCTGACCTGCTGAGTGGGGTTGTGACAGATTGGTTGGCAGTGGTGTGATAATTTTGATATTACAAGCTTTTAATGTTCAGTGTGTCAGCTTGAGACCGTCAGTTCACTTGCAAAGAAAGAAAAAGGCAGTGATTTTTTTTAAAAAGGGGACAGAACTATATCACTTGGCGTACAGTCAAGTTCCTACCCATTTTATTTTTTTTTTCTATAGTGCAAGTCAGAGTAGCCGTAGTTAAGGAAGAAGATGGCTTCCAACTACAGCAGACACACTGTAGACTACTTAAAGCAGTTGTGTGGAGACAGAGGAGTCCCATTCGAGGTGAAAGCCACCAAACAGAACCTCGTGGATGCCCTAATGGTAGAAGATACCCAGAGCATGGAGACACAGACAGTGACTGAAAAGGACCAAACCTTGAGTGTGGCAGGGCTAGTGGCCAGTGCAGTGTCCAGATCTGATGAGGAGGGCAATAGGGTCAGTGTCAATGAAGGGCCACAGCAGCAGGGGAAGGTCACCAGTATCCTGGATCCAGAAGCACTCAGGCTGCAAACTGAGTTGCACAGAATGGAGCTGGAGTTCCAGAGGAAGAAGGACCAAGAACGCCACGAGGTAGAGTGCAAGCAGTGAGCTGCAGAGGAGAAGAGGGAGCAAGAACACCATAAGGCAGAGCGAGAACAGTGAGCTGCAGAGGAGAAGAGGGAGCAAGAACTGTGAGAGGTGGACCATGAACAGCAGGAGGTGGACCGTGAAGAGCATGAGCACCAGAGGCAACATGAACTGGAGAAGCTACGACTCCAACCACCAGCACCAGAGCAGGTAAGTGGCTTGGGTTTAACTGGGAATACAGGACTGGGTTACAAATTGAATTCCAAATTGATAGCTGAATTTAAAGAGGAGGAGGATATGGATGCCTTTGTAAATTCTTTTGAAAAAATTTGTATTCAGGCTAAAATTCCTAGAGGGCCCTGGAGCTTCCAGCTATCCACGTTACTTACTGGGAAAGCTCGGGATGCATTGGGTCAAATGGAAAATGGGGACAATAATGATTACAGCAAACTAAAAGCTGCACTGTTAAAGAAATTTGAATTAACTGCTGAATCATACAGAGCTAAGTTCCATAAGCTCAGGAGAAGCCCTGACATGAGCTATGAGGAGCTAGCCATGAAACAATGTCAGTTTTTAAAACATTGGTGGGAAGGAATTGAAGTAATCTCTGTTGATAAAATTGAAAATGTGATTTTATTAGAACAGTTTTTCTGGGCATGTCCAGTAGAGCTGAAAACCTGGCTGGAGGACAGAGATCCCAAAACAGTGCAAGAGGCTGCTGAACTCTTGGACTGCTATGCTAAGAGAAGACCTGCTCTGAGAGCAAATGGGGTGGGTGTGGCAGCACAGAAAGGGAAGCTAAAACCCTCACTGCCTCCACCGAAAACAGTTAGCCCCAGGTTTCAGAGAAAAGATTTCTCTGAGAAAAGAAATGAATGTTGGTTGTGTAAAGAAACTGGGCATATTGCCAGACAGTGTCCCAAACGGACGAGCAATAATATGCAACATGGGTCTAGGAAAGAAGTGGGTTGTTTGTGTGTCCTTGGAAGCATGCCTGTGACCATGAGGGAACACATGCACCCAGTCATGGTAAATGGTGTACAGACGCAAGGGTTAAGGGACACAGGGGCAACCCTGACATTTGTAAAAGGGGATCTAATAAAGCCTGGTCATCTTATACCCAATAAATACGTCACTGTACAGGACTTTACTGGTGAGGAGAAAACATTGCCCATCACTAGTGTTCTCCTAAACTGGGGTAAAACAGGGGGAACTGTGCAACAGGTGGCTATAGCCAAACCTTAGCAGTGGATGTGATCCTGGGCAACAATATCAAACAGGAGATGGTGTGTGCAGTTACCCGTAACCAAGTGGCAAGAGAAAATTGTAGTTCCCTGAACCCCTCAGAAGCCATTGTGGAAACCACTGGGAGGCTGGTTCCCCAGCCTGTGTCTTCTGATATGGAGATTAATGAAAAAGGGATAGAAATTTCCCCAGTAGCAAGTAACCACACAGCTACAGAGGGTTACGTTGAAGAGGGAAGGGTGACCCATTGTCAGAGGGTTGGGACTGACAGTGATCCTGAGTGCCCTGATGCTAGTGCTAGGGACCCTAGTTTAGCAACTGAAGGGGATCTGTCCCATGCCTTGGGAATGTTTTTTTTTTCACTTGTTTAATCAGGAATAGCACACTAAGCTGAAAGCTTCTTTTACAGGCAACCCAGGCCTGGTCTGCTGAATGTCACCAGATTTGCAGCTCAGAGCCTTAGACCACTGCACTATACTGACTCGAATATGTGAGGAGTTTGCAGCTGCTCAGAGAAGTGACCCTAGTCTACAGAAGCTGAGGGATTGGGCAGACTCTGACAGAGCACAGGGAGGTGAAGGTAGACATAAGGTTTATTGGGAAAATGGACTTATGTATACTTGGGCTGTGCAGACAGAGGGAGGGGTGCTAGGCAGGCAGCTTGTTGTTCCCCAGGGGTATCGTGAACAGTTGCATAAGATTGCACATGATATTCCCTTGCCTGGTCATCTGGGAATTGTGCGTACTACACAGTGGTGGCCCAGAATTTCTACTGGCCTAACTTCACCCAGCAGGTGGAAGAGTATTGCAGGTCTTGTCACCGGTGCCAAGAAATAGGGAAGGTGGGCAAGAAAACCCAAGTGCCCACAGTGGAAGAGCCATTCCAAAGGGTGGGAATGGATATTGTGGGGCCTTTAAATACCTCCAGCTCCTCAGGGAAGAGATTCATCCTGACTGTGGTGGATTATGCTACCCGGTACCCAGATGCAGACACCCTATCCTCACTGAAGACAGACAAAGTGTCAGATGCCTTACTTGGGATTTTCTCACATGCTGGGTTTCCACAGGAGGTTATCACTGATCAAGGGGGGGTCCTTCATGTCGGATCTGATGAAATGTTTATGGGAGAAGTGTGGGGTGGTGCAGAGATGCACAACACTGCATCACCCACAAGCCAATGGGCTTGTGGAAAGTTTCAATCGTACCCTGAAGTCAAAGCTCTGGGCATGTGCTGAACAGCATGAGAGGGACTGGGAGAAATACCTTCCCCACCTGTTGTTTGCATACAGGGAGGTGCCCCTAGAGTCAACAGGATTTTCCCCCTTCAAACTCTTATATGGACACTGGGTATGTGGGCCCCTAGACTTGATCCGGGAGGACTGGGAAGGCCAGCATGCCACCTAGGAAACTCCCATTGTGGATTACGTTCTTAAGTTTAGGGAAAGGCTGAAGGAGCTTATGGGGACAGCTCAGAGTAACCTGGCAGCTGCCCAACAGAAACAAAAGGTGTGGTATGAATGCAGAGCCAGAGCTTGCTTGTACATGGTGGGTCAGGAAGTCATGGTCCTTATTCTGGTTCAGAAAGGCAAGCTGCAGGCTGAGTGGGCAGGACTGTACAAAGTAGTTGGGAAGGTAAATGACTTGAACTACATTATACAGTTGCCTGACAGAAGACAGACAGAAAGGATGTACCATGTCAACATGATGAAGCCATATGCAAATGGGGCTGACATGGTGTTTTCAGTGTGTAGTCCTGGAGAGGGGACGGGCGAAGGATACCCTCTTCTGTACTTGCTGGAAGAAAGCAAGTGGGAGTCCTTTGTGGAGGCAGTAAAATTGTCTCCTCAGCTGGCTCCGGACAAGATCCAGGAAGTAAAGGAGGTTTTAGCAGACTTTGCCCCATTGTTTAGCACCAAGCCTGGACTAACCTCCATAGTGACTCACGATGTAGAGACAGGGACACAGACGCCCATACGGCGGACAGCATATCGGGTGTTGGAGGCTGTCCAAAAGGACATTAGGAAGGAAGGGGAGGAGATGCTGGATTTAGGGGGTAATCCAGAGATCCCACAGCCCCTGGGCCTCACCTGTAGTCCTTGTGCCCAAGCCAGGTGGCTCTACTCATTTCTGTGTGGACTATCATGGACTAAATGCAGTCACGAAGTCAGACACCCACCCAATGACCCAGATGGATGAACTGCTGGACAAGTTGGGAGGGGTGACCTACCTTATGACCATAGACCTGACCAAGAGGTATTGGCAGGTAGAGTTGACAGACAGAGCTAGGGAGAGGTCGGCCTTCATCACTCTGATAGGTTTATTTGAATTTAAAGTAATGTCTTTCAGAATGAAGAACGCCTGGGCCACTTTCCCAAGGTTGGTGAACCAGGTGTTAAATGGTGCTGAGGAGTACGCCGTGGCATACCTGGATGACATTGCCATCTTTAGTACCAGCTGGGAGGAATACCTATCCCACCTTAGGGAAGTGCTGGGCAGGATACAGAGGGCCTGGCTCACTGTCAAATCCGGGAAGTGCCAGGTGGTCATGGGAGAAGTGGCATACCTCGGGCATGTGGTAGGACGAGGACAGCTCTGTCCTAACCAGATAAAAATAGAGGTAATCCAGGTGTGGGCCAGACCAGAAATGCAGAAGCAGGTCAGGAGTTTCCTCGGGACAGCAAGGTACTATAGAAAATTGTACCCATAATATAGAAAAATGTACCCAATTACAGTATCCTGGTTGCTCCCCTGGTAAAGAAAAGGATGCCAAAGAAAATTACCTGGGGACTAGTCTGTGAAGAAGCCTTTACCTGACTGAAGGAGGCACTGTGCAGTGCTCCTGTTTTGTCAAGTCCTGACTATAGCAAACCCTTTATAGTTCAGACTGATGCCTCAGATGTGGGTATTGGGACAGTACTGAGTCAGACATCCAGCCAAGGGATAGATCACTCAATAGCATACCTGAGTAAAAAGTTATTTCCCAGGAAGCAGGCAAACTCCACTTTGGAAAATGAGTGTCTCACCATAGTGTGGGCCCTAAAAAAGTTAGAACCATACTTGTATGGGCAGCATTTTGTGGTATGGACTGACCACAACCCCCTGGTTTGGCTGACGCAGATGGGAAAAAACAATGGTAGATTGTTAAGATGGGGTCTTGCTTTGCAAGGGTATAACATTACCATTCTACATAGGTCTAGAGCCAAAAATCAGAACTCAGATGGTTTGTCTCATGTCTATGAGGAGTGAACTGATTTGGGAAGTTCATCCCATGCAGGGCATAGAGCCCCCAAATTCAGTCTAGGTGGGGAGGAATTGTGACACTGAGACAGGTGGTTCTAATTAATCTATGATTTTTTGTAATATAAAAATGTGTTATGGAGTGTCTGTCATGAGACATGCTGAAACAGCCTGTGGAATGACACCTCCCTCCCAGGTTTTAGCTACAAGGTATAACCTGGAAGGCCAAGTGATAATTACAGGCTAGAAGATACCTAAATTAAGAATCTCTTGTTTATCTAGCTTAATTGTAGTTTGCCAGCTGACAGGATAGAAAATATCCATTTTATGACGTTTAGAGGAGGAAAATCAGGCTACGTCACACTGGTGTGAAGTCATAAATGTTCTCTGATGTATGTAAAAGCAGGATGTTGCTCATGGATGAAGGAATTTAGGAATTAACCTTATTTAATTTTCCTTCTGAGTAATAACATTCTGGTTGTATAGTTTTTATATTCTGACAGGGAGGAGCTTGGTGACCTCATGCAAAGAGGTTGGCAAAGCCAGTTTTAAAACTGTAGTCTGTATTCCCTTTTGACACACATGTTTGAACTCTGAAAAAGCAACATCAGGCACTGTTAGAAGAATACATTAGATAAGACAAGTCTAAGGGTACTGTGGTAGGAGATTTTGTTGTATTTAAAACCTTATTATTTTAAGTGATTGTATGTTTTTGTGATACATGGTTCTGTATTTACATTTTACATTTTTATCTATTTTTAAGTAAACCTCTACTTTAGAGACTACTTGATGTGCCTTTGAAATTCTTTATTTTCTTGTCAAGTGAAACATATATGGTTAAAGCTGACACTGTACAAAGCTCACTGGCTTTACCAAACTGGGAAAAGGTAAAAATTTTTCCTACGGTCTTTTCATAGAGTTTTTAAGGGTTCATTTTGTACACCTGGTTAGGTGCCTGTAGGCAAAAGATATCTGGCATCCCCCGAAGAGCAGAATTATCTGAGCCTCTACTTTGGGTATGCTGGTAGGAGGTTCACAGTTTGAATCCATCCAGAACTTGAGACCAAAGGTTGAATCAAACCCACAAAACAGACGGGAGGGTTACCCTGTTCTGTTCCTGTTCACAATACTGCATTAGGAGGTTGGCACAGTGGGAACAGAGGGCCTGACCTGCTGAGTGGGGTTGTGACACCACTCACCCCTCCATTCTCCTCATCCTTATTTTACCCTTGTTTTCTTCCCCCTTCTCATGTTTCCCTCCTCCTGTCTGTTGTCCATTGTTGCCCCATTTCTATTGCTTGCAACTGTGCCTGCTTTGTACTCTTCGTCGCTGCTTCCCCCCCTCCCTCCTCCTGTTCCCCGCTTCCAAGTCCTTTCTATTCAGAGTTGCTGCTCCCTGTTTCCTTCCCTACCTGTGCTACATCATCCTCCCTACACCTGCTAGCCACCTGGTTCCCTTGGTCACTGCCTGTTCCTTGGGGACTACTTCGGACCACCTGCTGGTAAGTCGCTTTTTGTCTTCTTGGGGTTCATATGCAGAACTGTGTTGCACTGTGTGCTATTTACATATTGTTTTCCTTACTTGCTGTATGACTGGATCCGTATCTGTTTGGGTCCCCATCCAATCCTGAGTCTGGCTGCCTCTGAGCATGCTTCATGGGGGTTGGGTGGCCATCTGTGGATCCTGTCACTCTGCAGCTTGTTGCTTCAGGCTGCCCCAACCCACTCTGTGTACAGTCTCCTTCCTTGCCTGCCCTCATAGCCCCAACCTTAGGGGCACTATCTTCTGCTCCATTTCATCTCTTCTACTCGATGGTTCAAACATTTCTAAACCACTAAACTTTCATGAAGATATCTGATGCTTTTCCACAGCAATGTGTCTGGCCAAACTAGAGGATTCAACCAAAATGAAAAACAGAACACAAAACATTGGCAGTTTTCTTCCCTTCCCTTCAGCTGAGCACTTCTCTTCCACATTGCATGCCTGTAATGTGGATCTGCTATCCCGCAGTAGCAGCTGCTGTGGGTGTGGGAGAACTCTGACCTGCCATGGCTTCCCTTGACTGCTATCATCCCTGCTTACAGCTGCATCTTGAATTGGCTGTCTTTCTCTCCCCTGAAGCCTCTACTCGGTGCATTGCATGTTGTAGTAGAATGGATATTTGGAAAACCTTCCATTTTGTTTCTTTACCAATCAGCCCCACTTGGGTTCCTGGCATTTCTTCCAATTCTTGCTCTTCCTCTCTGCCCCTGCTGTCTCCCTTCCAGAGCTCATCCACCCCCTTCCCTCTGATCCCCCCATACCTTGTTCCTCATCCCATGTGCCCCGGTTTTCTTTTTGGGCCTTTCACTCCTATCAGCATTCCATCCCAAACTTATACCCCTTCTCCTGTCCTGATGCTTGCTACCTCTACCCTTTGTCTGGAGCCTGCACCCTTTGCCATTTTGCTTCTACACCTCTACCCTGCTAAATCCCATTTGGTCTCACAGACTCTCTGCTTGCAGCTCCCCTGTTTGTATTCCCCATGGCGGGGATTGGGGCGTCACAATACAGCATCGCAGTCTGGATCAGCGGGAACCTGCTCATGCTGGCTATATGTTCTACACTGTCCTACTGCGTACAAGGTTTCTGCTACCCTCTCATGGACACTTATCCTTCCAGCCTACTTGGCCTCACTCATTCATTGTGTTCCACCACTACCAATATGCTTCATCCTGGATTTTCTACACCCCTTTCTATTGTCATTCCTGATGACTCCTTCTCCAGTTCTTCTATTCTGACCTGCTTCCTTCCCATTTTACTACCTCACAATCTCCCAGGCTAAGCTTACACAGCCAGCTACCTTTTCCTTGCTCAGCCTATACCAGCAGTTTTCCAGACTCCGTCCCTAGCTCATACCTTTTGAGGCACTGAGTGAAGGTAGGCTTCCCCTGTCTACCAAGGATGGGATTACATTACAGTTACTACTATCTACTACCTACAAACCTGACATCCTCCATCCCTAACTCTGCCTGGTGGCATCTAGTGAAGGTTAGCATGCCTGAACTGCCAGGGATGGGAGCCTTGGCTGCAATCTACTGTGTCATATTTATGCATTCTATATCCGATACCGGTCGCCTCTTCCCTTGGCGAATGAGACCTCTTTACCCCATGTGCCTTCAACATTCTACCTATGCCTAGCAGCCTTGAGTCAAGGTAGTCTCACCTCGACTACCAGGAATGGGACTCTGAGTCTACAGTCAACTGTTTCAACCTTATGCATTCTCTGCCTGTTACCCAGTTGCTGCTTCCCTTCGGGAATGGGACCGCTATACTTCATTTGCATTCAACATCCTACCTCTGCCTGAGGGGCATCGACTGTAGGTTGTCTCACTCTGTCTACCAGGGATGGAAGCCTGTGTCTACAACAGACTGTTTCAGCCTTCTGCATTCTTTACCTGACTACCCAGTTGCCACTCCCCTTCAGGAATGGGACCACTTTACCACATTTGCCTTCACCATCCTACCACTGCCTGGCAGCATCTAGTAATGGTCATCTCACCTCGACTACCGGGAATGGGAGCCTGCGTCTGCATTTGCCTGTTTCAACCATTTGCATTTTCTACCTGATAACCAGTTGCCGCTTCCCTTTGCGAATGGGACTTCCTTACCCTATATGCCTTCTGCATCCTGGCGGCCTAGAGTCAAGGTCATCTCGTCTCGACTATCTGGGATCAGAGCCAGAGTTTACATTTGACAGTTTCAACCTACGCATTCTCTACCTGATAGACCAGTTGCCACTTCCCTTCAGAAATGGGACCACTATACCCCATTTGCCTTCAACATCCTACCTCTGCTTAGCGGTATCTAATGAAGGTTGCCTCACACCATCTACCAGGGATGGCAGCCTGTGTCTGCAATAGACTGTTTCAACCTTCTGCATTCTCTACCTGAATACCCAGTTGCCACTTCCCTTTGGGAACAGGACCTCTTTACCCCATTTGCCTTCCTCATCCTACCTCTGCCTAGTGGCATCAAATAATAGTTATCTCGCCTTGACTGCCAGGGATGGGAGTCTGTGTCTGCATTCAATTGTTTCAATCTTCTGCATTCTCTACCTGATAACTGGTTGCTGCTTCCCTTTAGGAACAGAACTACTGTACCCCATTCACCTTCCACATTCTACTTCACCAGTCTACATCCTGCACTTCCATCAATCAATCAATCAAATCTTTATTTATCCAGGTGAACATCGTTGAGCAAGCTCATTTACAAGATGGACCTGATTAAGTCCAGATTATAGTACAAAAAGCTATATTTACAATGTGAATAAAACATAATAGAAGTGCAAATCAAAACACAAGGAACATGCATAACAGTTTGTTAGGGATCATCAGTAAGACACAGTGAACAGTATAAAATAGTTGAAGCAGGCTAGACCACAAGAGATTCGGAGAAGGATATCATCCCGGGAATTTCCATAAAAAAACACAAGCAAGACCTAGGTATCACTATCATAACAGTCAGATAAAATAAGTGATAACAGCTTTTTTCTTGACACAGTTCAGAAAAAGGAGTAAAACAGGTATGGTTAGGTCTGAAAGGGAACAAACAGCCTGCCAGGCACTATCAGTGGCAGCCCCAGTGAGCGCTTACATTAGGACTGGGAGGCAGCTGTGCCGCAACTTGCAAGTAGAAGGTGTGAGCTAGGTACTGAGGCAACGGCTGGGACAGCACCTACCTCACATATATTCCAATTCTATGGTGCTAGCACTGGCTGTCCATGGCCAATGGACCGACAGGCCACCAGGAAGGTCGCAAGGCAGGGTAGGTGATGAATATGCTTAGGCACCTAAGGCCAATCTCAGACAAAGGTTCAGAAAAGGAGCACAATCACTCATACTCCCAATATTTGCACTCTGAGCAGTAAAGAAAAGGATCCCATTGGTCAGGGAAAGATGTGATTACAGCTATTTTAGCAAAAAACAGGCAGACCATCTGATTTTGCAGGAATTGGAAGGATCACAGAAGTAAACTGCAGAAGCCAATCGGGAGCAAGGGCTGGAAAGCATTCGCAATCCGATTAGTTGGCAGCTTTAGTGGTCCTTTGCTGTATACTGTCACCACAGTGTCTCCCCAATGGCAAAGACCAGCACAGCACCAGAAATCTAGCAAAACCTGCCCGTCGCTCTGCTGGTCTTTGCGGTGATCGGGACTGCATCATTGGGTGATTGCCCCCCCAGTCCAACTCCGACTCGGAGTTAGAATCCCTAGAGACCGAGGAGTGTGGGGCAGAGCCTGAGAGAGGGATTTGGGGGCACAGCCCCCTTTGTGTCTTGATGACATCCCCTCAGCTACAACGCCGACAGTCAGCATTAGTAGCTGTCGCTTAGGGATGTTAACTCCTAGCGCTTGGTGAAGCGCTATGGGTAAACCATGCTTTGCTAAAGAAGAATCAGGGCAAATGGTTTTGGATGGCAGCATGTGAAGATGCCGACTGCTCGGGAGCTACAGATTTTATGCCTTAGGTGCAGATGCCCCCTGTAAGACTTGCCTATGTCTAAGAAGAGGGGTACAGGGACCATAAATTAATAAGTACATTAGGGTTAGTAAAACATGCAAGAATTAACATGGGGTCATTCATAGCTATGGCTAGACTCAGGGGAGCAAGCTAACAGCAGTTAGCGATTAGGAGCCAGGGAAACAGTTGCACGGCTCACACACACCTTGAACATATAATGACTTGAAAGCATTAATACTTCAGAGGTAGCTTAATTTCAGTAGTTTTTGCATTTTGTTTCACAAGGATGGCAACGTAAAACTAAAGGCCATTCTGCTATAGTGGGTGGAAGCCTTAGGGATGCATAGGGAGATATAGGAGTCACTTCTTAAGCTGTACGGTCCCAGCTCACTTAGGTGAAGACATTCTGATATATAATGTGGGTGCCTTTTCATAATGGCTCTTGAGGTTCAAAGGACTGCATTTCTTTCACGCCTGAACATAAGTGAGGACCATCCTACAGCTTTGTACAATAAGCAGTGATGGGTGGGGATGGGGAGACCAGTAATAAACCTGATGGCCCTATGATAAAGCATATCCAACTTGAATAAGTGAAACTTTGGGACAGTGACTATATAGGAAATCTCCATTGTCGATTAGTGAAAGAAAAGTAGTTTGGACTAGTCGCAGTTTGGCATCACGAGTGAGAAACTGGCTAATTCTATAGAATAGACCCAACCTCTGCCTTAACTTCTTTGCCAGGTCTTCAACATGCTCAAAAAATGAGAGGTTCTGGTCTAACCACATTCCTAAGTATTTAAACTTTGGGATAAATTCCAATTTCTCTCCCAGAATTGTGGAGGTCTATGGCAGTGCTCCAGAGCTGGCAGGGTTTGTCAGATGGCTATAGGGTGAAAACAGCTTTGCCTTTGTCTTTTTTGCATTTAAAAGCAGTTTTTTTGTGGAAGAGCTGGGTCTGAAGCAGGTCAAATTCTTCCTGTAGACCTGCACAGGCAGCTTTGGCAGTCGGTTGACTTATGTATACCACTGTGTCACCAGCGAACAGGTGTATTTTTGCCTTGTGGATGCCCACATCAATATTGTTGACATAGATAGCGAAGACCAAGTATGGATCCTTGTGGTACTTCCCTCAGAAGAGGTTTGAGTGGGGATAACTCCTCAGCTTTGATTTGTTGCTGACGCCCTACCATGGACTTATCATACTCATCTCCACCTTGGCCTCCTTGTGCTTTGGACTTGAACTCCACCAGCTTGTTCAGTCTCTACCTCCATTCAGTTCAATTGCCTCCTGGATTTCCATACTGCTGGGCACCCTTTCCTGTTTACCATGCAAGTTCACCTTCTCCTTTGGAGGTGGGAAACTCATGCCTCATCGCTGCAGCACCTTTTGTTCCCTGCACTTACTGTTCACGATCTTCTGTGAACTTAGGACCTTCATACCTCAACTTTGTAGCACTTGGTACCTGGATCCACTTCTGGTTTTCCTTGGATCTGCCACTCGTGGCCTACAGTGGCTTTGCTACATCCTACTTCAGTTTGCTGTGGTACTGACCCCAGTCCTGTTCCTTCCTGCACCTGTGATGTCATTATGGCTTGGCCTCTGCTGTTTTCTTCTAGGACTCCTTCCTCCTGTTTTCTGACATCCACTGCAGACTTTCCTCTCCATCCTTGTACAGCTGCCTTCTCCTCCCTGCCCTAGCGGCTTGGGACTTTATCCTGCTTGCTGTGGCTCTTTTTGAGCATTTTACCCTATCTATGGCCATTATTCCTACCAGGTCAACTCCTCCTCCCATTTCTCTATTTCATACTCCTGCTCTGAACATTTTAACAACTCCCATCCACTACTCAATAGAGCACTTGTTCATTTCACCTGAGGAAAACTACTTCTAGCAAACATCCCTTGGACAACATGCCTCATAGACTCTTACGTCACCATAGAGTTATCTACACTTCACAATCATCTCCCCAGGACCAGATCTGGAATCTCACTCAACTAGACTATAGAAAGATCTCATCCCTCATCCAACTCTACTGGATAATCCCTATGCATGCTGTCAATTCAAGCACTATGGCTTCCTTATCTACCATGTCTCATAGGATATCTTTTACATGGAAAAATGACCTACCTCCTTCCATCATGCAATGACTCTGTAATCATCATTGCCATTATGGATAACAGGAGCTGCAAGATACCTCATAGCAGTATTAACATCATCTGTTTTACCTTTCTGTAACTTTTCCTTTGAGCATTGACTCTGTTGATCACGTTACTTGACTCCTACTTCCTCAATAGCCATTAGATGCCCTAAGACCTTTACAGCTACCTTCCCAGAACTCTCACTGTTGGATCTCCAGTACCTAGCTGCCTTCCTAATGACATTTTATCTAAACTACTGTTTTTCAGCTCATGGATGTCACCATACTTCATACAATCATTTACATTCCTTCATCCTATTACCATCAATCAGATCCGCTGCCATCCAATGGTCCTTCAGGCTCATCCCTCATGACTCACCTCCTATACTCCCTCCAGTTACAACTTCCACCGAGAGCAGACTACCATCGATTCTCAATCTGAATGTCCACAATTGATCTGGCTAGCTCACTGTTCCAGTCTTGCCTCTCAACAGATCTATATTCAACTACAGTACTAGACACCAGTCTTGACTTTCCATTGCCACATTAGTGTATAGACTTTCATATACCCCTTTCTGGGCTTCCCACAGTATGTAGACATTGGATTGCCTGTATGGCAAAACAGTCATGACCACCCCAGTGCATGTTATGGGCAATTATGCCACAGAAATACCCATATCTGCTTTCTACCAGCAGACCAGCAAGAGCCTATACAAGTATCATTAAGACATCAACATAATGCTGTTAAATTCAGCACACTGCATGAATCAAGGCATGAGACATGCAATCCGATCAGTGTCTGAGTACACATTACTGAAAACATCACATGCTGCAGTAAGAGAAGTGCACTCACTGCTGTTGCAGCTTGTGCTCAACAGAGAAACATTGTGTTGTGACAATGAGCCAATGCGAGCCTCTTCCAAAAGTATCTACTATGCAAGATCACGACTCTGATGCATATTTTCATACAGCTCAATATAAAGGAACAATTCCCAAAAACTGATTCCTTCAATGCATCATATAGTACTTTTTGCCTGCTTTACAGTCAGTGCTGTAACAACATGCTCTCCATTCATAGGTGCAAGTTGCAGAAGGTCCCCAAACACAACAGCACTCTTCCCACCAAATGGCTTACCATGGTCAGTTCCAAGTATCTCCTGGAGACATGGATGGATACATACAAGCATGGCATTGAGACTACACTAATCTCTTCAATGATCAGAAGTTTCATCTTGACAAACATTGGTCGCAGCTCAGATGCCACCTCATGGGAATGTTTTCTGTACTCTCCTGTTTTGCCTTGCTCTACAGGTAGCATAAACAACCATTGTAGAGTTGCACTGCCAATGTTGTATGCTGTCAGACCTGTAGGAGCTGTCACAGCTACAGACATAACATCCCCTGAATGTTTCCTTATCTCTGCTGTGATAGCTTCAATAACTGAACTCTTGCCTGTGCCAGCAGAATCACTAACAAACATTAACAATGGTTCATAGTTTCTGCATGCACTTTGTTTCTTCTCATGAAGGATGCCATGTCTAACTGTTTCAGTAACAGCATCATAAGCAGCAAACTGATGCCTATTCAACTTGTCAATCAGTACACTAGGATCCTTTGTCACATGAGAAGAATATTCTATAGCACATTCGACTTCACTCATCAGAACCACAGGATCATTCACTGGTAGAGGAGCTTCAACAGTACCCTCTCCCACAGGATCTATGTTTTCCTGATAATTTCTTAGAGTATCTTCCTGAAGCTGTTTCTTAGCTTGTTCCATCTGTTTCTTCTCTAATTCCAGTCTATGAATGCATGTTTTAGACTGTTCAGTAGTGAAGGTCTCATATGTAAGGTAGAACTGTTGCTCATATATTTCAGTCTCTTTTCAGTGTCCTCTCATCCCTCCATGGCTTAAAGAGGAACATTAGAGGAAAGTAGTAATGTTCCTTGCTGTCAGTTGTTGCAAGACTGAATTTACAATAGTCAGTCAGCCATGGTTTGTTCCTTTTAGCAATGCACCCATCAAAGACTCTGACCTTGTAAATTTCTCAACTTTCATCCGGTTCTACATCAGTCTTATAATCGTACCACCTAGCAACATGGTACAGGCACATGTCTTCCATCACTCCAGCCTGATTTGGGTAGTATGTGTCAATCCGGTTATTCTTCAAAATATTCTTTGATGAGGGGCAGTTCACAGCCAATTCTTCAATCTCTTCATAAGACTTCAAAACACGCTTTCATTTCTCTTTGTAATTAACACTGAGAAATCGTACTGTGTCAGACTTGCCTTGCAAGTGTGTTCCAATCAAATAACCACTGGTCTCATATGCTCTGCACTCCCTGTGAGACAGTGTCTTTAATCCCAGTGACCAGACCTGTGAGCTCAATGATCAGTTGGAAGTAGCAATATCTTCCTAAAGCTCAAGCAAACTGGTCTGCTAATGTTGTACTGAACAAGAGGCAGAGAATTATCTGCCACAAACTGCACATCAATGTTTGCCTGCCACATCAGGAGAAAAGTAGGGTTGTAGTCATTTATGAACACTTCATTCTCCTATCTGAGTAACTCATACACCCTTTTAGTGGATTTTCCCTTGAGATGGTGATGCATTGCTGAGAACAAGTCATTCATACATCCTTGCTGGCAGACTCACCTAGGGGAAACCAAATCGACACTTGGTATACCACTCATTATGACTCTTGACAGTACTTGCCACAAAGATGTCACTGAAACCTTTGCACAAGTTTACATAGTATTGGACTGTCATACGTGTCAAGGATGTGGCAAGTGACATAACACTGAATGAAGTTCAGCACTTCAACTGCTTCATTCTCGTCAATGTGAAGAGCATCTTTAATCCACAACAGCATATATATGTGTGGTGCACCTCATGCCTGGTATTCCGTTCTCCAAAAGTAGTGCTCAACTAATTCAAGAGGAGGATTGTCCTTTGACAAACTGAATGTCAATATCTCATGGAAACAATGGTGAAAATGTTGGGACACAGAAACTGGATCAAGTGAGCACATCTCACCAAGTATCATTCATGAAATGCCATCAACATCGGCATTGGCTCACCTCAACAGTTCAACTAACTCATCCCAGCTGTACTCTGCATGGCTCAGAGTTATGAACCAAGTAACTGCACCATACTCATGCAGCATAGTCATGACCTCTGAGTGTCTATGAAACCAGTACTCTTTTGTGCCACGCAGACTCGAGAGTATGGATGTCAAATTCACCTGTAGTGTTTCGTCCTTTTCTCTGTCTTTGAAGAAACTCAACTGCTGTAATCCCATCTAGTGGACTAGTCAAGCACAGTGTATGTGCAATGGGCGCAGAGAGAATACTAAGTTCACTCTCCTACAGCAGGTGGAACAAATATTGTATGTTCCTATGGAATTTGACATCTTTGTTTAAGACTGTACGATATTCAGCACCTTGAACATGCACCTCATGTGCATACAGATGCCCTCCTGAACCTTGAGGGAATAAATCTGGAAAGCAACGTGCTTCCAGTTTTTTCTCCCATATGCTGACTGGACTATCTTCAACCGTTTCACCTGGTACAGGTCAATGTTATCACCAGCTGGATCTCTGCCATGTAGAGGGTGAATTGTGTACTGCTCATACACATCTTCATGAGTTCAACATGGACCTTCTCAGTCATTGGCTTCTTAGTGTCCACTAGTCCAAACTGAGCACTCATATCTGAGAGTTCATCTATGTCAAGGTCATCATAGAAAGGATTATTGCTCTTCAGATAATGTAGAGCACTTTTCACTTTCTGTACATTGACAACATGTTGCCAAATGACCTTGGACTTTGTACGTACAAAGTTTACTAATATTATAACACTGTTTTCCTTTGAGATTGTTTCCACATTCTCTTTCAGAGGAAGTGATAAATATATCACAGCCCCTTTCAGAGATTTCACAAGCTGTTTCTGGGGTACTATACATGTTTTTGTATTCAGTCATAGAATAGTCTAAAATGGTTTCATTGTATGAGTATCTGTTCAAACATATTCAGTGCAGCAATCTCCGTAGGCGTAACATCTGCCTCTATAGTTTTCAAGACAGATCTTGGTGGCAGAGTGTTATTTTTCACCTTTGTCCAATAGTAGTGACACATGATGACCACTGGGTCCAGGTCAAAGTCATTCTTTACTAGTAGGTAGGCCAACAGTTGTGCCCACATGTCATCAAAAGATTTAATCTTATTCAGATCAACAGTAACAGACTGTAACCTGTAAAGTAGTCTGTGACATGAGCCACACACAGAGTCAAACTTCTCGCTATTAGTCAGTTCAAACTTGGCAATGGGTTTCCCGAATGTTTTAGTATGTCAGATTCCCGAAGAGTGAGAGTGTATGATACAGTGGCAGACGTATCATCATATGGCGCATCATAATGTTTACTATTACGTTGCACATCCTGTATCACAATTTTTGCAGCTTCCATATCTCCTGCTTTCAATGACTCAGCAACTGTTTGTATACTGACACAGTTTTTCTCACCTGGTATATTTTATGCACAAAGCTGAGCATCGCAGGGTTGTGTACAGCAAGCATGCGCATATGGTCAAATATACTGTCGCACACACCACTATCTAAGTATGCCAAGGAATGCGACAACTTTTCTTTATGCTTGCGAATTTCACAGATATCAATCTTATATAATAAGTTGTATCTTTGTTTTTTCTTTGTGGCAAGTAAGTGATTCACAAACTGTACAATAGCATCAAAGGATGCTTGCCTGAGATTACAGTTCTCATCACATCTCCATGATGCATAACTTTTCCTCTGCATCTCAGTTGTTGAGTGTGTGTCATCATCGATCACACTTTCTTCATTAGTGTGTGTGACACTCAACACATTACAGGCCTTGCCACCCTTGTCAACAGAACCTACAAGATCCTTAGAAACTGTTTCGTAAGACTCCTGCCAAAAAAAGCCTCTGAGTGCTGTTTATGTAGCCATATGTATTGAAAGACTTCACAAAAGTTGCCTCTGTTCAGAGTGCCAGCATTTTGCAGCCTACTATGAACAGACTCCACTGTTGTAGTGAACCATTCAATCTCCTTCATCATTTGATTCCACAAACGTGAAAGAACAGCAAGTGCCACATTTACAAATCTACGAAACCTAAGTCGTAGTTTCATCAAGAAAAGTTGACTCTCTAGTCATTTGTCTTGATGTCTCATCATGGTAGAAATTATCCAATCAACCTTAGCCTTTGAAGCTAACTTTTGGAAAAATGTACACTTGCTAAGATGACCACAAATTACAGAACTTTGTTTCTGTTTATGGGCTGCATTGAGAATGTTTGCAGCCTGGCCAGCTCTCCTGTGCTCCACACTACCAACATAAGAATGAGGAAGCAGGTGCTCTGCAGTTGTTTCCAAACAACAAACTGAGTCAGGCATCTCATAAGAAGTAGGCAGCCTTTTCCTGTGAATAGACCTTGCACTGTCCTTAACTTTCTTTACGGCTTTTTACTTCCTGCATTGCTCTTCATCATTTTAACATCACTATAATTTTTATCCCTCCAACATTTATTCTGTTGTCTATGTCTTGTAGGCATTCTCTCTACAAAAAACACAGGTTTCAGGAAATACAATGATACAGGATCGCACAGCTATAAAACCAAAAGAAAAATGTTTAATCAATTTCCTATAACCATTTATTTCCCAATAAATGTTTTAAATAAATGACAGTACCATAATATTTAATTATGCACATTTAGTTCATATGAAGAAAATGGAATCTCTAACATTTTTGATTTCCATGAACAAGCCTCATTTAAATGCATAGAGTTGTCGACGCTGAAAAATTTAACCACAACAGTTTTCAAGCTCTGTGAACAAGCCACCATTGAAATACACTATGTTGTCGAGGCCAAAAAAGTAACCATGAAAATATCTGAGCTCCGTGAACGAACTCCATTGAAATACACTATGTTGTCGAAGTCAAAAAATGTAACCGTGAAAGTTTTTGAGCTCTGTGAATGAGCCCCATTGAAACGCATTGTGTTGTCGAGGTTGAAAAATGTAACTGCAGAAGTTTTTGAGCTCCATGAATGAGCCTCATTGAAATACATCATGTTCGAGCTGGCCTGCCGGTGCAGTGGTTAGATTTCCACTAACAATGCTAGCAACCCAGGTTCAGGAATGGACTTGGGTCATCTGAGGGCTGGCCGGGGGTAGAAGGATTGAGCATCCTCTAGACTGCTCTCCTTCTCCGGAGGGAGGGTGATGCACATTCGGTGCAGAAGCGACATCTGTCAGAGGCTGGGTTCGTCACATTGCACCATTACCAGTTTTTCTCTGGGGCGGGGTGGATGCTGGCTGTCATTGCAAGTCCCCACCTCAGCTTAAGGGGAGAAAATCCTGCTCTGGCCATCTCCTTGAAGCCCAGTCCCGGGCTTCAATTAGCCTCCTAGCCAGGCTCTCCAGCCCAGTCACAGTTTTGCAGCACTGGAAGCCTGACAGTGCCGTGAACCCACCCTCTGGGAGCAAGTCAGGGGTGACTGGGGGAGCTCCAATGATCTTGGAAGTGGAAGCATGAATGGGAGCCGTGACCAGGGCGGATGACATGACGGTCCAGAGCAGCCAAAAAGCATTGTAAATAAAAACAAAAGAAATACACCATGTTATTGAGGTCGAAAAATGTTACCACGAAAGTTTTTGAGCTCTGTGAATGAGCCCCGTAGAAATACATTATGTTGTCAAGGTAAAAAAAATATAGTCACGAAAGTTTTCAAGCTCAGTGAGCAAGCCCCATTGAAATACACTATGTTGCGTAGGCAGAAAAATGTAACCGTGAAAGTTTTTGAGGTCCATACACTAATCCCAATAGAAATGCACTAGCCTCTCCTACACATAACAATGGCAATGTGTGCATGATCAAAAAATGTTAGCACACAAAATGTTGTTGTCGAGCTACTGTGACCTTCTACCTTTGCTTCCTATGATGGTTTGCAACCAGGAAGTTAGTAAAATCGGTTTCGAGAAATGCAAGCAACCAAATAATGATGCAAAACCCATACATAAAAGTAACACTCCTGTAATATATTGCTAAAAGCACACAGATCTAGCATACTAATTAACAAATTGGTGATAATGAGACCAAATTATTAACTAGCTCCACTAAGAGTGGCAATGCTTTTTTTCTGAAAAAAAAACACCCACATACCACATCTGATCAATCAGACACCAGTGAGAGAAGACTAATATTCCACAATAGCAAATGATACCACACCACTAATTTATGCAAAAATGAAATATTTTTAAAAACATTTTTATGTGCCATAGGAAATACTTTCACACAGCCAATCATACTGTTACTAAAACCACAACGAAGAAGGAAATAGCACCATTTTGAGAAAACTGCAAAACTGAACAGGTTACACAGTAAGTACATCACCTCAAAATCTATTTTAAAAGTTAACTTTCAGATATTGTTATCTGTTTAAAATAACTACTGTTTAAAAGCTAATATCTTCCTATCTAGATTAGTTCAAATCTGATCACGTCAAATCATTTATTTAATACTTTATTCTAATAGTTTAAGAAAGACATTGAAACAGTACTCACCACCACAGATATCAGTTCAAAAGAGAGGTTTACCACAGCAAGAATGTGTGCATCTAGCAAGTTAACAGCAAATCGGAATGTTTCTTCTGCTGTTTTGTTTCAAATCATCCAATCAGAAAGCCATTAATTCCCACCAAAACAAACTATGTTTTGTCTATGGCAGAGCCAATCAAAAAATCATTGCTGCCAGATACGAATTGTAATGTTTCTACTGGCACCCTGAAAATAATATCAGCCAATAAATATTTTTTTAACCCGCTGTTGCTATATGTCTCAGTAAAAATAAAAAAACAAAATTGCTCACTCTGCTGATTAGATCACACTAGCCACCAATAAACTCAAATTGTCTTGTTGAGCTCTCTGTCACTCTGTTTTGTAAGAAACTGTTAGCGTGGCAGAAAACTCCAGAATTACAGTGTGGATGGTAGGCAGTAGTTTAATTCATCAAGGTGGTGAATATGCTCAAAGAAATCACTTTGGTACTTACTTAAAACTTCCAAACTGTAACGTTTACCAGTTTGGCAAGAGAGGCATGAGATGGGATGGGAGTAGCTGATACCAACCATGCCACAGACAGCCCATCTGCGGACTTCCCAAGCTGCTCCTGTGGCTCTGGCTGTCTCCGAGCAGGGCACAGCTAACAGGCCACCCGACTGACCCCTGGACAGATTCAGACAGCCCATCTGTGGGCTTCCCAAGCTGTTTCTGTGGCCCTGGCTCTCTCCAAGCAGGCCATAGCTAACAGGCCACCTGACTGACCCCCAGACAGATTCAGACAGCCCATCTGTGGGCTTCCCAAGCTGTTCCTGTGGCCCTGACTCTCTCCAAGCAGGCCACAGCTAACAGACCACCCGACTGACCCCTGGACAGATTCAGACAGCCCATCTGTGGGCTTTCCAAGCTGTTCCTGTGGCCCTGGCTCTCTCCAAGCAGGCCACAGCTAACAGACCACCCGACTGACCCCTGGACAGATTCAGACAGCCCATCTGCAGGCTTCCCAAGCTGCTCCTGTGGCCCTGGCTCTCTCTGAGCAGGCCACAGCTAACAGACCACCCGACTGACCCCCAGACAGATTCAGGTACGCACTGGACCTCCGAAACTCGTGGTTTTGAATGCCACTGTTTTGAATGGATGCCCAGTGGAGGAACCAGGCACTGATTGGCAGCTTTACTCCTCAGCTGATTTTACAACGCCTGGCGCTTCCTGATCTCAGGGAAATCTCTTTCTGGACTGAATTTTTTGAGCAAATACAGTAAAATACTGTAGACCCTAGTGAAATGTGGCAGACTTGGAGTCACTACTGATTATATAGCCTGTGAATTAGTAGGTTATAACAAGATATTGGTAAAATCTGACCATCCCTATTTTAAAATAGTACCTATCTTATGGTTGTTTTATTGCAAATGTATCTGTCACTCATTTTGCTGCTTTTATACTGGGCTATTCTGTGATAGCTACTCTATATTTGTCTCCTCACTACTCAGCAGTATAATATTGCTGAGTAGTGTAGTGACAAATGACATAGTCTAAATACTGATCTGTGTTGTTAGTGATAGTTGGTACCTCTGAGCTAAACCTAGCTACTGAGCAAGACTGCTGCAGTTTTCCATTTCTGCCCTACTGACAAACTCTGCCCCTTCCCCACACTGGTCACTCTGCTAATTATTAATTTCTCTGCCCCACTTGTAATGCTGTCTCTCTAAACACCTTACTTTCTTCTCTGCCTTACCTACAAACCCTTTCCTTACACCCCTGCTGCTGCTGTCCTCCTCAGACATCCCGGTGCCAAAGCACAGACCCCCCCCATTAACTCCTCTTCTGCTCTAAATAATTGCCCTGCATTTACCACCTCTTTACCTCATGCTTTGTCCTTCCCCATTGCTTGCCCCCCACTGAGCTTGCTATTGTACTCTAGCTGTATTTAATCCTCTGTGTTTCCCTCCTTGTTCCACAGACAGCCCATCTGCGGGCTTCCCAAGCTGTTCCTGTGGCCTTGGCTCTCTCTGAGCAGGCCACAGCTAACAGACCACCCGACTGACCCCTGGACAGATTCAGGTATGCACCAGACCTCCAAAACTCGTGGTTTTGAATGCTGCTGTTTTGACTGGATGCCCAGTGGAGGAACCAGACACTGATTGGCAGCTTTACTCCTTGGCTGATTTTCCAATGCCTGGCGCTTCCTGATCTCAGGGAAATCTCTTTCTGTGCTGTGTTCTGGACTGAATTTTTTCACCCACCCCTCCCCTCCTCCTCAAAGTATTAAATAGACCCTTACTCTGCCCCTTCCTCAGCCTAGTAGCTGATTGGTCACTCGCCTGCTGCACATCTTCATGCTATTGGCCTTCCTGTCTTCGATACCTGACTTGACCCACTTTTTCACCACCCCTTTTTAAAGCAGTCCCACCCACAGGATCACACATTTGCTCTCAACCTTTTCTCCAGCCACACCATCTAACTCTTCTCAATTACTGCTCTGCCTGCCCTATTGTTAGGGACCTCACCTTAATTCGACTATGTACCCTCTCAACTATAAACCAGCTAGCAGTTAAGCAGGCCAGCAACACCAAACAAACTACCATGGGGTGCAACCATCTACTACTACTCCTCACTACCTCTTTTGTCATTGCTGGTACCATACACGTCCTTTTGTTCTGCAAATTTTGGACTCCCCGCTGTTCTTTCTGACCCTTTATGTGAATCCCCTTTATTAATCCTCACTCTCCTTCTCTCCCTCAGCTGAGGAATAGCAAAGGCCCAAACTGAGGAAAAGATAGCCAACTCAGTTAAGAAGGGGGATAAAACCTTTTATAGGTACATCAGCGAGCGTAGAAAGACAAAGGGAGGGATAGTGAGGATGAACAGAATGAACGGTGGGTGGGCAGAGGGACAGTGAAAAGCAGGAATACTGAACGAATATTTCTGCTCAGTATTCACAAAAGAGGAGGGAAGTGCCTAATCCAATTAACAGAAGCACTCTTGATAGGGGTCGATCCCAGTCCTTTCACAGAAGAAAGGGTTCTGCAAGAACTCCTAAAACTGAAGGTGGACAAAGCAATGGGTCCTGATGGAATTCACCCAGAATTCTAAAAGAATTAAGAAGGAACTAGTGAAACCACTGGCTACTCTTTTAATAAATCATGGGAGGATGGTGTGGTACCGAGGACTGGAGGAAGGTGGATGTGATTCCCTTCACAAAAGTGGGACCAAGACAGAGGCAGGAAACTACAGACCTGTCAGTTTGACCTCTCGGTAGGGAAAGTGATGGAGTCACTTCTGAAGGAAAGAATAGTTGAGTACCTAGAGGTCAGTGGAGCACAGGATCCAAGGCAGCATGGGTTCACAGTGGGAAGGTCATGTCAGATGAATCTAATTGATTTCTTTGACTGGGTGACCAAAGTAGTAAACCAGGGAGGGGCTGTGGACATGGCCTACCTAGACTTTAGCAAGGCATTTGACACAGTCCCACACAAAAGATTATTAGTCAAATTAACCAGCCTGGGAGTGGGTCCCAGGGTGGTAGCCTTGGTAAAACATTGGCTGCACAACAGGACACAGAAGGTAATTGTAAATGGAGTCCACTCTGAAGAAAGGGCGGTTACTAGTGGGGTACCGCAGGGTTCAGTATTGGGTCCAGTCCTTTTTAATGTCTTCATCAGTGACATGGCAGAGGGACTGGAAGGAAAAGTATGCCTTTTTGCAGATGACACAAAGATCTGCAACAGGGTTGATACACAAGGAGGTGTGGAAAGGATGAAAAGGGACTTGGCAAGGTTAGAGGAATGGTCAGACGTATGGCAGCTAGGATTCAATGCAAAAAAGTGCAAAATAATGCACCTGGGAAACAAGAACCCAGGGAAGAATACACAATGGGTGGGAGGTAGTAACAACAACAAAACAGGAAAGGGACCTGGGGTAATCATATCAGTTGACCTTAAGGTTAGAAGCAATGTGAGAAGGCAGTAGGGAGGGCCGGGGGTATACTGGGATGTATAGGAGAGGCATCAGCAGCAGAAAACAGGAAGTTGTTATCCTCTGTACAGACAGTTGGTGAGACCCCATCTGGCATACTGTGTCCAGTTCTGGAGACCCCATCTCCGCAAGGACATAGACAGGATAGAGGCAGTCCAGAGGAGGGCAACTAAAATGGTGCAGGGTCTGCAAGAGAGTCGTATGAGGAGAGACTAAAGGAGCTTAATATGTATACCCTTGAGGAAAGAAGGAGAGGGGGACATGATAGAAACTTTAAGTACCTCAAGGGAATCAACAAAGTCCAAGAGGTAACATCTTTCAGAAAAAGAGACTTGCAAGAACAAGGGGACACAATTTAAAGATAGAAGGAGGGCGGTTCAGGGGCAATGTGAGGAAGTATTATTTCACAGATAGGGTAGTGGATGCATGGAACAGCCTTCCTGAGGAAGTTGTGGGGTCTAAAACTGTGGGAGAATTCAAGAATGCATGGGACAGACATAAGGCAATTCTTGTGGGGGGCAGGAAGATATAGGCTGTTGGTTAACTAGGATCTGCGGCCTATCCTGTAGGTAGGGAAATGGGCAGACTAGATGGGCCTAGCGGTCCTTATCTGCCGTCAAAGTCTATGTTTCTATGAACTCCCACCCAGGCTCCCAGCTCCTAAGCCGTGGGATTCCCAGCTACTGGGTGGTCAGCACCCCTCTAGCTGACACTCGAGACCGCAGACACGGACCCAAGGCCCTACAAGGTACGGCAACTGCCGCAACTTTTTTTCTGCCCCCCCCACCTCTGCTGATTATTAAATACAGTAGCTCCCGCCAAAATATTAGTCCACATCCCCTGACGCTGTGCCTCACCAATAGAGACTTGGCTCGTGATCTCCCTCTTCTCTCTCCAGCCTATGGGATCCAATTCTTAGTGCCTTGCCTTACTAAAACGCGTAGGCTCTCCTTGGCTGTGCCTTCACCACTAAATATTTTTAATGCTATCAAATTCGGGTCGACCTGGATCAGAAAGCTACTGATAAGCTGCATTAATCCAGCAACCCCACTGGCCCCTGGGCTAATTGAGTGGCTCCTTTTTTGAGGTACCATCATGTCGGGCCCTATATTGCTCCTTATACTGCCCCTTCTTCTGCTGATACCAGCTGCCCAGCATTGGACACCTGAACTACCATCATGTTTGGTCTACAACAGCACCTTGTGCTATATACCACATGGCAACTTATCCTTTAATTGCCTCCGTGATTCCAAGTACCAATACCTAGAACCCTGCTCTTGGACCACACATACCAGTAGGACTTATAACACTCCCCCACCACAAGGCCCACCTCCCACCACACAGACGTTTATCTCCTCCCCACCTATTGCAGTAGAGGTACTAGTTCTTGCTACAACAGATCAGCTCTTCTATGGTGGCTACTTTCCAGTCCCTAAAAACATCAGATCTACTAGACGGGAGAAAGGCAGGAATTGCAAGCTTATAATTAGCACTCTTAGAAAAATCCTACTTATCCTCCTGCTATGTTCAGGCAACGTAGACCTCAACCCTGGCCCCCCAGAAGCTATTGCTTCACCAGCAGAACTAGCAAATTTAAACGGAATAAGCTTCTTGATATAAACGTATGTAGCCTCCTTAAAAAGATAACCTTAATACAAACCTGGGTAAATCATACCTCTCCTGACATACTTGTGATTTCCAAAACTTGGCTTTGACCCAGCACCACTGATAGAGAAGTAAACATCCCCAACTATGCCTTGTTCAGAGCTGATAGGCATGCCAGAGGAGGAGGAGGAGGGGTAGCTATCTACGTTAAAGACAAATTTTCTGCCTTCTGCTTATCCTCGGCATCTGTCGCCAGTGAATTTGAATGCCTAATTCTCAAAGTGAAAATTACACAGACTACTGCACTCTGCATAGTAGGATGCTACAGACCACCGTCTGCTGGCCTACAGCTTGTGTCATATCTAAGTGACAAGTTGGGACAGGGGCTGCCAAAAACTATTATTTTAGGAGACCTCAACTTTGACTGGCTCTCTAACACATCTGCCCTACCTTGCATCCTTCTGTGATGAACATGGGCTGACACAACTTATTACTGAACCAACATGCCCAAACGTGAAGAACCCCAGTAAAAGTACACTTTTGGATGTGCTAATGGTGAGCAAACCTCATCTCTTCTCCCACGCTGATGTCTTCTTCTCAGACACCAGCGACCATTGTTTTATTGCGGGAGTAAGATCCACCAACAACCCAGCACCCATCAGCAAGTTCTCTATGAAGAGATCCAGATGCAACTTCAATGAACATGCCTACCTAAATGAGCTTAAGTACTCCCCTCAGTGGTAAGATTTCTACCTGGCCAAAATGATTACGTCAGCGTACAATATCTTCCACAACATTCTATCAAGGGCCCTTAATAAGTATGCTCCCCTTATTAAAGTTCGAACTAGGACCAAAACCTGTAAATGGTTCACCCCTCAGATCAAGTCCTTGCTTCTAGAAAGAGATAAGCTCTGGAAAAAAGTGCGAGACTGAACACTGCAGAGGATTGGAACCAGTTCAGAGACTACGAAATTTATGTTCCAAAACAATCAGAGAATCGAAGGCCACCTTCTTCAAATCCGAACTCGACTCTGCCACAAAGAGCCCAATCAAGCTCTGGAACACAATCAATGATCTGCTAGGCCACTCCCCAGGAAATTCACTCCCGACCAAGATTACCTCTGGCAACTCAACTATAACCAAAAAGATGGCTATACTTGACATATTCAATAACCGCTTTGCTACTGCAGGCATGGCATTTGATAACTCCCCTGCAAATATACTTCGCTCCCAGACTGCCAGCCAACTGCCTGAAAATCCGATAGCTTTGCCGCCTTTCTCGCTTCAACCTGCTTCACTGAAAGAGGCAGAGGACCTCTTGCTTCAGTTGGATACTAGAAAAAGTGCTGGGGCCGACACCCTTGACCCTTACTTCCTAAAAATTGCCTACCATGTACTAGCAGTACCCATCACCCACCTTTTTAACTTATCCCTGTCTCAGGGCACCTTACCACCTATATGGAAGGCAGCACATGTCATACCACTGTTCAAATCAGGTGACCCTGGTGATCTCAATAACTACAGGCCAATTTCTCTCCTTCCAGCCCTGTGCAAGCTCCTAGAGAAAATTGTAAATGCACAGCTGAGGACTCACCTTGAGTCTAGGGAACTGCTAAACCCTATGAAGTCCGGATTCAGAGCTAAACATAGCACTATCTCAGTCCTTGCCAAAGTTACTAATGACTGGCAGCGTAATCTTGAGAGCAAAAACTTTATTTGTGCTGTTTTCCTTGATCTAAGCAAGGCTTTCAACACTGTCAACCATAGTCTGCTCCTCTCCTCCCTTCAAACCATAGGTGTGGACCCCTCTTCTCGGTGCTGGTTTACTGACTATCTTACAGGGTGCCTTCAACAAGTTAAAGCCAAAGGAGGCCTGTCCCCCTTAAAAACTCTGCAAAGAGGGGTACCTCAAGGTTCTATATTAGGGCCCTTACTTTTTGCAATCTACATTAATAACATTGACTACTGTATAAAAGAAGCCAACATCCATCTGTTTGCAGATGATACAGTTCTCTACGTGAATCGCCCAACTCCTGAAGCTGCCTGCAATGACCTGCAGTCAGAATTCAACCTTTTGCAAAGCTAACTCCTCCAAAAAAAGCTACTCCTTAATGCCAAAAAAACTAAAGTGATGGTCCTCTTCCCTTTTATCCATACAGCTAACCCTGTGTCCAGTGGGACAGTTCCCCAAATTACCACAGTTCTAGGTGAAAAACTAGAATTTGTTACAAAATTTAAGTATCTGGGAGTTTGGATAGACCAAAGACTCTCCTTCATTGAACATACCGAGGACTTGCTAAAACAACTTCGGCAAAGGCTCGGCCTGTTTTTTTAGAATCAACCAATTTCTCACCAGAGATGCCAAGAAACAACTGGTCCAATCCATTTTCCTATCATCGGTTGATTACGCTGATTTCCTCTACAGCCAATGCCCCAACTCTTACATGACTAAACTGGACACACTCTACCATCGAGAACTGAGGTTTATAATGGGACTTCCCTTCGACATGCATCACTGCACCCTATATGCGGCAGCGGGGTGAACATCACTAAAGTTCAGGCGCCACAGAAACGCCGCTCTCTGGACCTACAGAGTCATCTCTAATAAGCTGCCTTACTATATCTCCTGCTGTCTTCCCCTGAATATAATTGGGAAATTATGTGTTAAAAAGTTACTCAGCTATTACACTTAGAGTACCCAAAGCAAAATCCCACTTCGGCAGGGCAGCCATAAGCTTCGTGCTACCTACGTTATGGAACGATCTACAAAAAAAACTTAAATTAAGCACTCTGATTGGTATAAATGCCTTCAAGACACTTTATTTCTGTACAATCAGAGAAGTATGTAACTGCTTCACCCACTCAGACCCAGTACCGGTGTCTGCACTGGTATATAGCCACGCCTAGACCCAATTTTAAGTACTGACCCCCCCAGCTTGCTCCTCACAAACCTAATTGTTCTCTCTCTTATCCCCCTGTCTTATCAACACTAGGCCCGTCCATCCCCTTATCCTTCTTTTCCCAACCTCGTATAGGAGCTCACTACTCCTGGGTTGTGACATCCTACCATGCCCCGTACTTTATAGCATTCAATCCTGGGGCTCACACATACTCCTTTTCTCCATCCACCTTCTCTACATCCCATTTTACCAACTCCTCTCTGTGCACTGTGCCCTCCTAGCCTTTCTCCCCCTACCTCCCCCCCACTTTCACCTCTATCTCGTGTATATTTTGATTTCTTTCTTCCGTTACTTCCTCCTGCAACCTTAGATAACCTGCTTTATCTTCCTATAGACACTTCTATGTATGTAAATACCCTGTAATCTGTATAATATCTGTGTGATTCTATGTACATATGAACTTCTTTTTCTTCCTCTCTGTAAACAGTATTATCTGTATTGCCTTGTAAATACCTGTGTTGACCTGTATATACAATTGTTCATGCTCCACCCAGGTCTATCTTGCAAATGAGCTTCTGTTCAATGATGAACGCCTGGTTAAATAAAGACTTGATTGATTGATTGATTGATTGATCTGTTGAGCAACTACTGTGTGTCAGATGTACTGCTGATCCATCTTGGAGAGAATGATTTAGGCAACAAAAGTTGGATAGATTTAGTTGCTGAAGCTAAATTGGAATTAGCTTCACTTTCAGAGATGTTACTCACCTGTAAAAGTATCTATTCATACATTACAGAGCAGATGGTTTGGCATGCAGATCAACACATGTATCTGCTAGAAAGGACAAGAAAAAAAAATATTCACATTTCTGTATTTTTACGTGATCTGGGAATGCACACAGTACATCACCCTGAAATAAAGCATTTTAAAGACTGGCTGTATCTAAGAGATGGTGTGCATTTCTCAGACACTGACAATTGCCTGTTTTTGGGAGACCTCCAACATGGCATCCTGTCTGTGATCTGAAGAACAGTGTGTCTTGGCAAAGTGGTGAAGTGCAACAAAGGGCTCTTTTAAGAGCCAACTTTCTTTGTCAAAAAATAGAACAGATGCACACACAAAAATAATAATTCAATAAGAAACATGTAAACCAATAAAATACACCCATAGCACATATCATTAATGACACAGGTGGTGAATAATTTGAACAGTCATTGGAAAGTTTTACACAGAAAGTGCACAGTATTGGCAAATGATGACTTAACCACAACATACAGACAAAGGGCAGTGTGACGTGGAGCATGCCTGTTGACAGGGGAAGGAGATAACATTAACACCGGATGTGAATTGTGGGGGGATGGGGGGAAAGAGGGGAATTTTCAAATAATGCCACCAGTAATTGGGGGGGAGAAGCCTTGAGCATGTGCCCCCCGTCAAGCATAGGTTTTATGTGTGTTTTTCTAGAGCAGTGTCTGCCACCCTCATCATACTGTTGCATGGTGTGTGTTTGTCATCATGAGGCCTTTAACTGTTGCTCTGGAATGTCAATGGGCTTTTCAACCTGTCCTGTGATGTATGCACAGGGCACATATAGCAATAACGGTACAGTTCTCCCTGTCATGCCCTGTGCTTCTATGCACATCTCCACATCCAGCAGCACATACCCTGGTACATGACACATAGTACCAACCTGTCTATTGCCCACCTGATGCATTACTCCTTGCTCAGCGGGGGACAATTGGACACATATGTGCTGCAGAGCCCCACTTTCAAAATCCCGTGCGGGGGGGGGCTCTGGCATAAGATGCAGAGTTTTGGATGATATTCCTGTGTTGTCATTCACAGTGTTTTGCCATAGTCATTTGAGATACTTCTCCTAATGAATTCACAAAATGTCCAAATATCAGATCATGAAACAGATAGCATTGTATTATGCCACATGTATACAGCTACATATGCTATGAATGATGTCTATGATTTTCTCATCTAGGCATACATATATCACCATAGTTAAATTATTTTTCTTATGTCTACTTCTCTTACAGATATGAGCAAGTACTGGACAACAGAACAGCTGCCTCTGCTGCTGGAAGCTGTGTTCAAAATTTGTGATCCAAAGGTCATAATCAGGGGTACTGACATGCCTCTAGAGGAGACTTGGAAGGGAGTGGCCAAGAACCTGAGACATGACAAAGGATTAGAAAACAAGACGTGGATTAAATGCAGGGGGACGTGGAAGCTGCTTTGCCAGAAATTTTTCAAAATGAAGGAGCTGGGGAAGGTGCCAGAAAAGGACCATGCCTGGTATGACCAAGCGTACCAGCTGTGGCTCCAGGCAGGAAAACTGAAGTTCAGAGAAAGAGCACTTCATTGTAAGTACAAATTATGATTTCCATTAAAAGATTGTTATGTTCCATTTACACAACATGGCAAGACATGGGATGGGAGGAGTGGAGAGCCTGACGATGGGTAAACAGGCCACCTTGTTTCACTTTAAGCACAAGACAAAATCAACAGCTTACAGTACTCGAGACAGGGTGTTGAACAGCATAAAGCACACCATAGAATACCTTATTAGAATTCAGTAATGCGTATTTCTTAGTGGAATTAATGAAGTTCTTACACATATTACTCTCAGTTGAGATGCTGTTCTGCAATAAAACCACTTAAATTCTTGTTTCGGCAATGAAGACCCAGCATATTTTATTATACAACAACATCAGAAACAATCATAGTCTAAACATTTACCACAATGAAAGCAGGTAATTATCCTGAAAAAATTGGGTGGTTGGGGGGGAAGGGCGGAGACTGCTGAACACAATTAACACACTGTGTCCCAACATAAAAGTAACACACACGTTATGAACCCAGTTGGCTGTCTCTGATGAATACATATGAGTAAAACTATTATTGCAGTTTCTACACTGCATGTGCAACCATATACAGGGTACAATCACTGTGTGGTAACACTCAGTGGTTGTAATTAAATGAGTCTCTGAGAGTACAGTTAAACACATCAATAAAAAAAAGACCTGAAACTTGTAAGATCACAGCAGTTGTTGATAAAGGTACTCTGTTTTTTTTTTCTTTTGTTTGCTTTTCAATTATTTATTGTATTTTATTTATTTATTTTGTTTTTGGACATATGCCTTTGAACCAGAGGCTCATTTACAAAGGTTTCACATCATGGTACATTGGCAGGTAGAAAGACAGATAACAAGAAGATGCTTTGCAAATAAGGTACTGGAGTAACAGCTAAGCTACCCCGGTACATCAGCGTGGAGAGACACTGACCACATTGCTAAAATTGTTCAGGAAGCAGGGGAAAACATTAATGTCCTAGTACACATAGGGACTAATGATCTCACCAGCCGGTCAGTTGTGGAGACGAAGGAACACCTCACCAGGTTGGGTGACAAACTATCATCCATTTCGTCTGGCATCTCCTTCTCTGAGATCCTGCCAGTCTGGGAGAGGGGGGCAGATGGAGGGAAGGTCAGAGAAGGGGAGATAGAGGAGCTAAGCATGTGGCTCAAGGACTGGTGCCAGAAAAAGGACACAAATTTGTAGGGAACCTGCAACAGAAAGTTCTTTAAATTTCATGGACTGCATCTGACTAAGGAGGGAGTCAGCGCATTGAGGCAGAAGTTTGACATCTTTGCAGAATATTTAAACTAACAAATGGGGAGAGGGGTGCAGCACCCCATACGTCAAATGGGAAGAACACCTCCTCCCCCTCAGCTAGTGGTCAAACAGGAGTTCAGCATGTTTGCAGTTCATTTGCATCACCAGATAAGGAAAAAGGTCCAGTTCCCCATACGACACACAGGGGAAACGTCAGACCTCTCCCAACAACTAACACACTGAAATCTGGCCAATGGAAAATCATGTACACAAATGCTCGAAGTCTGGGAAACAAGGTCCCAGACCTGCAGGCAATAATGATGAAGGCTAAACTGGACATAATAGCAATTAGCGAGATGTGGTTTACCAGTAACTGCACTTGGGAGACTTCAGTACCTGGCTCTCTACTGTTCAGAAGAGACGGAGGTGTAAAAGGGGGGGGGTTAAGTGGGCCTGTATGTCAATGAAAATATCAAATCTACAGAAATTCAGAATACACATAAGGAGCCAGAAGAATTGTCAGTCACCCTGGAAACAGGAAATGGGACAGCCATAAGAACTGGGGTTGTCTACAGGGTCCCACACCAGGGAGAAGACATAGACACATTACTGTTAGAAGATATACAAAACATGACAGCTAAAGGGGAGGTTCTGATAATGGGAGGCTTTAACATGCCAGATACAGATTGGTCAATACCAGCAGGAACATCTGCCAGAACTAGACACATGGTGGATTCCCTGCAGGGGGAGGGCCTCAAACAAGTGGTACAACAGCCCACAAGAGACAGGGTTATCCTAGATCTAGTACTATCTAACAGGGAAAGGATCACAGATCTCCAGGAGGAAGGTCACCTGGGAGCCAGTCACCATCACATGGTATGGTTCAGCTTGGTCACTAGAACTAAATCATCCAATTCCAAGGCAAAAATATGAGACTTCAGAGGAGCTGACTTTGATAAGATGGCCAACAGAGTTAAGCTAGCCCTGGCAAAAAGAAATACAGGTGAGGGGGTACAGGCAAAGTGGGCAAGCATTAAGGATGCAATACTTGACACAACATCCCATTGTGTTGCAGAGAAAAGGAAGTGCAAAAGAAGAAGGAAACCACTTTGGTTCTCAAAAACAGTAGCAGAAAAGGTTAAAGCCAAAAGGCTGACCTTCAGGAAAAATAAGGGAACGCAGAGGAATGAAGATAGGGAGGCATACCAAACATCCTTAAGGGAAGTAGGGAAGGCAGTAAGGCAGGCAAAGACCCAAACGGAGGAAACACTAGCACAGACAGTAAAAGAAGGTGACAAGACTTTCTATAGATACATTAGTGAAAGGAGAAAGTCCAGAGGGGGGTATTGCTAAGATCAAAGGAGATAAGGGTGTGTGTGAGGAAGAGGGCCATGTAAAAGCATCTATCCTAAATAGATACTTCTGCTCAGTATTTACTGAAGAGAAGGTAGGACAGGGCCCACAGGGCCCACAGCTCAGCACCATGGACACAGGGGAGAGGGAGGTGAGCACTAGTCCCTTCACAGAAGAAAGGGTCCTACAAGGGTGGACAAGGCAATGGGACCTGATGGCATACGTCCCAGGGTACTAAAGGAGCTAAGGGTGGAACTAGCAGAGCCATTATCAGAACTGTTTAGTGAATCTCTGAGCACAGGAGAGGTCCCAGAGACTGGAGAAGGGCTCACGTGATCCCGCTCCACAAGAGTGGTAGCAGGGAGGAGGCAGGGAGCTACAGACCAGTCAGTCTTACCTCAGTAGTAGGCAAGGTTAAGGAAGCACTCCTTAAGGAAAGGATAGTACAACACCTGGAATTCATAGGAGCACAGGATCCAAGACAGCATGGGTTTACAAAAGGAAGGTCCTGTCAAACTAATCTCATAGATTTCTTTGACTGGGTAACCAGAGTGGTGGACCAAGGGGAAGCAGTTGATGTCGCCTACCTTGACTTCAGCAAAGCTTTCAATACTGTTCCACATAGAAGATTGATTAATAAGCTGGGTAGGCTCGAGGTGGGTCAGATGTTGGTCAACTGGGTGACGGGCAGAAAACAGAGAGTGGTGGTAAATGATATACAGTCAGAAGAAATGCAAGTCACAAGGGGGGTACCTCAGGGATCAGTCCTGGGGCAAGTCCTCTTCAATATCTTCATCAGTGACATTGCAGATGGACTGGAGAGTAAGGTTTGTCTGTTTGCAGATGACACCAAGATCTGCAACACAGTAGATGATCCAGATGGGGTGGGCAGAATGAGAAGAGATCTGGATAAACTAGCAACATGGTCGGAAGAGTGGCAACTGGGGTTTAATGCAAAGAAGTGCAAGATCATGCACATAGGGAAGAGAAACTCTGAAGCCACCCATAGGCTAGGAGAGGATTTTCTGGCAGTCACAAGGGAAGAAAGAGACTTGGGCATCATCATCACCGATGACCTGAAATCATCCAAGCAGACCCTAAAGCAGTAGGCAAGGCTAGGGGATGTTAGGGTGTATTAGTAGGGGTATCACAAGTCAGAAGAGGGAGGTTATAATCCCTCTTTACATGACACTGGTTAGGCCCCATCTAGAGTACTGCATGCAGTACTGGAAACAACACCTTCATGAGGACATTAACCAAATTGAGGCAGTCCAGAGAAGGGCAACCAAAATGGTGCAGGGACTGCATCAGAAAACAAATGAGGACAGATTAACAGAGCTCAATATGTATATCCTAGAGCAAAGGAGGGAGAGAGGTGATATAATTGAAACATTCAAACACCTTAAGGGCATTAACAAGGTGAAAGGGTCTATCATGTTTCAATATAAGAAAAACAGCAGGACAAGAGGACACAGCATGAGATTAGAAGGAGGCTGATTAAGGGGTAATGTGAGGAAGTTCTTTTTCACAGAAAGGGTGGTGGATGCATAGAACGGCCTACCTCAGGAAGTGGTGGCTATGAATACAGTGCAGGGCTTCAAACAGGCATGGGATCGGCATAAGGGAGCAATACAGATGAGTATGAATAGATAGGCCATTAAGAGAGTAAAGGCTAATGGCACATTTATAAGGTAGAAAAAGAAATGGGCAGACTGGATGGGCCTTGCGGTCCTTACAGTATATGCCATCAGCTTCTATGTTTCTATGTTTACGTTAGCAAAAAAAATAATAATAAGTGTTACAAGGAAAACAAGTATGCAATACAATTTCAGTGACAATAGAAGCAGCCAGGGACCTTGTCAAGGATTGGGAAGTCTTATCAGTGGTGTAATCATTAAAGTATTACCTATTTATAGCTATTTGCAGTAAAAAACAGATATTGAACATCTTCATTCAACATTGCTAAGGCACATTACTACATTAGAGCTAAGTGGACCTTGGAGAGGAGCAGTAACTAGTTGCTGTGGGGAGCAACAAAAGGTTAGATTACTAGAAGTTTGAGTGGAGGGGGCGAGGGGGGCATGAGGTCATATAGGGTGACCAGTGCCCAGGCAGTGGTGAGATAGTGGGAGGAAGGGTTGGGAGTAAGAATTCGAGAGGGGAGAGGAGGAGGGAGGGGAAAAGGATTAGGGTGGGAGAAAGGCAGCAGATGGGGGGAAGCCAGTCCAGGGTTAGGGTGGAAGGAAAAGGCAGAGGGGAGAGCATGGTCAGGGACTTGGTTATGGGAAGCAGTCACAGAAAGCACTAGCTAAAAGGTGTCGACGAAGTTTGGGCTTAAAGGCACATAGTGTTAGAGATTAAGTAATGTCTCTGTGGTGTGTCAGCACAATACGAATATGTGAAATAACTTTCAGTGGTGTAATCATTAAAATATTACCTATTTATAGCTATTTGCAGTACAAAACAGATATTGAACATCTTCATTCAACTTTGCTAAGGCAAATATAAAGTCACATTATTTTGTTTCTCTTTTTTTTTTCAAAACAGCTGCTGGAGTCACAGCTGAGGAAACACCAGCTTCCCCAGGCCCTGCAGAGGAGGAGACAGAAGAACCAGAAGATGATGATCTCATCATTAGCACAGAAAGTGAGTACCAGTAAATATGCTATGCATACATAAAGTTGGACATTCTTATCCTACTATAATGTCTGATTCTTTCACCAACAGAATAAAACAAAAAAATAAAAGGTTTTTAAAGCTTTAAATCATAGCTAAAATCAGTGGTACTGCTTTATTTTGAACCATACCCTTATACATATTTATGTATATATACAAGAGATATGTGGGCGCACCTGTTGCATAACAAAGTAATTTGTGCAGTTGCATATTGCCTCGAGTAACCTCGCTATTGGCAAAACCACAAGTGACAGTTACAAGTGGTGACTGGCAATTGTAGCAACAATGTTCTTATCCAACAGACACCCCACACGTATTACATTAATGTAACAGGATGTTCTGGCTTCATTTTTGTTCTAGTTTTTTTTTTTCCTAACTTCCGTCCTATGTCTTGCCTCTGTCCATGATTACTGTATTTGATTTGCAGGGTTGCTGTGTTGAGAAAAAAGAGAAAAATAGTATTATTATCATTACAAATGTGTTTACAAATATTTGTGAGGGGGGGCAAGTGTTTTGTTTATGGTATATGTTTTGTGAGTATTTGGGACTGTAATAGTTTGGCTAATAAACAGTACTGTAGGAAGCTGGAAGTTAAAATGGGTTGCAGTACTACAGAACAGTTAGCACACGTGGTGGTGGTGGTTAGTGAGGTAGTCACTATCTGAATAAATGGGTAACGTTGTAATCACTGGGCTGGATATTCAGACTGCGCCGGGCAGTGGAGCAAGCCTGGGTGCAGCGCAACTGGACTGCGCTGGGGCCAGGACCAGGCGATATTCAACAGTGATGCGCCATGGCTCAGCATCACTGAATATGGCACGGCTGACTCACATACTGCGCATGGCACAGTGGCAATGCACCAGCGCAAGCCACAGAGAGCGAGCATGGGGATGTGTCAGTGCAAGTGCAGCTGTGCTAGGTGCATCACCAGCTGGGGGCATGCAAATGAGGCCATCATCTATGCAAGGTGCAAATGGGGCTATTTGCATGTCATTATGGCCCCATTTGCATGCGATGCGCTGGGCTTTCCAGCGAATTGCGCCTGGCGCCCTGCCAGGCTGTTGTCAGGGGGTTGGCTCCCTGGTGGGCTAATGTAGCCCACCCCCCCCCCGTATGTCCGATCATGGGTAGTAGTGGGAATAAAATTCATCCTTTTCCCGATCGTGGGCAGTAGTGAGAATAACATTCATCCTTTGCCCGATCGTGGGCAGTAGTGCAAATAAAATACATCCTTTGCCCGATTGTGGGCAGTATTAAGAATATAGATTATCCTGGTGTTCTAGTGGACCCCCTCCCTCCCCATATGCCTGATCATGGGCAGTAGTTAGAATTACTATGATCCTATGCCCAATCGCGGGCAGTAGTTTGAATAAGTGTAATCCGATGCCCGATCGTGGGCTGTAGTAATCTGAGAGTTCAACCTGGTGGTCCAGTGGTACCCACCTTCCCACCCGCCCACAGAGGACCCCGGCCACCCAGCACCCCCCATCATAGGCGGCCAGCAGCACCCCACCCGTGTACCTCCCAGCCGCCCGCCGAATGACAGCGTACAGTATGCTCTGTACACCTGTTGGGCCACAGTGTGGACCAATGGGCTTGCAGACCATACTTTACTACACAGGACCAGAAATGTGAATGAACACGACCAATAGAAGGGTTTACAACTTAACAGAGCAAACTGAATGTCAGAAACAGTGTGACAGTTTTGTCTTCATTACATGTAACATATATAGAACTGCATTTCTCCTCATTGATAACACCACTTTTATTGTCAGTTATTTACCCAATCATAGCACAGTATTGCATGTTGTCCAACTGACTACAGAATATCAATTTGTAAATCACAGTACTCTACAATAAATGTAACCATGCACATGTGAAAGAAGGCTCTAGCGTTGTCTGTCTATGAACCATAATGTTTGGGGGGACAGTAATGTGAGAAGACTAATCCTATACAATGAGGCTGTATAACGACATCTATAGAAACATGGGGCCTAATTCCAAGTCACATGGTGCAGCTCACAGACGTGTATGAGTTGCGCCATGAAGCACTACGCCAGGGACTCTGCACCCTATTCCAAGACAGGCAGGGTCCCCAGCATCTATGACCCATGACTTTTGGCAGTCGCAGGCTTGCGCTACAGGAATGGTGCAATGAACCTGAGTACCACAAGTCGCGCCCACATTGAACTACCCCTGGAGCTCTCACCCGTAACACTCCCAAAATCCCTTGGGGACCTTGAGGGGGCTGGCCGGGTGGCACAGGTGTATAGGGGGCATGGCACAAAACGGACCCAGGGGGCTCCTCAAAATTCTGGGGGTTGGGGGCATTACTGTGCTGGAAGGGGTACATTGGGCAGGGCAATGTGCCATATGTGGTGCTGTTTTGCCAGGATGAATGCTCCTTAGACCACCTCCATGCTGGTCTAATCACACAGCACCATAGCGGGTCTTGTAATTGCATATGTGGGTTATGGCAGCCGCCCTTCCAGAATAGGGTGCAGTTGCTGCTGTAACCCACCCTTGCTCCATGCCGCAGTGGGTTGTGGGCATAGTGGGTGGTGTATCCCACCATTGGCACAACCCACATGTGGCATGGCACAAGCCGTAATTTGGAACTGCAAATTGCATAACTCGTGGCATAAGATGCGATTTGTGCCATAGAGTATGGCATAAATCACCTTGTGCCATGCTTAACTTGACTTGGAATCAGGCCAACCATATCTAACACCACACACAGCACACCACAGTATAATAACAGACATATCTTACTGTTTTGTTTCACAGAGTTACAACTCAGCATATCTCCTCATTGATAAGTGAGTTATTTGTTCCATCAATCACATTAAGAAAATATTTAATAGAAATATATTGATGTACATTTAAGCAATAAGGCATGTCAGAGTGTGCATCATCACTGAATAACAGCATATCTAAGGTAGGTCAAAGCACAAGATGACACACACCCTGGAGTGCCTTATTGTGATTATAATATGGCTATTAAAAGTTCAACAAGACGTTCATGATTAAGCAATAGACACAAAGAAGTTAGAAGCTATTAACTTTATTATAATTAATTTACATATAAAATTGAGATAAAATAGTCCCCTCAAGAGCTTAACGCATCCCTCCAAATTGCTTGCACTGACTTTTTTATAGCTGACTTTGTTACTTTGAGCTTATTAATATTTTTATACTCCTGCTTTTATCTCATTTTTCACTTTACAGAATTGAACACATTAATGTTGACAGTGCCATTTAATGTCCCTATAGAGATCAATCATGCTGTGGCAGAGGCATCAATATGGCTATTTTCTGTGTTTCCTTGTTTTTTGTTTTTTTTTACAGGATTGAAGACTGTTCTAACAAACAGAGAAAAACCTTTTTAAGCAATAAGTAATGACAGTATATGCATTGTATTTGGATAGTGGCACACCTCGGGAATAGCACAAAGCATCGCCGAGTGCCTTCACTTCAACCACCAGAGAAATGTTGTTACCCCTCCACAATATACATGCTGGAGTGTCTTACTATGATAATAAAATGGGTCAAATATATTTTTCTGTGTTTATGTGTGTGTATGTGGGGGTGGTGCAAGTGCTTCCACCCTCCCGCTTCCTTATTGCACCAGTAGAATGCTGTCATTGTGTTGACATAACATCCCAACTGAAAGCTGTTCTTGCCCAATCAGGAGTCAGCATTTTTTTATAGCCATTTCATAATGATGATGTGTAGGATGGGGGCACAATATAACAAGATAGGAGAAATGTGTAGGGGGTGAAGAAAATTAACAATTGCGGTATACACACGTTAGAAGTCTGTATGTCCTGGATGGGTAATGAACGGGCTATACACATGTCATTTTGTGATTGTGTGTGTGTGGGGGGGGGGTAGACAGACAGAGATAATGTTACTGGTATCTGTGGTGTTGAAGGAGAGTGGAACTACTACTGGGAGAGCCAATACAAGTCAGAGTAGACTGACAACAGTAAATGATACTACCATGACCCCAAGACTGTTGAACATTTTGTGTGAGGTGTTAAAGAGTGTAGGGTCGGGGGGGCATTGGTACTGGTGTGTGTGTGTTGGTGGGGGGGGGAGTGTAGAAATATTTGCACTGGTGTGTGTGAATTGTAATAGGAATTAATCAATGTATGAATTTCAACACAAACAGAGAAGGTAGGATAAGATTATTAGTGAGATGTCCCAAATTGCTACAAGGGCAGCCAGGGACATTATGTTATCATACGAGAGAGAGAGAGAGAGAGAGAGAGAGAGAGATAATGGGTGTAGAGGCAGCTCAGGCAACAGTAACATTATAGACACATGACAAATGTGTGTCTCTGGGAGGGGTTGGGCGAGGATGTATCTTAGTTGTATATAGGGTGTGTGCTAGATTTAGAAGAGCACAGACATGCTGACATGCAATACTGCTGATCCATAGGGGTTTCAGATGTGGGACTGTAGTACATACTGGTAGGGATATGTAATAGTAAAAAAGACGAAAGGTGAGTGACAGTGGGGAGGAAGGAGAGATGAACAGGAGGAAGGGAGTAAAAGCTATTCTGTGTACATAATGTTACTGCTGTGTGCAGTCACGGCATAAAGACAGAAGGGGACGGGAGTAATGGAATGACAGTAAACAAAGGGCATTTGGGAACAGCACAAAGCAATTTATTTATTTATTTATTTAGCTTTTGTTGACCAGGTAAGTGCACGAGACAAATCCTGCCTATTTTCAGGCACAACCTGGGGGAGGGGGATACAGATGAATGCCAACTGACCTTGAACCAGATTAACCTGTTGGTGGTATTTTTAGTGAATGAGGGAAATTTCGCCAGGACACCTGGGAAATTCTCCTACTCTTTTTGATAAGTGCCATGGGATCTTTAACATTCACCTGAACTACCACCAATTCAGGCAGGTGGGACCTCAGTTTAGCATCTCAGCCGAAAGACGGCTAGTGGATTAGGCTGAAAAAGTGTCAGTATATCTCAGTGTGACTGTGTGTGACATGGGTTGAGAGGAGGTGGAGAGAAGCATTGCAACTTGTGTATACAGCATTTGCTGTGAAACAAGAATAGTTCACAGGAGTGGGGTGTAGGGGGAACACTGACAGATAATACAGTGTGTTCTGGAGGTGCGAAGGGGAGACACATCAATGTGTGCAACGGGGGCATCAAGCCCAAGACTCATTTATCCTTGACTAATCAAGCTGACACGCTACAGTATAGAACAATGGACTCAGACTTAGTTCTGATGGCCACATAGCACACCCAACATCTGTTGGTGTGTGGAAGATGGGGGGGGTTAACCCTAACATCAAATTTCTTACCATTTGTCAATGTAACAACAATCCTAACAGATGCATTAACTAAGTTTTTTGCAAACAATTTCCTTACTGTTTGAAACTCTGTAATAGAACCATGAAATATTATCTGTTGGTGGGAGTACCCAATTATGCATAGTGATATGCGTCTGTGGGTGTGTGGGCCCTATGGGCCCTGGGCTCCCACTTACACAGAACAATGGAAACATACAGCACCTCCATAATACTCAAAAGGAACCTTTGTAACACGGTTTTGCCAATATCTCTGTAACCGTACCACATACGAAAAAAATTCCACTGCAGGTGGCATCTATGATTTCCAAACTTGTTTTTGTAGCTAAAGATGACCTAAGCTGCGAGTAGTGAAAATTCCATATCTCGTTTCATTTTCAAGATATGGGCTCTGAAAGCCATCACTGGCACCACACTGTTATCCTGTGGGAAATGTCTCAACTTCGAAACACTGTAACATAAAGGCCATTGAATGTTTTGGTACCAAACAACCAAAAGGCACATCTGTGGGATTAGCGCTTGACACACTGCACATTTCAGCCCAAAACAACAATACACCTTGGCACAATGAAGTGACAAAGAAAGCAACACATTAGAAAATGTGTTTGTGCAGTGTTATCACGATCATGTCCATGTTTTCTCAGCACTCCTGTCTCTATAATGGAAATGCTATCGTGCACAGAAAAAAATTATTGAGGCTACTTTTATTTTGTTCATGGTTATTTTTGAGGCAATAAAAAATGTTACCGCTATCACAAAATGGCAAAATGGTGGACCAAGTTTAAAAAACATATTTCCTGACAAGTTGTTGAAAAACTAATGCCAGGGTCATGTTCCTCGGGGTCTGATTAGGTAAACAAAACTGTTGGTGTTCACCAAAGCGCATTACTTTTTAAGTTACAATTTTTTTTGTCTCTCGCTAACTGAAAACAAGGTGGTAGCAGCACAAAAACAAATTCAGGGAGCACAACAACAAAAATGTGTGAGCGAAAGTTTTCACAATACACATATAAATTTTACCATAGGCTATAATGGGACATGAAAAACTTGAATAACTTTTGAATGGAGCAATATTTTTTTTACCAAATCTTCAAAAGGCACCAGTTCAATCCAGGCCACATGTAGACAAACAAATCTGAATCCACTGAAATGCATTCTTCAGTCCATTATGGCTGACTGAAAAAAACAGCAAAAGTTTACCCTTTTACACATTTTGAGTGCCCTACAGTTCTGCAACCGTACAGCTGAGCAGAACAAAACTTTCCAGATCCAGACACACACAGTATTATTGGCAGTTGTGCCTGCAACATTTCAGGCAAATTGGACAAACAGTTGCAAAGTTATTGAAGTGCAAACGTTTAGGTTTACCATAGAAGTGACCATGCAACCCTAACTATACCTGCCCTACTGGGCAGGTATAATGCATATATTTGTATATTTTTTATATACATAACATATATAATATATTATAGCAAGAGAATTGATTCATTACTGAGTATCATGGTTTTAGGTCATTTAAATCACATTTCATTAGTTGGTACTTACTGCCATACAGTTCTGTAAATGTCTTCCGATGGCTTCCCTTACATTGACGCTTTCACTGAATAAGAACAAGCCCACTAATGAAGCAGTGCAAGAAAATGGTGAACATTTTGACCTATACTTTTTTATTGATGTTAGATGGCTCCATGTCTACTTACTGACTTTCCACAAATTGAGTATTTTTAAGTCCATCATTTCACATTGGAAAGAACAAAAGAGTGATCCATATAATATGGCGCAGACAAGTTTGTGATGAGCATTATCCCCAGCTGTTTTAGGAAACCTGCTGTGCCATAAGGTCATGGTTGGAGCAATCCCTGCTGCGGTGCATGGTAGTTCAATCATTATGGTCACAACAGAAGTTATCTTAGACAACTGACGTACAAAAACAGCTGAGAACACTGATGAAAAAGGTTTCTAAGCCATATTAAAAGTAGCACTCTGTTCATTATTTCAGATGTGAAAAAAAGTACTAAAGTGGACTCAAATCATGGAAAGAAGGCTATCATACAAGTCAGTGGATAAGGGGCAATGTGAAATTTAATAAAAAGTATAGGTAGGCTACAGTTTTAAACATTTTATTGCACTGCTGTAGTAAAGTTGGGTACCTTCTATGGTTTTGATAATACAACTGTTTCATGCCAGAAAGACACACCATCTATCATGAGGTAACAATAGTGGCATACACGTAAGCAGCAGAAATAACAAAAGTCACTCTTTAAAAGACGAAACAATTTTAACGTAACAAAGAAATGAACAACAACAACAAAATCAACCAGAACACGATAAACATTGAATAATAATATCAACAATAACATCAATAATATCACTAATATAAAAAAATATGAAACATTAACAAATTTAACTATATACAAATGCAAGATAAACAGCCGGCTGGCATCCTCACATCTTTATGGTGCAGTTGGGGCCTCTTGTCCCTCACTCATTGGGGGAAGTGGGGAATCGGTTGTGGGCTTGGCACTGCCCACAAGCATTTTTCGTACTGTTACAAATGTTGAGAAACAATGCTTTTCTTTTGAAAAACAAATGTTCCAAACACATAGAATTCTTGTCAAAAATACTTTTTTCTATTGAATTAAACCACCCTGATGTTTTGCTGCCCTACTCAATGCTTTTTCAAAGGGCACATGGTCTGTAATATAATTCAAAATATAATTATTAATCATGTCTCAAAAAATGTTTTTAATAATTTTTTTGTATTTAATAAACTGACTGCCCAAAAGAAGTTGGAACATTTTTTCTATGTTGTTATCCAGGCCCCTATAGAGTTTCTTTAATCTCTTTCATTTCTTTTATCAACGCAGCCATGTCCTTTTCCAGGTGTCCCAGTCTCTTATTTATTGACTTCAGTCACTCCCTTTCAGCCTCTGTTGCTTTACTTGTCCCAGCAGCACTGTCAGCTTCCGGAGCCTCACGTTGGTCTTCTGCATCTGCCCTATGTTTGAAGGCAGCCTCGATTTCACGTAGGCATTTTGCTGTGCTATGGCTAAGAGATTTTTTGGTGGGCGCTGTAAGTTAACAATTCATAAAATAACATTATACTAATTATGCGGCATGATATGTGTATACATTGACCAACAGCTTTGTCTTCCTGGACAGTCAAGCAATAAGTACTGCAACACACCTGAAAAAGTGTTGTTCATACCATCACTAGGGCTGTACTTACTATGGATAAGAACATTATTATGCAGGGAGACTTACTAATGTCTTGCTGGAATCCTCCTGACCTCCAGCATTGGTATACCTCCTTACCTGTGATCAGCAGAGTCTGGTAGGACAGTCCTCAGCAATCTTCTTGCAGTCATTGCCCATGCCATCCTCCACAATGTTAGTTGTCTGGCTCACCCTTCTTCTGAATCTTGAATGCGGTAATATACACAATCCTGCTCATCACATAAAAAACTGGTGAGCTCACCACCCTTCTACATCATGAATGCTTTTAGTACAGTAACAGTTTTTTTGGACATATCAAAAATAAACAACATGATTTATATGGTAGTCTAGGCTGATAGCAACAGGACAAAAGGGAGAAAATAGGCCTTCTTACCCTCGTAAGATGTAGGCTTATTATGGCAGCTACATTTGGTTTGGCAACATTAAATGACAGGTGCATGCATCATTATGCACTTCAATTAATAGTCCATGCTCAACAGGCGGCATATCACTTATAAGGGTAGTAAAGGCCATTTTTCCCCTTGTGCCCTACTACTATCAGCTTGGCTTACTAGAGACTGGAATACCTGTGAATGTTGTGGAAGGGTGGTGCAGTCACAAGTTTGCAATGCTGGGTCAATGCATTACTAACAATCATCAGATGGGACTGAGGAGACCATTCCTGCAGCTTACAGCTTTATTCAGAGTAGGGGGGTGACAGGAAGAGGGAAATTCAAACAGATCATTGTAAGATCTGAGATGTGGTGCTGCCAGCACTGTCATCACTACCTTACCAACTAGCAGCAGGCAGCAATGGCAAATAGTTGGAGTGGCAGGGCAGCACCTAAATTGTTACCTGGATTCATTGTGGGGATATTGTCATTGGGGTGTGTTGCGGTTTGTTGTGGCAGTATCAAGGGAACTGTGTATACAGCATTCAAGATTCGGAATAGTGGTGAACCAGCCATTTTGTACTGTGAAGAAGGGCACAGAAAAGGACTGAAGTCAGATTTATGAGGACTGTACCGTGGTGTTCTTCAAATCACATGTAAGGGAGTAAACCGAGGCTGAAGGTCAGTGGGATTTGCTCAAGGCATTAAAATTAGACACTTGGAAGGGGGTCTGTCCCCCTTTCCCATGTGTAACTGCTGCCCACATGACTTGTGGAAGTGGTTGATTGTTATTTAGCATGCCATGTTTTTTTTTAATCACAATAAGTGCCCTGACTGCCCTCGTATGCCATCACAGTGCAGCTGAGTCATCAGTGACATCACATCACATTGATTAGCACAGAACACTAGTTGCATTACATACACTTTCCTGATGCCACAGACAGGCTATGGCTCTGTCGGTGATGAGGTAAGCTCTTGCTTGGTGGCATCAAAAAGAATTCCATGAGCAGGATAGGGCTTAAAGAGGAGGTCTTAGCTAGCAGATTCACTGGGATGGTGGCAAGGAGCTGGTTGAAGGTTCCAGTCAGATGACCAGGTAAGTATGCTATCACAGTTGCCCCACATCCACACTTCTTGTTGTTCTGCATTGTGCACATATACAAGCACCCTGAACACACAGAGCCACACAGAGGCTTGCTGTATCATTCCTCCACCCCCCCCCCATCCGCCACACAAACAGATAAAGAAATGTAGTAGCCCTGGCCCTGGGAAAACTGATTCTCCTCTAAGTACCAGCACAGCAGAATGAGAGAAATAAGGCAATGATGGAAGAGATCCAGAGGATGGCAAACAGAGGGGAGGTGCTGCTGATGGGGGATTTCAACTTGCCAGATATTGAATGTGGTACCCCATCAACAGCATCAACCAGTAGCAGGGAAACAGTGGACTCCCTAGAGGGGGCTCTCATGAAGCAGCTGGTAAAGAAACCGACCAAGGAGTGGGCAACCCTAGATCTGCTTCTAACAAATGGGTAATGTGTGGGGGGAAGTATTCATAGAGGAGAACCTAGGCACGAGTGATCATTGCACCATTTGGTTCTCTGTAAAAACAACTATTGATGTCTATCGGATCAAAGTAAAGGGACTGGACTTCAGGCATGCAGACTGGGTGAATACGCTCATCAAGCACTAGCAGGGGGGTGACCTTGGAAGGGTGAGGGAAATGTGCAGTTCCATAAAAGGAGCCATAGTGGATGTCAATACCCTATGCACTAAGAGAGTAAATAAGAATAGGAAAAAAAAAGAAAGCCAATCTGGTTCATGATTGAGACATTCGAGTACATCAAGGGTATTAACAGGGTGTCAGTAGGGTACATATTCCAGCTAAAGGGGCAAACGAAGACAAGGGGGCATGATTTGAAGATAGTAGGGGGAAGTTCAGAGGAAACATTAGAAAAACACATGGGTATTGTAAGAATTAGGGGTGGGGGAAGGCAGGAACTAGAAGAAATTCTGGCAAATAGCCTGGAACACTGGGCAGACTAGATGGCCCTGGCAGTCCTTTTCAGCCAACACATTCTATGATTCTATTGTAACCCACCCCCATCGGCCCCCCCTTGTTCAACTAGCAGGGCTGCTCCTCTCACACATGGCGCCAATGAGAGGGATGGGGGATGTCACTACAACAGTTCTGTTTACCAATACTTTTTCTTTGGAGCCTGCCATCCTCAAACAGGCAAACCAAGTGTGGCAACTACCTGGCTCACACCTGCGGGACCATTTACCATGGCCATCAACCTGGGTCCCTGGGAGAAAACATTTGCTCACAGTTATGCTAGGTTTGTACTTCAGGTCAGGAGCACCCAAATAAATCCAGACACAGTGGAAGCAATAACAGTACTGTCTAAACCAGGTTGGGATTCTAGAGTGTGGCTTTTATTCACATACACAGAGAATATTTACAAAGCAAAGATGGACCCCTACAGGGCTACTCCCACTGGTAATGTAAATTACTGATGTAAGCCCCCATCCCTGCCTTTTTGCAAATGACAGGTGGTATGCTGTTTGAATCTGACAGCAGTACCAGGTGGGGACTGGGTTCGGGGAGGAATAGGTTACTCGGCACAAGCAGGAACACTGGTTTACCGGGACTGAGAAAGGGCATATTCCATTTTGCACATTGTAAAAAACGATATTATCACCGGTGTCTGCTAAGCCAAAATCCGGTTTTACCGGTGTATGGTTTTGTGTACTTTATTTAACAATTTTTAACTCTGTTAACATGCATTTTAGCAATTTTGACCTCAACTATTACACATCCTTCCATCCTTATACCAACTTAAAGTTATTTTAGGTACAAGATGTGATGGCAGCAGCAACACTACAGCCCCCGTCCCTAAGGTCTGATGGCAGCAGTACTACGGTCATCATTCCTCAGGTGTGATGGCAGTATCAGCACTATGGCCCCCATCCCTCAGGCTTACATTCCCCATCACCCAGTGGTGATGGCAGAAGCACTACAGCCCCCACCCCTTTGTTGTGATGGCAGTAGCAACAATGCGGTACACATCCCTCTGGGGTGATGGCAGTAGCGACAGCACTATGATCCCCTTTTAACACTCACACCCCACATGCACTCGTTACAAATGACTTAGTCTCTTTGCTTGTTAGAACTCAGATGTGAATTAATCTGAACCATCACCGCTAAGGTGGACTATCTTTGTTTTTTCCTATCTATAATTTAACTGCCTGAATTGGATATAGGCTTGTGACACCGCTGACCAGGGTTAGGGAACAGACTTGGGTGTTGGAGGGCTAGCTGGTGGGTGAAGGCTTGAGTGTCCTACGACCACTCCTCTTCTCCTGAGAGGGAGGGTGGGTTCACGGCTCAGCATTTGCTGGCCCATGGTGGAGGCCAGAGGCACAACAACACATCAGTCCTCACTGCGGGAGGACAGTGACGGATGTCGGCTTGTGCCTTGACATCATGTAGCCTGTCACACTCCCAAGAAAATGAGAAAACACCCGCTGGCCAACTGAAGGATGGCTGCTGGTCCCGCCATACACCAGAAGCCCCAGACATGTGTCCGTTCTGACCCCCGACATGCCCAGGATACACAGGAAGCTCTTTGGGGCAATTCTCCTTCCCTGGTAGCCTCCCACAGGGGTATGGGCCCACTCAATGAAGGATTACTTTGGGTTACCTGGTAGCACAGCAGGTAAGGGTCAGTGAATAGTGGTCGGGACTCAGCAGAGGTGGTAGGGGGGCCTTGGCAGGCCTAAAGGAGTGGATGGTCAGGGGGTAGTAGGAGAAAAAAAAAAAAAAAAATGCTTGAATTTGCTTCTCTGAAATAAAGTGTTTACACCTAAAAAATCTACAAGTGATTAGTGGAGGACCCTCAAATGGATTCATGCATCTCCCAGACATGTGGATACTTTTTTTTTTCCTACTTGGTGTCCATGAAAAGGGTGTCTCCCAGTTTTCATGTCTTTGTTCAGATGTGAATTGAGCAGCACTCTGCCCACCAGCATCATACAGCCCCTGGGGTCTTACCTTCTGTACATCATTGACTGTGCTTTCAAAATCCACTGGCCAAACATAAGTACTCTTAAATACTTAACATTTGCTTTTTGTTGAAGCAGTCTGTCAGAAAACATTTTGTTGTCACAGAAACAGAACCAGCAGGTGGGACAAAAGGTGCAAATGATCCAATTCACCTAATTGGGGTGCTGGCAAGTCTTTTCATAAGTAGTAAGGCAGTTTCTTCTTTGTGAACATACTTTCATTCAGACTAGTTTTCATTCAAACAACTGAGGATTTTGGATGGCCCTACTGATTATAAACTTGAATAAGTTAGTTGGTAACAGTGATCCTGCATTTAGCAATCTACAACCTAGATGTTTATATGCAAAGAATACAATAAAAACATGAGTAAAATCTAAAAACAAGCTTATAAAACGTATCTGAATAGTTATCTTTACCTATACAAAATCATTGCAGCCCAAGTAAAACTCAAATAAATTACACGGTACCCTGACTACTATTCTATGATGTAGTAAACATATATTGGTATTTTTTTTTGATATTCTTTGTAAAGCAGGTAAGGCCCACTAGACAGAACTGTCTGTTTTAAGGAGTGACCTAGAAGCACTTGGGAGGTTAAGTGACTTGCTTGGATGCAAGTGGAGGTTGTGGGACTCAAACCCAAGTCTGCTGGATGTACCCAGTTCAATCACCATTTGTTACCTAACCACTAGGCATGGGTGGTTAAACTGAATGACTGATTACAACAAAGCAGTGCAGGTGATTTCCTTACTGTTTCTATAACTCAGCAAAGCAGAAAGAATGCAAAGAACAGCAGCATTCATTTTAAGATGCTGAAATCTGGGTCGGCCCGCTGGCGCTGCAGTAGCACTATTGCTTGTAATGCCAGTGACCCAGGGTCAGAAGCAAACTCGAGTTGCTGGAAGTCTGGCCAGGGGAGTAGGATCGAGCACCTGGGGGACTGCTCTCCTCCTCCGGGGAGGGTGGGCTGCAGGTCCTGCTTCTTTACCACTACTGGTGTGACCATGGGTGGTGGTGCAACGGTGCTGCAGAGTGTTCAGGAGGGGAGGACGCTAGCCAGGATCTGGAGCAGTGGCATGTCTCTGTGTGACCCACCTCCTTGGATCCATAGTGCTAGTGCCCTCAGGGACAGAGACCAGAAAACCAGCAACAATCACCCCACATCAGCCACTGGCAGAAGGGACCCAGGTGCCCCAGACTTCATAACAAGGCTCCATGAGGGACCCACTGGGCTGCCTGACACACACTAAGGGAGTGTGGAGTGGTGACCTAGGGTCCCCTCCCTTCCCACCTGGGGGTACAACCCAGGCAGGATAGGGGCAGGCCCACAGGAGCTCCTGAACATTTCCTGGGGGTGAAGCTAGGGGATACTGATGCTACGAGAAGAGGACATAGAAAGAGAAAATAAAAAACATTTAAAAAGATACTGAAATCTTAGAGATTCTGTGCAGTGACATGCAATTTCCGTGAGGCACCGGTACAAGAATTCAAAATCCGCAAACCAAGCAGGATTCCGTGATTGTTACCGGTGTTACCGGTAAAAATGGAAAACCAGGGTCCCTGGGCACAAGGGCTAGGTTTGGCTACTCTGCACAGGGGCACCCAAGTAACTCCGAACACAGGAAGCAATAACTGTAATGTCCAATACCAGGAATGGGATTCTAAAGTGTGACTTTTATTCACATCCAAGCAGAACAACAAAGCATAGATGGACCCTCACGGGGCTACACTCCTGGTAATGCAGATTAAAAGAATCAAGAACACTTCTTCAACACTTCAGCCCTCAGGCTCTGAACCCACCAGGCACACAGCCCAGACTTACACGCTGCTTTGGGTACACAGCCTGAACTTGTACACTATTCTGGGTTGTCCCTGGCTCGGCTCCCCTGTCAGCCACTCGGATACCTTCCATATGTCATGGAAACCTTTCTGGTGACTCCCTAAACCACCTAAGAGCACCTCAGCTCAATCAGGGAGTTTTCCTTTTAATCCCACATCTGGGTACTTTCCTCAAGCACTGGCCAAGTACCTGAGAGAAAGTAAAAGTGCCACAGAGCAAATCCATAGAGGTGAATTTGGTTACTACTGATGGGGGGGTCTCCCACCTCTCGCTTCCACAATTCATACCTGGCCATTTCTCTGGACTGTAAACACCTTATACTGTAAAGCTTGGCAATGTAGATTAAGGCTAAATGTATGTCACATTTCCTCTACTTGTCTTGCTTTCCCATTGTGCTGGACTTGAACATACTTTTACTTGGCTTAGCTCATTGCTCTATGCCCCCCAGTGATTAAGCAGTCCAATCCCCACTTTACTTCACTCTTTGTGCTGAACTTGAACCTACTTGAGTTAACCGACAATATCTACTACACTAGACCTCCTACAGATTAAGTAGTCCAATACCCACATTCCAACAGTTCAGGTGAAAACATAGGCCCTCTGTCAGAGCGAACTCACCCTTTGGTTGCAGGTGCCCCACAGGTGATTCCTCACAGGAATTTCTCTCCCACAGCTTCTGGTGCCGCAGCACAACTTGAAATAAGACAGCTTCTTCCTTAGCCGGAACCAGGAGCGTTGCCCCTGGAAGACAGGCAAACCTTTCTCCCCCCCCAGGGAGGGGGCACATGGACCAGTAACAGCGGTCTCCACCACTTCACAATCAGTTTATTGCGTTCCTCTTTCGGTGGAAACACACATCTCCCTTACAGTAGCTCTAAAACAGAGCTTAAGACTCTGAGAGCCTGCACTCAGACTGCTGTGCTGCTCCTCTCTCCAAGACTGCACTCAGATTCTGTTAAAAATCCCCAACATTCTATCTGAACTTCCAACTGCAGCACTCCAGTGTGGCTCATGCAGCTGCGAGAGTTCTATGGTGATGTCATCCCTCAGTTTCAGCTGAGACTGAGAACAGAGTGAGACAGTGTGAAATCCATTTAACTGGAGTTTCACAAGCTGCCTTCCCTGCCTACCACTAGGTCTTACTGGTATTCTAGTAACCCCGGGTAACAGGGGGGTTACACTCACCCTGGGCTAGGAAAATGACTGTCTACAGTCATTATTTACCTGGCTTAGGCCATCTCACCCTATGTGCCACCTGCGGATGGGGGGTGATCAGACCCCCTCCTATCATGTGCTAGCACAGGTAGGCAACACTAAGGGCCTAGAGGCCTTTGGCTGACATATCAGCCTCTACTCTACCCACTAACTATGGGTACCTAGTGTATCCAGTAGAACTGCCCAGAGCATAGCCCTAATAGATCAGCACTGCAACCCCTACTGCAGGTCAGGGCCACAGCCTGTCCATCCCCCCCAAGTCCTCTAGGGAAAACCTATCTGCCTTTAACTCAAACCCCAAACAAACAACAGGGGACCTCCCTGACCTTGGGCACCATGCAACCACACACCAGGAACTAATACCATACCATTACATCACTCCCTCACTCCCCCACAACAATACCTGTGGAAGAAAAGGGTTACTACACAGTAAGAACAACAGTACTTTAAATACTACACACTGAAGTACTAGTGAGGAACTCCGATGAGTCCCTCCTCCTCTTCTTGTCTTCTCTTCTATCTTCTTCAGGAACACCTGCAAGAAAAAGAAAGACAACACACACTCCTAATATGTATACACAGTCTAGCTAAACCCCTACTATCAAAACACTGGAGAATCCCAAAAAGATTTTTTTTTTTAGAAAAGTAGAAAAACAGTATAAAGATTAGAAACAGTAGAAAACAATGACATTATTTACAATACACATATCTGGGGGATGGAGTGCCCTTAAAATCCCATCTAGTGACCGCAGTGCCCGAAGGCTAGTCCATTAAAGAGTCTCTCCTGGGACGGAGCCCGGTGAAGCACAGTTCTAGCAGGCCACAGTCCCGAAGGGGAGAGTCTTTGAGGACAGTACAAACATCTGGAGTCTGCTAGTGTAGGGTGTGTACTGCAATGTCATAAGAATAGAAAAGTTTGGACTTACCAGTCCCTTGTGGAATGACAATGGCACCGACCTGGTCCTCAGCCAAAGACTCTCCCTGGCAGCATTCTTCCAATACAGCAGGGTGGACATCTTCCGGGAATGACAGGAGGGCACATCTGGAAACTGCTGGGTTGATGTCATCTCTGGAGATGGAACCTTGAAACAGGAACAAAAGGAAAATAGCTGGTCTGACATCATCCAATTACCAGGTGATGAATCAGGATACAGCTGGGCTGGTGTCCTCTCTGGATCTGAAGTCATCTGGTGGGCTAGTCGATGGATTCTGGAAAATCAGTACACTGTAGAATTGATGAATGTGGGTCACCTGAGTCCTGGACGTCCATACTGGCGGAACAACAAAGGCATTGCAAAGGCTGGAGTGGCAGCACTGACTACCACTGCTCTGCTTTCCATTTGGTAGGCATGGGCACATTTGCAAGGAGGTCTTTGCATTGAGGCCAATAGCACAACGGGTCAGGCGTTTGAATTATTACCCCGTCTGGGCGCACATAATTCACACTGTGAAAGGTTTCACGTCCCTCTTCATCCACTATTCGAACAGTGTCCATTAACAGTGTCCTGCCTCTTTTCCACTGGCTGTATTTTTCATGAAACATTCTGTTCCTGACATGCTTGTTTGCACCAGGATGCCCACATTTCATTGCTTTGGCCCAAATCCAGGATTTCCTGCTGTTCTCAATCTCCTCCCAGACTCTCCGAGGAAAGGTAGGAAAGGACATCCCATAGATTTCATTTGCCTTCCTATGAAACAGTCCTTCTTCTTCACTAGCTTGGTCAACCTGAGACCTCTGGCCTGGCTTGGGGCGGCCAGTTCTGGTTCTGCCAGCTAAGGATTCTCAGCAACACAATAAATGGATCCCTGACTTCTTCTTGCACAGCCAGGGAAGTGGCATCACCACTCTCTTCCATGCATTCCTCTGAGGCAAGAGCTTGAGGCTGTGTACCCGTTCCTTTTTCACAAGGTCACATAGGTCCCCCTCTTCTTCTTCCTCACTGAGAATCTGTGCCCAGGAGTGAGCAGTCATCCTCACTCCTGAGACTATCCACTCTTCGCTGGGCGCGGAGGTCGAAACCTCCCATTCAAAGGTCTCCCTCATCTCGTCTTCTCCTATGAGACTTGGGCTAGGCCCCCTCTCCAATGGTCTACTGATGCTCTGCCTGAATTGTCTCTCTGTGATCCAGAATTCAAAACATCAGCACATTGTTCTGTCTGCAAATCTGCACCCTCTAGCTTTGTGCCACACTCCCCCGAGGGGCCTCCTCCAACAGGCTCCACCTGGTGCTGTGTGCTGCCAACTGCAAATTCTTGAACTTTTGTCCATGTGGGAGCCAAACAAGTCTTGGGCGCTTTAAATAAACCGTATTTCTCGAGGCACCCAGAACAGTGAGGTACCATGAAGATGTCCCTTCCAGCATTTAAGCATATTAAGCACACTTGCACTGGGTATCCAGGAATCACCATATGAGGAGGCAGTTGTCCTCCATAGAAACACCTCTCAATGCCCCTTAACTTTTTTACTTCTGCTGCTACCACAACCATGATCCGGGTAGCGGGCTGGTCCTGAGGCCATGACTGCAGAGAAAAACAAACGCTCACTATTATTGAAAGTCCTGTATCACTGAACGCTTTCTTTCACTTTCAAAATGGCTCCTGTGCTGCTGTGTTTACATTTCTACCCCACTCTGTAATGGTGGCGGCAGCGCTCCTGTGTATCAACATTCTGAAATTGGGTCAAGCCATTGCGCATCCGATTTACACACTCTACTGATAACTTTGCTCAAACTGCACAAACTTGCACTGTTCTTTTTCCTAGCACATTTATATGATTTACCACAGACTTTTCACTTGCTGAAGACATTGCTCTAACTCACAGTCCCTTAAAGCCTCAGTATTTCAAGCACAGGATTGCCTGTAACTCTTGCTGCATATCGTGATACAACTCACGGTCTCTCTCAAGGCTTTGAAACTTACGCTGACGTTGAATCCCATAACTATGCTCACAGTCGATGGCTTAAAAGGCTTGCTTTTGCTGGTAAACTTAACACAGTCTTTGATTGCAAAATGACTACACTGCTGCACACAGATTCAGCTGGCTTTTGGCAAAAATCACCGGCTTGAGCAATTATTTCTGTTGGTACTCATTGTTATCAGTAGCTGTTTGCTGCGATGGAAAATGGCCTGCAGCAGTCTTGGAGGCCTCGGGACACAAGCGGGTTGGCAGTCCTGACGATCGTCCCTCCGAACACCACACTCACAATCCAGTCGATTGAGATGCAGGTTGAGCTCGATTTTAGATAGAAAAGTCCGAGTTTTTAAACTTTTACAGTGCTTTCGGTCACCGCGACGCTCCTCCGATAAGCCAGTACATGCACTCCACTCACAATCCCTCTCGAATGCTGGGCAGTCGCTGTAGACCTGGCTTGGGGGCGGGACTGATTGCAGTCTCACCAATCACACGACGCCATGCAAATGAGCCTCTTTCCCTCACGAGTGCTCTTCTCCTCATGGCGATCGTCGAGCAGGCAAATTTAAACTGCAAAACCACTTTTTTTTTTGAACTGACTCCACGGTGGAGCCCATTTCAACCATTTGTCATGGCCATTAACACAGCAAGTCTCTCCATTCACTAGAAAGCATTTCCAACGTCCAGGGCACAATTTTCCTGTTGCTACCCCTAGTCTTCCACACTTTTCTTTGTCACACAGTTTTTTAAAAGCTGGCAAAACGCTGTAAATTTTTGTTGCAGGACAAGGGCATACTCTCTCAAGCTTTACTGCTCCTAGGTAAACAGTTGGCTTTTAACAGCAGCACATGGACAATAGCACACAGTGACACACTAGTTAACCTTGCTTCAGCTTTTTGGGCTACCCACTGCCAGATAACCAAAACGCTAGCCCTTTGCCCGAGCACCTTTCCTCCCTAAATTTCAAATCCAAAGTGGTGCCTCCATTTTGTAAGCCCCCACCCCTGCCTTTTTGCAAATGACAGGTGGTATGCTGTTTTGAATCTGACAGCAGTACCAGGTGGGGACTGGGTCTCAGGAGAATAGGTTACTAAACAATGAGCTGGATTTGCTACTCTGCACAGGGGCACCCAAGTAATTCCAAACACAGGAAGCAATAACTGTAATATCCAGTACCAGGAATGGGATTCTAAAGTGTGGCTTTTATTCACATCCAAGCAGAACAACAAAGCATAGATGGACCCCCACGGGGCTACACTCCTGGTAATGCAGATTAAAAGAATCAAGAACACTTCTTCAGCACTTCAGCCTTCAGGCTCTGAACCCACCGGGCACACAGCCCGGACCTGCACGCTGCTTTGGGTACACAGCCCGAACTTGTACACTATTCTGGGTTGTTCCTGGCTCGGCTCCCATGCCGGCCACTTGGATACCTTCCATATGTCATGGAAACCTTATCTGATGGCTCCCTAAACCACCTAAGAGCACCTCAGCTCTATCAGGGAGTTTTCCTTTTAATCCCACATCTGGGTACTTTCCTCAGGCACTGGCAAAGTACCTGAGAGAAAGTAAAGGTGCCACAGAGCAAATCCGTAGAGGTGAATTTGGTTACTACTGATGGGGGGGGTCTCCCACCTCTCGCTTCCACAATTCATACCCAGCCATTTCTCTAGACTGTAAACACCTCATACTGTAAAGCTTGGCAATGTAGATTAAGGCTAAATGTATGTCACATTTCCTCTACTTGTCTTGCTTTCCCATTGTGCTGGACTTAAACATACTTTTACTTGGCTTAGCACATTGCTCTAGGCCCCCCACTGGTTAAGCAGTTCAATCCCCACTTTACTTCACTCTTTGTGCTGGACTTGAACCTACTTGAGTTAACCTACAATGTCTATCACACTAGACCTCCTACAGATTAAGTAATCCAATCCCCACGATCCAACAATTCAGGTGAAAACATAGGCCCTCTGTCAGAGCGAACTCACCCTTTGGTTGCAGGTGCCCCACAGGTGATTCCTCACAGGAATTTCTCTCCCACAGCTTCTGATGCCGCAGCACAACTTGAAATAAGGCAGCGTCCTCCTGAGCCAGAACCAGGAGGGTTACCCCTGGAAGTCAGGCAAACCTTTCTCCCCCCCCAAGGAGCGGGCACATGGACCAGTAACAGTGGTCTCCACCACTTTAGCAATCAGTTTACTGTGTTCCTCTTTTGGTGGAAACACACCTCCCTTACAGTAGCTCTAAAACAGAGCTTAAGGCTCTGAGAGCCTGCACTCAGACTGTTGTGCTGCTTCTCTCTCCAAGACTTCACAGAGACTCTGTTCAAAATCCCCAACATTCTATCCTAACTTCCAGCTGCAGCACTCCAGTGTGGCTTATGCAGCTGTGAGAGTTCTATGGTGATGTCATCCCTCAGTCTCAGCTGAGACTGAGAACAGAGTGAGACAGTGTGAAATCTATTTAACTGGAGATTCACAAGCTGCCTTCCATGTCTACCACTAGGTCTTACTGGGATTCAAGTAACCCCGGATAACAGGGGAGGTTACACTGAGGTACAGAGAACACACACAAAGTGAACCCTCAGGTTCTGAATGGAGACTGGCACACACGGCCAGATATGGTACACTTCCCTTGACTAGGCACCCTCGGCCAGTACTAGGCGACTTTCCCATATTTCATGAGAAATTACTGGTGGCACCCTCAACCACCAAAGATCGCAGACAGGCTCTCAGAAAATCCAACCCATGTCTGGGTAAACTATTTTCTTCAGGCACTGGCCAAATACACAGAAAGAAAACAAAGGTGCCCAAACTGAACCTGGAGTGGTAAACATGATTACTCCAGATGGAGGGGTCTCCCACTTTTTGCTTCCAAATATATACTCGGCCATTCATCTGGTTAATAACACTCTCAAAGAAAACTTGTAGATGCTATCTCAAAATGTCTTTCACATTTAACATACTACATTACACACCTCTGAGGTGTGAAGAAGTTAAAAGTTCTGTAAATGGTGATGTCTCTTCACTAGACCCCCCCCCCCCTTTAGTAGGCACTTTTAAATCAGTCACAAACTAAAAGTTCTGTACTTGGCAAGTCTCTCTCTGGACCTAATAGTAGGAAGACACTTTTAAACAGAAAACAGTCTTGGTGACAAAGTCCCTTTGTCAGAGAAAAGCTCACCACAGGAATGCAGGTGCCCCAGGGCTTTTTCCACACAAATGTCTTGGGTACTCACAGAGCAGATGAATCTCATGCAGCTTCAACATAGTCCAAGCTTGGACCAGGAGATTGCCCCTGAATCCTGGAATCCCCCCCCATCCCTCCGGGGATGAGGCACTGGAAAACCCTCTTGGAAAGGTTTCCACCACTTCACTCTCTGTCTTCTATGTTCTTCTTCTAGGGTGAGAACAAACTACCCAAACTACAGTGGTAGCTCTTTGTCAAAGCTAAAAACTGAGGAGCTGCCTAGCTGCAGCCTCCTCCTGGAACTCCACTCTACAGACTACTGGACTCTAACTCAGCATTCTATCTCACTCTCCCCAGCTAGCATTCCAATGTGGCTTATGCTGCTGTGAGAATTCTAAAGTGACATCATCACTCCAGCTCAGCTGAGACTGAAAAACAGAGTGGGACACTGTGAAATCCATTTAACTGCCATTTCACTAGCTGCCTCTCCCTGCCTGCCACTGATTCTAAGTGGGATTCTAGTAACCCCTGGGAACAAGGGGTTTACACCCACCCTCAGCCAGGAAAATGACTGTCCCCAGTCATTGCCTACCCAGCACTAGACCATCCTACCCTATGTGTTACCTATGAAGAGGAGTGATCAGGCCCTCTCCTACCATGTGCCAGGCACAGGCAGGCAACACTAAGGACCCAGAGGCCATTAGCTGATGCATCAGCCCCTACACTATGATCTTACTATGGAAACCAGTGACCCTGGAAGAACTGTCCAGAGCACAGCCCTAATAGACAAGTACTGCGGCCTCTATGGCTGGTCAGGACCACAGCCTGTCTATCCCCCTAGCCCTCTAGGGAAAACCTATCTAACCAAAAACAAAAGCCTTCCCAAAACAGGGGAACCTCCACCCATCCCTGGATACCTGCAAACCAAACACCCCAGAGCTAATACTATACACAAGCATTACACTCCCACACTCCCCCACAACTACACCTGTGGGAGGAAAAGGGTTAACACATGTCAGCTGCAACAGAGTGCTTTAAAAATCACTTTAAAGCACAGGGAAACTCCGATGAGTACCTCCAACCCTCTCCTTGTCTTGTCTTCTCTTCTTTTTTATCAGGATCCACCTGAAAGAAAAAAGACAAAAACACACCCCAAATCTGCAAACACAGGACACGACCATAACTCTACCCATCAAAACATTGGAGAATCCAAAAAAATATTTTTTAGAAAAAAGGTAGAAAAGTATGAAACAGTAGAAAATATCATCATTATGAACAATACATCTTTTGAGGATGGAAGGCCTTAAAATGTCCCAACTAGTGACAAACAGTGCCCGAAGGCAGGGTCCATGAAAGAGATTCTCCTGGACTGGAGCCCGGTGAAGCGCAGTTCTTGACATACTGTAGTCCCAAAGGGGAGAGTCTTTGTGGCCAGTTCAATAATCTGTAGTTTTCCAGGTGTAGGATGTGTACTGCAATGTCAATAAAGTAAGAAAAGTCTGGACTTACCAGTCCCTTGAAGAACAAAAAATGGAACAGCACCTAGATCTTCAGTCAAAGACTCTCCCTGGCAGCATTTTTGGATACAGCTGGGGGAAATCTTTTGGAAATGACAGGATGGCACGTCTGGAAACTGCTGAGATGTCATCTCTGGCTGACGTCATCTAGGAGATGGAACCTTGGAACAGGAAAGGAACAGCTGAACTGATGTCATCCAAAATCCCAGGTGATGAATCAGGAAACAGCTGGGTTGATGTCATCTTGGACTGATGTCATCTGGAAGGCCAGGCAATGGAACTGGAAAGGCACACTGCAAGGCTGACAAATCTGGATGCACCTTTGGATCCTGGAATACCAGAATGGCGGAACAACATGGGTATGGCAACAACTGAATGGCAGCACTGGCTTCCACTGCTCTGCTTTCCACTTGGTAGGCATGGCACATTCACAGGATGCTGGTTACATTGAGGGTAGTACCACAATGTGTCAGGTGCAAGGATTATTTCCCCATCTGGGTGCTCATAATTCACATTATGGAAGGTCTCATTTCCCTTATCATCCACATAATGTACTGTATCTATGAACAGTGTCCTGCTCAATTTCCAAAACTTGCGTTTGTCTTGTATCACTTTGTCTCTGACATATCGAGTTGCACCTGGATGCAGGTCTTTGGTTGCCTCTTCCACTAGCCAGACTCTCCTGTTTTTCCCCAATCTCCTCCCAGGCTCTCTGAGGAAAGGACATCCCATAGATCGTATCTGCCTTCCTATGAACCAGTCTTTCCTCCTTACTACTCTTCATCAGTCTGAGACCCCCGGCCTGGCATGGGGCGGCCAGTCCTGGTTCTGCCAGTATTGCATGCTCAAAGCTAAATAGAACTGGTCCCTGACCCCTGCTTCTGAGGGCAGGGTTGTGGAGTCACCAACTTCTTCTTCTGGTTCCTCCAAGATAAGAGCCCGAGGTTGTGGACTAGAACCTTCATCATAAAGATACATAGATCCCTCCTCCTCTTCCTCACTTAAGACCTGGGCCCAGGAGTGAGCAGTCATCCTCACTCTCGAGACAGTCCACTCCTTACTGGGCACGGAGGTAGACACCTCCCAATCTAGGGTTTTTTGAACCTCATCTTCTCCAATGAAGTTAGGACTAGGACCCTCTCTCCAAGGATCCATTGGTTCTTCATTATTTCATTAGTTGTTTTAACCAGGAGTAGCATACTAAGCTGAAAGCTTTTTTACAGGTGCAACCTGGGAGCACAGGGAAGTTAAGTGACTTGATCAGGGTCACACAGTATGCAAGTGGAAGCTGTGGGATTCAAACCTAAGTCTTTTCTGCTAGATGTCACCAGATTTTCAGCTCACTGTCTTAAACCACTGTGCTATACTGCCTCCCTGATTCTCCCTCCGCACTGTCCATCTGTGACACAGGCATGAAGCCATCACAAGGAATCTGCTCTGCCAGTACATCCATGCCCTCTTCCTTTGTGCCACACTCTGCTGGGCCTCCCACAACAGGTTCAACCTGGTGCTGTGTGCTGCTACTTGCAGGATCTTGAAGCTTTGTCCACGTGGGAGCCAAATGAATTTTAGGTGCACTAGTTAGACCATGCTTCTCTAAGCATCTTGAACATTGAGGAATCATGAAAACGACCCTCCCAGCCTTGAGGCACATCATGCATACTCTCACAGGGTATCCTGGAATTGCAACATGAAGAGGCAAACTTCCACCGCAGAAACATTTCTCTATTTCTTTCAGCTTGGTAACCTCTTCAACTATCATAGCCCTGGCATGATCCGGGTAGCGGGATGATCCTGAAGCCGTGACTGTAGAAAAACACACAAAAGTCCACTGTTATTACTGAGTTCACTCTACATGGAACAGTCTCTCAAAATGGCTCCTTGCTGCTGTGTTTACATTGCTGCCCCACCCTGTAATGGTGGAGGCAGCACTCCTGATGCATCAACAATAGAAACATAGACTTTGACAGCTGATAAGGACCGCTTGGCCCATCTAATCTGTTAATTTCCCTACCTACAGGATAGGCCATAGATCCTAGTTAACCAACAGCCTATTTCTTCCTACCCCCCACAAGAATTGCTTTATGTCTGTCCCATGCATTCTTGAATTCTTCCACAGTTTTAGACCCCACAACCTCCTCAGGAAGGCTGTTCCATGCATCCACTACCCTCTCTGTGAAATAATACTTCCTCATATTGCCCCTGAACTGCCCCCCCGATCTTTAAATTGTGTCCCCTTGTTCTTGCACGTCTCTTTTTCTGAAAGATGCTACCCTCTTGGACTTTGTTGATTCCACTGAGGTACTTAAAAGTTTCTATCATGTCCCCCCTCTCCCTTCTTTCCTCAAGGGTATACATATTAAGCTCCTTTAGTCCCTCATCATACAGCTTCTCTTGCAGACCCTGCACCATTTTAGTTGCCCTCCTCTGGACTGCCTCTATCCTGTCTATGTCCTTGCGGAGATGGGGTCTCAGAACTGGATGCAGTACTCCAGATGGGGTCTCACCAACTGTCTGTACAGAGGGATAACAACTTCCTGTTTTCTGCTGCTGATGCCTCTCCCTATGCATCCCAGTATACCCCCAGCCCTCCCTACTGCCTTCTCACATTGCTTGCTAACCTTAAGGTCATTTGATATGATTACCCCCAGGTCCCTTTCCTTTTTTTGTTGTTGTTACTACCTCCTCCACATTGTGTATTCTTCCCCTGGGTTCTTGTTTCCCAGGTGCATTATTTTGCACTTCTTTGCATTGAATCCTAGCTGCCATACTTCTGACCATTCCTCCAACCTTGCCAAGTCCCTTCTCATCCTTTCCACACCTCCTTGTGTATCAACCCTGTTGCAGATCTTTGTGTCATCTGCAAAGAGGCATACTTTTCCTTCCAGTCCCTCTGCAATGTCACTTATGAAGACATTAAAAAGGACTGGACCCAATACTGAACCATGCGGTACCCCACTAGTAACTGCCCTTTATTCAGAGTGGACTCCATTTACAATTACCTTCTGTGTCCTGTTGTCCAGCCAATGTTTTACCCAGGCTACCACCCTGGGACCCACTCCCAGGCTGGTTAATTTGACTATTAATCTTTTGTGTGGGGCTGTGTCAAATGCCTTGCTAAGTCTAGGTAGGCCATGTCCACAGCCCCTCCCTGGTCTACTACTTTGGTCACCCAGTCAAGAAATCTATTAGATTCGTCTGACATGACCTTCCCGCTGTGAGACCCATGCTGCCTTGGGTCCTGTGCCCCACTGGCCTCTAGGTACTCAACTATTCTTTCCTTCAGAAGTGACTCCATCACTTTCACTACCACAGAGGTCAGACTGACAGGTCTGTAGTTTCCTGCCTCTGTCTTGGTCCCACTTTTGTGAAGGGGAATATCATCCGCCTTCCTCCAGTCCTCGGGTACCACACCATCCTCCCATGATTTGTTAAAAAGAGTAGCCAGTGGTTTCACTAGTTCCCCCCTTAATTCTTTTAGAATTCTGGGGTGAATTCTAATAGGCCCCATTGCTTTGTCCACCTTCAGTTTTAGGAGTTCTTGCAGAACTCTTTCTTCTGTGAAAGGACTGGACGATCCCTATCAAGAGTGCTTCTGTTAATTGGATTAGCACTTCCTTCCTCTTTGTGAATACTGAGCAGAAATATTCGTTCGGTATCCTGCTTTTCACTGTCCCCTCTGCCCACCCACGTTCATTCTATTCAGCCTCACTATCCCTCCCTTTGTTTTTCTACGCTCGCTGATGTACCTATAAAAGGTTTTATCCCCCTTCTTAACTGAGTTGGCTATCTTTTCCTCAGTTTAGGCCTTTGCTCTTCTGACTTCCCTCCCTGCTTCCTTCTGCCTTAACTGGTACAGCTGTCTGTCCTGCTCCTTCTGTGTTTCCTTATACTTCCAGAATGCTATCTTTTTCTTCCTGACTTTCACAGCCACCTCTTTTGAGAACCATAGTGGCTTTTTCTTTCATTTTGATTTGTTTATTTGCTTCACACAAAGGCTTGTTGCCTCTGTGATGGCAGTTTTGATGATTCTCCATTGTTGCTCCACACCTCCTTCTAGCCTGTTTGCTAGTGCTTTTCTGAGGCACTCTCCCATCTTGCCAAAGTCAGCCCTCCTAAAGTCCAGTACCCTCACTTTTGTATGGCTTGACTCTGTAGCTGAGTTTAACGTGAACCACACTGTATGATGGTCACTTGTTCCTAGATGGCAACCCACTTCTAGATCTGAGATCCTCTCACTGCCCCCATTTGAGAGTACAAGGTCTAAGATTGCTCCCTCTCAAGTGGGTTCTGAAACTAGCTGTCTGAGGTCTGCCACCTGTGGGGCATCAAGAATGGCCCTGCTCTTGGATGTGGCTGCAGCAAATGTGCTCCAGTTAAAATCTGGCATATTCAGGTCTCCCATCAACAGTATCTCCCCTTTCTCTGCCATTCTAAGAATGCCTTCTATCATATCCTTGTCCATTCCCTCCCCCTGACATGGGGGTCTGTACACAACCCCTGTGCAGATTGTGGTGCCCTTTCCAGTCTCCAAGGTGACCCACAGTGCCTCCTCTCCTCCCTGTTTACTCTTTTGTTCAGTTGTATCAATCTGTATCTGACTCAAGCCATTGCACATCTGATTTACTGAATATTGATAAATTTTACTCAAACTGCACAGACTGCACTGTTTCTCTTCCTCAGCACATCTATATGATTTGCTAGGACTTTACTATTAGCTTTCAATCAGTTTTACTTAAAGTCACTAAAGCCACAGTATTTCTTGAACAGGATTGCCTGTTTGTTGCAGCCTCTCATACAACTCACAGTCTCTCTAGTTGCTCAGAAAATTACACTGTTGCTGAATCCATAATACATGCTCACAGTCTAATGCTCAGAATTCTTGCTTGGGTTTGATTACTTTACACAGTCCTTCTTTGCAAAAACAATCACACTGTTTACACACAGATCCAGCTGGCTTTTGAACAATCACAACACAGTTTGAGCTAAGTTTTGCTGAATGGTACTCACTGAATCACTAGCTGAATTTTTGCTGGAAATTCTCAGCCTAAAGCCAATCCTGGAAGGCTCTGGGTTGAAACAGGCTGTCGACCCCGTTGATTGTCCCTATGAACACCACACTTTCTCCCCAGACGATCGGAATATGGGTTGAGCCTGATTTAGCACAGAAAAGTCTGTTGTTTTAACTTTTAGAATGTTTGCAGTCACCGCAATGATCTTCCTGGCTAGCCAGCTTGCACACCACTCGCTCTGTCCCTCTTGAACACTGGGCAGCTCTCTGAAGCTGGCTTTGGGGTGGGACTGATTGTAGTCTCACCAATCACTCGACGTCATGCAAATAAGCCTCTCTCTCTTCTCCTGCTCTTCTCCTTCACGGCGATCGTCAAGCAGGCAACATTTTAACTGCAAAACAACTTTTTTTCTTTCAACTGCACCATTTTAATTCATTTTTCATGGCAATTTCTCTAACGACTCTCTCAGTTCACACAGCAAGCATTTGAAACTTTCAGGGCACAAATGTCTCTTTGTTTCCCACAGTTCACAATGTGTTTTCCTGTCACAACTTGAAAATTAAAGCTGGCAAACATTCTATATTTGATGCAGGACAAGGGGCACACACAATCTGGCTTACAGCTCCTTGATAAATGTTGGCACAGTCACAGCTGCATGTGAACAGCAGGCACACAGCGGCACATACAGATGGCACTACTCTGGTCAAATTCCCTATGTGCAAAGCTTCTCATTTTGGTCTACCTACTGTTAGACAGACAAAATGCTAGCCACAACCCGAGCAAACATCTCTTGTTTTCTCCCAAATTTCAAACACATCCTCAGTGGTGTCTCTATTTTGTAACCCACCCCCACTGGCCCCCCTTGTTCAACTAGCAGGGCTGCTCCTCTCACACATGGCGCCAACGAGAGGGATGGGAGTTGTCACTACAGCAGTTCTGTTTACCAATATTTCTACTTTGGAGCCTGCCATCCTCAGACAGGCAAACCAAGTGTGGCAACTATGTGGCTCACACCTGGGGGGACCATTTACCATGGCCATCAACCTGGGTCCCTGGGAGAAAACGTTTGCTCATAATTATGCTACGTTTGTACTTCAGGTCGAGGCACCCAAGTAAATCCAGACACAGTGGAAGCAATAACAGTACTGTCCAAACCAGGTTGGGATTCTAGAGTGTGGCTTTTATTCACATACTGTACACATAGAATAATCACAAAGCAAAGATGGACCCCCACAGGGCTACTCCCACTGGTAATGTAGATTACTGAGGTACAGAGAACACACACACAATGAACCCTCAGATTCTGAATGGAGATTGGCACACATTGCCAGATCTGGTACACTTCCCCTGACTAGGCATCCTCAGCCAGTACTAGGAGGCTTTCCCATATTTCATGAGGAAATACTGGTGGCACCCTCGACCACCAAAGAGTGCATACAGGCTCACAGAAAATGCAACTCACGTCTAGGTAAACTATTTTCTTCAAGCACTGGCCAAATGCACTGAAAGAAAACAAACTGAACCTAGAGTGATAAACATGGCTACTGCAGATGGGGGCGGGGTCTCCCACCTTTTGCTTCCAAATTTATACTCAGCCATTCATCTGGTTAATAACACCCTCACAGAAAACTTGTTGATGCCATCTAAAAATGTCTTTCACATTTAACATACTACATTACACACCTCTGAGGTGTCAAGTAGCTAAAAGTTCTGCAAATGGCAATGTCTCTTCACTAGACCCCCACTTTAGCAGGCACTTTTAAATCAGACATAAACTAAATGTTCTGTACTTGGCAAGTCTCTCTCTGGACCCCATAGTAGGCAGACACTTTTAAACAGACATGAACTAAAAGGTCTGTACTTGGCAAGTCTCTCTCTGGAATCCATAGTAGGCAAATACTTTTAAACAGACATGAACTGAAAGGTCTGTACTTGGCAAGTCTCTCTCTGGACCCCATAGTAGGCAGACACTTTTAAACAGAAAGCAATCTTGGTGACAGAGTCCCTTTGTCACAGAAAAACTCACCACAGGAATGTAGGTGCCCCAGGGCTTTTTCCACACAAAAGTCTTGGGTACTCACAGAGCAGATGAATATTAGGCAGCTTCAATACAGTCCAGGCTTGGACCAGGGGATTGCCCCTGAATCCTTGACTCCCCCCCCATCCCTCCATGGATGAGGCACGGGAAAACCCTCTTGGAATGGTTTCCACCACTTCACTCCCTGTCTTCTATGTTCTTCTTCTAGAGTGAGAACAAACTACCCAAACTACAGTGGTAGCTTTCTGTCAGAGCTAAAAACTGAGGAGCTGCCTAGCTGCAGCCTCCTTCTGGCATTCCACTCTACAGACTACTGGACTCTAACTTAACATTCTATCTCACTCTCCCCCACAATTACGAATTACTGTTAAAAATAAATGGATACCCCAACAGAAGTGGCTGTACCCAGTTAGTGAGGTGGTGTATTGACAGAGATTACCCCAAAATACTATACTTATCTTGGATATCCCACAGGTACCAGTACAGACACTGTAGAGAACTTACCAGGTCGAATGTTTACGAAACCCTCAGGGTGGTGGGTCGATGACTGATCTGTTCATTTAAATCCTCATGACCCTAACAGATGTAAGGACCCTATAGACAGTTCTAAAGTGCCACAGACCATTACCCCAGAAGAAGCCCTCACTGCCTGGAGAGGGATAACTAAAGACAGTAAAGACCCTGGGAGAACAAGCCCCCCACTATCTGAAACTTTTGAGGAGAAATTTGCTAAATTGTTGCTGGGGGAAGGGAAAACTGTGGAGGATTTAAAGAAACTATTATTGCCACCTGAGAACGTTCCTCCACCAACACCCTCTCCCCCTCCAGCACCCATTATTGTCCCTCCTCCTGTGCCAGTGCAAGCCCCTATGTCTGTACCTGCCAGTAGTCATGACTCTTACCGCAGGTTGAAAATTTTCTCCGGCACCCTCCCTACCCCACAAGGGGAGGATGACTGGGAGACCTGGATAGACTATGTTGCCCCTCAAGTGCTAGAATGGCAATGCTCAGAAGCAGAAAAGTAAAAGAGGGTAAGTGAGAGCCTCTGAAGTCCTGCCCTGGCTACCATCCATGCCAAATGGGCCAGTAACCCTGAAACAACTGCACAGGACTATCTTGAGGCCTTGGAGAATGTGTATGGGAGCCCAGATTCCGATGAGGACCTGTGGTGGAGAGTAAGAAATGCACAACAGTACCAAGGAGAGTTGTTGTCTGTGTATGTATCTCGGCTGGAAAAATTGTTGCAATGATGCCTCAGATAGGGTAGTTTGCCAGCGACTGAACTGGACCAAACCAGGCTGGACAGGATCCTTAAGTCTGCCCCATTCTCAGAACTGCTGTTGCTTCAGTTATGCCTAGCCAATCAACTGGAATCCACACCCTCCTATGATGAGCTAATGAGAGAAATTCAAGGAGTTGAGAAAAGGCAACCCCAGGAGGGACTTGTACCAATAGCTGCTGCTACAACCCAAGTGACTGAGGGTGACCGTCAAGTGAAGTTCAGGGGCAGAGGTTGGCAGTTAATGAGTGCTCTGAGAAGGAAAAGGGTGTGTCACCATGGGGTGAACTGCTGAGGAAGATTAGGGAAGCAACAGACAGTCTCATCATGAAGGCCGCTCCTACGAGTACGGGCACTGACACTTGCCCGACTGCTTCTGCTATGGGGGTTGGAGTGCCTACCCAGGTACTTCATGTTGACAACAGTTCAAAACTTGATGTCTTGGCTATGGAGGTGAGGGAACTGAAGAGATGTCTTCAAATGTCCAACCCACCGCTGGCTGAGGTGGCACCAGGGTTTTCTATTGATAGTACCAATGCCACAGCCCCCAATGTGATGCCTCAGTCATCCCAAACTTCAGCTGACATATTTTGCCATAATTGTGGAAAGAATAGGCACATGAAGAGGGAATGCCGGTCTCGGAAAGACTTAGAGAGAGTGGTGAGCTGGCTACAAGAAGAGCTTTGGAGCACAAAACAGTGGTTAAGAGGTGCACAAAATGACTGCAGTGAAGGTCCCAAAAATGCTAACTCACGTCCTTCTGTGGCTAGATCATCTACCCAGGCCCTTGCTACCACCTCTCCAGACTGGTCCAGAATAGTGGGCCCTTCAATGGAAGTTACAGTAAAAGTGAATGGTGTGCCCACCATAATAGTGTTGGACAGTGGCTCCCAAGTGACAATTATGTTCCAGGATTGGTATCAGAAGCATTTGTCAGATGTGCCCTTACAACCATTGGAAGGACTGCATGTTTGGGGGATAAGTGAGAAGGCCTACCCCTACTCCGGGTATATCTGAGTTTGGATATCTTTCCCTACCTTTGGAGTGGCAGAACAAGTAGAGACCCTGGCCTTAGTGTGTCCCCTCTACTGGACTGTATGATGGGGTTCCTCTACTACTTGGGACGAATGCGCATATATTTGGATGGTTGGTGCAGTTGTGTTATGAGAAACAGGGGTCACAGACTGGTAGAGCTTTAAGAATTCCGGCCTTGATCAAGAAGGCCTATGAGGCACAGATAGATGCTGAAAAAGTGGAACCAGAGGAAACGGTCGGAATTGTCTGGAAGAAGGAGCTTGAGTCTCTGATTCTGGTGCCAAATGCCCAGTGTACTTTACAGGGGGAAGTCCATATCAGAAAGGATGTCAAGAATAAAATCCTCATGCTGGATGCACCAGGTGACGGGAAATTGCTAGAAAGACTGCTGGTCAAGACAGGTATTTTGCCTCCCAGAGCCCATGCTTATGCCAGAAGGGTAATGGTCCAAGTTCATAATGTGTCTAATAGAGAGAGATTCGAGTAACTAGAGGTTGCACTCTGGCTAATGTACATTGTGCAGATACTGCAGTGCTACCCAGTAACAAGTGTTTGGGGGAAAATGACAGAGCGATGCCCGACTTGCTTGCTTTTGGGGATTCCCCATTGCCAGCCGAATGGAAGATGAGAATCAGTAGAAGGCTTTCCCAGAAAGACCAGGTGTTTTCTTTAAAGGAATGGGACATAGGATGTGTGCAAGAAGCTGAGCACCACATCCGGCTGCATGATGAAAGGCCATTTCGTGAGAGGTCTTGATGCCTGGCCCCTGCCGACATAGATGATGTGAGATGACATCTGCAAGAGATGCTTGCTGCTGGTGTAATACAAGAATCCAGAAGCCATATGCTTCACCTATTGTGGTAGTGAGAAAAAGGAATGAGACAGTAAGGATGTGCGTGGATTATCGCACTTTAAACCGGTGGACTATCCCTGATCAGTATACAATGCCCCACATTCAGGATGCTTTGGACTGCCTGAACGGTAGCAAGTGGTTCTCTGTGCTGGATCTTCATAGTGGGTACTACCAGATCCCGATGGCCCTAGAAGACCGTGAGAAGACAGCCTTTATCTGTCCACTTAGCGTCTATGAATTCATGAGGGTGCCTCAAGGGATTTCAGGTGCCCCAGCCACTTTTCAACTACTGATGGTGCGTGCAGTAGGGGATATGAATCTATTGGAGTGCCTAGTGTACCTGGCTGATGTTATTGTATTTGGCAGCTCGCTGGAGGAACAGGAAAGTAGATTGTTCAAGGTGTTGGACCGACTGGAAGACTTTGGCCTGAAACTGTCCATCGATAAATGTCAGTTCTTCCAAACCTCTGTAAAGTATGTGGGACACATAGTCTCCACCAAGGGAATAGAGACAGACCCAAGTAAAGTTGATGCCCTGACCACCTGGCCACAGCCCAACAATCTAAAAAAACTGCAAAGATTCCTGGGATTCTGTGGCTACCATCGCCGTTTCATCAAGGACTATTCAAGAGTGATCCGTCCTTTACTTAATCTTACTCAGGTTTGCCCTCCTACCCCAAAAAATACAAAAGGTCAACTTTCCCTGAGACTGAGAGAGTGTATTTCTGTCCTAATGAAGTTTTTGGGGCCCGATGTACACCTGATTGTGAAGCTGCTTTTCATGAGATTATATATCAACTTACTCACTCTCCTGTCCTGGCCTATGCAGATCCAGCAAAACCATATGTCATACACACTGATGCTAGCTTGCAAGGTTTGGGGGCTGTGTTATAACAGGAGCACGAGAATGGTCTGAGACCAGTGGCCTTTGCCAGCAGAAGCCTGACCCCTTCCGAAAAGGACTATCCTGTACATAAGTTAGAGTTCCTAGCTTTGAAGTGGGCCATTGTGGACCAATTCCACAAGTACTTGTAAGGGGCTAAGATATTAATAAAAACTGACAATAACCCCCTGACCTATGTGCAGACTTCAGCTAAGTTGGATGCTACTGGCCATAGGTGGCTCTCTGCATTGTCTACATATGACTATGCTGCTGAATACAGAGCAGGCCTAAATCACATGGATGCTGATGCTGTCTCCCGGAGGCCCGTTTCTTGAAATGACTGGGTCAGACTGTCAGAACCTGATATTCGAGCACTCTGCCAGAAGTTTGACCGAGAAGAGCAAGTGGTTCCAGACCCAGTGAACTGTTTGGTGGACTGTTTGGGGCCCTCTGAGAATTGCATACCTGCTGCTTATTGCCACTTCTCTGCGTTAGACATTGGTGCTTTGCCTCAGTAGACAATGACAGTCTTCAGCAGGCTCAATCCTGAGATCCTATGATCAAACCAGCTTTAGAAGCCCTCTTTGCAGGGAAAGATATGCCTAAGTTACGCTTCACTGATTTGAGAACTAAATTGTTATACAAGGAAGGTCCTAAGTTGAAACTGATCAATAGACTGTTATACAGAGAAACAGTAGACAGAGGGGGACAAATAGACAAACAACAACTGGTGCTGCCCACTGCCTTTTGAGACTCAGTACTGAGGTCCTTACACAACCACATGGGGCACCTTGCTATAGACAGAACACTTGACTTGGTGTGATCCAGATTCTATTGGCCTAAGATGGGGGCTGATGTTGAGCAACACATTCATTGTAGTCGCTGTTTACAGAGGAAAGCCCTGCCCCAGAGGGCTGCCCCCCTTGTTAACATCACCACCAGTGCACCCATGGAGCTGGTCTATACTGATTTTCTGAGTCTGGAGTCAGATCAAAGAAATATTAGTAATGTGCTGGTGGTAACTGACCATTTTAAGAGATATGCCCAAGCGTTCCCCACCAAGGACCAGAAGGCATCCACTGTGGCAAAAGTACTTGTAAAAACCTTTTTGTTCATTGTGGGGCTCCACAAAGAATCCATTCTGATCAAGGGAGAGACTTTGAGAGTCGTCTGATCAAAGAGATGCTTTCTCTGTGGGGAGTGCGAAAGTTCAGAACCACCCCTTACCACCCCCAAGGGTACCCACAACCTGAAAGTTTCAACCACACTTTGCTAGATATGCTAGGCACCCTCCACCCAAAGGACAAGCCTAGATGGAACCAACAAATTAGCACCCTGATACATGCCTACAACTGCACCAAAAATGATGCCACTGGGTTCTCCCTTTACTGCCTGATGTTTGGAAGAGAAGCTCGACTGCCAGTAGATGTATGTTTAGGAGTTTCTCCTGATGGGGTTCAAGCTGATAATCATTTGCAGTATGTGCAAAAGTTAAAGGCCCAACTAAATCATGCGTATCAACTGGCTCAAACCATGGTTGCAAAAAGAAATCTGGCTAACAAGGAAAGGTATGATAAAAAAGTGAAAGCACTGTAACTCCAGGAGGGAGATCGAGTGTTGCTAAGAAATCTGGGACTGCATGGCAAATACAAGATTGCTGATAGGTGGCACCATCTCCCCCACATTGTGGTAGGTAAACTAAATGGTCTGCCTGTGTACAAAGTAAGGCCGGAGAATAACTCAAAAGAAGTGAAAACAATGCATAGAAATCATTTACTGCCCATTGGATACAACTTGGTTGAGTCTGAGCCCCCAGAAAATGCAGCCTCTGGACCAGTGACTTGAGCTGCTGCTAAGAAAAAATCAAGAAAGTCTACACCTACAGAAGCTGAGTTAAAGTGTTCCCCTCCACAAGTCCCAGTTGAACATGACTGTCAGTCCATGTCAGAGGAAAGAGAGTGTGGCTTTGAATATTACCCTTCTTACAAACTGAGTCAGTTGTTTTGGGGCAATCCCCTAGTCAATCCTGGAGATGAAGCTGGGCCTTCTGGACTGTCTAAGCCCCCAGATTTGTCCCTGGAGCCAATGCTTCCAGAAAGTGAAGTGCAAAGCATCAAGTCAGATGATATGGAATCATTGTGTATGGTTGAACTGTCTGAGCTTTCAGAGGAGGAAAATGATGGACTGGGACAAACTGGTGATATGCCAGAACAGGAAGAGTATTCTGAGTGCCCTGACAGTCCACTGACAGTGTACAAAAGCTCTCCATGTGAGCCAAGTGTTGTGGACTCAAAGATTGTAACTTCTGGAGCTGAAAGTGACCCAAGTTCTAGCCTCTCTACCCCAATGGACACTCCCTTGACAAGTGAGGACAATGCTGAAAATGAGGCTCAGGGTGCAGAGACTGTAACAGTTCCCCCTAGAAAGACTGGTCGAGCTGTAAAGCCTGTGGTGCACCCCAGTTATGATTCCTCTGGGAAGCCTGTGGACTTGCCTCTCAATGTTGTCCATAAAGGAGTGTATGTGTCCCCAAGCTCATTGCCCAAACTGAACAACAGTGCTAACTCCAAGTTACTGGTGTTGCCTGCTAGGTATAGTGCTCCTAACCCATCCAGCCCCAAGGTAGCTGATAGGGAAGGGCCCCCTCTCTTCAGGTTTCATGTACAGGAGGTAATAACCTGAATTACAGTGCAATGTGTGTATAATACTGTGTAAAAAGTGATGTACTGAAAAGTTTCAGAAATGTGTTTCTGATAAGGTGATATGTTGACTGATAATTACATGAATGAGCCTAATGTGATACTGATGTAAATGTATATGGTTGTATTGAAATTTAAAGGGGTACTTACTTGACGCAGATGCCATGTTTTTCCAGGCCAGGAAGGGTGTAAGCCCCCTGCAAATGGGGTTCCCAAAAGTCTTCCAGGAGCTTGCCTGAATGCTCCAAGTCTGGGTGGTGTTTGGCGTCTGAGCTGCTTAAATGTGGTTGCAAGTGAGTGCTATTTGAGCCTCCACGTACTGTCTCTTTAAGAGCTGTCTGCTTGCAGACTTAATTAGTTTGAATAGGGGGACTGTGTATTTAATGCTCGAATCCTGCCTGAGCTGCGGAGTAATCACTCCATTTTGAGGTCGCTGGAAGTGCAAAGGGAGCCCATCTGAAAGCTGTAACTGTTTGCCTGTAATCATTTAAAGCATTAGCAAAATTGTAGTTTGTCAAACCTGCCTTTATTGCAGCTGGGAGTCTGTGTGTGTTACCCCTCCATTTTGGACCTAAACTGCTGTGCTGGGCCAATTGGGTTAAGGGAGCCCTAAAATGGAGCCTGTGGATGAATCAGAACTTGGACTCTTAATTTTGAGCCAGCCACAAGGGGATTGTATGGGCAGTGACTCTGGGAAATGTAGTTTTGACCTTGGCGCCTTTTTCCACCAACAGAGGGAGTCTTATTGTGAGTGACAGCCAAACCAGCCAACAGAATGGTGTGGAGCTAAAAGGAAATGCCCTGCTCTATGACTGGAAAGATCAGATCAGTTGTGGCAGTGAAGAAAGAAGGGCTCTGTGCTTCTGTGGTGTATAGTTTCTCATGGGAAGCGCGTGTGAAGCCCTGAGATTCAGCCTGCAGCCATTGCAAGTGCCAGTTCAGACTGAATCCAAGTTGTGAGGAGACAGAAGGAAGTCTGAAGAGTAGAAACCAGGCTCACCCTGTAGAAGACTGGAGAAATTGCTGAATCACGCTCGGTCTGTCAGGAACTAAAGCTGCTGTGTGCTCCCGGGTATTGTGCAGTAATTGCGACTGGGATCGAGGAGCAGCCTGCCTGGTATAGTACTTTCCTTTTACGTATGAATGTGCGTAGTGCTTGTGGGGAATCGCTATTTCCAATCCCCTGTACTGTGTGCTGCGTGTTGAAGCTGGAAGCAAACCCCAGCTTGTCTTGGACTAAATCCATTTGCTATCAACTGCAGTGGGGTCCAGTCACAAGGACCTTGTCTCCATGCCCTGTTGTTCTGGCAAGCCAAAATAACATCCTCCATCCGGTCCTCAGCTTGGGTATTGTGAGTACAAATCGGGGTATTCCCCTGCAGCCTGTTTTCAATCACAAGTGTGTCATCTAATTCTTGTTGTTTCACTGCTTCATGGACTGAGCCATCTGGCTCCAGATTACAATTGGGTGTTGTGCATATATTTTCTCCTAAAGGGCCCTATCCATCTGCACCTGCCGGCCAACCCCAGGCAATGGACCTGGCTAGCCCCCCCCCAACCTGGTTACCCAGAGTGTGACTTTTCAGACCCTGTATGTGTGCACAGTACTGTGATTTAATGCCACTAATTAACCTGATTTACCCCTCCTGTGTTACTGTCCCTAAAATAAATCAGATTTGTTGTTGTTATACTATGTACTGTCTGTGGTGTTGGTACTTATGGAAACAGTATTGTGTTTTGCTGTGTATGTTGTTAAACCTTACTTTACAGGGGGTCCTCAGAGAAGTGCTGCAGAATCAGTCTTGAGGATAAGTGGTATCCATATGAGTGAACAGTGTGTATACGTGGGGTATTGGGGCTGTAACTCTGGTGTACTTTGTGAGCCACTAGAGGGAATAAAAGGGGGTCTCAGTGTCCCAGAGGGCTGTGACCAAGCTAGTCTAACCACTACAAACCCTGACCTCTGGGTGGAGGCACCCACCATAGGACCTAGGCCCCTCTTGTGTAATTTCCTGGGTGGAATCACTTTATTTAAAGGAGTCAATTAGGCAATGCACTTTCAGCCAGTTCAGGCAGCACTCTATATTTATGAGTAGCCACTGCAGGCATTTCAGAGCTGAGAAGCTAGTGTAGGGACTATACCAAATGATTCCCACCATGAAGTGGTGGTGTAGCTTGCTCACATTGGAATTCCAATCTGAAAACTAAGAGGACCCCTTTTTTTACATGGAGTTTGAAGTAAGAAAAGCCAATAGGCAGTTAAATTGCTTAATTTTGAATTTGTGACATGTTTTTTTGGAGGTGCGGGTTGTGCACTGGAATCCTGTCTTTGTCGATTAAATAATTAAGCTATTTCTAGCAATAAGAGATGCATAACAGGCACTTAAACAATTAAGCTAGTTCTGACAAAAAATGTGGCATAGCAGGGAACATTTAGCAATGTAATTTAGATTGGTTACAGCATAGGCTCAGCATAGGAGGATCACCACCAACGCAGCGCACCGGGGCGGAGCTACTGCCCATTTAATCAAGGTGGGGGGGAGAAAAACCCAGTCCAGGATAAGTGAGAGCCCTGATAAAGCTGTGTTGCCCAAGTTCAAGTTCTGGGAGGGCTCCGGTGTCCAGCTCAGCTCAGATGAGCTGGCCAATGTGAAGCAAAGCCCCCAACATCCTCAGGGAGCTCTGGTGAGCTCAGCTTCTTGTAAATAAAATAATTAACATAAGCTGTCACTGACGTGACACTATTGGTTTTTCTTTTCCTGTACTTCATAAAAAAAGTAATATATCTTTAATAAAACCAGATAAGTTTAAGTATTGTTGTTGAATTACCTCTAATTATATTTGTTGGATGTGTTCACATTTACTGTGTTACTTTTTTAGTACAATAATTATTACAGCAGAAGTTTAACAATGACTCATAATTGGCCAACAGCAGATTTCAAATAGGCATTATTACAGCACAACAGCCCAGCTGAATTAATATGATTAGAAAAGTCATAAAATGCATTACAAATTACCCATTTAATTATCTCAATATGGCACTCCAGGTTGTGCGATATGGCTTGTTAATGGATGGTCCTTCTCTGATGGTAGAATTACTCGGCTATACCTCATGCTGCAACCGACCCGAGGTGGGCCGTTGGCACAACATAAAACACCACATGTAGTGCATTAGGCTTATTGCTTAATGAAAGTGTTCCACCATGTGTGGGACATAACAATAAATGTTATCTCATGTATTTCTTCACAGGTGTACCAGAGGTGGGAGCTCATAAAGCTGGGAATAGTGGAGGCAACTAAAACCTGCTGCAAGGCCCAGAGCAAGAAGGCTAGGGCTAAGAAACCAAGCTGGTCGAGCAAGGAGGTAATAGAAAAGGTAAGGAGGAAAAGAGCTGCCTTTAGGAAGTACAAGAAAATGGGGGGGGGAGGACAGAGAGGAGTACTTGACAGAATCGAAGGAGGTGACAAGGGCAGTAAGGGGAGCCAAAGCATCTACGGAACTCAGGCTGGCACAAGGCATTAAGAAGGGGGAGAAGGACTTCTTTAAGTACATCAGGGAGAAAAGGCGCTGTAAGGACCATATAGTAAGGATTAGGAAGGAGGGGGGGTTGGGTGGAAGCAGGATGCGATAAGGTAGAAGCACTAAATGAGTACTTCTGCTCAGTATTTACTAAAGAAGAGGGTGACACCAAGGGAGGAGAAATGGCAGAAAGCAGGGAAGGAGACAGATGGGAAATCATGGAGGGCAGAGTTCGGGAGGGTTTGAAGGCACTGAGGGTGGACAAGGCACCAGGCCCAGATGGCATCCACCCAGGGTACTGAAGAAGCTGGCAGAGGTCTTTGCAGGACCTTTGGCAGACCTATTTAATGCCTCACTACATTCGGGGTGTGTACCTCAGGACTGGAGGATGGCTCATGTGGTGCCCCTCCACAAGAGTGGCCCCAAGGATGAACCAGAAAAATACTGACCAGTGAGCCTCACATCCATCATGGGTAAGATAATGGAGACTATCCTGAAGGAGAGGCTGGTGGCCCTCCTAGAGGCCAAAGGACTACAGGACAGCAGACAGCATGGCTTCATATGGAGCAGATCCTGCCAAACCAACCTGGTGGAGTTCTATGACTGGGTAATTAAGCAACTGGACAGAGGTCATGCTGTGGATGTCCTGTATCTGGACTTCAGTAAGGCATTCGACTCGGTGCCGCATGGAAGACTGGGAAGTAAGTTAGTAGGCACAGGGGCGGGTGCAAAGCTGGTGAGATGGGTAGGAAACTGGCTTCAGGGAAGGCAACAGAGGGTGGTGGTGGGTGGGGAGCTCTCACACACAAGGGTAGTGACGAGCGGTGTTCCACAGGGCTCAGTGTTGGGACCAGTGTTGTTTGGGATATTCATTGCAGACATATCATGGGACATCAAGAGCAAGATCAGTCTGTTTGCTGATGATACCAAGGTAGAACGGTGGTGAATGACCTGGGGATGGCAGGAGTTGCAGGATGATCTGGCAAAGCTTGAAACCTGGTCAGACACCTGGCAACTGGGGTTTAATGCCAAAAAGTGCAAGGTGCTGCATTTTGGGATGAAGAACCCAAGGAGGAGTTACCATCTGGGGGGAGTGCAGCTAGCCCAGACAGAGGAGGAGGAGACGTTTCTGGGGGTGCTCATTACAGGGTCAATGAACAACTCGGCACAATGTAGGAAGGCAGCTGCAAAGGCCAAAAAAATGCTGGGTTGTATTGCAAGGGGCATATCCTTGAGGAGGGAGGAGGTGATTCTGCCACTGTATAGGTCATTAGTTAGACCACACCTGGAGTACTGCATGCAGTACTGGCGCCCATATCTGAAGAGGGACATTAAGTTACTGGAGGGGGTGCAGCGCAGGGCGACAAAAGATAATCAAGGGCTGGGGAACTTATCATATGAGAGGAGGTTGAGGGAGTTGAACATGCACTCACTGGAGGGAGGAGGGACAGGGGGACATGATTGAAACCTTTAAATACATGAAAGGAATAAACAAGACAGGTACAAAGGGCTGTTCAAAGTAAGGGAAGAGAGGGACACCAGGGGCCATGATATGAGACTGGAGGGAGGAAGGTTCAGGAGGGAGATGAGGAGACACTTTTTTACAGAGAGGGTGGTGGCTGGGTGGAATGCTTTACCTGCAGAAGTGGTATCCAGTAGAACAGTGGACTGCTTCAGAAGGGGATGGGACAGGACAAGGGAGGGTTAATGAAGGTGAAGGGTGGAAGGGAGGAGCAGCTGCAGAATAAGGGGTGCTAGCAGCACATTCGAGCAGACTTGATAGACCTCTAGGCCTCTATCTGCTGGCAAATCTTGTATGTTCGTATGTTCGTATGTTCGTAGGTCTTAGATTTTTCATAACTGTAAATATACTTCTTCCTCATCCGGTTTGCTACATCTCATGTGAGACCTGGCCTGTAGCTTCACATTCTACTGCATTAAGGTAATTTTTTAATCATTATGTTCCATTATGTTGAGTAAATGGTGAATATTTTGAGCTGTGCTTTTTATTCCATGTTAGGTTGCACCTTATCTGCTGACTTGTAAATACACTTTTTTCAGCTAATTGAGTCTTTTTTAGTCCCTTTTTCACATTGGAAATAATTAAAGGCGAGCTCCATGTAATATAGCTTAAACAAGTTTTTTTTATCTCTAATCCCAACTGTTTTAGAGACCCTGCTGTGTCATAAGGTGATGGAGCAATGCCTGTTGTGCTGCATGCTAGTTCATTATAGTCACAATACAAGTGATCTTAGACAATCAATGTACAAAAACAGCCGAGAACACTGAGGAAACCATTTCAAAACCATATTAAAAGGAAGCTCTTTTTATTTTTCTGATGTGAAAAACAGTTCTAAAGTTGACTCAGATTGTGGAAAGAAGGGTATCATACAAGTCAGTAGATAAGTGGCAATCTAAAATAGAATAAAAAAGTATAAGTAGGTTACAGTTTGTAACATTGCATTGCACTACTGCTTTAAGCTTGAGTAGATTCTTTGGTTTTGAAAATACAGCTGTTTCTCCTCAGAAAGACACTCCGTCAATCATTAGATAACAATACTTGCATCCACGTAAAATGGATAGATGAAATAAAATAAGTCACTCTTTCAAACATGAACCAACTTCAATTTAATAAACACATGAACAACAACTAAATCAACTGGAACACCACAAAAAGTGAATAATGATAACAACAACAACATTAGTACAAAATGTTAACACAGTAACAAAGTGAACTATTTACAAATTAGAATAAACAGATGTCCGCACACCTTCATTGGGCCTCTTCTCCCTCAGTAGTTGGTGGCAGTGGGGGATCAGTTGTGACACCTGTAGGTGTACCACTTCATTCAAGAAGATTTAATATTTTGTAAAGTTTTTTATCCATCCCCACTTGTGTTTCCTTGATCTCCTTTATTTCTTTCTCCAGCTGTCCCAATCACTTTACTATCAACTTCAGCCTTTCTTTTACATCTGCTGTTGGTTTGCTAGGCCCAGCACTGCTGGCATCCTGAGCTTGGTTGCTGACTTCTGCCTCGGCCCTTTGTTTAAAGGCAGCCTCAATTTGCCGTAGACACCTTGCTACACACTGACTCAGTGATTTCTCAGTGTGTGCTGTAAGTTAATAATTAATAAAATACAATTATACTGACCAGTGTCCACCATCGAGTTTAAGGCTAATTATTACAATATGACCACTTCTTTTTAAATCTCATGTTTTGAATACCCCATAAATTAACCAGGACTGTCCTGTATACTACTTATCCAATAGGCTATGTGTATACTAGGCATTACAGCACGACCAATTAAGCATTGTGATACACGAGGTGCAATTCTGATTGACATCATAGCACCAGTGAGGTGAATTATTTGGGTAATACGACATGACAAGGGGTTAGAGTAACATTCTGTTACCTACTTCATGATGGGGTTGCATCCAAGACAATATGCAAATTAAACTTGTGTGGGACTGAGAGTGTGAACACATTAGGGTGCAGTATTCATGGGGAGGGGGGCAGAAAAGCAGGCAGACTATACGGATCATGCAGTACCCATGTGCCAACACTGTTCTTATGTTGTTATCTTCTGAATCCAAACTTTCAGGTATAATGTTGCACGAGGCATGGCCAAGTGACATATTGTCCATTATGTGTGATCATATCAACTTAGTGTGTTAATCTAAGTCCTTGGAGTGCCTTATAAGTATTATGTTATTACAACAATACAGTATGGAAGTCTAAAACGAGGTATCCATGTAACGTAAAAAATTTACTTAACCTGCACCCTGTGCCCTTAAATAACTACTAACTAGTGTCTTGTTTCTGTAACAACTGTAATGTACTACATGGATAGGACAAGGTATTATTGTTGTACTTCTCTAGATTGATGTAATTATTCTGGGGTCAAACCTGAAAGTGGTCTGTCATGGTTTCAGTTTTTCAACTCACTAATAACAAAACAAATAATTAAAGAAATGAACACTACTTAAAGATACTGTGATGGATCCCTTTGTACAGGGATGGAAAATGTCTTTTTGAAAACTATTCTGTTCATGTTTGAATTTCATTATTGACATAAAGCAAATTATTTTCCTGCAAATTGCTGCCCTATGTATATCACAGTACAACCTTGTGATGACACCCATTCCATTACAACCTTGGTCAGACATAAAGCAATACAGTACAATCAAAAATTGTGTTTTGGCATACACTCTTTGAGTGACTTATTTGATGTTTGTAGTGACACACAGATAGAAAATACTCCATACAATGGAGCCTACATCTGTCCAGACCTGTGTTAAATAAATACATTTTTAAGCTTAGTTCCACCACCCCACCCACCTGCTAGATTCCTGGTAAATGGTGCCACCCGAATGCTATGTGGATACCCTTTGCAGTTGCTGGAGTCAGTAGCAGATTTACAGTGGCTCCATGGAGCCAGGCACACACTTGAAAGGGGGCTCACTGCCCCGGGTGTAGCCGCTGCCCACATGCCTTTGTGGAAGTTGTCGATTGCTATTTAGTGTAGCATATTTTTGGATAACAATAAGTGCTCTGCCTGCCGTTGTGTGTTATCACACTGCAGCCAAGTCATCAGTGATATCACGTGACATGAATGAGCACAGAATGCCAGTTTCATTAAATGCACTTTCTTAATGACACAGACTGGCTACGGTTCTATCGGTGAGGAGGTAAGCTCTTGATTGGTGGCATCAAAAATAAACAGATGTTTGCTGTATCACTCCTCCACCCCCATCCCCCACAAAAACAGATAATGATAGTAGCCTTGGCCCTGGGACCATTGATCCTCATGTAAACAGTGCTACTTTGACACCTTTAAGGCCAGCTTATGCCAGTACATTACTAATGTTTCCACAGGCAGAAACGACAACATCAACAAGTCTAGTAGTATAGTATAACATTGTATTTAATAATATCATATCAGTTTCTGTCTCCTGAGCAGATGATAAGGATTGGCCGTCACTATCACCACCGCCTGATGCCTCCTCCCAGGCTTCTGCTGTACCACTCTGGGTGGTTGGGGTACTAGCTGGTTCTTCTGTAGCAGGTGTTGACAAAAAAAAAATTAACAACATTTTGACCAGTCAAAAATAATAATGTATTGGTGATTCAATTTATTATCAAATACAAATACAATCTTAATGCTAACTGACAAAACAGGCACATGGATGTGCATGACCTGTTTGATAATTGTACAAAATCAACTAGGCTCACAGACAGAGCTATTTTATCAAATTTTAAATTCTGCTATGGAACTGCAAAGTATTACTGTTCTTAGACTGTTGGTTGCTATGCTGTTGCTGACCTGTTCTATTTAAAGCCTTCCTGTGAATGAGTGATAAACAGCAAAATAATAATTTTCTTTTTTTTTTTTGCACAATACACCAGTTACATAAGTATAAGTAATAACACATGATAGGGTGTGCTTTAATGTGCAATTAACGCACTGCACACACCCCAGATGGATTGTGAGGCACGAGGTGAAGCCAAGTTCCTTCAACCACAGTGTAAGTGCAGTTATTTATGGCATTACTGCACTCTCTGGAGTGTGTTATTGCACTTATACAATGTTTGTAAGCTTTAAAAAGCATGAAAAAATAACGGAATGTGAGCTGTGTAGTAATTGAAATGAATCGCACAGTAATGTGACCAGCTTAGACCAATTCGATTGCTTATTTGATTCAAGCTATTTTATAACTAGCAGTAATGCACTACCATAAGTTACATTAGTCTGATATTCTCAAGCAGACTTCATGTACATTCCAGCATTTCAAGCAAAGTAATATAAACCAGTAAGAACAGAAGACATTAGTGGTAACACTCACCACTCTCACTGCTTGTACGAGTCCGACGCCTTTTCTTGGGCACTTTGGGAATGGTCACCACACCACCGAGGTTCTTGACTATATGTCTGTCCTGCCACTGAAGATCATCCCAGTGATGTTTAAGCTGTTTGGTAGTTTGAGCAGGGCATTTTCCATCCCAACTCAACTTTATTTTAATTTCCTCCCATATGGCTTCCACGTTTAACCAGGGAAGGTCTACTGGGGCCAAACAGGTATGTTGCCCTCTTGGTGACTTCAATTACAAGAATGGAGGTCTCCTCTGGGGGGAAGGGTGGGGCAGATGTCCTGGTCATGGAGGTTTGTTCTGTTCCACTCCCCTCCTGTGCTGTGCTGTCACTTGAAGTGGAGACTGAGTCATTCTCAGAACTTGCTGCATTACTAGCCATCTTAACTACTGGGATAATAGCACTAATTAAAAAGTCAACACCTTCTTTCTACCAGAAACTAACTCAAAACTGGGGAGGCCAGACCACCTGCTGATCTGCAGAAAATACTTTTGTGGAAACACGACAAACTCCGCAGCTGCAGGCTACAACAAATGCACATCCACAGAATAAGTTTCTGGTGGGTTTTATAAGCATCATCAAATGTGCGCCATGGATTATTATTCCACGGAATTTAAAATCAGAGGATTATGTTTCTGCAGAATAGTATTCTGCCGGACTAGAGTAGATGGACGTAAACAAATATGATTCTGGGCATCCATAGAACATTGAGGCAAAAAATAAGGGCACCACCTGCCATCAAAAGTTTCCAAAGTTGAATATTTATGCCACAGAAAATAAAGCAAAATAGACACAATCAAACAATGTGCCACACAGGTGCATCCCCTCTCCTAGAAGGCCCGACTGGGTTTGTGCATGTGTGCTTCCTCAGGGACTGCCCATCACTTCAAGTGTTGCATAATTATATGAATATCAATTAAAGTGACAGTGTGACATAAAGTGAATAAAAAACATGAAGTAAAGAATGCTGAAATGATGCTTAGAAGGTAAAAAAGAAAACAAATACCTAAATTTAGAGTATAAGTGCCTATCATTAATTACTATACATGTACTAATGGCAAATTTACTTAATTCGTAAGACATCATGATATTAGCAACAGTATAATTCAGGCAAAGGCTACCATCATTGCAACCATGGAGAACTACCAAGGATCCATTCTAAACTGAACAATAATAATTAAACCATATTTTAAAAAATGAAATAAAATTATTTCATTTTAGAAGTATATCTTTTTTCTCTTTTGGTTAGCATTTTTAACTTTTTTTATTGAACTTTTTTTGAAACTTTTTGAAAGAGAAGCTCAGAATTGGGTAGATATGTTTGCCGTAACAAAAGTAATAACAATAGTGATAACAAAAATAATAATATTGAGTCACAGGGAGCAGCCAGTATATATTATTCATTATGGTGCTCGATCTGTCTGATACATAAATATCAAAACTAAAAATGATTGAGGTGTACCAGAGCCTGTGACATAAACATAAAATAATTATATATGGAAGTCAGATGACACTATAAATAAAAGGACTACAAATCTAATATATATATATATATATATATATCATTAAATCATTTTGGTATATATACTATTAATTCTAGAATAATGATAATAATCCTAATTTCATATTCATATCCAAACTGTAACAGACTGCATCATCATGGCACCAAAATACAGAATACAGAATATGATACTATAGTTTTTGTTTATTTTTTATACCCCTTCTTTATTTGTTTGAGGTATGGGGTAATATCAAAATGATCATTCAACCCGAGTTTTGTCAGTGCACCCAACTGGAAAATCCAATATGCTCCCTACAGAGGCGTTTGCTTTGTAGATCACCTCCCCTTATGCCCACAGATACATTCTCAATGCTGCAAAAGTTAAAACTATGTGCACCCTTTTGATGCCTGCATGTTTAGCGAATGCATTTGTGAAATCCTTACATCTAATGTCACTTAGATGTTCACAGACACGTTGTTTGAGGGTTCATGACATTTCCCTACATAAAACACCTGGCAAGTACATGTGGCCATGTATACATCTGAATTTGTGGAGCAATTAGTAGTAGTATTCATGATCTCTACTGACAGAAGTAAATTGGTCTTAGCAATGACTACACAGAACTTACATCAGCTACAGTAAAAACATCCTTTCAGTGGTGAGGGTAACCATATATTTGTTCTTCTTTCTATAGGCTGTAAAGAATGCACTAATAGGTCTTACAGATTCTTCTCATTCTGCTAAACAGTACATGGGGAGGGGGTTACTACCTCCTTAAGTGCTAGATCAGTGGAAAGAATAGACCAGTGTTTTTGTATTATGGCCTTTGTGGCACTATTACTAGTGCCATATGTGGTAATGAAATTAACATGGTCTAAAGTCTGGGGGGCAGTTCTTTTTGTACTCCAAAAGTGTGGTGCATGGTGTATCTGTAGCATGTAACCAAACCTGAAGGATATCTTTTTTACACTAGCCCCTAGTTTGGAATCTATCTGACATTTCCTGAAGTCTGATTTCAAAATCGGAGGTTGTGGAACAATTTCTTTTTAAACTCAAAACTGTGAGCAAGGGATGTTCCTGATGGTGTGGCGTGGGTGGCAACTAGAAGCCAGTATTTAAATTTCGATTGAAACTGTGGAGATATTCCATGAAACACCCCAACTCTGTTGCTGTTCCACTCCACACCATCAGGACATTGTCAATATATTGCCTCCATAGATCAATACTGTCAAAGAAAGGATTGTTATTAACACGATACATGATATTTTTCCTCCCACTGTCCCAGGTAAAGGTTGGCATAGTTTGGGGCAAATGAGGCCCCTATGGCTGTATCCTTTATCTGGTGATAATATAACACTTGAAAGCAAAAAACATTACATTTAATGACATGTTCTGCCAATCTGACCAAAAAGTCTGTCTGCCCACCATCCAAATCCGTAGTGTCATCCAACCATGTACACAGTGTCCCAAGTCCACCCTCATGGGGGATATTGATATAAAGTGACTTCATATCCAGAGACACTAGTAACCAATCTTGTTCAAATTGCAGGTATTCCAGCAGGCCAAGTGTCTCAGTGGTATCCCTAAGGTACAAGGGCAAGCTCATTACCAAATCACAAACGTGGGACCCCACATATTGAGATAGTGGTTCAGTTAGGGAACCAATTCCTGAGACATTTGGACTGCTGGGAGGATGCTGCAAGCTCTTATGCATATTAGACAGTATGTACATACGAACATACGAAATTTGCCAGCAGATAAAGGCCTAGAGGTCTATCAAGTCCGCTCTAATGTAAAGCTAGCACCCCTTATTCTGCAGCTGCCCCTCCCTTCCACCCTTCCCCTTCATTAACCCTCCCCCTTGTCCTGTCCCATCCTTGTTTGAAGCAGTCCACTGTTCTACTGCATACCACTTCAGCAGATAACGCATTCCACCCAGCCACCACTCTCTCTGTAAAAAAGTGTCTCCTCATCTCCCTCCTGAACCTTCCTCGCTCCAGTCTCAAATCATGGCCCCTGGTGGCCATCCCTTACTTTGAACAGCCCCTCTGTACCCATCTTGTTTAGTCCTTTCATGTATTTAAATCATGTCACCCCTATCTCTCCTCTCCTCCAGTGAGTACATGTTCAACTCCTTCAACCTCCTCTCGTATGATAAGTCCCCCAGCCCCTTGATCATCTTTGTCACTCTGCGCTGCACCCCGTACAGTAACTTAATGTCCCTCTTCAGATACGGACGCCAGTACTGCACGCAGTACTCCAGGTGTGGTCTAACTAATGACCTATACAGTGGCAGAATTACCTCCTCCCTCCTCAAGGATATACCCCTTGCAATACAACCCAGCATTTTGTTGGCCTTTACAGCTGCCTTCCTACATTGTGCCGAGTTGTTCATTGACCTGTAATGAGCACACCCAGATCCTTCTCCTCCTCTGTCTGGGCCAGCTGCACTCCCCCTAGCTGGTAACTCCTCCTTGGGTTCTTCATCCCAAAATGCAGCACCTTGCACTTTTTGGCATTAAAGCCAAGTTGCCAGGTGTCCGACCAGGTTTCAAGCTTTGCCAGATCATCTTGCAACCCCTGCCATCCCCCTAGGTCATCCACCATCGCGCCTGCCTTGGTATCATCAGCAAACAGACTGATCTTGCTCTTGATGTCCCATGATATGTCTGCAATGAATATCCCAAACAACACTGGTCCCAACACTGAGCCCTGTGGAACACCACTCGTTGCTGCCCTTGGGTGTGAGGCTCCCCACCACCACCACCCTCTGTTGCCTTCCCTGCAGCCAGTTTCCTACCCATCTCACTAGCTTTGCACCCACCCCTGTGCCTACTAACTTCCTTTCCAGCCTTCCATTTGGCACTGAGTCGAATGCCTTACTGAAGTCCAGATACAGGACATCCACTGCATGGCCCCGGTCCAGTTGCCTAGTTACGCAGTCATAGAACTCAACCAGGTTGGTTTGGCAGGATCTGCCACATATGAAGCCATGCTGTCTGCTGTCCTGTAGTCCTTTGGCCTCTAGGAGGCCCACCAGCCTCTCCTTCAGGATAGTCTCCATTAGCTTACCCACGATGGATGTGAGGCTCACTGGTCTCTAGTTTCCCGGGTCATCCTTGGGGCCACTCTTGTGGAGGAGCACCACATGAGCCATCCTTCAGTCCTGAGGTACACACCCTGAATGTAGTGAGGCATTAAATAGGTCTACCAAAGGTCCTGCAAGGACCTCTGCCAGCTCCTTCAGTACCCTGGGGTGGATGCCATCTGGGCCTGGCGCCTTGTCCACCCTCAGTGCCTTCAAACCCTCTCGAACTCTGCTCTCCATGATTTCCCCATCTGTCACCACTCCCCCTGCTTACCATTTCTCCCACCTTGGATGTCACCCCCTCTTCTCTTTAGTAAATACTGAGCAGAAGTACTCATTAGTACTTCGCCTTATCGCACCCCTGCTTCCACCCAACCCCCCTCCTTCCTAATCCTTACTACATGGTCCTTACAGCTCCTTTTCTCCCTGATGTACTTAAAGAAGTCCTTCTCCCCCTTCTTAATGCCTTGTGCCAGCCTGAGTTCCGTAGATGCTTTGGCTCCCCTTACTGCCCTTGTCACCTCCTTCGATTCTGTCAAGTACTCCTCCCTGTCCTCCCCCCCTCCCTGTTTTATTGTACTTCCTAAAGGCAGCTCTGGTTGGACACACAGGATGGGTGACCTGCAGACAATCAAGGGTACCAAGGCTTGCTGCAAAGTGCTGTTGATATCTCTCTTGAAGAACACGGTGGGATCCAATTTGAGCACTTGGTAAACGTTTTCATTTGACAGTTGCCTTTAGACTTCAGCAGTATAGTCTGTGGAATTCATTACAACTATGGCTCCCCCCTTATGCACCAGTTTGATGGTAATAGATGGGTTCTGTTCCAATTCTGTCAGAGCTGTCCTTTCACCATGTGAAATACTGCAATATGAGGGTTTAGACTGTTCACTGTATAGTTTGTTAATGTCATTTAAGGAGGCCTGTTCAAAGATGTATATGCAGGTGTGGAGGGGATTGAAAGTAGAAGCAGGCTTGAATTTATGTAATGAATGCATAGTGTTAGGCAGTTCATGATAAGAGTGCATATTAACTTCAAAATTCACATCATGACTACTCAGGTCCAAAAGGTCATTGGAGAAGTCCGAAGCAATGGAAGTGTCACCCTCGGGTAAAGAAGTCTTGGTATCAGCACCCATATTCCTTCTAAGATGAAAATATTTGAGACTTAATTTTCTGGTTAATTTTCTAATGTCCAGATAAGTGTCAAAATGACTTACAGAACAGCTGGGTACGAAACTTAGACCCTTACTCAGAACTGATAATTGGTCAGTGGTCAAAATGGTGTCTGAGCTTGACAATATTTATCTGCCCCTCCCCTTGCTTCATTGTTTTGATGTCTTCCCTCCCCCCATTGGTGGAACTTGGGACTGCTTCTTTGTTATTTGTAAAGTGTGGCCAGTTTCTTTTTCTGCCCCCTCCCCCCGTTCCATGGTGGGCCCGAATCAAACAAGTCTGTCTGAGCGTCTTGGTTGTTCCAACCCCTCTGCTTGTTCGCCCACCTCTTCCTCTAAAAAAGGTTCCTCTGGTGATTCAATATCAGATTCTGAGGTTGAGTGAAAACTTGTGTTATTTTTCCTCAGAATAGGTTCTGGGCCTTTTCTTTTGTTTCTCCTATTATTTTTACTGGTGCCTGCAGCAAATTCAGACTCTTTCCTGGTGCACGACCTACCCTGTCCTTTTTACTACAACAGCACATGCATACTACCTCAGGCTTGCTCCTGGTACACTCATGCACTATAATGGTTCTGTTGCATTATTACTGTTTTGTACATTTATATGTTCTTTTGTATGATTTTGGACATGTATTGTAATTTACCCAATGTTCCACTACTGTTTATTGTACAATACCTTGAGTTCCAACTGTTGCATAATCTTACAATGTTGTATTGTTTGTACTACCCACATACTGTTGTAACTGATCATCCTTTACAGCCCTATGTAACCCCTCCCCCCAGGCCGCACCGTGAGATGAGCAGCTTGTTGTTCAGTGTGCCCTCCTGGTGAAACATTTCAATAAATAAAGAAAGAAAGAAAGAATACCCAGTTATTTAAATAATCCAATCTATCTGTCTCAAATTTACAAAGTTTTACAGCATTAATGCGCTTGTCATGTTTTAATATTGCTGTTTTAAGTACATCTTCTAAAGAAGTGAACTCAGGATCCATATTAAATTCTGAAAATGCCCCTTCTCTTTCTTTTAAGATAGGATCCACTTCTATGTGCTGATTTTGGCAGTCACGAATAATGCAAAGCTGAAACAGTTCAGATGTAAAATATAGGAATATAAAACATATATAAATATTTCATTTCCTAAAATGAAGGATAACAATTACATAGCCATCCCCATTTGTTGAGAGCATGTCTTCAGAATACTGAGTCTGCTAATCAAAATGTTATAACTTTTGAAAAGAGCCCAGCATTTGACATTAGCTCTTACCTGTCCTTTTTGAAAGAGAACAGCAAATGTAATTAGTCTGTTTCCATAACGTGGTCCGGGAAAGCTATGTCTTTTTTTTTTTTTTTTTTTATAAAAAGCATTATTTTATATAAAAGCAATATTCTGAGATCAAATCATTAGTTTAAAAAACAAATGCCAAATATGCTTGTTTTACATTTCCAACATTAACATTCCACTCATCATAAATGACAAATATCAGAAGGTTACAACAGATACCTTATTATATTAATGTGATATTAACATACGTTTACTAAAACCACTTGGAAAAACAAAAAAGCAAAATCCTTTGCCAACAGTGTTTACAAGTCGGGGAGATCTATAGGTACTGGACAGAGAAGTGTTTTAATTCCTAGCTTGCTACAGGGCTTAACAGGGTATACAACTGTCTACCTGTGCAATTGGCTGCCATCAGTTGCAGCTCTACTGTATATAAAAAAAACATAGAATAGCTATCCTATTTCGCAATGTGCTGTATGGAATACAGTCCTTTTCAGTGACCATAACTTACTGGAATGCAGTTCTGTCAGAAACAGGCAGTAGCCTGCAAATCTCAGGAGGCACAGCCTCCTCCTGCAAAGTTATCCATATAAATCATAAACTATATAGTATATACAATAACGTGTGGTGGCCATGTGCATAATGAGGTATTTTTTTAAAATACCAAATATTTGTGATGACTTTACAAACCACTGGGGTGCTCCTGTGGTTTGCAAGGTCACCACAACAGAAGGCTGTGTACAACAGGACTTTACCGCCTCCCCATGTATAGTATATAATAACTATTTAATGCAAAAAGGGTATGAATAACATTTACAGACCATATTGTGTCTGGGTTCCATGGCTGGATTGGGCTTTGATTGTGGTGGGGTGCAATTTAATGCTCAATAACTGGAGAAGTAGCAGGAGAGAGAGAGTAGAGTAAAAGAAAATTAGAGGGAAATTGTTTTAAATAATCCCATTATACACAGCTATGACAACTGTTTTAATGGGATTAGTGATGCCACAACAGGCCTATAACAACAATTTGTTGCCTTTAAGAACTGGTTAAGATGGCAGCTCCAGTTGTTAAAATGAGAAGAAGAGCAATTCTGGTACTTTTACATTTCACCCCAGACAATAATGGTTGAGAATATAGCTTGTGTTTATCGAAAGTAAATAGAATGCATGTTTCTGATTCAATTCTGTCAAAGGAACAATAATTTGAAAATTTGGGGTGGGGGGAGGAGAATAATAGGTGCCAGGACAGTTCCTAGAAATAAACGTACCTGCAGACTTCAGTTCCTTTCAAGTTCTGCATCCAATTGCAGGTTCAGTCCTGTTGTGTTAAAATGGGTCACTGTTTTCTGCAGTGCTTTCTTAATAATTTGATGGACATTGTTAAATTGATTCATATTGGAACACACACACACACACACACACACACACACTGTACTGTTGCTGGGAATCTTTCTTTGCACATATAACAACTGATTTTGCACAAAAATATAGATATATTGCACAAAATAAAGGAGTACAAGAAAGATGTCTTTAACAGAGGCAAAAGGATTGACACATAGGATGCGAAATTCTAAGGCTATTTACTCACATCAGCAATTCATAGCTTTCCTGTTAAGACTTCTCCATTTAGGGCTATTACTTCACAAAATGACAGTTGCCTGAATATGACAGGTACTGAAATTACAACAATATGATACTGCAATTGGTGTAGAGATGAGTAGGGTACTGCACTGAAATAGTCATGACACACAGCGATTTATTGATATAGCGACATGCTTCTGAAACTGTAGTGTATAAATGCATTGTAGAAAGAACAGATGCAGTAGCCTTGATAACACCGACAACAGAAAGCATTTATATGAAATTGATTACAAAACAGCTTCTAAAGTTATGTTTGTAATGTAGTAATATAGGTAATTTAAGGTCGGAAGTGACTCTCCCATGCAGGGATTAAGTGTGCTGAGGAAATACATAGGGACTTGTTACCAGCTGTACTCAGTTTATCATATGATTTCCTTTGGTAAGCGGACATTTGTCCAGGTCTTATCCTGGAAGCCTGTAGTTTCCTCACATCCTCCCTGACTTTTCAGCTCAAAACTTCTTTTTTAAAATATGACCAAGAAACTAATGCAGTTGCTACTCTTGGAAATTGTCCTGGTTACACACTTGTCTTTTAATATGATCGCTATTTGTTAGATGTATTAAAATGTGCATTTCTACACACTGCAACAGAATCATAAGCACAACCACGTTTTAGCTATATACTTTTATTTCAGCAGTTTAGGCAGATTAGTAATGTTCTCAATTTTATTTATATAGCTGTTTTCCGGTTAACATCTTGTTAACAAATTACAATTGGCATGTGCAATACTCAAATCTCATACCACTAAAATACAAAAACTGATTTTAAAGACGCTGCTTTTTTATCACTTGTAGACATTTGAATGAAAACAGTCTCTTTTCCTCTCACTCTTCATATTACTGTTGCTTTTCCTGTTATCGAACGCTTATCTCTTACATTTTTGCATTTGCTTGCATGCTTGTGCAAGGAACATTTTGTGCTAGTAGCACATTTCAAAGCTGTGTCTGTGTTGATGAATGCTGGACACGCCATAGTAGGTGTGTCCCTCATTCCCCAATAAGCCATCATGCCAGCACTGACACCACCATTATGTAAAGTGGACACAACTTCTAAGAAAAGTGCCAGCGCAATCAGAGACAAGCTCATCATGCAGCAGCACCAATTACACGCCTCTTGACGTGCCTTTCCTGGTGAAGCATTTAAATAAACATAGCGGTTGCTGCTGTCTGCCACACACATTGTATCACAAAATGTTATGCATAAAAGTAACCTAGCAGGAGCCGTTTCTCAACCTTCACCTGTTTTCCTCAGTAAGCAGCCACGCAAACTGGGGCTCCAAGTTGCGATTAATAGGCTACAGTTTGAAGGGGCATATAAATGGAAGGGGGCTGGTGGGGTTTGCTGCATGAGGACACTTGGGGAGTTCCGAACTGTGGTACCCTGGATCAAGGGCTGCTGTTCTGGTTCAACTGTCAACCCAATCCAAAGGGTGCTTCTGCTTGCAGTCTGGCAATTAACCATGCATGGACATCGGGGGGAGTGGCTGGGTGAATTAGGTCCGGGAGTGCAATTAAAGGTCTGACTCAGTTCAAGCACCAAAATGGAGTACCTCTCCATCTTACCTACCTCAGTGCCCCGCTGCCGTCCCTTGTTGCTGGCACTGCTGCTCACTGTGGCAGCAGCCTGGAGCATCTCTGGCTCAAGTTGCCTGTCCTGCCCTGCCTCATGCAGATGTTACCCATGCTCAGTGCCTCAGAGCTGAGGCTGTCTCTTATGCTGCTCATCCTGCCCTGTCTTGCTCTGATGTTGCCTGGCACTCGCTGGCTGTGACTGTTTCTCGCACTGCCCCGCACTGGTGCTGTTGTCCAATGTTGCCCATGCTCAGTGCCTTATGCTCTCCAACTCTGTGTCTCTGAGTGTGACTTCTGTCTAGTGCTTCTGCTCAGGCTCCCAGACCGCATGCAGATGCTTCTGCTGACAGGTTCCCCTTCAAGCACTCTTCCTGCTCTCCCATCTCTCAGCAACAGCAGCAGCCTCTCTCAGCTCACTGCTTCATTCACTCTCTGACTGTGTGTGACAATTTGTTCCGCTAGCCCCCGCTACTCTCAGCCCCTCCCACCAGCCAGCAGTGGGCATGGCGGTGGGGGGAGACATCAGTGCACACATCATGGTCATCATTCCTAGCTTGGAAAGGGAACCAGGACAGTGGGGGCTGGAACCTCCCACTTCTTGTGATGCCTACGTGGTGCACCCATACTACCACTAGCAAGGTTTACACATCCATCACATCACATCGGCGGGGGAGGGGGCTGAGGAAACGCCAAGTTGCATTTCAAGTGCACCTTTTCAATGGATTAGAATGCAAGATACTGACACAAAAACGTGGGATGTCATTGGTCCTCAGAAAGTGATGGACTGGCCCTCAAAATGTGGGACAATGGCCCTCACAATGTGGGACACAGACACTCATTAAATGTGGGATAGTGGCCTACAGCATGTGGGATATTGATACCAAAATGTGGGAAACTGACACTCAGAAGGTATAACACTGACACATGCAACACTAGCCCTCCCAATGTGCAACACCAAAAGAAAGGAGATTCTGCCTCAGTACACTGGAATCTAGTACCATTGCTTATGCAGGTTTAATTTTGCTTTGGCAAAAGAGTTATGAATTCCTGCTTTAAGAGTTTCCAGCATCTTCTTTGCATGGGCAGTACCTTTTTTATGTGGGACACAGTAATACTTGGAGGTAGAATGAGGGTGATCCCTCATAAAGGGGGGCAACTGAAAGAGTATATATTATAGGAGAAAGTGACACAGCTTGAGTTTAAAGTTTCAGCACTCTTCTGGCACATTCTTCCATACATTTACCACTCTCCATGAGTAAATAAAAACAAATGCTTCCTTGCTAAATTATCCCTTCCCCTTCCCACCACCCCTGTATGCCCTCTTGTCCTTCAGTCCCAAATACACTGAATTGCCCTGATCAAATCAACTGTTCCTTTTTTTTACTTATATTTTTAATACACATCTCTGGTGCAGCCAATATGCTCCATGTCTTGCCCACTCCCCCCCCAAACGCCTAATGCACTTACCCCTCTGCCATTCAACTCTGAGCTTTCCTGTGGCAGAGTACGGCTAAGCCTGAAAAGCACCTGTAGAAGAAGGGGCTTGGGGGGAAGGAGAGAGGGAGATAGGGGGAGAAGGGGAGATATATATATTCAGGGATGTCCAAGACTTTGCCTTAGCATGTTCCCGTCCCTCCTACAATTTGTTTCTGTGACTGAACAGTGGGTAACAGAGTTACAGACTTGCTCTTCTGCAGACAAAGTATTTTACACCAATACTGTTATGCTGCCTGCTTCAGGGAATAGAACCAATTGTTAAACTGTGTCCCTTATTTTACTTCTTTGTCACTGATGTTTTTAAGCCATGTCCAAGTGCCCAATACCATTGCAAATACCTGCAAGCGAACGTTCGGCATTGACAAATGCTTGTTTATAATTGTTGGTGCAAGGTAGCATGACAGAGCAGTGTTTGTTCAAAAAAAAACACCAAAATGTAAACTCGAATCCTTTTTTAAAAACCCTGTCCCTTGTAAAAGTTAACTTAGTTAACCTATTTATCTTATGTTAAAGCTGCTGAGTACAGAGTGAGGAGAGCAAGTGACTCTGCTGCTTCATAAAACGACATTCAAGTGTAAGCGAGTGTTGTCATAGAAACTCTCGCTTACGTTTGGATGTCCTTTTCTGAAGCTGCAGGGTCATTACTCCTCACCTGCTCAGCTGCTTTAACACTAAATAAAATAAATAAATAAAACTAAGTTAACTGCTACAAGGAACAGTGTTTTTAAAACAGGATTTGACTTTTTCTACATTTTTGTGTTTTTTTTTTTTTTTTTAAGGAATACCGCTCGGTCACGCTACGCTTCAAAGAAACTGAAAGTGGCAGAAGTGAGGACAGTACAAGTACGGTGCTTTCTGAATGCCGTAATAACTGGTTCTACCAGTTATTATGGCGTTTGAAATGTGGCTCTGCTCCATGTGTTAAATGGGTCACCAGTAATTATAACTCCATTTTTCAATGGATCATTTGCAAATTACATTTTGCCACAGATCATATTTACAAGGACAAATTTAATAAATGGAATAGGGAACTAAATAATACATTCACTTCATATCTATGGCAAGGCCCTTGAAGAGCAGATAACAATTATAAATTCTATACAGACAGGACAATGCAGTTTAAAATATTGAACCAAGCTTATTTTACCCACATAGATTGCATGAAATGAAATTGAAGACAGATATAATATGCTGGCACTGCCAACAAACAGATGCAGATTTTATTTATACATTTTGGGAGTGTTCTGTTATTGAAAGCTGATGGTCTAACTGCATACTGCACAGGATTGTGATTCAGTATCTGCATGGCATGGAGGCAGCATCTACATTGTTGGAAAATGACTTCACAATAAATTATAATAAATGCGAATGTTAGTTAGTTTAAGCTATCCAGCCTGGTGATGCTGTATATTGAGGCACTGGGTGCCACACCTTGCGCCATGCCGGTGACCTGGATTCAGGAGTAGACCCGGGCAGCCAGAGCTCAGCAGGGGAGGGAAGGGATTAATCTTCTGGAGGAGTGCTCTCCCTTCCCAGGGAGGGATTTGGGGTTAGCACTGCTCCAGTGCAGCTCCTGATGGTAGCCAGGGGCAGTGCCAGAACTTGCACTTGCAGACACTGGCGCAGAACAGCAGTGGACATTGGCGCATCTGCACTCTGAGGGGGAGCAACTTCACGGGGAAAAAAAACAGAGGACCGGGGAGGTGATGAGGACCCCATGGATCTGGCCCCACATCCCCAATACTGGACCTCTCCACACAGGATGGACCTTCTAATATTCAGGAAGAGCTGTCAGATAGGTGAGGCAGACCCTCTGGGGGTGATCGGGGGGGGGGAGCTGGGATGTCCTGGTGGGAGGGACTAAGGAGGATAGTCTCAGTGGGGAGTAGAGGGCAAATCGAGAGGGCACCCCTGAGAGATGACCCGTCCCGAAGGTGATAAAGTAGAGTTGGAAAAAACAAGTTAGTTAAAGCTGATGCTATTTCTATAAAAAGAGTACGTTTGAAAAACTGGAAACGTTCCAGTGGTCAGATGGTGTTTCTGCCATGCAGTGGAAACAAATGTTTTTAAGTACTGCTTACTGTAAAAACTGTTTCCATTGCGATGATGATTTTTTGGAATTATATTTTAGGAACATAGATATTTGGTCTAAGGAAGATTTTAAAACACATCAAGTGCAGATCTTTGCTGTTTACATGATTTTTGTAGATGCTAAATTAATTATCATTTTTGAGGGGTAGCACCTTTTCTCTTCATTGTTAAATTATATCTGTATTATGTTTCCTGTATGGTCATCATTCTGAATGTACTGTATTGTACTGTATAAATGAAACAAATAAACATATTAATAAAAAAAAATCTCCCCCAGAGCCACTGAGAGCCACAAGGTTTCTAATGTAAACAAAGCAGCCATTTGGGTTGGGCTGTGCAGGAGTGATGTGGTATAAATGAGGTGAAGCACCTTTCCTAACCCAGCCCCCTAACTAAGACTACAGTCAAAGCATTGGGCTATTTATGGCTGTAGGAGCTTCATACCTTCTGTATCGGTTGTTTCAAAACCACATTAAATTGTTTCCAGAGCAGCAGCTCCTGTCTCTTGCAGATCTGAGATGATCACAACTGCCGTGTCTTTGAGTGCTTGGGATTTCCTGGTGCATGTTGCTTCTGTTGGGGCAGGCCGCACCCACCTACCATCAAGTTTCTGGACCACCATACACACTGCATAGTTAAGATTGCAGTTAGAAGCAGAATCCCACTGCAAATTAGATTTTTCACCAACCCCCCACAGCACTTCTCAGCCACTCACCCAAATCTCCATCTGTCACTGCTAGAACCTGCTACCAGCCTACATCACCACTCCAACTGGTGTTTCTGGCCATTCTGGGCAACCCATTACACACTGGAATGCTCCTTCTTTGGTTCAACCCCCCACAAGCTAGGGTCTGCCTACTGCTCCACAGTGGTACTCCCTTACTAGCTGGTTAGCTTGCGGCGATCAACCCAGAGCTACCCAGAGTGGTTGGGGCCTGCTATGGCTGTGCAAGACTTGGTAGGATGTCATCTGCCTGGTGGTGCCTGATTTTACCTCCAGTCCCCTGAGGAACTGCTGTGAAATGGTGCACATGGCTTAACTGTGTGTGCTTCCACACACAGGATGCCAGCATCAGCTGCTCCTCACCTAATTCTGGACTACAAGTCCCCTCAATCCCAGCAACTACTGGGATTCAGTATAGCACAGGTAGCTGTGTCCTTGGAAGAGAGTTGTCCCTTGGATGCACAATCCTCTTCCTGCGCTGGCCTTCTGAACATGGTTAATTCCTGAACCCGGTTCATCAGCATTCTAAGTGGTGGCATTACCACTGTGCTGATGGACCACACTGGAAATGAGATGTTGCATCTCAGGTGGGCTGTCTTGAGTTAATAAATAAGGGGAAAAAAAACTTGTGGGCTAGTTAGGATCTGTCATATTTACATGTGGGGATCCCCACCCCCAAGTGGAGGCTGTGCGTTCTAGTGGTTACAGCAATGTTAGAAGCTGAGAGAGCAGGGTGAAACATCACTAGACCCAAATACTCAATGTGTGACCCTGTGCAGGTCACTTAACCTCCCAGTGTTCCAATCCATGCAGCTGCAGAAACAGCTCGGAATAGGAACTTACTGGAAATTAAGATGTTGAGTCTCAGCTGGGTTATTCTGTATAAGTAAACTGGTTAAAAAACTACACAAACAAAATATTACCAGCAGAGCCAGACTTTCCGGGTGCCCCCCCCCCATGGCCAGTGTAGGCAATCTAGTCTACTGGTTACAGCACTGTTGTGAACTGAGAAATTGCAAATTCAAACCTAACTAGGGCAACATACTCCATGTGTGGCCCTGAGCAACTCACAACCCTGTGGGGCATTTCCATGCTCTACTTCAATGAAACCTAATAGTAGGCAGAAATTTTGAAAAAAAAAAAACCCAGAAGTTTTGGAAAAAATACAGTATTACTTACGCACAAACTCCAGCCCAAAGGTAGAGAGAGAGATGTGGGGCCCGATTCTATAACCACCCGTATGCATGTTGCAAGTTGCTCCATGTGAGGGGTGCAGTTGCGCCAAGGATGCTCCGCCCAATTCTGTAAGAGACTGGGTCCCTGTGGCTAAGTTCTGTGACTTGTGACATGTACAAAGGTACGCCAAATGCAGGGTGTACCTGAGGTACATGTCGCAAGCCTCAACCAATGTTTCATAGGGCGCAAGTGCCCCCCCCGTCCCCAAGCCTGAAAACCCCAAAAGGGCTATCGGACCCCCTGTCCCCAATGGTGTAAACACTAAAGTCCCTCTGGGCTACTGAACCCCGTCCTGATCCCTATACTGTATTACCACTAGCCCCACAGGGCAGATTGCACCCCCCCAATCCCCCGTGCCTGCTACACACATGAGACTTTCCTGTAATTACTGTAACCATATCTACTCCCCAATCCATAATCCCTGGTAGTCTAGTGGCCCCCCACCCCAACCCAGCATTGCCAGACCACCCCATACCCTCTGACCCATCCCCAGTCAGTGACTGGCACAGCCCACCTCTCATCACCAAGGCCAGCCGCCCACTGAGCCTTATCTGAGTGTGCACTGTATATATGTGCTCAATGAATGAATGCAGCCCTACCTGTGCTAGCTGTGTTTCATATCCAATCCTCCAAGCCAACTACCATCTGTGTACTCGCCTAGAAAAATGTAGTTTGAGGGTTTAAGTGGCTTAAAATTAGTCCTTTAAGAACTCATTAAAGACCTTGGGGGAGGTAGAATGTATGCAGCACAAAGAAGGTAACTGTTCTGCATCCTACCCTTTTATAATATAAAATATGTTTAAAAATATGGGTTCCTATCACTGAGTTGATGGGGAAAATAGCACAATGAGGTGCTGATCTTTTTTCCTTGCCTAATTTTGTATGAATAATAATCATATGCTGCTGCTAAAACAAGTTTGCAGTTCAAACAGATTGTAGATATATCCCTGGATGTGGAACTGTGGTGCAGATTGCAGTGATGAATTATTAAACATGGTTGTGTGCTATCAATTGAGGCAGCTGTTTATTCTTAAAATTTGGTTTCCCTGTCTCATTAGTCTGTCACCTGGACAGATGTCTATAGATACAGCGTAGGCTTGGATTCATACATATGAAGAAGCCAGCAGAAGAAGGCCATTTGGTCTATCTAGTCTGCTCGTATATTGCAAGGTCCACAACTTGAGCTAATGTCCCTGCCCTCCCCCCCCACTCCTCCCATCCTCCCTACCAACTTGATTTATGAAAGGCAACTTGAAAACTTTAAATATTTCAACATGATTAGGATGGTGATACTTTATTCTAGATGGGGCTTGTCCAATGGTGATGTCGTGGACAGAGTCCGTGTTGTGAGACATTACTATTGCACTCCCCTTCCCACAACGTGAACCCTAAGGTTTGCTTGTGGGCTGTGATGAAGATTATTTTTCTTTGTCCCTCACTGGTCATGTGAGGGACAAAGGTGTTGACAAATAACATTGACTCCAACCTCTCTCAATCTAACATTCACCTTTTTGCAGATGATACTGTACTATTTGTCAGTAATCCCTCACCAACAAAAGCCTGTGAACTGTTACAGTCAGAATTCTCCATCCTACAACACAACCTGTTGGAAAAAAAACTACTTCTAAATGCCAAAAAAACAAAAGCTATGTTCTTTGCCACCAAGAATTGCTCTTCCACTACTCCATCATTCACCACCCCACAATTATCCACCTTATTTGGAGAAAATCTGGAATTTGTGGATAAATTCAAATATCTTGGAGTCTGGATTGACAATAAGCTTGACTACTCTGTCCACGTTGAAGAGCTCCTAAAAAAGTTAAGGCAAAGACTTGGCCTATTTTACAGAATAAAACACTACCTTACCAGAGACTCCAAACAAAGATTAATCCAGGCATCATTCCTATCCCTCATTGATTATGCTGATTTGCTCTACGGCCACTGCTCCCTCTCCCTCTTAAATAAACTGGACACCCTGTATCATAGAGCCATTAGATTTATTACAGACCTTCCCTCCAGCACCCATCATTGCTCTCTTTACAAAGCAGTCAATTGGACATCCCTACAGCACAGAAGAAAAAAGAATGCTGCAATCTGGATCTATAAAGCTTTATCAGACAAACTCCCCTCCTACATCTCAGACTGTTTCACCCGAATCACATCCAGGCCATACACCCTAAGGATCAATAAGCTCATTATGCTAAAGATTCCCAATACCTGCACGGTTTGGGAGGGCTGCTATCAGCTATTCCCTAGCATTTATCTGGAACTCACTCCAAAATCTATGAATCTGAATACCCTCTTACCCTTATCATCCTTCAAAAATTATACACCACCTTATTCCCAGAACTGTGCAACTGCTTCCATAAGGCCTAGTCTCCCACCCAACCCACCCCTCCCTTCTGTAATCCACTATATGTTAGTTTCCATTCTTCTACCCTGTCAGTTATCCCATTTCGTATAAAAAGCCTACAGAAGCCTTACTATCTGAATATTAGCCCTCCTATATCGAATGTCCTCTTCATTTTACAGGTTTTAAGTTATTGTTACTGTGCCTTGTATATCTGTAAATTTTGTATATATCTCTCATCTAATTGATTGTATTAATGTTATTTTATTTCCATGTCTTTGTACAAAACTTGTATCCTTCTTTGTATGACCACTCAGGTTCATCTTGTAAATGAGCTACGCTCAACGATGTTCGCCTGAATAAATAAAGATTTTGATTGATTGATTGATTTTGATTGGTCTTCCCTGGTGGTCCAGTGCCCTCCCTCTTCCCACTCCCTGAAACTTGTCCTCTCCCTGGGGTCCAGTGGAATTCCCCTTCCTAGCCTAGTTCCATCTCATCAGCCATTTGTAATATAGATCCCTCAATAGTCTTTGGTCCCCTGGCAACACTTTGCCTCATGTTGTAGATATCTAAACAGGCTGTCAAAACTCACCTATGGAAACAAGCTTATGGTGTCTGATCTAACCCATGCATTCCTGTATTATCTGTATTTTAAACTATTTATGATGTTTTAAATGTATTACTTAATTTTAATTGTTTGTTAGGTGCCTTGGTTGTAGAAAGGTGCCTTATAAATAAAGAATTATTATTATTATGTTGGATATCTGTGCCTTCCTTGTAAACTGCTTGCAGCATTTTTAAAGACTGCAAGGCATTGTGGCATTTGACTAGACTGTGTGGGGGCTGGAAAGTACTTCATTAGCATGGTAGTCCCCACCCCCTTCCCTGTGCACATCACTTCATTAGCATGCTGCCCCCCCCCTTTCTCTGTGCACTTCACTTCATTAGCATGCTGGTCCCCACCCTTTCCTGTGCACAACACTTTATTACCCACTGCCCCCCTGTGCACTTCATTTCATTAGCATGCTGGCCCCATCCTTTCCCTGTGCACAGCACTTCATTAGCATGCAGGCCCCCACCCTTTCCCTGTGCACAACACTTCACTAGCATGCTGGCCCCCTTTCCTGAACACAAAACATCATTGGCATGTTGGCCCCAACCCCTTTCCTGTGCACAGCACTTCATTAGCATGCAGGCCCCATCCCTTTCCCTGTGCATAACTCTTCTCTAGCATGCTGCCCCCCCTTTCCCTGAACACAAAACATCATTGGCATGCTGGCCCCCACTCCTTTCCCTGTGCACAATGTCCCAAATTTGCTCAGCCGGTCAGCCTTCTACTCCCAAAGTGCCAACCTCTGAACATCGGATTTGTGGACAGTTAACAGAACAAAGTAACCCTCTTGTCTGTTTTGTGGGTTCGAGTCACCTTAGTCTCAAGTTCTGGAGGGATTCAAACTGATAGCCTCTTGTTAGTGTACCCAATTATCAGGCTCAGATAATTCTGTCTTTGGGGGGCCAGATATCTTTGCCTATGGGCACCTAACCAGGTCTACAAAATGAACCCTTAGAACTCTATGCAAGACATTAGAGAACTCTATCCATTTCACAGTTTGGTATAACAATAAGATCATACACAGTGTTAACTATAACCTTTACAGCTCCACTTATATAAAAATAAATTTCAAGGCACTCCAGGCAGTTTCTGTTTTAAAATATATATCTTTACTTTAAAATAGGAAAACAGAATAAATTACAGAACAAAATATCCCAACACATACAGCTTTAAAACAAACAGGTTAAAAGTGCAGATTCCTACAAATAATAACATTCTGACTAATCTTGTCTAAGGTCCTTGCTTCTTAATCTTTTCAGTGCTCTGATGTTCCTCTTCTCTCAGTCAGAAATATGAAAGTATGTGTCTCAAGGTTTGCTCAGTAGGTTTAAGACAGTCCTGAGCCGGCCTTCTCTCTGAGGTCACCAAATTCTGCCTTGGTGTAACAAAATCTATATTTTATAACACATGATGGTCTACGATGTTATTTAAAAAAAAAAAAGAGATGACATAATAAATCGCCTCTGTATGTAACTAGTCGAAACCAGTCTGTGATCTGCTTTCCCCTAGACATCAAAAGTCTCTTTGATGTAAGTCACTGTATATTCCACGCAAATGTGTATTTGACTCCTTAATTCTGTCTAGGACCTGGTATCTAGACATCAGAGGTCTCTTTGATGAAATGAGCTGGCTTCCTGTTAGGTTATTCATAACACTGGCCAGTGTCCCTTTTCTCAGGACATCTAATGCAGATCAAATGATTTCCCTGAGAACGTCAAGAATGGCTAATTTTATTTCCTGGGATCAAAGCAAATTGACAAGATAATTGTACCCCAGATATCTGCAGTTTAGCTATGTCCTGTCCTTTGAACTTATCCCTGAGGGGGTTTGAAGTGTCAGTTTCAGCAAGCCAGCATTTCCTCCTGCCACAGTCCATCACACATTTTTTTATATTTACAAAAAAAAATATGATACAGGGATCAGAACCAGCTGTCCAAGTGTGACAATTCCTCCCCACCTAGACTGAATTTGGGGTGTCTATCCCCTGTATGGGATGAGCTTCCCAAATCAGTTCACTCCTCATACACCCTAGACAACCCATCTGAGTTCTGATTGGTCGCTCCAGCCCTATGTAGAATGGTCATATCATATCATATATCCTTACAAAGCAAGACTCCATCTTAGTAATCGACCATTGTTTTCCCCATCTGCATCAGCCAGACTAGGGGGTTATGGTCAGTCTGCACCACAAAATGCTGCCCATACAAGTGTGGCTCCAATTTCCTTAGGGGCCCACACTATGGCAAGACACTCCTTTTCCACTGTGGAGTATGACTGCTCCCTGGGAAGCAACTTTTTACTCAGGTAGGCTATGGGGTGTTCCCTTCCTTCACTGGATGTCTGGCTCAGTACTGCCCCAATACCCACGTCTGAGGCGTCAGCCTGAACTGTAAAGGTTTTACTATAGTCAGCATTTGTCAAAACAAGAGCACTGCACAGTGCCTCCTTTAGTTTGGAAAATGCTTCCTCAAAGGCTGGGCCCCAGGTAATTTTCTTGGGCATCCTTTTCTTTGTCATGTCAGATAGGGGAGCAGCCAGGGCACTGTAATTGGGTACAAATGTTCCTATAGTATCCTGCTGTCCCAAGAAAACTCCTGACCTGCTTCTGAGTTTCTGATCTGGGCCATGCCTGGATTGCCTCTATTTTTATTTGGATAGGATGGAGCTGTCCCTGGCCTACCACATGCCCGAGGTATGCCACTTCTCCCATGGCCACCTGGCACTTCTCGGCTTTGACAGTGAGCCAGGCCCTCTGTATCCTGTCCAGCACTTTCCTAAGGTGTGAAAGGTGTTCCTCCCAACTGGTACTAAAGATGGCAATGTCATCCAGGTATGCCATAACGTACTCCTCAGCACCATGTAACACCTGGTTCACCAACCTTTGGAAAGTGGCTGGGGCGTTCTTCATTCCGGAAGGCATTACTTTGAACTAAATAAGGCTATTGGAGTGATGAAGGCCGACCTCTCCCTAGCTCTGTCTGTTAACTCTAGCTGCCAATACCCCTTTGTCAGGTCAATGGTTGTAAGGTAGGTCACCCTCCCAACTTGTTCAGGAGTTCATCTGTCCGGGGCATTGGGTGGGTGTCTGACTTCATGACTGCATTCAGTCCACGATAGTCTACACAGAAATGAGCTGAGCCGAGCCATCTGACTTGGGTACAAGGACTACGGGTGAGGCCCAGGGGACTGTGGGATCTCTGGATTACCCCTAAATCCAGCATCTCCTCCACTTCCCTCCTAATGTCCTTTTGGACAGCCTCTGACACCCGATATGCTGTCCGCAGTATGGGCGTCTGTGTCCCTGTCTCCACGTCGTGTGTCGCTAAGGGGTTAGTCCAGACTTGGTGCTAAACAAGGGGGCAAAGTCTGTTAAAACCTCCCTTACTTTCTGGATCTGGCCCGGGGTCAGCTGGGGAGACAATTTAACTGCCTCCACAGAGGACTCCCACTTACTCTCTTCCAGCAGGTCCAGAAGGGGGTCTCCTTCGTCCGTCCCCTCCCCATGACTACACACTGCAAACACCATGTCAGCCCTATTTGCATATGGCTTCATCATGTTGACATGGTACATCCTTTCTGTCTGTCTATGGTCAGGCAACTCCACAATGTAGTTCACGTCATTTACCTTCCTAACCACTTTGTATGGTCCTGCCCACTCAGCTTGCAGCTTGTCTTTCCGGACCAGAATAAGGACCATGACTTCCTGACCCACCATGTACAAGTGAGCTCTGGCTCTGCGGTCGTACCATACCTTTTGTTTCTGTTGGGCAGCTTCCAGGTTTCTCTGGGCTGTCCCCATAAGTTCCTTCAGCCTTTCTATAAACCTAAGGATGTAATCCACAAGGGGAGTTCCCTGGGTGGTGTGCTTGCTTTCCCAGTCTTCCTGGATCAAGTCTAGGGGCCCACGTACCCAGCGTCCATTCAAGAGTTCGAAGGGGGAAAATCCTGTCGACTCTTGGGGCACCTCCCTGTATGCGAACAACAGGTGGGGAAGGTATTTCTCCCAGTCCCTCCCATGCTGTTCAGCAAACGCCTGGAGCATTGACTTTAGGGTACCATTGAATCGTTCCACAAGCCCATTGGCTTGTGGGTGATACGGTGTTGTGCATCTCTGCACCGCTCCACACTTCTCCCATAAACATTTCATTGGGTCCAACATGAAGGAACCCCCTCGATGAGTGATTACCTCTTGCAGAAACCCAACACGGGAGAAAATTCCAAGTAAGGCATCTGCCACTTTGTCTGTCCTCAGGGAGGATAGGGCAACCGCCTGTGAGTACCGGGTGGCATAATCCACCACAGTCAGGATGAATCTCTTTCCTGAGGAGCTGGGGGTATTTAAAGGCCCCACAATATCCATTCCCACTCTCTGGAATGGCTCCTCCACTATGGGCAAGGGGATCAGGGCGGCTTGGGTTTTCTTGCCTGCCTTCCCTATTTCTTGGCACCGGTGACAAGACCTGCAGTACTCTTTCAACTGCTGGGTGAAGTTAGGCCAGTAGAAATTCTGGGCCAACCGCTGCATTGTGCGCGTGATTCCCAGATGACCAGACAAGGGAATATCATGTGCAACCTTGAACAACTGCTCACAATATCCATGGGGAACAAGCTGCCTGCCTAGCATCCCTCCTTCTGTACTGCCTGTGTATACATAAGTCCATTTTTCCAATAAACCTTATGTCTCCCGTCACCTCTCTAGGTGCCCTCTGAGTATGCCCAGGCCCTCAGCTTCTCTAAACTAGGATCACTCCTCTGAGCAGCTGTAAACCCCTCACACAGTCCCAAGGCATTGGACAGGTCCCCTTCAGTTGCTAAACTAGGGTCCCTAGCACTAGCATCAGGGCCCTCAGGATCACTGTCAATCCCAACCCTCTGACAAGGGGTCACCCCTCCCTCTTCGAAGTAACCCTCTGTAGCTGTGTGGTTACTTGTTACTGGGGAAATTTCTACCCCCTTTTTATCAGTCTCCCCATCTGGAGACACAGGCTGGGGAACCAGCCTCTCAGTTGTTTCCACACTGATTTCTGTGGGGTTCAGGGAACTACTATTTTCCCTTGCCGCTTGGCTATGGGTAACTGCACATACCACTTCCTGCTGGAGATTGTTACCCAGGATCACATCCACTGCTAATGTGTTGGCTACAGCCACCTGTTGCACAGTTCCCCCTGTTTCACCCCAGTCCAGGAGAACACTAGCAAGTGACAATGTTTTCTCTTCACCAGTAAACCCTTGTACAGTTACGTATTTATTGGGTATAAGCTGACCAGGCTGTACCAGATCCCCCTTTGCCAATGTCAGGGATGTCCCTGTGTCCCTTAACCCCTGCATCTGTACACCATTTACTATGACTGGGTGCATGTGTTCCCTCATGTTCACTGGCATGCTCTCAGGGACACACAAACAACCCACTTCTTTTCTAGCACCCTGTTGTGTATTAGGGCTCACCTTTTTGGGGCACTGTCTGGCAATATGCCCAGTTTCCCTACACAGCCAATATGCATTTCTCACTTCAGATAAATCATTTCATTGAAACCTGGGGCTGACTGGTTTCAGTGGAGGAAGTGAGGGTTTTAGCTGTCCTGTAGGTGCGTTATTCCCTTTCTGCACTTCCACACCTGCCCCATTCATTCTCAGAGCAGGTCTGCTCTTGGCATAGCGGTCTGAGAGTTCAGCAGCCTCTTGCACTGTTTTTTGATCTCGGTCCTCTAGCCAGGTTTTTAGCTCTGCTGGGCATGCCCAATAAAACTGTTCTAATGAAATCACATTTTCAATTTTATCAACAGAGTTTACCTCAATTCCTTCCCACCAACGTTTTAAAAACTGACGTTGTTTCGGTGCTAGCTCCTCATAGCTCATATTAGGGCTTCTCCTGAGCTTACAGAATTTAGTTCTGAATGATTCAGCAGTTAATTCAAACTTTTTTTAACAGTGCAGCTTTTAACTTCCTGTAATTGTCACTGTCCTCATTGTTCATTTGACCCAATGCATCCTGAGCTTTCCCGGTAAGTAGCAGGGATAGCTGGGAGCCCCAGAACTCTCTGGGAATTTTAGCCTGAATATAAACCTTTTCAAAAGAATTTAAAAAGGCATCCATGTCCTCCCCTTCCTTAAACTCGGCTATTAATTTGGAGTTCAATTTGTAACCCAGTCCTGCAGTCCCAGTTAAACCCAAGATACTTACCTGCCCTGGTGCCTCTGGTTGGAGTCGTAGCTTTTACAGTTCATGTTGCCAGTGGCACTCCTCTCTCTTCTCCTCTGCCTCTCTGTGTTCTCACTTTCTTCTGCAGCTCACTGGTGCTCACGTTCCTCACATTCCACCTCCCTCTGTTGTCGCTCTGCCTCACAGTCTGCCTCCCTCTGTTCTCGCTCTGCCTCCAGTTCCATCCTGCACAACTCAATTTGCAGCCTGAGTACCTCTGGATTCAGGATACTGGTGACCTTCCCCTGCTGCTGTGGCACTTCACTGACAGTGGCCCTGCTGTCCTCCTCATTGGCTCAGGACCCCTCACTGGCCGCTAGTCCAGCCACACTCGAGGTCTGGTCCCTTTCAGTCATGGTCTGTGACTCGCTGCTCTGGGTATCTGCTACCATCAGGACCTCTATGAGGTTCTGCTTTTTGGCTGTCACCTTGAACAGGACTCCTCTGTCCTCACACAACTGTTTAAAGTGTTCTACAGTGTGCCTGCTGTAGCTGGATGCCATCTTTCCTGACTACTGCTAATCTGACTGGCACTTTAGATAAAAAAATAAAATGGGTGGGAACTTGACTGTAAACCAAGGGATATAGTTCTGTTTCCTTTTGAAATAAAACACTGCCTTTCTTTTTTTCCAAGTGAGCTGAATGATCTCAGGCTGACACACTGAACAATGAAGCTTATACCATCAAACTTTTTATGCCACCACTGCCAACCAATCTGTCACAAATTTGCTCAGCCTGTCAGCCCTCTACTACTAACGTGCCAACCTCTGGATGTCAGATTTGTGAACAGTTAAGAGAACAAGATAACCCTTTTGTCTATTTTGTGGGTTCGAGTCACCTTAGTCTCAAGTTCTGGAGGGATTCAAACTGATAGCCTCTTGTTAGCATACCCAATTATCAGGCTCAGATAATTCTGTCTTTGGGGGGCCAGATATCTTTGCCTATGGGCACCTAACCAGGTCTACAAAATGAACCCTTAGAACTCTATGCAAGACATTAGAGAACTCTATCCATTTCACAGTTTGGTATAACAATAAGCTCATACACAGTGTTAACTATAACCTTTACAACTCCACTTATATAAAAAGAAATTTCAAGGCATTCCAGGCAGTTTCCGTTTTAAAATATGTATCTTTACTTTACAATAGGAAAACAGAAAATATTACAGAACAAAATATCACAACTCATACAGCCTTAAAACAAACAGGTTAAAAGTGCAGATTCCTATAAATAATAACATTCAGACTAATCTTGTCTAAGGTCCTTACTTCTTAATCTTTTCAGTGCTCTGATGTTCCTCTTCTCTCAGTCAGAAATATGAAAGTGTGTGTCTCGAGGTTTGCTCAGTAGGTTTAAGATAGTCCTGAGCCGGCCTTCACTCTGAGGTCACCAAACTCCGCCTTGGTGTAACAAAATCTATATTTTATAACACATGATGGCCTACTAAGGTATTTAAAAAAAATAAGAGATGACATATAAAATTGCCTCTGTATGTAACTAATCGAAACCAGTCTGTGATCTTCTTTCCCCTAGACATCAAAAGTCTCTTTGATGTAAGTCACTGTATATTCCACACAAATGTGTATTTGACTCCTTAATTCTGTCTAGGACTTGGTATCTAGACATGAAAGGTCTCTGATGAAATGAGCTGGCTTCCTGTTAGGTTATTCATAACACAGGCCAGTGTCCCTTTTCTCAGGACATCTAGTGCAGATCAAAGGATTTCCCTGAGGATGTAATGAATGTCTAATTCTATTTCCTGGGATCAAAGCAAATTGACAAGATAATTGCACCCCAGATATCTGCAGTTTAGCTATGTCCTGTCCTTTGAACTTATCCCTGAGGGGGTTTGAAGTGTCAGTTTCAGCAAGCCAGCATTTCCTCCTGCCACAGTCCATCACACATTTTTTGATATTTACAAAAAAAAATATGATACAGGGATCAGAACCAGCTGTCCAAGTGTGACATACAACACTTCACTAGCATTCTGTCCCCTTCCTTTTCCTTTGCATGGCACAGCCATCAAGATGCCCTACATAAGAACTGGAGGTGAAGTCATGTGAAGTACTAGGGTCTTTCACACCACCACGTACAAGTGGCTTATACTGTGTCTATGGAGATGCTATGAAAATGAGTGGAGGGGTCACCATGATGACCCCCCCAGTTTTTATATGTATGATCTTTTGTGAGTGCGGCATGTCATTAGCATGCTGGAACCATCCCTTTCCCTGTGCATATCACAGCACTTCATTAGCATGCCATCCCTGCCCCTATCCCTGTGTATAGGACAGTGTTTCATTAATATGCCAGCCCTGCACCTTTCCCTGTGCATATCATAGCACTTCGTTAGCATGCCATCTCTGCCCCATCCCTGTATATAGCACGGTGTTTCATTAATATGCCAGTCCTGTACCTTTCCCTGTGCATATCACAACATTTCATTAGCATGCCATCCCTGCCCCATCCCTGTGTATAGCACAGTGTTTCATTAATATGCCAGATTTGCACCTTTCCCTGTGCATATCACATCACTTCATTAGCTTGCCATCCCTGCCTCTTTCCCTGTGCTGTTGCAATACCCAGTGCAGCAGCACAGGGAAGGGCTTGCAATCTAGCACAAAATGCAGCAGTGGTGCAAAGTTGTTGATGCAACCACTTTGGCCCACCAAATTGTGACTCTGTTTGGGACTCCAGGATCCAGGGGTAGGTGTGTCAATTAGGTTCTTCTTTACAAGGGATCCACAGAATGGCATTTTTAGGGCAGGTCTGCTAAGCAGCCCATTTCCTATTGGAGCAAAGTCAGGAAGTGTTTTGAAGTTCTCTCTCTGAAATGCATTTGGGGATTGGGATAAACCTTTTTATACCTGTGAATGTTGTGCCTGCTATTGCTGTTTGCAGCTGTATTTAATGCTTTGCTAACTTTCTATTGGTTGCAAGGAGGAGAAAATCTGTCAAGCAAGTAGCACTACTCTTTTGTGAACATGCAGCTGATGTATGTAATACACAGAACAAGTCCTCAGGTTGTTTAGCCTAGTTCCACACTCCCCCATGATGACAAGAATGATACTGAATGAGCTTGGGAGGGATTAATAATAAACTTGCTATCTGCACAACTTCATGTGTAACCTCTAGGTGGTGCTATCTCAAGGGCTACTACCCTGCCTGTGTGACTAGTAGCAGGTTAAGGGGCCTGAGTTTATTTATTTATTTATTTATTGAAATTGTTTCACCAGGAAAGGCACACTGAGCAAAAAGATGCTCGTCTCACGGTGTGACCTGGGGGGAAGGGTTACAGTGGAGGCAGATCATATACAGACAAGAAAAAAGTATATTGCGCAATACAGATGATGTACATAACTGGGAGGGATAAACATGAGCACATTATTTGCACGAGATGGAACAATACAGTAGAACTATAACGCATTTAAACAATAGGTGAAACAGTACAGAGATCAGCGCATGAAGGATAAGGAATACATAACATGGAACACTTCCGGATTAGAACATGTTTAAGTGCCAGTAGCAATGCATGAGTGGCGGTAGCATGACAGGAGTTGAGCGAGATCATCAAGTTGACAGTAGGAGGGGGGTTGATGAGGGTTGGGGGGAGAGGCAAGCAGTAGTAGTGCGTGATGGTGAGAAGCGTGGGTAACTGAGGAGGGAGGGAGGGAAGGAGAGAGGAAGGTAGGGGGAGATGAGGGAAAACATTAGAGGGAGTGATGAAGTGCGTAGGGCAGTGTATAAACCAGGCAATTTGGTGAAGGCCGATCCACTGGTCAGGTACAAGGGGGGATGGTGGGAGAGAGCTGGCGGGGTGGGGGTCAGGGGCAGTTGCAATTTGGTGCAAGGAAGTTAGTGAGTGCCAAGGATAGGGAGTGATAGGGAGTGTTTGGATGATGAAAGGTGGATCTGAGCTGGCAGGTAATTCCAGAGTTTAGAGAAGCGGTAAGAGAAGGCCGATTGGCCGGCGGTGGTCCTACAGTGAGGGATGAGTTCTGAAATGGGTGCCTCCACCCAGAGGTCAGGGTTGGTAGTGGTCAAACTAACCTGGGCACAGCCCTCCGGGACACTGTAACCCCCCTCTTTACCTTCTAGTGGCCTGAGCAATATACGATAATCACTTTCACAGTACCCCTTGTGCACCATACCAGTACCCACACTGCTTGCACTTACCACCAGGGCTGATTCCTCTGGCTCGATCCTGGGGACCCCTTGGAAAACAAGATTATGCACAGTAAATAGCAACAGTACAGTACTCTTGGCATAAAGTGGAACCACAGTCAGGTTAAATGCAGCAAAAAGTCAGATCTGATTTATTCAGGGGACTTGAACAAGGAAGGGGCGTAATCAGGTTGATTGGCTTAAAGGCTATATTAATCAAACAGTTATGCATGCGCTATAAGTCCCCACACAGTCACATACTCTGGGTATCCAGGTAGGAAAATGGTGTGCTAGCCAGGAACGTTGCAGCTGGTTGAGGCCCTGTGATGGAAGAAAAGCAACATGCACAACACACACTACTTGTAATCCGGAGCCTGAGGGCTCAGTTCATGAAAGAAAAAGGAACAAGACAATCAGATGACAACACCTTAGATTTAGATGTTGTTGCGGGGAGCTACCCTGATGTTTACTCATGATACCCAATACTGGACACATGCAGGACGAAATTGAGACTGCAGGTTGTTGAGCTGGAGTGCCCAGAGAAGCGGGGCCCTCACGAATCACCAGGGCATCATTCTTGTTCAAGTGTTGAGCAGGAGGCTTTTCCTCATGCAGGTTTCTCATCGATGGCTTTCACTGTGCAGCATATAGTCAGGCTGGACCAGTGTGGCAAGGCCCAGGCCCAATGGAGATGATTTTGGATTCAGTCCATGGGGCTGAACGTGGCTTCCAGCAAGCAGAATACAATTCAAACCACAGTGGGGAGCCAAATCACGACCCACTATAAGCACACAACACATTCATATGTAAGGAAATTCCACTGTACCAGGCAAAAGACTCTCGGGTCGAAATTGCAGAGTCTCTGCACAATCCGGGAGTTCAGAGGTGGCTGGAAGTCCAGACAGGTCGACTGCATTCAGCAAATCTTCAGACTTCTTCAGATAGGACACCTAGTCACAATTCAGTGGATCACTTCACTCTCTAAGTTCAGATTCAGTCCGAAAAAGGCACAAGTTCCCTCTCCGGGACAGCAGGCAGGCATGTAGGCCAAAACTCAGGCCTTTCCATAGTTCTCCAGCATGAATCTAAGCCGGGGCTGCTGTTATCGCTTCACTTCCCAACTCAGAACTGAGACTAGCTGCAAGCAGCTTGGGAATTTCCCCAAGATCCAAAAGGTCTGGTTGGCTGATCTGTCTGTCAGTCACAACAAGGGCTCCCCCTCCAAGTTATTTTAGGCGCCAAATGCAAAAACTACAATTCCTATAAGTTTTGACCCCACCAAGCCTTTGTAGGCTGACTCCATTTTAGAGTCCCAACAGTACTGATTGGCCTATTCTGACAGTCCCGGGCCAAGTTGGTGGAAATAAACAGAACAGTCCTTGCTGCAAAGAAGGCAGGTTAGAACAAACTGCAATATTATTACTACTCTAACAAATGATCAGCAAATGAGCACTTCTTCTAACAGAGCTCCCTTTTAGATTAATTAAGACTGCAATCCAGGCAGCTCTTAAAGAGACAGTACAAAGAGGCTATACAGGCACTCTCTGGCAATGCATTTAATCTGCTAAAATGCAGAACACCAGCCTGGCAGTAAGCATTTAGGCAAGCTCAAGGAAGACTTTGAGAACCCCCATGTGTAGGGGGGGTTACACCTGAATTATAATTTAGCCTGGATTTCTTTCTGTAAAAAATATGAAATCACTTAGATAAAACTGAGAGTTTTTGTGCTACTAAATTATTGCAATGCAAAGGGGCAGAAACCAACATAGCTGTGGCACAATTTGATGCTAGAAAGTATCTCTCAAAACCTCCCTGTATAATGAAAAAACAACTGAGTTTCCAGTCATTCTGAGTAGCCTGGCCATGGATTGGGAAATGCTAAGTGGAGTGGAGAGATCAGTTACTAGAGCAAAGGGAAGGGGGCTATTGTGAGGCAATTTGCAA